>CAWUFW010000080.1:0-1200000 GCA_963921515.1 Calotriton arnoldi | reverse complement strand
TCTTGCAAATCCATGCTTAAATTAAATGAGACATCAAAGTTGGCCTCTGATGTCTAGGTCTATTTTTATAACCTTGATCGATCAAACCAGAGAGCGACCTAACCAGAGAGGCGGAGGCATGGCCTATTGTAAGAAACTGGCTCTATATATACTATACCAAAATGAGGTATAGTGTGTATAGGGTCCAGGTGACTCCAAAGGTAGGCAGAGGTTAAAGTTAGATAGAACCTTACTCTCTACTTGTGGTAGCTTGGTCGAGCAGTAAGGCAGTATCAGAGGACAGTGTTAAGCATTTAATGTACACAGTCAGCAAATGAATTCACACACTCAAGAACTGAACTCTAGGCCAATTGTTTTTGTATAAAAATATACTGTTGTTTATTTTTAGAACCAAGCAAGCCTGGCACAGGTAAGCATTAAATACTTTGCAGTAATAAGTTACTTGATTGAAACACCGTTCGAAAATGCAGTAGAAATTGTACTTGGTTTGATTTACAGGGGAGCAGTAGTATGCAACACTTAGCAAATACAGTACATTGAAATGAATAGGCTTTTTCAGTAAATTGCAGGTAAGTTACTTTTACGTTGCTTTTTCTAACTCAGTGCTGGATGCCTAGATTCAGCACTGGGACATTTCCTGGAAACAGGTAAGTAAATGCGTTTTTGTTATTCGTACGATTTTTAAAGAATATCTTTCGTTTTCAAAACTCCACACAGTCGTTTTTTTTAAGCAAAATTGTCAATGTTATCCTTTGGAGGAAAAACAGGTTATCGGTTTGTAGGTAAGTAATCGACTGTGGGAGTTAAGGTTCTGGGGTTAGACTCAAGGGCCCCCCAGGGTCAGTGATGCACTTTCGTTTCACCCTCAGCGGCACTAGGGCGGCCGGGTGCAGAGAGTTGAGGCCCAATGTTATCCTATGGAGGATAGGGGGTCTCCGGTTGGTGGCTGCTGGCAAGCAGGCCACTGGGTTGTGGGAGCAAAGCTCCTAGGGTTTAGGTCAGGGCAAATAGGGAACCAAAGGTGCACTCTCAGCGGCACTAGGGCGGCCGGGTGCAGGGTGCTGTTTTGAGGTCGGGTGCCCTGTTGTTTTAAATGGAGCACCTCCGGTTTGAAGAAACACTGCAGGCTCGGGGACGAGGATCTTCTGGGTGCGACCACCACTTCGAGGGGTAAGTTGGACTGTCTTGGGTTGGTTAGGCACCATTGGTTTGGGCACACAAGGCCGTGGGGCGTGGGGTGCAGGGGTGCCTTTTAGGGTCGGATTTTCTTACCCGCTCTGGTCGAGGTAGAGGGGATCCTCTGGTTTGAGGCTGCAGGTGTCGATTGGAGGCTTGAGGCAGGTCAGGAGTCGCCGGATCTCGGGTCAGGATCGCAGGGGTGACCTCCTCAGGTTGTTTTTCCACTCGAGCTCGGGCCGGGTTCGGCGGGTGCAGAGTGGGCTGGATTCGCGGTGTCCGGCCGGAGCCAGAAGCTGCAGTTTGAACAAGTCCGGTGTTCACGGGAGAAGCAGGTTTGGGAGTGAAGGCAGGCAGGTCCTCCGGTGTCTTTGAGGTTGCTGGCTGCAGGACACACTGGGATTTCGCAGGAGCAGGTTCGAGGAGAGACAGGCCTGTAGGGCTGGTGCCAAGTCAGTGGGCATCGTCCTCTTGTTAGCGCTGCACGGCTCTTCGTCCTTCTTCTTCTTTTCTTCTTGTTTCTTGTCTGGATCTGAGGAAGCAAGGTTCAGGGTGCCCCCTAAATACTAGATTTAGGAGGTTACAGTAGGTAAGGGCAGGGACCAATGGGTCCCTTCCCAGGGGTGGGTACACCCCCTATCGTGCCACCCTCCAGTGGGAGGGGGGCAGGAGCCTGTCCCTGGTTGGCTAGGCCCCCCCATCCTCAAGATGGCGGGGACTCAGAGTTGTGCTTCACCTCGCCTCCCCCACCTGAGGGGTGGAGTTGGCAGAGGTGGGCACACCTCTCTCCCTCACTTGTTTTTCCCGCCGGTTCTCCCGCCCAAAGTGGGGGGTAGAACCAGTGGGGATCAGTTGCTGGAAGCAGCAATTGGTCTGGAGAGGCTCACAAAGGCGGCATGCCTTTGAAGCTTCTCCTTCGTGAACCCTGCCCATCCTGGGGGAGGAGGCTTGGCACCTCGTCCCAGGATGTGCATTGTTTCAGGCCCCCGAGAGCAGCAGGCTCTCGACCCAGGGGTCCAGAAACATGTCTGTTGGTGGCAGCCTAAGCAGCCACTCAGTCAGGTCACTAGAAGTTGGTCGATTTTCAGGGGCCATCTCTAAGATACCCTCTGTCGTGCATTTTACATTAAATCCCACACTGGCATCAGTGTGGGTTTAATGTGCTGAGAAGTTTGATACCAAACTTCCCAGTCTTCAGTGTAGCCATTATGGTGTTGTGGAGTTTGTAATGACAAACTCCCAGCACCATATACTCTTAATGGCAGCACTGCACTTACAGTGCCCAGGAATGGACTTGGGCACTGTAGGGGTTCAGGGCTCATGCACCTGTACCCTCACCACTGGCATAGGGCACCCAGCTAGAGGGGTGACTGATGTATGCCAGGGCAGTGGTTTGTGGGCATGGCACACAGGGATGTGTGCCATGTCGACTCTTCACTTTGTTCTGCACCAAGACACGCAGCCTGCAAAGGCAGTGTGTGAGTATCAGGGTACAGGACCTCTAAGGGTGGCACAATAAGTGCTGCAGCCCTTAGAGGTCTTCTCTGGTCACAGTGCCCTGGGTACCTGTGGTACCATTTACCAGGGGCTGACATGTGGCCAGAGATGCCAATTGGGTTAGTTTTGGGGAAAGAACACAGGCCCTGGGAACCTGATTGGCAGGGACCCAGGGCACATCAAGTCAAAGTGCATCAGTAACCTGGCAAAAAGTGGGGGGGGGGTTACTGCAACAGAAGCCCACTTCCTTACACAAGCCCCTCCCCCCCCCCCAGCCCAAAGGCCAGGAGACTCAGCCAAAGCTGGAAGAGCCTTCCTAGTCTTTCAGGCGAGGAAGAGCAGAGGAAGTGGATTGGGAGTTCCAGGGCCTACTCTGCCTTACATCCTTCTGTCCATGTCAGCCCCTTTGGGGAGCTGGCCTACCTCAACGGTTTCAGGATCTAATTCCCAATGCTCATCTCCTATCTCTTTAGTGCCTTCACCCCATCTTTTTAGTTTGGAGACAGAGGTGCCTACCTCTGCAAATTCTAGCTTAGCTAGGGCAAAGCCCAGCTTAAACACAGAGGTTACCCACAGCTTGAGCAACCCCACCACGACCAATAAGGGCAGGGGGCCTAACTTGCTATTTGGCAGGGGGCTAGGCCACCATGCCAAGGACAGGGCTGCCATAAAGGCTAACACCCAGCAGAGGCTACTGACAGCTGTCAGTGCCCAGAACCACACCTTGAGCTCCTCACTGGCAAGTGAAGGGGCTACCTTGCAGGCTTCTTGGGGTTCTGGTTGCCTGTCTGCTGTTTTAGGGTGGGGGGTCACTACACTTGGTAGTGAACACCCTTCCTCTACCCTCTGTTCTGCCAGCTGAGGAGCCACCAACTCAGGCTGGAGAGTTGCCTGACTACTCAGGTCTTTTTGTTGGCTGGGGGGACTTTACGAGTGCCACTTTTGGAGTTCTCCCTTACTGGGATATAATCTCTCTGGCCCACTGGAACTGTGGCTAACAGTTGCCCACCTTTCCTACACTGTTTCTTCTTTTTCTTTTGGGGCTTAGCTGCACTCACTGCAGGTTGAGCCCCCCCAGGTTTCTTGGGTGAGGTCTGGCATTGGACCAGTACCTCTCTTTGGCTCAGACCAACCTCTGGGTGGTCATTCCCAAGGAGACAATAAAGGGGGAGGTCTTTACTGACTACCACCTTTCTCCATCTAAGGGCCCCAGCTACTTCTAGGAGCACTACAGCCACAGGCCTAACAGTGACCCCCCCTGGGACAGTCCTTACTGTTTTGGTTTCCCCTGGGACATACTGGTTTGAGAGAACCAGCCTGTCATGCACCACAGTGTGACTTGCACAGGTATCTCTCAGGGCAGTGGCTGGGATTCCATTCACCAGTAGGTGGTGGAAGTGTCTACTCCCCTCTGGAACTTCCAGCTTACCTTTTGGGCCCATTTTCCAGTTGAAGGCTAGGAGGACTTCCTCATCTGAGGACCCCTCCTTCAAAGCTACACTGGCAACCCTTGGAGCTACACTAGGCACCCCTGGAGCTGTGCTAGGGACTTTGTTTTTAGGACAGCTAGGGTCCTTGGTGTGGTGTCCCCCCTTTTGACAGTTGTGACACCATACTCTGTTGGGATCCCAATTCTTACCTTGGTACCCTGTTTTAGTTTGTGAGGTGTCTTTGGGCCCACCCTCCTGGACAGGTTTTTGGGGGGCTACCTGGGACTCCTTACTTTTATCTTTAAGGGGTTCACTGTCTTTCCTCTGGGGAGGCTTTGTGACCCCTTTCTTTTGGTCACCCCCAGTGGACGTCCTAGTTACCCTTGTTTTGACCCAGTGGTCTGCCTTCTTTCCCAATTCTTGGGGAGAAAGTGGACCTAGGTCTACCAGGTGCTGATGCAACTTTTCATCAATGCAATTACTTAATATGTGTTCCTTCATAAACAGGTTGTAAATTCCATTAAAGTCATGCACATTGTTTCCAGTTAACCAACCACCTAGTGGCTTTACTGAGTAGTCTACAAAATCAATCCAGGACTGGTTTTGGGTTTTTGAGCCCCCTGAATCTAATTCTGTACTCCTCAGTTGTGAGTCCAAATCCCTCAATCAGAGTTCTCTTCATGAGGTCATAGGACTCCAGCATCTGCCCCAGAAAGGGTCAGGAGTCTGTCTCCGCAGATACCAGAGAACAGTTCCCAAAGGAGTGCCCCCCAGAAAGTCGTCTTCACCCTTCTGGCTTCACAAGTCCTCTCAAAGGCTGTGAACCACTTGGTGATATCATCACCCTCCTCATATTTAGGGACAATCCCCTTGGGGATTTTAGGTTCAGAAGATTGTTTCTTTATCCTTATTAAGATTGCTGCCACCATTGATGGGTGCTAAACCCATCTCCTTTCTTTCTTTCTCTAGAGCCAGGAGTCTGGACTCCAGATCCAGTCTTTTGGCCAGCCTTGCTAAAAGGCTGTCCTCCTCATTGAGGCTGTCCTCAATGTCCTCACCAGAGCCTGAGCCACCTGTGTGGCCTCTAGGTCCCCAGAGGTTAACTCTTGGAAGTAAAGGTACAGGGACCCTTTCTTCCCTAGGAAGTGGTGGAGGTGGGTACCTTTCTCCATCCTCCTCACTCTCCTTCTCCCTCTGACTGGTCATCACCATTTTCAGAGGGGTGGGCTTTGAATACTCAGCCAACAGCTCCTGGAGCTTTTGTTTGGTTGGGTGAGGTCCCATTGGTATATTTTTAAGTTTACATAAGGACCTTACTTCCTTGAAAGACAAGTGAAGGTAAGGGTTGAGGTCAAGCTCCTCAACCATGTCCTGTATGTCATTATTATCTTCACTAGTAGCTGGGTTCTGTTTTTGAGACATTCTAATTCTAACAAAAAATAAGTTCTAACCCCTCTAGCCTTGACTACAGTGACTTTTTATTTTCTAAAATTTTAAAGGGACTTAAGCAAGGCCCTAACAAGACTTTTAGTAGTTTGGTAAAAATGCCAATTTGAAAAAATCAGAATTCTAAAGGCAATTTAAGAGTTCTGTTGTGTGATCAGGTGGTAACCAAGTAGTCTAACAAATGCAAGTTGTATATCCCACCGCTGCCACCAATGTAAGAAACTGGCTCTATATATACTATACCAAAATGAGGTATAGTGTGTAGAGGGTCCAGGTGACTCCAAAGGTAGGCAGAGGTTAAAGTTAGATAGAACCTTACTCTCTACTTGTGGTAGCTTGGTCGAGCAGTAAGGCAGTATCAGAGGACAGTGTTAAGCATTTGATATACACACTCAGTCAGCAGATGAATTCACACACTCAAGAACTGAACTCTAGGCCAATTGTTTTTGTATAAATATATACTGTTGTTTATTTTTAGAACCAAGCAAGCCTGGCACAGGTAAGCATTAAATACTTTGCAGTAATAAGTTACTTGATTGAAATACAGTTCGAAAATGCAGTAGAAATTGTACTTGGTTTGATTTACAGGGAAGCAGTAGTATGCAACACTTAGCAAATACAGTACATTGAAATGAATAGGCTTTTCAGTAAATTGCAGGTAAGTTACTTTTACGTTGCTTTTTCTAACTCAGTGCTGAATGCCTAGCTTCAGCGCTGGGACATTTCCGGGAAACAGGTGAGTAAATGCGTTTTTGTTATTCGTGCGATTTTTAAAGACTATTTTCAGATTTCAAAACTCCACACTTAATCGTTTTTTGGAAGAAAAACAGTGCATTGAAATGAATAGGCTTTTTCAGTAAATTGCAGGTAAGTTACTTTTCTCGTTACTTTTCTAACTCAGTGCTGGATACCTAGATGCAGCACTGGGACATTTCCTGTAAACAGGTAAGAAAATGCGTTTTTGTTATTCGTACGATTTTTAAAGAATATCTTTAGTTTTCAAAACTCCACACAGTCGTTTTTTTTAAGCAAAATTGTCAATGTTATCCTATGGAGGAAAAACAGGTTATCGGTTTGTAGGTAAGTTTTCGACTGGGGTTAGACTCAAGGGTCTCCCAGGGTCAGTGATGCACTTTCGTTTCACCCTCAGCGGCACTAGGGCGGCCGGGTGCAGAGTGTTGAGGCCCAATGTTATCCTATGGAGGATAGGGGGTCTCCGGTTGGTGGCTGGTGGCAAGCAGGCCACTGGGTTGTGGGAGCAAAGCTCCTAGGGTTTAGGTCATGGCAAATAGGGAATCAAAGTAGCACCAAAGGTGCACCCTCAGCGGCACTAGGGCGGCCGGGTGCAGGGTGCTGTTTTGAGGTCGGGTGCCCTGTTGTTTTAAATGGAGCACCTCCGGTTTGAAGAAACACTGCAGGCTCGGGGACGAGGATCTTCTGGGTGCGACCACCACTTCGAGGGGTAAGTTGGGCTGTCTTGGGTTGGTTAGGCACCGTTGGTTTGGGCACACAAGGCCGTGGGGCGTCGGGTGCAGGGGTGCCTTTTAGGGTCGGATTTTCTTACCCGCTCTGGTCGAGGTAGAGGTGATCCTATGGTTTGAGGCTGCAGGTGTCGATTGGAGGCTTGAGGAAGGTCAGGAGTCGCCGGATCTCGGGTCAGGATCGCCGGGGTGACCTCCTCAGGTTGTTTTTCCACTCGAGCTCGGGCCGGGTTCGGCGGGTGCAGAGTGGGCTGGATTCGCGGTGTCCGGCCGGAGCCAGAAGCTGCAGTTTGAACAAGTCCGGTGTTCATGGGAGAAGTAGGCTTGGAAGTGAAGGCAGGCAGGTCCTCCGGTGTTTTTGAGGTTGCTGGCTGCAGGACACACCGGGATTTCGCAGGAGCAGGTTCGAGGAGAGACAGGCCTGTAGGGCTGGGGCCAAGTCAGTGGGCATCGTCCTCTTGTTAGCGCTGCACGGCTCTTCGTCCTTCTTCTTCTTTTCTTCTTGTTTCTTGTCTGGATCTGAGGAAGCAAGGTTCAGGGTGCCCCCTAAATACTAGATTTAGGGGCGTTACAGTAGGTAAGGGCAGGGACCAATGGGTCCCTTCCCAGGGGTGGGTATACCCCCTATCGTGCCACCCTCCAGTGGGAGGGGGGCAGGAGCCTGTCCCTGGTTGGCTAGGCCCCCCCATCCTCAAGATGGCGGGGACTCAGAGTTGTGCTTCACCTCGCCTCCCCCACCTGAGGGGTGGAGTTGGCAGAGGTGGGCACACCTCTCTCCCTCACTTGTTTTTCCCGCCAGTTCTCCCGCCCAAAGTGGGGGGTAGAACCAGTGGGGCTCAGTTGCTGGAAGCAGCAATTGATCTGGAGAGGCTCACAAAGGCGGCATGCCTTTGAAGCTTCTCCTTCGTGAACCCTGCCCATCCTGGGAGAGGAGGCTTGGCACCTCGTCCCAGGATGTGCATTGTTTCAGGCCCCCGAGAGCAGCAGGCTCTCGACCCAGGGGTCCAGAAACATGTCTGTTGGTGGCAGCCTAAGCAGCCACTCAGTCAGGTCACTAGAAGTTGGTCGAGTTTCAGGGGGCATCTCTAAGATACCCTCTGTCGTGCATTTTACATTAAATCCCACACTGGCATCAGTGTGGGTTTAATGTGCTGAGAAGTTTGATACCAAACTTCCCAGTCTTCAGTGTAGCCATTATGGTGTTGTGGAGTTTGTAATGACAAACTCCCAGCACCATATACTCTTAATGGCAGCACTGCACTTACAGTGCCCAGGAATTGACTTGGGCACTGTAGGGGTACAGGGCTCATGCACCTGTACCCTCACCACTGGCATAGGGCACCGAGCTAGAGGGGTGACTGATGTATGCCAGGGCAGTGGTTTGTGGGCATGGCACACAGGGATGTGTGCCATGTCGACTCTTCACTTTGTTCTGCACCAAGACACGCAGCCTGCAAAGGCAGTGTGTGAGTATCAGGGTATAGGACCTCTAAGGGTGGCACAATAAGTGCTGCAGCCCTTAGAGGTCTTATCTGGTCACAGTGCCCTGGGTACCTGTGGTACCATTTACCAGGGGCTGACATGTGGCCAGAGATGCCAATTGGGTTAGTTTTTGGGGAAAGAACACATGCCCTGGGAACCTGATTGGCAGGGACCCAGGGCACATCAAGTCAAAGTGCATCAGTAACCTGGCAAAAAGTGGGGGGGGGGGTTACTGCAACAGAAACCCACTTCCTTACACAAGCCCCCCCCCCAGCCCAAAGGCCAGGAGACTCAGCCAAAGCTGGAAGAGCCTTCCTAGTCTTTCAGGCGAGGAAGAGCAGAGGAAGTGGTTTGGGAGTTCCAGGGCCTACTCTGCCTTACATCCTTCTGTCCAGGTCAGCCCCTTTGGGGAGCTGGCCTACCTCAACGGTTTCAGGATCTAATTCCCAATGCTCATCTCCTATCTCTTTAGTGCCTTCACCCCATCTTTTTAGTTTGGAGACAGAGGTGCCTACCTCTGTAAATTCTAGCTTAGCTAGGGCAAAGCCCAGCTTAAACACAGAGGTTACCCACAGCTTGAGCAACCCCACCACGACCAATAAGGGCAGGGGCCTAACTTGCTATTTGGCAGGGGGCTAGGCCACCATGCCAAGGACAGGGCTGCCATAAAGGCTAACACCCAGCAGAGGCTACTGACAGCTGTCAGTGCCCAGAACCACACCTTGAGCTCCTCACTGGCAAGTGAAGGGGCTACCTTGCAGGCTTCTTGGGGTTCTGGTTGCCTGTCTGCTGTTTTAGGGTGGGGGGTCACTACACTTGGTAGTGAACACCCTTCCTCCACCCTCTGTTCTGCCAGCTGAGGAGCCACCAACTCAGGTTGGACAGTTGCCTGACTACTCAGGTCTTTTTGTTGGCTAGGGGAGACTTTACGAGTGCCACTTTTGGAGTTCTCCCTTACTGGGATAGAATCTCTCTGGCCCACTGGAACTGTGGCTAACAGTTGCCCACCTTTCCTACACTGTTTCTTCTTTTTCTTTTGGGGCTTAGCTGCACTCACTGCAGGTTGAGCCCCCCCAGGTTTCTTGGGTGAGGTCTGGCATTGGACCAGTACCTCTCTTTGGCTCAGACCAACCTCCTAGAAGTAGCTGGGGCCCTTAGATGGAGAAAGGTGGTAGTCAGTAAAGACCTCCCCCTTGATTGTCTCCTTGGGAATGACCACCCAGAGCACTACAGCCACAGGCCTAACAGTGACCCCCCCTGGGACAGTCCTTACTGTTTTGGTTTCCCCTGGGACATACTGGTTTGAGAGAACCAGCCTGTCATGCACCACAGTGTGACTTGCACAGGTATCTCTCAGGGCAGTGGCTGGGATTCCATTCACCAGTAGGTGGTGGAAGTGTCTACTCCCCTCTGGAACTTCCAGCTTACCTCTTGGGCCCATTTTCCAGTTGAAGGCTAGGAGGACTTCCTCATCTGAGGACCCCTCCTTCAAAGCTACACTGGCAACCCTTGGAGCTACACTAGGCACCCCTGGAGCTGTGCTAGGGACTTTGTTTTTAGGACAGCTAGGGTCCTTGGTGTGGTGTCCTGCCTTTTGACAGTTGTGACACCATACTCTGTTGGGATCCCAATTCTTACCTTGGTACCCTGTTTTAGTTTGTGAGGTGTCTTTGGGCCCACCCTCCTGGACAGGTTTTTGGGGGGCTACCTGGGACTCCTTACTTTTATCTTTAAGGGGTTCACTGTCTTTCCTCTGGGGAGGCTTTGTGACCCCTTTCTTTTGGTCACCCCCAGTGGACGTCCTAGTTACCCTTGTTTTGACCCAGTGGTCTGCCTTCTTTCCCAATTCTTGGGGAGAAAGTGGACCTAGGTCTACCAGGTGCTGATGCAACTTTTCATCAATGCAATTACTTAATATGTGTTCCTTCATAAACAGGTTGTAAATTCCATTAAAGTCATGCACATTGTTTCCAGTTAACCAACCACCTAGTGGCTTTACTGAGTAGTCTACAAAATCAATCCAGGACTGGTTTTGGGTTTTTTGAGCCCCTCTGAATCTAATTCTGTACTCCTCAGTTGTGAGTCCAAATCCCTCAATCAGAGTTCTCTTCATGAGGTCATAGGACCCAGCATCTGCCCCAGAAAGGGTCAGGAGTCTGTCTCCGCAGATACCAGAGAACAGTTCCCAAAGGAGTGCCCCCCAGAAAGTCGTCTTCACCCTTCTGGCTTCACAAGTCCTCTCAAAGGCTGTGAACCACTTGGTGATATCATCACCCTCCTCATATTTAGGGACAATCCCCTTGGGGATTTTAGGATCAGAAGATTGTTCTTTATCCTTATTAAGATTGCTGCCACCATTGATGGGTGCTAAACCCATCTCCTTTCTTTCTTTCTCTAGAGCCAGGAGTCTGGACTCCAGATCCAGTCTTTTGGCCAGCCTTGCTAAAAGGCTGTCCTCCTCATTGAGGCTGTCCTCAATGTCCTCACCAGAGCCTGACCAACCTGTGTGGCCTCTAGGTCCCCAGAGGTTAACTCTTGGAAGTAAAGGTACAGGGACCCTTTCTTGCCTAGGAAGTGGTGGAGGTGGGTACCTTTCTCCATCCTCCTCACCTCCTTCTCCCTCTGACTGGTCATCACCATTTTCAGAGGGGTGGGCTTTTGAATACTCAGCCAACAGCTCCTGGAGCTTTTGTTTGGTTGGGTGAGGTCCCATTGGTATATTTTTAAGTTTACATAAGGACCTTACTTCCTTGAAAGACAAGTGAAGGTAAGGGTTGAGGTCAAGCTCCTCAACCATGTCCTGTATGTCATTATTATCTTCACTAGTAGCTGGGTTCTGTTTTTGAGACATTCTAATTCTAACAAAAAATAAGTTCTAACCCCTCTAGCCTTGACTACAGTGACTTTTTATTTTCTAAAATTTTAAAGGGACTTAAGCAAGGCCCTAACAAGACTTTTAGTAGTTTGGTAAAAATGCCAATTTGAAAAAATCAGAATTCTAAAGGCAATTTAAGAGTTCTGTTGTGTGATCAGGTGGTAACCAAGTAGTCTAACAAATGCAAGTTGTATATCCCACCGCTGCCACCAATGTAAGAAACTGGCTCTATATATACTATACCAAAATGAGGTATAGTGTGTAGAGGGTCCAGGTGACTCCAAAGGTAGGCAGAGGTTAAAGTTAGATAGAACCTTACTCTCTACTTGTGGTAGTTTGGTCGAGCAGTAAGGCAGTATCAGAGGACAGTGTTAAGCATTTGATATACACACTCAGTCAGCAGATGAATTCACACACTCAAGAACTGAACTCTAGGCCAATTGTTTTTGTATAAATATATACTGTTGTTTATTTTTAGAACCAAGCAAGCCTGGCACAGGTAAGCATTAAATTCTTTGCAGTAATAAGTTACTTGATTGAAATACAGTTCGAAAATGCAGTAGAAATTGTACTTGGTTTGATTTACAGGGAAGCAGTAGTATGCAACACTTAGCAAAACAGTACATTGAAATGAATAGGCTTTTTCAGTAAATTGCAGGTAAGTTACTTTTACGTTGCTTTTTCTAACTCAGTGCTGAATGCCTAGATTCAGCGCTGGGACATTTCCTGGAAACAGGTGAGTAAATGCGTTTTTGTTATTCGTGCGATTTTTAAAGACTATTTTCAGATTTCAAAACTCCACACAGTCGTTTTTTGGAAGAAAAACAGTGCATTGAAATGAATAGGCTTTTTCAGTAAATTGCAGGTAAGTTACTTTTCTCGTTACTTTTCTAACTCAGTGCTGGATACCTAGATGCAGCACTGGGACATTTCCTGTAAACAGGTAAGAAAATGCGTTTTTGTTATTCGTACGATTTTTAATGAATATCTTTAGTTTTCAAAACTCCACACTTAGTCGTTTTTTCGAAGCAAAATTGTCAATGTTATCCTATGGAGGAAAAACAGGTTTTTCGGTTAGTAGGTAAGTAATCGACTGTGGGAGTTAAGGTTCTGGGGTTAGACTCAAGGGTCCCCCAGGGTCAGTGATGCACTTTCGTTTCACCCTCAGCGGCACTAGGGCGGCCGGGTGCAGAGTGTTGAGGCTCAATGTTATCCAATGGGGGATAGGGGGTCTCCGGTTGGTGGCTGCTGGCAAGCAGGCCACTGGGTTGTGGTAGCAAAGCTCCTAGGGTTTAGGTCAGGGCAAATAGGGAACCAAAGTAGCACCAAAGGTGCACCCTCAGCGGCACTAGGGCGGCCGGGTGCAGGGTGCTGTTTTGAGGTCGGGTGCCCTGTTGTTTTAAATGGAGCACCTCCGGTTTGAAGAAACACTGCAGGCTCGGGGACGAGGATCTTCTGGGTGCGACCACCACTTCGAGGGGTAAGTTGGGCTGTCTTGAGTTGGTTAGGCACCGTTGGTTTGGGCACACAAGGCCATGGGGCATCGGGTGCAGGGGTGCCTTTTAGGGTCGGATTTTCTTACCCGCTCTTGTCGCGGTAGAGGGGATCCTCTGGATTGAGGCTGCAGGCGTCGATTGGAGGCTTGAGGCAGGTCAGGAGTCGCCGGATCTCGGGTCAGGATCGCCGGGGTGATCTCCTCGGGGTGTTTTTCCACTCGAGCCGGGTTTGGCAGGTGCAGAGTGGGCTGGATTCGCGTTGTCCGGCCGGAGCCAGAAGCTGCAGTTTGAACAAGTCCGGTGTTCATGGGAGAAGCAGGCTTGGAAGTGAAGGCAGGCAGATCCTCCGGGTTTTTGAGGTTGCTGGCTGCAGGACACACCGGGATTTCGCAGGAGCAGGTTCGAGGGGAGACAGGCCTGTAGGGCTGGGGCCAAGTCAGTGGGCGTCGTCCTCTTGTTAGCTCTGCACGGCTCTTCGTCCTTTTTCTTTTCTTCTTGTTTATTGTCTGGATCTGAGGAAGCAAGGTTCAGGGTGCCCCCTAAATACTAGATTTAGGAGCGTTGCAGGTAGGTAAGGGCAGGGACCAATGGGTCCCTTCCCAGGGGTGGGTACACCCCCTATCGGGCCACCCTCCAGTGGGAGGGGGGCAGGCGCCTGTCCCTGGTTGGCTAGGTCCCTTCATCCTCAAGATGGCGGGTACTCAGAGTTGTGCTTCACCTCGCCTCCCCCACCTGAGGGGTGGAGTTGGCAGAGGTGGGCACACCTCTCTCCCTCACTTGTTTTTCCCGCCGGTTCTCCCGCCCAAAGTGGGGGATAGAACCTGTGGGGACCAGTTGCTGGAAGCAGCAATTGGTCTGGAGAGGCTCACAAAGGCGGCATGCCTTTGAAGCTTCTCCTTCGTGAACCCTGCCCATCCTGGGGGAGGAGGCTTGGCACCTCGTCCCAGGATGTGCATTGTTTCAGGCCCCCGAGAGCATCAGGCTCTCGACCCAGGGGTCCAGAAACATGTCTGTTGGTGGCAGCCTAAGCAGCCACTCAGTCAGGTCACTAGAAGTTGGTCGAGTTTCAGGGGGCATCTCTAAGATGCCCTCTGTCGTGCATTTTACATTAAATCCCACACAGGCATCAGTGTGGGTTTAATGTGCTGAGAAGTTTGATACCAAACTTCCCAGTCTTCAGTGTAGCCATTATGGTGTTGTGGAGTTCGTAATGACAAACTCCCAGCACCATATACTCTTAATGGCAGCACTGCACTTACAGTGCCCAGGAATGGACTTGGGCACTGTAGGGGTACAGGGCTCATGCACCTGTACCCTCACCACTGGCATAGGGCACCCAGCTAGAGGGGTGACTGATGTATGCCAGGGCAGTGGTTTGTGGGCATGGCACACAGGGATGTGTGCCATGTCGACTCTTCACTTTGTTCTGCACCAAGACACGCAGCCTGCAAAGGCAGTGTGTGAGTATCAGGGTACAGGACCTCTAAGGTTGGCACAATAAGTGCTGCAGCCCTTAGAGGTCTTCTCTGATCACAGTGCCCTGGGTACCTGTGGTACCATTTACCAGGGGCTGACATGTGGCCAGAGATGCCAATTGGGTTAGTTTTTGGGGAAAGAACACAGGCCCTGGGAACCTGATTGGCAGGGACCCAGGGCACATCAAGTCAAAGTGCATCAGTAACCTGGCAAAAAGTGGGGGGGTTACTGCAACAGAAACCCACTTCCTTACACCTATAAGCAAGCATATCGATGCTAGACCTTTAAAGTTGATGGGCTTCTAGGGGCAGAGGACTTCGGCTTCTGCTTGTTTTTGTCACCTCAACAGTTGTTAGCCGGCGTCCTGATATATAGACCCCCAAGCTATGCAGGGGACTTTATCAAATCTCTGGACAAAACAGTAGCCTACCTTTTGCTAAGATTTGCGCATTTTATAGCAGTGGGTGATTTGAATATTCATGTTGATCGCCCGTCAGAGAGTGAGGCTGCTACACTGCTAGACAAAATGTTGCCATGTAACCTGGTTCAATTTGTCACCAAGCCCACCCATCTGGCAGGACACAGGATTGGTTTAGTTTTTTCTAATGTCCAGCTGGACATGCTGGACCCACATCCCTTGCCTTGGACAGACCATTTTTTAATAAAGTTGAGATGGTGTGCTCTTACGTCTAATGGAGTGAACATTACAGAGCCCCCAAATTTGTTTCACCCATATAGTAGGATCAAGCCTGACGAGTTCTTTAATGTATTGTCAGCCTCCACTTCGGCATTATCGGGTGATGCTAAGATAGATGCTAACACTATAGACCACTGGCTCCGACCAGGCTGTGTATAAACTGGCCCCAATTACAGTGCACAAATCATGTGGAAGAGGCTTCTCAACGCCTTGGATCTGTTAGGGCCTAGCAGCAGAAAATAAACTCTGCAGAAGGCATTGAGAAACGTTGGCACAGACATTATAATAAGGAAAATAATACTGCCTATTGGGTGGCCCTGAGAAAACAGCTGTCATGCTTGCCGGTCGCATCCCCGGTGAACTACAAAAATGGCCGGCTTCTGCTAGCGCGCATGCGCGGGAACCGGCCAGGGAAGTCAAATGCTCTCTGATCCCGAGCGGAGACACTTCGCGTTCCTGCTTCGGGAAAGAGCAATCCTCTTCCGGGTCACTTACCTTCACTTATGGGTCGTCGTCCGTCTGCGTCGGCGTCCCCTCGTCGAGTCCGTGTCTCCTGAACCGCTGTTCCTACTCCTGACAGCTCGGGCAACTCTTGATCCCTGTCACGCCGGCTGTATGCTCCAGTCCCCCGGGGAGAGTATACCTAAAGCAAGAATACAAAAAAAGAGAAAAGGCTGCCTTATTCAATTACAGTAACAGCCCTTTTGCGCTGACATTTCTAACTATAGTTTGAATCTTTTTTTTTTACTTATCTAACATGGGCTCCGAGTTTATGGAAGTCTGCTGCTGAGTATTAATAAAATTCCTGAAGATTCCTGAAATATAAGGAAGATTGTTTGGTCTGCCTAAAGGTAAGGTGGACTATATAGTGCATCAAATAGCGTCACAGAGAGCCTTAGGTTATAAGTAGGTGGAACTACTTTCTTCAGTCATTATATGTCTTTAGGTGGGTTTCTGTACAGTTTTTCTTCTACATTTTTCCTATTCATTGCTCTTCAACTCAGAACACTTTATTTCTTATACCTTTTTTCCCTTTGTAGATATAAACACCCCTTCGCTTACACCTGTCACCAGAATTCATGGAAGAAGGGAATTATTCAGGTAGTTACAAACACACATAGAAAGGATTTGATTATAGGATTAGAAATATCCTGCATACTTACCTCTTTTTCTGTCCTTTCTCTCAACAGAGATTTCTCTTGGCTGACGGGTTCTGTCCCAGAGTGGGCTGCGAAGTGGGACCTTTTGTTTTCTTCCTTGTTTTCTCCCTTCTTCCCCGGGTTACAGTTGGTTCTTTGACTCAGTTGGGTACAATAGGTGTCCAGGAGAGGTTGAGGACCTTTCATCATTTGCATGACGTTCCTGCGGAAACGTGAGTAGAACCTGACAACACATTGCTACAGGTATAGCCATCAAGTAGGCCTATTTTTGTGAGAAAATTGAGGCCGCAGAGAATAAGCCTCGGGAAATGTTCAAGATTGTAAAAAGATTCCTTATACCCACTGCCTCCTATTTTAGAATATTTGCTAACAGAACCAGAACGGTTGTGGTATACAATACCGCACTCTGTATAGTTCAAAAAGTCACTTGTGTGCTCACTCCCTGGGCCATCCGTCCTAAAAAGACCCAAGCCATCATGAAAGAGAAAAAACTACTTGTGGGAGAAGCACTCCTAAACAATCATTTAATGAGAGATAAGGCCCAACTCAATCATGACATTCTTAATACCAAATAGAGAAAACAAAAGTTGTCTCAACAAAACTAGTCTCAGTATTTTACCATATAGGACAAAACATCACAAACTGCTTGCTCTCGTAGATGAACATCATTCTTTATTTTCAGATTCTGCAAATCATGCAAATCAACAAACACAGCAAACGTGTGCCCTATTCAGTTAAAGTTGGTTCCACTAGGAATGTTAGTGTTGTCCAAACGAAGAGGGTCGCATTCACATATAGTGAAAAGTAAGAGCAATTGTAGAATTAAATAGTTTCCGACGTCAATGAACCTTTACAAAAAGGAGTCCCGCACTTTCGAGTCCCAAAGTGTATCAGCAAACCAGCATGCACACAGTTGAACCAGCTGTATACAATTGCTCTTACTTTTCGCTATATGTGAATGCAACCCTCTTTGTTTGGACAACGCTAACATTTCTAGTGGAACCAACTTTAACTGAATAGGGCACATGTTTGTGCCGTATTTATTTTGCCCTGAAGAAGTCCCAAGGCTTTAGGACAAAATGCATTGGCTGTATTTGTTGCTTAGCATGATTTTCGGAATCAGAAAATAAAGAAAATAAAGAATGATTTTCATCTACGAGAGCAAGCACTTTGTGATGTTTTGTCCTTTATGCTAAAATACTGAGACTAGTTTTGTTGAGACAGCTTGAGTTTTCTCTACTTGGTATTAAGAATGCGATAATTGAATCGGGCCTTATCTCTCATTAAATGATTGTTTAGGAGTGCTTCTCCCACCAGAAGTTTTTCCTTTTTTAGAATGGTGTGAAAGCTGGCTACTTTCTTTCAAGATAAAATTCTTAACATGCAGCCTAATTTCTCCTTGGCCTCTATGAGTGGCGAGAACAAGGATTCTCCAGTTGCGATTGTAGGTGATAGTCAATGCTCAGTGCCTCAATTCAATCAAATTTTTGGGAAGACTCTAAAGCTGCCATTTGAAGCCTTAAATCTAGCTCTCCTACCGACCTGTGCCCCACTGATCTGCTGGTCAAAAGGGTGGATGTGATCAACCCGGTGGTGAAGAAGCTACTTAATGATTCACTTTCTACGGCTGTTGTTCCTTTAGCTTGGAAGCAGGCTAAATTACTCCTTCTCTTGAAAAATCCATCTACTGATCCTAGCACCTTGGCTAACTATGGACCTATCTCTTTGCTACCTGCGTGCTCTAAGGTTTTGGAGAAATTTGTAAATCAGTGGCTTTCTAATTTTTGGGAGAATAATGGACTACTTCCCCTAGTCAGTCTGGGTTTTGATCTAGTCTGAGTACTGAAACCACTCTGTTGGAGGTGACAGAACACATCAAAGGTTCTCTAGATAAGGGTAGCAAGGTCGTACTGAATTTGTTAGATCTTTCTGCGGCATTCGATATAGTAGCACACTCTCTGCTCCTCCACCACCTACAGGCCATTGGCTTAAGTGGCTTAGCATTGAGTTGGATAAAATCCTTCTTAGAGAATAGAGACCAAGAGGTGTGGATGCCCTCTTTGTCGTTAGGTACGAAGGCTCTAGCAGTGGAGGTGCCACAGTGATCAGCATTGAGTCCTACACTCTTCAATATTTATTTGACCCCTTTGGCACAGCTTGTAATATCCTTGGAGCAAAGATAATTTTGCATGCCGATGACACACAGCTGATTTTATTCTTTAATAAGGGTGAAGAGATTGACTTAGATCCTAATAAATCTTTTCTGGGAGCAGTTTTCAAATGGAGGCACCAGAATCAGCATACGTGTAATGCAGATAAGACTGAGGTCCTCCTTTTTGGTCTTGCTTCTCCTTGTGAGTGGTCCAAGTGCTGGCCTGAGAGTGCTCCCCCTTTGGCCTCTAAAACTGAAGTAGTTAAAAATTTGAGGGACAAGTCTGATAACCAGCTCTCTTTTCAACCTCAGGTTTCGACATTGGTGGGGACCTGTTGTGGGCTTCTCCACATACGCAACAAATTCTTGCATTTTCTTCCTTTAATGGCCAGGAAAATAGTGGCTCAGGCCTTAATCACTTCAAGTTTGGATTATGCCAATGCTCTCTACCTAGGCCTGCCTGATTACCTGATTAAAATGTAAAAGGCTTCAGGTAGTACAAAATGCGGCTGCACAGCTTCTTCTTAAATTTCCTTTCAGAACTGCGGTTTTGCCCTATCTATATTCTCTCCACTAGCTCCCAGTCAAGAAACGGATTCTGTTCAAGGCACTTGTCCTGACCCATAGAGCTTTATATCATGTAGGCCCTCAATATCTTGAAACCAGAGTACACTTCTACTCTCCCACAAGGGAGCTTTGCTTCTCTCAGCTGTCCTTGGCAGTGGTGCCAAGGATGAAGCTCTCTAGGAAAGGCGGTTGCTCCTTCTCTCCAGTAAACTGTGCCCTCATATTGGGCATCATTCCAGTATGTCACAAACGAAGGAGACTGGGAGGGAACGCGTACACTCCCCGATATATTATCTTGCTACACACAAAGGATGCAGATCATTTTATGACTCTAGCCTAATACCAAGCACAGGTCTAATATTATATTGGAAAGAATACCTCACCCAATGTTCATTATGACATGCTTCATCATCGGTGTTCTTTCCAAATCAAGGTAGATGAATACCGCCTAGATATATTCAACTGCGATCAGGAGTACAGAGATAGTTCCAACTAAATATACTCAGCGATCCTGTTAGCTTAAAACTGCCCAGTGATATACCCAAATTATGTTACTTTATTAGATGGGTACCACTGGCAAGATTAAAATAGAATTTGCCGGGATGCTTGCAGAAGGTAATGCTTACTGCATCCAAAATCATTGCCTACATGTTTTGGCCATTAGACTGACCCTCTGGGTCAACGGCCATCTTCAGGGCTATAGGATCCCTATTAAGTGTGAACCCATCAACAGGCAACACCTGCAGCGAGGCTCTCATACCTGTTACTGAAACCACTTTATTCAGTCGACCTGTGAAGTGGAAATCAAAACGCAATAAAAAGAAAATTAATTTAAGAGAGTTACAATCTCAATACTTGGAACTCACAGGTACTGTGAAAGTAATGTGCACCACCACAAACGTGAACATAGCAAAAGCACACACATGCGTGTACCAAACTCCAATAGTTCATAGGACCTTGTAGGTTAACCATACCACACTGGAAGGTGAATTCAATTGTTGGTGTTTAAGGGTTCGAACTTAGCCTGTTCAGGGTTCAGTCTTTCTTCGTGGCCATAGCGAGTGGAGACATTTCCCTGTAGTCACGCACTTTAATATTTGGGAGTGAGGAGAAAAAGAGTTCATTACACCAAACAGAACATTTTTTGCAGCATCTTTCATAGGCTTAAATTCATTCAAGGTAGCTCATATGAGTTCTGCTTTAAACCTACATGCATAGAGCGAAGGGTTCTAACATTTTATCATTCAGCAAGTTTGCTTGGAGTCCATTAACTTGGACTGCTGTTCGCTGCTAATGCTCTACTGGTACTTGTATTTAAGATTTTAAAAAAATGTTCATCAAATGATCAGCGCAGTAGTTCTGTTTTATCAAGGCCAACATACATTAGGCCTCAGAAACCCATACATGGCTTTTGTATATGAGTTATTGGACCTGCCCTTTTATTATGTATTGTATAGTTTTTATCTTTTTACATTGGTGCGTGTAAATGTGCTTTAATGGTCAATACTGGCCGAATAAAGTTTATTTGGCTTGACTTGATTAGTGCGTCAGCAACATTTTGCACAGCTCAAATTAGTGATCTCACATTCAAAGCATACATGTACCAAACACACCAATGAGTCCTGCAACAGGGAAAGGTGATTCTTAGACAGTTCCCTAATCTGTCTCGAAAAGATTTATAAAGGAAGTAAATCAATGTGCTGGGAAGTCAAACATACATATGCAGTTGGAATATCAGTTCTAGTGCATCACAGACATGTAACCATGATTGGCAGAAACGGTGATGTGGCCGTTAAGGTCTGCGGATTAGGAGTATTGATTTGATCAGAAATATCCCAAGGGTGTCTAAGAAATACAAATTGACAAGTCAATTGTCTGACATCAACATATAAGTTAGAGACCCTAGAGCAACTGGTACTAATGTCACCGGAAGAAACTTACTCCCCATTTCTGCCCGGTACATTCAAGTCCCAAGTGCATGTTGAAAGTGCCAGGTTAATATGCAACTGACACATTTAGTAAGGGTGGTCGCCATGATATCCAAGCAATGCCCAGTTAATAACAAACAAGAACAATCAAAGTGGGCGGTAGCCGTGTTCTTGATCCATCTTGCAAACTCAACAGCTTCACAGACTGATTCCGCCAATGTCATCTACATCATCACATGCCCATGTGCACTCAGATACGTCGGACGACGTGGTCCCCTTAATCAACTAGGTAGAAACAATGTACACCTGCATTACACACGTTATACACTGTTTCTTTCAATATAGATAATGAATTCTGGGCTTATCCCTAAAAACATTCCACAAAATACTCAAT
The DNA here is from genome assembly GCA_963921515.1 of Calotriton arnoldi. Taxonomy (NCBI): domain Eukaryota; kingdom Metazoa; phylum Chordata; class Amphibia; order Caudata; family Salamandridae; genus Calotriton; species Calotriton arnoldi. Next base: position 1,178,743 of record CAWUFW010000080.1, on the reverse strand, counting down.
GTAAAAAATGCCACATGTAAAGAAAAAAAATAAGACACCAACACAATAAAAATCTAACGTCTTGGCGTTTGCAGTAAATAATCATTTGACTCTGAAAACTGCCTTGTCGTCCAGTTTAGGGTAAGAGAGAATTTTTAAAGATGGGTATCTTGAAACCCAAGGGTGCTAGTGACACTGTGTCAATGGCTGCACATCCAGGGGGCACAGATATTTTTTTTAAATATTTTTTTTTTATTTAATGCATTTTTATATAGCGCGGACTTTACCCGAAGGTGTCAGAGCGCTGTACAAATGAACCAGTTACGTTACATGAGAGAAATGTTACAAAATAGAACGTTACAAAAATAAACAGGAGACTAGAAGAGGTAGGGTAAAACCATAGAAGGCAAGAATACAATATCAAACACAGCAAGCAAGGGTGAGGATTGTACAAGAAAATATTACAAATTTACAATGATGAACGAACTTCCTAGAGGGGTCTCAGAATGAAGGTATTAGTTCTGAAAGTGTCTTTGGAAGAGAAGAGATTTGAGGTCAGCTTTGAAGATCCGGATAGAGGTGGTGGCACGGAGCAATGGAGGAAGCGAGTTCCAGATTCTCACCGTATTACCTGAGAACGATTGAGCCATCGATCTTTCCCTTTTGAAGGAGGGGGGCTCAAGCAGAAACTTTTCCGCATTCCGAGAAGGTCTCGAGCCTCCAGACATTTTCAGTTTATTCGCCAGGTAACGAGGGGAGGAAGTGTGCAAGGCTTTGTGAGTGATGCAGGCAGTTTTGTAAATAGATCTTGCCTCGATGGGAAGACATCGAAGAGAAGACAGGATAGGAGTGATGTGGTCACCTCGTTTGCTGAAGGGGAACCTTGGGGGAAACTAGGGTGTAGGGCCTCGGACACAAAGGACCAAAGGACCAGGGCTTTAAGTGGGCTGGGTCCTACTGGTGCTCAGCACTGGCAGTTCTAAAAAGCAGGTCCTGAGACGGGTCCCTATCGGGCTCTCAATTTTTACCCTCGCCATCAGGGAAAAAACAAAATCTTAACTCTGCAGCAGTACCACCCTTCACTGCCTTTGATGTAAATCAAAATAGACTGCTTATAGTTCTTTCAGTCTCATAATTTCAGAACGGAAGCATTTTCAATATTATATAAAACCAAGTCTTCGTGGTTGCTTATTTATCATATGCAACTAACAATCATTGGCAAAGCCAATAGTCCTGGGTTGTTGTAGATGTAATGCTACTTGTTGTATTATATATCTGGATGTAATAACAGAAGCAGCATAGAACCAGTAGGACGGCACACTATGCTAAGGACAGATTTGTAGCTAATGTGCTTTTAAGCCACGCCCTTAATTGCATTGGCCACGCCCCTGTGAGAGACCCCCAGGTTTTTCATCCCACTTAAAGCCCTCCAAAAGACACACAAACAGACAACGAAAGACTTCCTCAGGCTTCTAGATTTGACTAGTGCAGTAGCCAGTCAGGTGGAATACCACTGCAAAGCAAGGCTCGGTTTCCCAGGTGTGGCTCAGGATCACATCTTGCAGGTTGCCGATGGTGGCGATGGACCTGTGCTCATGCCACACAGGATAGAAGCAAGTGAGTTCAGAACAAGGTATATTTGAGGGGGACTAACAAAGGTAAAGGAAACAATTACTGGCCAAAGGAGAAGTGTGCTAGCCAGGCGTAGGCACTGCATTGCTCACCTACAGATGTAGATAGTTCCTGGGCAGCCCTCAACTGGTATCTGGTAGAAAGGGATTTCTCTGTGTTGGCCAGGGGCTTCTATAAAGACAATGTCAGTGCCAGGGAAGGCAGCAGAGATTTAACAGAGCACCAGGCTCAGCCCTAACTGCAAGAAATAGAGCAGCATGCAGATCCAATCAGAAAGCAAAGCAGTTTGGTCTACGGATGGCTGCCAATCAGTTTAACTATATTCTTCCAGTTCAGAAATCCAACAACTAATATTGGAACAGAGTTTCCCTCAGAGAGAGTGCTGAGAAGAGCAGACCTTGCCCTGCACCTAAACGCATTATTAAGGTTGGCGGCTACAATATGCCAAGCAGGTACATTTTCCCGGGGTCGGTTCTGGTAAAACCGTGTGTATTCCCTTCAGATAGACTGCTTGTGTTGTTTCTCTGTGGGAAGCAGCCATTCCCTGTCTTACATTTGCCTATGCTATACACAAAGATGTTGAGACTCATCTAAGGGTAACCATAACGATGGGTACACAGAAGCTGTCTTCTTTCCACACTTGTTCGGATGTTTGCGGTCAATATTGCAAATGGTGTCTAGCCAGTTTGCAAACATTCGCATATATTAAAAATATGCACAAATGGATGAAAATGTACACATGCTGCTAGATTGAATTAACCCCTTGGCACAGTTACTCACCCAAACAGTACATAAATGGTGCCCACAGCCAGAACTTCAGTAAAGAGTTTAAGGTGCACCTCCTCAAGATAACAGACTATACAGCACACTTAAATATCTCTCTTGTCTTCAAGTACTCCAAAGGTGTCCCCAGGGACTGCAACATTTGGAATTTGGCATGTCCCTTGGGATTCGGGGCACCTAAAACTTTCCCTAAAAGGTAAAAATACAGGGAACTTCGGGGAACCAAGGAAAATGATAGAGAAGGAACAGCTACATAAACATTTGGAGTTTTTCATCCTTACACTTACAAAGTGTGGAGTTTAGGGTGATAAGTCATTCAAGCTTTTGATCAAATGTCTACATTGCCTTATACAGCACTTTGTGGGTGATTTCTTGCAACACCAACCACTCACACTCTTTCGAGTCATAGTAAAGTGACTTTGTTTCCACGAAACCCCCCTCCCACACACTCATACACTCAGATTGGATGTCAGGGTTTTTCCATGAATAAAGAAACTCAATATGGGCAGCTTGTACATGTATAGCCTTATAGACCCATGTACCTACTGCAAGTTCTTAAACTGTTTGCTTTTTCAGTACACTGTTTTGGTCTCCATTCTAGACCGAGGCCCTTCATTCTGCTGGAGCCCCATGTGCTTCTATAAATGGACACCGTTTTTTACCACGATGAAGTCATCATAGGTAAAAATGAGTCGTCGGGCCTAATGACTGCATGTAGGTACATTGATTTTACTAAACATGTTTATTTGTATGCATGACGGACCTAGAAAAGCTGTTGCGGGGACAACACAGCTGATGAACCCCCATTTCTTGTCCCTTCTCAACCTACCAGAACTAACAGGGACAGACCAGAACAGGTGCGTGGATCAGCTACAAGGCGAATAGTAAAAGAGAGTGTACATCTATTCAACAAGAATAAGACCAAGTGTAAGTATGTCATGTGCTTATTTAGTCTCAACCCCGTGATTTCCATTTTCTTATTTTTAACTCCCTTGCAAATCCCTAATAAGTAACCGAGACTTGCTGCCAAATGGCACCTTTTCTGTGCTAACCAATATAGACAATTAGGAGCGTTTTTATATGCAGATTGCAAACATACTGATTTCACTCACTCTATCCTGTTTTTCCGAATTGTTTTCTTCACGCAGCAGTCTGGTTCAGAAAATGATTCATAGTCACAAGCCCTGCTGGCAGTAGTTCCGGTTTCCGGTATCAGGAGAGTAAACATAATTATTTCATCCACCCTGAGCTCTGTGGATCGAAATTCTGTTTTTCAGACTTTGTTATGGCAGCAAATCTCTTCGGATGTAAGCATATGGTGTGTGTCTATTTTTCAACTATCATTGGAGTGTTTATGTGTTTTTCATCACAGCAATTGATGTGAATTTACCACTGGCAATTTATGTTCGTTGAAAACTTCCCGAGGCTGGATTGCACACAATGCACCAATGCGGATGAGTTTTTGCACTCACATTCCCAAATCATATAGACTTCATTAGTGCACTTCTTCAGCGACATTTGCACCTCTTGACAAGTCAAAAAATGCATTTGCACTTCATAACCAGGGCAAAAAATAGATTGTGTAGCAGTTGATCAGTTGAAATGCCAGTACAAATCTCAATGTAAAATTGTACCAGTGCCAGCGCAATCTTTAATCTTAATTTCGAGCATCGGCTAGCAAACATTGCAGAATTTCCAGTGGTCTATTAATGTTTTTGGCATCCATTTCCGCCTTCAAGGGGTAAGTGGTGCATTTGTTCCCTTTAGCATTTCTATGTGTTGATGTATTTATTTTTCCAGTTTTCCCCTCCAGCAGCCACATGCCACTGGAAATATTTAGGGAACAAGAGTTGTGTGGTATCATCATCACACCTCTCCAGTAATTTCTTTACATGCCATTCTTGAATTGTTGCCTTAAAGACTCAAAATAGTTGACCCAATCAAGCTAACTCAAAAGCATGGGCTTGGAAATGAACTAAGAATAACCATCATGATTCTATACCAGAAATTTGCCACCCAAGTTGGATAGAAGCATAAGGTTTAGACTAAATGAAGGAGGTGAACAAAGGTGCTGAACAGATCTGTCTTCTCCGACAATCTTTACACTAGTCTGGTTGATGCATCTGATGATGGGCAATATGAAAATATTTACTTTTCTGAAGCCAATTGTAGTAAATCTACCTTTCCCCTGTGTTTCTCTCCATTTGGTTTCTGTGGACGTCCGGCATTTGTAACATCGGGGTAGGTTGTGGCCTACTGACAAGGTTTAATTTACATGTGGCCTACTTAAAAGTGAGAACTATTTTCTTATAAAGTAGCCATACTTGCCACTTTGGTAAATGGGTTGTATATGTGTACACATGTTAGACAGCATATGTTTCTTGCAACAAAGCTAGTAAAGCCTGCAGTAAAATATGAAGCATGGATTAAAACTCTATTTGCTGATTTTTGGTAGAAATGTCCTATCAAAAACTACTTTGCAGCATATTGGCGATTCACCATGAGAAGATCAATCAAACAAACACATTTTGGATCACTTATAATGTTTTGTCAATGTTTAAATGACTAAACATAGTCTGCCTGAAGCTCAACTGTAGCATTTGACAAAATGTAATCTACATTCCTGGCTGGCCTACGGTCATTCCTACCTAAATCCCCATATGACCGAGAGAACCAGCATTTGTTACATAAAAAGAAGCCCACACAATGAGTCAAGGAAAGGAGGGAAATGAACCCCATGTCTTCTAGGTCACATCTTCCATGGATTTTTGGAGTCCAGAAGCCACAAGGAACCTAAAATTGTGGAGGCTTTCAGGGTGGAGCTTCTTTAAATCTTGATGGAAGTTACAGGGCGGGGACAGGATGGAGTGTGTGGAAGTAGAAAGAGAAGGACCCAAAGGAACCAAGATTCCCTCATGCTAGATTTCTGTGGTAGAAAGGAGCAGGATCTGGGTCACATTGCTAAAAATGCAGGGAGGGAAAGCCTGGCCGTTTCAAGATGATTTGCTTCGGGACCATCACCATTTCTGCCTGGTTTTACTCTTCTATTGACATGCTTGACTAATTCCCACTAGAGAGCATTTTTTTTTTTTTAAACCAGTAATAATTTTATTAAACAGATACATAGGATACACCATATTCATAGTCGTCATTTTAACATCGCATTAGATTCTTATTATGTCCAACAAAGTGCAGATGTGCCAAAAAAGCAGATAGTCCAGTATACTTTCAATAAAGTGCAACAGTGCTAGATTTTGCAGCCGGCCGTAACAATTCAAAGTGCAATTCGTCGAGTTTCTGTCTTCATCGAGCTGTCCATGATAGTTCCACTAGAGAGCTGAGTGGATCAGGCAAAGAAAAGTAGACATTTCTGTTTGAAGTGCGTAAGAAATCCTGAGTGCCTGAAACAGGACTGAGAAAAATTTGTCTCCAGCTCTGTCTTGAATCTGCGGGAGGACTGGAAAGCTGCTCAAAAGGGAAATTGCTGACATTGAAGGACATAGGAACCCACTGTAGCCAGTCAAGTGTGCTTGTCTCTGTGGAATGTCTATCTTGTGGCTGGAGAGGGAAGAGAGTCCTGGAACCGAGACAGTTGAAAGAAAAACAATGGACAAGTTACAACTTGCTCCTTTCTGCTCCTATTAAATGTCTTCTTTGCGCTGGAGGAATGCTGAAGGTCTGGTGGAAGGTCGAGGTCTTTGTAGACCTGAAGTTGGGGAGAGAATTCCAGTAGACTGGTACCTAGAGAACCACTCCTGAAAGTGTTTAGACTTCTGGATTCAAGAAACAGAAGTTCGGAACGTTGTCAATTGTTACATGGACAAAATTAAATCTCCGAAGGACAGTTAAAATGTGCCAAATCTACTAATGAAAGCATGTAAGACATTCTTTGGTGGCGTCCTCTAAGGGGTTTTCCCCATCAGAGTTTTTTATGTGATGTTTGAGACTACAGACAGGGCTCATCTCCTCTGCTGCATCTAGCCTTGTCCTATTGAAGATCTGGGACCCCCAAGAACCCTTCCTAACTCTGAAAGAAAATAATTTGACCAGGATGAGCCACCAGCTTCTACTTTGCCATGGTCAGACATCAGTCAGTCATTAAGTGTGTCCAGTCTTAGTCAACTGCAGCCCTTAGACTAATATTAGTTTTCCTTTTTCTCATCATTTTAGGTTGAGGGGCTTTTGATCTTTTGTTAAAACATTTGATACCAACATCAGATTTTCTTCAATTTGTGCCCTTTTACTCAAGATTTTGTAATCTTTTTATTTACGTTCTTCGTTTCTTAACAGTATTTTTTTTTGGTTGTGTTGCACATGTACCGCATACTCTGAGGAAATCCTTTTTGATTGTGCCAGGCCTCCAAGGGCGAGCCATGGATTCCTCAGGGAAGTCAGTTAGCCTTTTAGCAGTAAGATAGTCTGGACTTTAAAGGAGCTGTCACAGCTGACATCAAAACTGTGACCTCATTCCCCGTTAGTTTACCAATCCAGTTTTCTACAGCTATGATTCTGAACGTGTAGTAAAGATGCCATACGCCCTACTGAAACTACTTCCTATAAGAGAACTCTAATGCGAAAGTAGCAAACCAAAAATAAATAAGAAACACGCCAATATGTGATAGAGAGAGCAGGTTCTCTGAAAATATAGTGGATAAAAACTGGAAAGAATTCCACCTGCTTCGGCAAAGTTTGGAAATGAAAAATGATAAGGAACCACAACTTCTTGGGGTGTCTAACACAGGGCCGTCTTAACAGCATTATAGGCCTCCGTGCAAAGCAGTGCACTGGGCCATGCCTACACAACCACTCACAGGAATAAAAATGTTTAAAAGAAAATTTGTGTTAAATTCAGGTCTGCATGGGGCCTCTATGCTCTTGAGGCCCCCAGGCAATTGACCAACTTGCCCATGCATTAAGACGGCACTGGTCTGACATCATGAATTCAGAACCTACTTCGATTTCAATTGGTACTTAAAACATTGCTGATTAACCAGGCCAAAAGAAGCAGCACAGTAATGAAGATTATGATAGAACCCAAAAATATTTTTGAATCAGTGCCTGCGATTGCCCTAGCTGAGGAAGCTCACTTTATTCAAAAATGTGTTTCTTCCTCACAGCTCCTGCGAACACATTGCCTGAGAAGGTCCATAAAACTTAGGGCAAAGTAGAATATTACACCTGTCAGGGGATTTTTTTTTGGGGGGGGGGGGTAGTTTTATATAGCGCGAACTAGACCCGAGAAATTGGGTATCAGAGCGCTTTACATAGCACCAGTTTCGTTACACAAGGACACATTCATTTTTCTTAGGCACGGGGAGATTAAGTGATTTGCCCAGAATCACAGGATGTTGAGCGTCGTAGCCGAGACTTGAACCCGGTTTCCCAGCTTCGACGTCGACCGCTCTAGCCATAAGGCTACATCCTCTCCCCAAACTGACAAGAGAAACATTAAGCTAGACTCCGCTTGAATAGACAATTAAAGTTAATGATGAGAGACACAGGCCCCAGAAGAGTCGAAGAGATGATGGGCTACCTATATATACATATATAGGGAGCCCATCATCTCTTCGACTCGACATCAAAGAGATGATGGGCTACCTATATATGCATATATAGGTAGCCCATCGTCTCTTTGACTAACAATATATATATATTCGGATACATCACACATTTTACCAGCATCTTGAAAGTGGTATGTTGGTTAACAAAGAAGGGAGAGAGCCCTGGGTGAATGAATTAAGAATGGGAGAAAGATAACAGTCAGGAGCAAAAGATAACAAGTCAAAGGAGAAGAAATGCCATGAATAAATAAACTTTGAAAGAAGAGTACTTTATTGGACACAGACAGTCTGGCTCTACCAACCAAGGTCTTGAAGAACCGAGTCATGTTGCCTGCAGTCCCATGTTCTATCCCAATTCCCCAAACACCCTCTTTTTCCCCTCCTTATACTAACCACAGCTACTTTAGTTGGATTCCTAGACCCTCACTAGTACAGCAAGGGCGAAGGAAAGGACTCCAAGCGACAAATCATCAATATATGAGTGCAGCCCTGGTGCTAATCAACACACGTTCAAGTTGACTCCCAATATCGCCCACAATTCTCATCTTGGCGGAACAGGGTACATGACATGCCTGACCATGGACTCCCTTTTCTAGTCATGGATCTTTTCCGCAACTCTTGCACATTTTAACATGGCCTCCTAGCATTACCATAATTAATATGGTTCTATCCAAACCCCATTTATTCTTTAAAAATCAAATCATGAAAGTTTGTGTATTCCTTTATATACTACAATTAATAACTGGCATGGCCAAAAATAAATAAAATTATATTTAGGGATGCATGGAGCAAAGTCACATGCAAATGAGCTCTGCCCATACCCGCTGGATCACTTAGTATTATATTTTTCACCATGCCCTTTTTCTGCAAGCAAAACATTCTGATTCACTTACCCTTAAAACAAAACATACTTCATACAAAGTGGTGAAATGCCTTTCTTCTGCATATATTTAATTATGATGTCTTTTTGCTCTTACATATGTTTCCCTTGGTGCTCTATTCTGGACACCTACCCGTTGGGCTGCATCTCAGGTCATGGCACTAAACTGTACTGGAGTGGGCACACATCCGAGTCCACAGTGTTGGTGGGAATACATGTTCTCAGGTCACCTATATGTGTTTTCATTTTTGCAGTATTCAGCTAGACTCATTACAATATGTGTGCCTCCAACTAGTTGCAATGGTCCAGGAACCCATTTTTTGGGCATCTCGCTGGCTACAAGAAAAAGCTAATCGAAACTATCGAAACTAATAAACATTAGTATCAGCTCTCCAAATCTGTATGATTTGTTTGGGACAAATCGCTGAACTGAGGACTTTTCCAGAAACAAATGTTTGCTGAGGGATTTTAGCACCTTCTTTCTGAAAGTATATCCTTCCTTGATGGACTGTCAGATCATACTGAGACATAAAAAAACATTTTTTGATTATTACGAACAAACTTGTCACAGTATTCAGAAAATATTTCTAGAACTCCAAGTAGGACATTCACTGAAAAACCACAGGTTTCAGGGACGTTATAGTTAGTTGGACATTTCACTCATATAAAACCAGAGAAATTCGGCCGTTATAGTTAGTAGAGCTAACTATAACTTGTGCCCTCGCAATGCACTGCTGATGACGTCACATATTACATCACTCATGACATGGTCAGTGACATCACGGATGACATCTCAAATGACATCACTGATGACATCATCCAGTGACTGAGTGTTTCTAAAAAGTTCAAGAATGTTATATATATATGCCAAGGTGTATTGAAGAATGAGTGGGTGTATGAGTGTCTGAATGGATGATTTAGTGGGTGCGTGACTGACTGTATAAGGGAGTGATTAAACATGTCTTAGTGAATGCATGGGTGAATGATTAATCTGTGTGAATGTCTGTATCAGTCTGTCAGTTGATGTATAAGTGCATGGGTTGGTGAGTAGCTACATCAGTGTCTATATGGGTTAATGATTGGTTGTCTGAGTACCTGTATGGGTGCCTGAGTGTCTGTGTGGGTGGAGGGTGTGACTCCCTGCATGGATGTGTGAGTGGGTGATTCACTGGGTGTATGGGTTTATAAGTGCGCGTCTGTCAGAACTAGTCTCCAGTAACCTTGACAACACAGGAGCAGAACGACGTCTAGTTCCCAATACCCCTCTTAGAACGCCCCTGCTAGGTTCTTTTTAATCCTTCACAGGTAAGTACCAAGGGGGAAAGGGGATTGGGACAGAGAAGAGACAGCTCGGTGGTTGCACTGCCTGTTCTGCTTCGTCTTCTTCTTTCTTCTTACTGAGCTGTAATTAAGTACATTTCTAAATACCACTTCTTTATTGAACTTACAACATTGTAAAATAAAGGTATCTTATCTTACCAGTACAACCTTGGAGCTAAGCCTCTCTTCTATTAACTTCTCTAGTAATGTTGGATTTTGCTAACTGGAGAAGGTATTGACTCGACTCTCTCTCTCTCTCTCTCTCTTGCAGGAGATGCATGTATGCCTTCTTAATGTAGCACTTAACACGAAGAAACACAAGGTAAGTATTATTGTTTAACTGGAACGACTATGCGGAAATCTATAGATTTAATACTAATTCTATATTTGGTTAACTCACTGTGTGTTCGAGTCTTCTTGTTTCAATATTATTATTAGGACTTCCTTTGTCTGAGGAGAAACCCTGCTGTTTCTTTAAAAGAACTGAAAATTGGATAGGTACTATTCATGCACTGGGTATCGTAACTATTTACACTTCTTCTATCACTAGTTTATTTCCTATTGTCTTTCAACAATGCGCGAGTCTAAGGTTAAACGCAGCGTGAGGAGAATTACACGCCTGCATTTACCAGACTCTACAAATAACTGAGGATGTTACTCTAGGGAACGGTGAGCTGAACTCTAAACTTGAGTTTTCAAGATAGGGCAGTCTATTGACACTACTCAGTACAGTGTGTCGTGAAGAACAGATCACGCCCACACTTCCGACTCCTCAGGAAACAACTGAAGGAACACTACTCCAGGTAGTCATGCGCAGAACTCAGTTCTAACGAGTTTAACGAGCATGCGCCTTAAAATTACACTAACCTTGACTTGGAGAATTATCAGGAACCGCCGGAACTAAACACGAGACACCCACGAAACTACCCTGACTAACTTACGCGACGGAGGTCAGGTGAGCTGCCAAACAGGTTGAAATCCTCGATGAAGTGCACCATAGAACGTTGGTGCGCGTTTCACCAGACCCGGGATTCCTAGGGAAAACTAGACCGCTGAAAAGCAGGCATGCTGGCGGCTATGTTGGAAATCCAGCGCCACCAGCATGCTCGCCAACTAAGGGCACAGTGGGGTCCCAAGCTTGGCCGGTGGATTAGAGAGGCAGAGACAATGGCCACAGTAGGGCCACGAGGAGGAAACCTCCCGTGAACCCTGACAGCGTGTTAGGGACTGTATGGGTGAGTGAGTGTAGGTATAGCTGTGTTGGTGAGTGAATAGATGTCTTAGTGGTATATGTGTAAGCAACTACATATGTGAAAGGCAGTATATGAGAGTGTTGGAGTATATAAGTGAGTATATGTGACAGTGAGTGATTGTGACAGTGGCTGCATGGATAAGTGTGTGCTTATGTCAGTAATTGTTGAAGAGAGTATGTATATGGTACTATCTGTATGAATAAGTGAGGTGCTGTGTGTGTATGACTGTATAGGTGAGTAAATGGCAGTGTAATTAATTCTTTGGGTGACTGACTAGGTGTTTGAGTAACTCTTTGGGTGTGTGGCAGTGTGTGAGTGTCTATATGGGTGTATGTGTGATTATATCAGTGGCTGTATTGATGAATGACTGCGTGTATGAGTGACTGTATGGGTTAGTGAGTGGATGTGTGTGTAGACGTATGAATCACTGAGCGGGTATGTACTAACTGCTATTGGTCTGTCTATGGTTTCGATATTGGTAGTCTGTATTTTAGAGTGGGTGTATCAAAGGTTTTATTAGGGTGTGTGGAGGTGCATCAGATAATCACGTGGATGATGTCATCAGTGATGTAATTTGAGATGTCATCAGTGATGTCATCAGTGATGTCACTGACCATGTCATGAGTGATGTAATATGTGACGTCATCAGCAGTGCATTGCGGGGGCAAAGAGGGAAGAGGGATGTAGAAAGAAGCAAAGGAAGTGCAGAAAGAAGCAAGAGAGGTGGACAAAGAGGGAAGAGGGATGCAGAAATTTGCAAAAGAGGTGCAGAAAGAACCAAGAACAGTGCAGAAAGAACCAACGGAGGTGCAAAAAGAGGCAAGAGGGTGCAGAAAGGGGTAGGAGAGGTACACAAAGAGGCAAGAGGGGTACAGAAAGAGGCAGGAGGGGTGCAGAAAAAAGGAAGAGAAGTGCAGAAAGAAGCAGCAGAGGTGCTGAAAGAGGCACGAAGGGTGCAGAAAGAGGTAAGAGAAGTGCAGAAAGAAGCAACAGAGGTACAGAAAGAGGCAAGAGTGGTGCAGAAAGAGGGAAGAGAGGTGTAGAAAGAGGCAAGAGAGTTGCACAAAGAGGGAAGAGGGGTGCAGAAATAGGCAAGAGGGGTGCAGAAAGAAGCAAGTGAGGTGCAGAAAGAGGCAAGAGAGGTGCAGAAACAGGCAAAAGAAGTGCAGAAAGAGGCAAGAGAATTGCTGAAAGAAGCAACAGATGTGTAGAAAGAAGCAAGAGAAGTGCAGAAAGAGGCAAGTGAGGTGCAGAAAGAGGCAAGAGAGGTGCAGAAAGAGGGAAGACGAGTGCAGAAAGAGACAACAGGGGTGCAGAAAGAAGCAAGACAGGTGCAGAAAGAAGCATGGGAAGTACAGAATGAAGCAACAGGGGTGCAGAAAGAGGCAAGAGAAGTGCAGAAAGAAGCAACAGAGGTGCAGAAGGAGGCAAGAGAATTGCAGAAAGAGGCAAGAGAGTTGCAGAAACAGGCAAAAGAGGTACAGAAAGAGGGAACAGGAATGCAGAGAGAGGCAAGAGAGGTGCAGAAACAGGTAAGAGGGGTGCAGAAAGAGGCAAGAGGGGTGCAGAAATTTGCAAGAGGTGCAGAAAGAAGCAAGAACAGTGCAAAAGAACCAACAGAGTTGCAGAAAGAGGCAAGTGAGGTGCAGAAGGAGGCAAGAGAACTGCAGAAAGAGGCAAGAGAGTTGCAGAACAGACAAAAGGGGTGCAGAAAGAGGGAGCAGGTGGGCAGACAGGCAAGAGAGGTGCAGAAAGAGGGAAGAGGGGTACAGAAAGAGGCAAGAGGGATGCAGAAATATGGACCAGAGGTGCAGAAAGAAGCAAGAGCAGTGCAGAAAGAACCAACAGAGGTGCAGAGAGAGGCAAGAGGGGTATAGAAAGAGGCAAGTGAAGTGCAGAACGAAGCAAAAGAGGTGCAGAAAGAACCAAAAGAGGTGCAAAAAGAGGCAAGAGGGGCACAGAAAGGGGTAGGAGAGGTACACAAAGAGGCAAGAGGGGTACAGAAAGAGGCAGGAGGGGTGCAGAAAGAAGGAAGAGAATTGCAGAAAGAAGCAACAGAGGTGCTGAAAGAGGCACGAAGGGTGCAGAAAGAAGCAACAGAGGTACAGAAGGAGGCAAGAGTGGTGCAGAAAGAGGGAAGAGTGGTGCAGAAAGAGGGAAGAGAGGTGTAGAAAGAGGCAAGAGAGTTGCACAAAGAGGGAAGAGGGGTGCAGAAACAGGCAAAAGGGGTGCAGAAAGAAGCAAGTGAGGTGCAGAAAGAGGCAAGAGAGGTGCAGAAAGAGGCAAGAGAGGTACAGAAACATGCAAGAGAAGTGTTGAAAGAGGCAAGAGAGGTGCAGAAGGCGGCAAGAGAACTGCAGAAAGAGGCAAGAGAGTTGCAGAAAGAGGCAAGTGAGGTGCAGAAGGAGGCAAGAGAACTGCAGAAAGAGGCAAGAGAGTTGCAGAAACAGGCAAAAGGGGTGCAGAAAGAGGGAACAGGTGGGCAGACTGAAGCAAGAGAGGTGCAGAAAGAGGGAAGAGGGGTGCAGAAAGAGGCAAGAGGGGTGCAGAAAGATGCAACAGAGGTGCAGAAAGAAGCAAGATAAGTGCAGAAAGAAGCAACAGAGGTGCAGAAAGAGGCAAGAGGGGTGCAGAAAGAGGCAAGAGAAGTGCAGAAAGAAGCAACAGAGGTGCAGAAAGAGGCACGAGAAGTATAGAAAGAGGCAAGAGAGGTGCAGAAACAGGCAGGAGAAGTACAGAAAGAGGGAACAGGGGTGCAGAAAGAGGCAAGAGAGGTGCAGAAAGAGGGAAGAAGGGTGCAGAAAGAGGCAAGAGGGGTACAGAAAGAAGCAAGTGAGGTGTAGAAAGAGGCAAGAGAGGTGCAGAAAGAGGCAAGAGAGGTGCAGAAAGTAGAAGAGATGAGCAGAAAGAGCCAAAAGAAGTGCAGAAAAAAGGAAGGTGCAGAAAGAAGCAACAGAAATGCAGAAAGTGGTAAGAGGGGCGCAGAAAGAAGCAAGAGTGGTTTGCACACCATTAGTACCAATTTAATATCCACATTTAGCAATAAGTAACAGGTGACCATTCTAGGTTTGCAAAAGCCTTCCACTATACTGAAACACTTGTTGGTGCATTTTTGGTAGCGTTTGAGCAGTTTGAGCTAGAAACAAAGTTGTTTTTGTTCAACTCTGTAGATTATGCAGCAGATGATGGATTATGTGGCAGATGCGGAAAATGTATAACTGTGCGAAAGTCGCATAATTCCAGTGGCCCTGCCCATACCTCTGACTAGGTCCAGAAGTGCTCCTCAGTTTTTTTTTGTCTCATTGAGTTTATAGTTTAGCTTCTATGGAAACGAGGAAGACTAAACCTGAGGTTACCACTCCACAACACAGACTACCATACCACATAATTACTCTCCATAACACATAATCCCACTCTACATAATTCCTATACACTAAATACCACATACCTTTTATCCACATCAAAGTCAAAGTTTATCCACATAATTTCACTGCACATCATACCACATAATTCCACTACACACAACCTACATCCACTCCACTCCAAGAAACATTAGTAAAACACTTCTACATTTACAACGCCTATAGCTCTAACTTTAACTGCTTCTTTAACTAGTAGTCGCGTTTGCAGAGAGGTGGAGAAAGGGGGCTGGGCCTCCGACCAGCGCTCAGGAATTCCGCTGCGTAGGACTTACAGGAGGTACCAGGAGGGCTTCTTGGCCCCCAAAGTCCCTCAGGAGCAAAGTTGACTTCATCCCCCAACCCGTAGTGTGCCAGGAGGTGCGTTTGCAGAGCGGTGGAGAAAGGGGGGCGTGGCCTCTGAAGACGTCTTACCAATACCACTGTATGGGACTTACTGGTTGTAACAGGAGGGGTAGTTGGCCCCCAAGGACAACCTTTGGGGCCAACTACCCCTCCTATTACCTCCAGTAAGTCCCACACAACAGCATTGCTAAGTTCTCATTGCAGGCCACGCCCCCTTTCCCCACCACTCTGCAAACGCGCTCCCTGGCGCGCTCTTGGATGGGGATTAAAGTCCACTTCACTGCTGGGGTGATTAGGGCCCAACTAGCATACCTGATACCTCCAGTATGTCCCAGATAGTGGGATAGCTGACAGGTGGACACAGGGAACGCCCCCTTTCTCCACCACTTTGCAAACACGCCTCCTGGCGCGTTCTGGGTTGGGGGATTAAGTCCCCATGCCGCCTGAGGGTCCCTGGGGGCCAACTAGCCCACCAGGTACCTCCAGTAAGCCCCACACAGCTGGATTGCTGAGAGTGGTCCGAGGCCACGCCCCCTTTTTACACCACTCTGCAAACCCGCCTCCTGGCGCACTGGTGCCCAGGGGATGAAGTTCACTTTAGTCCTGAGGTCCTCAGGACACAAGAGCACCTCTTCGCCCCACCTGCAATGCGCCAAGAGGTGCGTTTCCAGAGTGGTGTAAAAAGGGGAGTGGTCTCGGACCACCTCTCAGCAATCCCACTGTGTGGGGCTTACTGGAGGTACCTTTGTATGAAAAGCCCCGGGGAGGTGGTAGTCCCCAGGGCCGGGGGTCCGCAACGGACCCCCACCCGTAATTAAAGTGTGCCCCGGGGAGGTGGTGGTCCCCGGGGCAGTGTGGGGAGGGGCAGGAGCCCCCCCCACACTTTCTTTCTTTATATTTAAGCCCTGGGGAGGTGGCGGTCCCCGGGGCTTGGGGGGTCCTGCGAGGCCCCCCGCACATAATTATGGATGCCCCGGGGAGGTGGCGGTCCCCGGGGCAGTGTGGGGGGCAGGAGCCCCCCCACGCAGTTTTTTTGAAAAAGTCCCAGAGAGGTGGCGGTCCCCGGGGTTGCGGGAGGGCCGTGTGCCCCCTGCTACATAAATTTTGTTTGCCCCCGGAACCTGGCCCACCCGGGGGCTTAAGGAAAACGAAGTGCGGGACCTGCGCTTCATTTAAAAAAAAAAAGATTCTACTGGATTCGCGCACCCAGCGCGACTCCGGCCAACTTTTTTTGGGCCTGGGGGTCCCTGTGGGACCCCCTGAGCAGGCCTAGGGGGTCAGGGTGTTTCTACCCTGCCCCCTTTTCTTGTTTTTTATCTTTTTTTTACTGTTTTCTTGTGACTCGGTTTTACCAAGTCACAAGATGGCTGCCAAAACTTCTTGGTTTGAAGGGTTGGCAGCCAATCAGAATGAAGCTCGTGATCGGGAGGGTTCGCGTATCCTCCTCGGTCACGAGATATCGATATTTTTTATTTTTAAATTTCTCAGGAACTACTGAGCGGATTTACACCATTTAAAGCAAAGAGTGCACTCTGGACCAAGAGCTACCTCTCTGCCAAATTTGGTGTAATTCCGTTCAGCAGTTCAGGCTGTAGCCGTGACAAAAGTTCCTATGGAAATTAACATAGAGAAAACGCGTTTTGGGACCCCCTTTTTTCTTGGCCCCGCTTGACGAATCACCCCGAAACTTTCAAGACAGGAGCTGACCGGAGCGCCTCATTAGTTTTGAAAATTTCACGAAGATTCGTCAACTGGCGCCAAAGATAATTTTTATGTTTTTTTTTCAGATTCCATATCCTCCTTCCTACTGCCTGTCCTGCTAGGGGTGAGCATGCCGGTTGTGCTTATGACTGTCTTTGGCTGTCATGGATAGGCTGGTGCCCATCAGTGGACGTGCCACGACACCAGATTCTGTAAAGCTACTTTTGAGGGATCAGTGGGTCACACTCTTTTCATAATGAGAGGAGTATTCTCTATTCAGTTGCTGAAACAGAGAGTTTTCACCTCTCTTTCTGATCACTTTAGCAGCCCCAGTGCAGGTCAGTAACTGTATCTGTTTTACAGTCTTCTCTCCCTCCGCTCCCCATTTTAATATGCTTACTCCATAACTGGTTCCCAGACAAGTGTTATGTCATGAGGGACGTGTATAATTTTTAGTTTCCAAAAGAGGTGGAGGGGAAATGCAAAGGAAACGTTTTGTCTGCTGGCTGGGTGGAAAGAGTAAGTAGACTCTAAGCATAAGAAACATGAAAAATTGGGAATGCGGCAAGTGGTGAAATAGAGATAGAGAACATAATTTCTTTTTCTTAGAGGTTTTCTGAAGGAGAAAGGGGTGAAAGGAGGATTATATGGGTTGAAATTTAAAACACAAAAATACAAAATCGCCATTTCTAACTTTATAATTATGCAGGTATTGTTCCATCACTTCCACCTATTTACTTGCCAAGGGCATCCTTAGAGTTTGGGCCTTGTATGCAACACTCCTTTCCTAATTCCGCACGTCTCATTTTGACCCTGACAAAGAACTTATGGGGATATTTACAATAAAATGTTGGAGCGCGGTATTACTCCAAAATCGGTAACACCGCGCCTCGCCATTTTAAAACGCAGGGGATGCGCTGTATTTATAAAAATACAGGGCACCCCTGCATTTCCTCTAGCGCTGGCGCTAAAAAAGCTGTCTAGCGCCAGCGCAGGCACCCGTGCACCATGTTGCAAGGGTGCCTGCACTGTAGGGGCGATTGTTTATGTGCAGGAAGGGACACCTTCCTGCACATAAACAATCTTTAAAGGCGATTTGCTGTTTCTAGTGTGCTGCAGAATGCAGCACACATAGAAAGAGCAAAATACAAGGAAAATTAATAATTTCTCCTCGTATCGCCATCCTAAAACCAGGTTTTACCTGGTCTTAGTTTTTGGTGCTGCCCCATCCTAGTAAATATGGGGCAGCATCAAAAAGCAATGGGTGTTGCGGCGGAACGCCCACTGCAACACCCATTGCACGCCCCTTTCACGCTAAGTGAAGAGTTAAAAGAGGTCTTATTTACAAGGCGGCGTTAAGCCAAGTTAACTCCGCTTTGTAAATAAGGAGAAGGGGACATCACCACCAGAACGTCACTAAAAGTATGCTGTAAATATGCCCCTATGTTTTCTTATGATCTTTGCCACGGTCGCCCTCACCTTTTCGGTTTGCTGCAGAGAGTTTATTTGGAAAGCCTTTCTGTATTTCACTCTCTGAAACCCTCAAATGCAACCTTCAGTGGCCCCAACCTCAAATTCTTCTATTGCCCTCTACCCCTTCAGTTCCCAGCAATGCAAAAAGGCTTGCCTGCTGCCGTAGGTCATGGATGTTACCTCTGTCTCTTCTGGCCATGCCCCGTCCTATCCGTGTTCTGGGGCTACATCATTGAAGCTCTTGCATGTCCCCCCCCCCACCAATATTTTCGCTCCACCCAGGTGGCGGTACCTGGATCATCTTTCTTGATGGGAATCACCCTCATCCTGCCCTTGATGACGTTTTAGCCCCAACTTGTCATCCTGTGCTCACCTCAGTTCAGCCTGAGGATTTTATGGCCAGTCTGTGCAGAGCATGGTCTCTTGAAATTGTTCACTTCTACTGTTTAAGACAATCCCAAGCCACAGCTATGGATTGCTACCCCAACATCAAAATTGGTTGCATCCAAGATAATGTATTCTACATTTCTGAATTATTGCATTACACATTTCAAGATGTATTGTTTGTTTTTACCTTCTAGCACCTAGTAATCGAGGACATCACAGGCCATTTCTCAACTTTAGAAATATTATTCAGCAATTTCCTAAGTCTCTTATCTGAATTCTTAAACACGGTACCGAATTTTTCTCTTAAACTCCATAATGGCTGCATTCATTATTCAGTGAATTACTCCTGTGGGTATAAATTGAAGAGGTCTTTTATGCCGTTTTACTGTCACAAAGCTCCATCATATCTGGTTCACCTTTCTACACCTAGTAGTGGTGACTCATACAGCATTTAGCACCATATTTGTAGTCTGACATAGAGGCAGGTCTAAGGACAATCCAAAGTTGCCTACTTCAATAAGAGTCAACAGTACTTATTGTCTTCTCTAATCTACTTTCTACATTTGCAGTTATTAGGTAGTATTATTGGATCAAATAAGGGCCACATACCTTTGACCACAAACGTAATATGTAAATAAATCGAATCACAGATATCAACAGGACAGAATATTGTTACCCCAATATCGAGGGGAAAAATATTGAAAGGTAAATGCACAGACGGAAGTAAGGATTTATTATTCTTAACTCCACATCTGTGTGCCTTGAAGATGTATTCATATCACCAAGGTGTATATATATGTTGAGCTAGGTATAGAGATATATAGAAACTTACCTTTCAATATTTTTTCCCTCAATATTGGGGTAAGGATATTCTTCCCCGTTGATGTTTGGGATTCGATATTCCCAGGCAACACCTTTGACCACTGGTAGACCTCTACCCAGTCTCCTCTTCTATCATAGAGGCTGATCAGTTTAATTAAGGACCACAATCTTACCCAGATTATTTGAGGACGTTCTCTTCAGAGGAGCATGTGATCTTGTGTTACTATTCCAGGAGCTTTCAGAAAATGCTAGAAATGTATCATCCATGGAATGTTTTATTAAGGTATGCTAGAATATGGGCTTCTGGTTCGTAGAGGTATGCACCCTGTCCAAGCAGGAACCACAATCCTAGTCAGGGTAAGGCACAAACACACCCTACAATAACCTGTGCTTTCCCCCTGGTAGCTTGGCGCAGATCAGTCAGGCTTAACTTAAGAGGCAATGTGTAAAGTATTTGTACAACGCTTCAAACAGTAACACAGTGAAAAAACCAAACAAAAAGATACCACACCTGGTTAGAACAATATAGCTTAATTTAATGAACAAAACAAGATCAAAACGACAAAAATCTAATAAGTAGAACCGGAGTAATTAATTTTTAAAGAATAGACTGAAATGTGGTGCTTAAAAGGATAAAGTGGCAACTGGGGTTATCTGGTCATGCTAGACCTGGTCAAATCCAAAAGTTCAGGCTGACCACAATAGAGCGCGGGTCAGATACAGGTACAAAGCTTGGCCCGCAGAAAAGTACAGTAGTTGCGTTGTCTTCGAAGAAGAAATGCGGGGTGCAAGTGAAGCGATGCATTGACGACGGTCCACACAGGGAAGGCGATGCATTGGTTCCGAGCCTCGTAAAGATGACGATGCGTCTGAGGAGGGGATGGTGCACCACGCAGCGGTGATGCATTAGTGTTAATTCTCGAAACTGCTGCGATGCGTCGATGCTGATCTTCACAACGGGGTTCTTGCTTCCGCATTGGAGGAGATGCACCAGTTCCGAGCCGACTGTCGACGGTGAGGCATGGATTCTGCTCAAGCAGCACTTTAGACCCACTACCAAGGGCCCAAGTCTGGGTTGGCACCACTTGGCACTCACAGATAGCAGAGTACAGGTGCTGAGGCAGGTGAGTTGTAGTCTTTTATGTCCCTGAGACTTTAATCAGGAGGCAACCAGTAAGCCCTTGGAGTCACTCTGGGTTTAAGTGATGTAGTTCCAGTCCTTCTCAGTCAGGCCAGAGGGGCAGCAGGCAGCAGGTCAGCACAGCAAGAAAGCAGTTCTTCCAGAGCAGCAATCCAGCAGAGAGGCAGTCCTTCAGCAGTTCAGCAGTCCTTATTCCTGGCAGAGTCTTCACTGGTCCAGAAGCGTACTGAAGTGGTGGTGTTAGAGATCCAGTTCTTATACCCAGTGGTGCCTTTGACGTGGGGGAGACTTCAAATTAGGATCTTTGAAGTGCACAGAGGTCCTCCCGTCCTGTCCTGGCTCCAGGCTCTCTACAGGGGGCGGGGGGGGGGATTCAGCCCTTTGTGTGGGGACAGGACACAGCCTATTCAGTTGTAAGTGTGAGGCTGTGTCCAGTTCAATCCTGCCATCCAGCCAGGATGGCCCATCAAGGCCCATCAAGTCACACCTAAGCTCCCATTGTGTGTGGCTGTCTAGAGGGAATACACAAAGTACAGCTGTCACCCAGCCCAGACATGCAATCAGAGACATTCTGCAGGCATACAGGGCTCAGAGCAGGAGATTGCCAACTTTCTAAAAGTAGCATTTTCAGAATTGCAATTTAAAATCCGACTTCACCATAAGTTGTGATTTTAAATAATGATTCCAGAGACATCAAACTTGGGAGGTGCAAATCTTTTTCCAATTGGAAATTACACTTAAAAAATGTAATAAGGTAATCCCAATGTTATCCTATGGGAGAGATAGGCATTACAGTAGTGAAAAACGAATTTAAGAGTTTTTCACCACTAGGACATGTAAAACTTAAAAGTACATGTCCTACTTTTTAAATACACTGCACCCTGCCCTTGGGCTGTCCAGGGCTTACCTTAGGGGTAACATATGTATTAAAAAGGAAGATCCGGGCCTGGCAAGAGGGTTAACTTGCAAGGTCAACATGGCAGCTTAAAACAGTAGACACAGGCTCTGCAATGGCAGGCCTGAGACATGTAAAGGGCTACTTAAGTGGGTGGCACAATCAGCGCTGCATGCCCACTAGTAGCATTTAATTTACAGGCCCTAGGCATGTGCAGTGCACATTACTAGGGACTTGTAAGTAAATTCAATATGCCAATTGTGGATAAGCCAATGTTACCATATTTTAAGCAGAGAGCACATGCACTTTAGCACTGAGCAGCAGTGGTTAAGTGCCCAGAGTCTTAAAGCCAATAAAAATAAATTCAGCAAAAAGGGGAGGAGGAAGGCAAAAGGTATGGGGGTGACCAAGATGTTTTTACAGTTATATACATAACAACTTTGATTTATTTCTGGCTCATATTACCTACAGATATCCTTGAAATTGGGTCATCTTAGGTTTCAGGCTAAAGATGCATTTCGTGCATATCTGTTTGTTTCATATCTTTGCAATCTGTCAAAACTTTTTCTTTCCTTTAATAGTAATGTTCAAGTGAATATTTGCAAATAAAAGAAAATACATAATGCTCCATTTTCATCAAAGAGGTGGGGATATTATTTAAAAATTCCCCACTGTGTTTTTACTTAACCCCCTGCCCTATAGATCGCCTCTTCTGATCTGCCAAGCATCAAAGATTTTTAAAACTAATGCATAAAAATAATTCATATAATTATAATTAGGTTACCATTGCCATAAAAATAACAAGATACCTCCCAAGTGTGCTGGGAGGAAAATAATTCATAGTAATGAACATTATGCACCATGCAATAAAATGATGTGCTTTTTTCCTAGTTATAGTGGAATTGTTAAGTGGTTCCACCTGCTGCAACCATAAAGTTAAAATGATTGCTTGTATCTGTAACAAAAGTAGGATTTATAGCTCCAAGTCCCAAAACAATTGCAATTTTTAAAATACCTTCTATTTAGTCCAAAATATTATTCCAGATGGTATTTATTTTGGAGCAATCAAAAATATATGCTTATATAAGTCAGTGTTTTATTGACAGTACGAGCAATTTCGAATTGCATATAATTTTACTTTAGATAATCATTCTTGTGTCCCTAATACCCTATGTAGAAAGAAATAAGGTGTGTTTTATGTTTGATAGGCAGATTAAGATAGCCAGCGCATATTTGTCTCCACACATTGGGGTCCATTTCCTGGGTAAACATTGCATTCCATATTTTTTCTATATCCATGAAGTCTATTGTGTCGTCTTCATCATGCATCAGAAGGAACAGACCAACAGCTGTAATAGCCAATTTTCAGTGGTGAGAGAGGGAGTTGAGGAGGAGTTACCACACGAGATCTCTTCTACATATATTCCTTTAGGATTAGATATTGATTAAAGTGATTAATCCTAAGCAAAATTAATATTTACATTTTTTAAATGGATTTAAAATGCTATGACTTATAATAAGATGGAGAGACTAAATATCTAAATTGATCCAAACCAACGACAGGCAAAATATCAGATTTTTAATGGCGATTCAGAGTTGAAATATGGAACTAGAATTCTTCACCTAAAATTTGGTGCTTAATGTCAGCATAACATCACCTAACAGTATTGAAGGCTAAACAAATCCATGCTCACTGTGTCAGTAGTACATTGAAAAATGCATTATGTGTGCACAAACATGAGTAGCGGTCGAAGAGTTATATAATAAAGCAGATGAATACATTTGTGTTTTCTGAGTGTGAACAAGGGCCTCTGACGGCAGAAGGAGCAGGATCCTCTGCATGACGCCCTCAACACCGTCAGACCCCTTCAAAATGCACCTTTCTCTGGAGTGGTCCATGCTGCAAACCTACAGCAACAAGGCATGCCTGGTTGAATACAGCCATGCTATGTTGCATCCTGTAGCACCCATGCTGAGCTTCTCTCTCTCTCTCTCTCTCTCCCTTACTCCCACCCCCCTTCCCAAGTTGTTCCTTACCTGGTGTTCAACGAATGCAAGGAAAGAGAAAAAGAAGAGAAGGATAAAGAAGCTAGTTCAGGTCCCATCTGGCTGCCCACGTAACAAGGCTGGGCACCTCCAAGGGTTTGCCTTCCGATAATTTGTAAGGGCAACTTATAACTAAGCCCTGAATCTGGACGAATTCTGGCGTTTATGACTTACTCTACAACCAGGTAAACTTCCAGGTACCACACCGCCGAACTGCAATAACTGCGAGAGGCTGGGTGGAAGGTAAGGCAACTCTTTTGAAAAGGACACCTCATTTCAGTCCCACTGAGTTCAGAAATGTTCTGCATTAATACGAGAGGGGAGGAGGGAGTATAAGAATCAGTTCTACTCCAAACACCTACAAACAAGAAAGATCAGTCCAGTGCAGAGGTCAGCCTCTCGCACCATCTTCAACTTCCACAGTTGAAGGAGGCATTCTCTCCATTCAGCCGCCATCTTGCTCCTTTGCTGCTAATAATTGTTGATGAGATGCACAAGTACCTTTTGAGCATCATGCCTTAGATTGATTGAATTTTGAATTGAAGAGTTAAGCTTTTTGCATTAACATTTATCTGTCTGAAGGTAAATCAATTCGAGTCAAATTAGAATTTGTGTCTGGTTTCCTTTATTAGAATAAATGTCATGATGACAAATTATTATCTTTTACACTGCTATAATAAAAAAAAAAATCTGTACAAGTCATTGCTTTTAGAACTTTTTAAAAAAAAAAATGTTCTCGACAAAAACTTCTACATATGTCTATAGCGCAAGCCTGGTCAAAAGACACTGGAGCAATGTATATGGTTAAAGTCCAGCATAACTTCAACAGGTGATGGGAGAGATGGCTGGTTTGTGGTATGTTAATAGATTGTGATGTAGTGTACTTTAAAGAGGTGCGCCTTCAACCCATCCCTAAATTGGCACACTGCGAGTCCTATTCACTGTGCATAGAACTCAAAAACATAGGACAGCCCATATATTTTAAAATATTGGAGAAATGACAGGACATATATTAACAGTATGGGAAACCATTTCCTCCATGTTTTAAAGATGTCCACCGGTCATTTCAAAATGTCTTCCCTGACAGGAAAAGCCTGCCAGAGGCACGAGACCTTTCCGAAAATGAACGAAAGGTGTACGTAATATTTCGATAAAGTCTGTAATGGTCTTGGGTGGAGAAGATATCCCATAATCCAAATACTGGATTATTTTTCAGTACAGTGCCATCACCACCATCGAACGTTCAGAGTCAACGTTCTAAACGCGGCAGAGGAAAGTACTACAAACAGGGGGGCCGTGGTGGGGGAATGCGGATCAAACCAACCATAGATACTACATAGACCAGTCCAATAATCCGATTACAGTTTTTTTTTTCACACAGTGCCATTAATTACTAGGATGTGAGACAATCCAGAACGTCTATCGAATATTGCAGGAATAATTTACCGTTTATTAACATTAACAGCAGCCATTTCTCCAGTTTTCAGAACCAGAATAATGTTTCCCCTGATAATTAACTCCTTCGGGAGCAAAAAGCCGCGAAAGATAGTTACTATAATTAATAGGAAATGGAAGGTATTACCAGGACACGTACAGGTATTACCTGCAGCCCCTGGTAATAGAAGAAAAATATTTGTAGGACTAGATTTGAAAATGGATGCCTGATCCTGTAAACACACATTTTTTTCAAGTGTCTTTCTTCATGCATACCGCTGCAGAGTTTTGAAAGCAAAGAAATCATGCTGGTCGCGCCCACGAATGTTTTTTTTGTGATGAAAATGCCTTGTGTTACAAGTAGTAGGGTGGGTGCGTTCAAACTGTAAATAGAGATCTGCTCGCTGGCAAACGGTTCACTCATGGATTTACAAGTTTATAAAAAGAAAAATGAAAGCATGCCACACAGCAGCTTACGAATCAATTATTTGGATCAATTTTACAACTGCTGCTCAAAGAGAAGACATGGCTGTTCGGAATTACATAACCTGCAGGCTTCCTTTGTGTACTGACATGAGCCCAGAAGGTCTGGAAAATACAGTGGTAAGGCCTAATTAAACTAAGCAAATGTCGTTTTTTTTATACTCCTGTTCGAGCTTCCTGGCACACTGCAGAGCCCTTTAATACAATTGTTCTCCTACAACACACAAGAAAATCACTCAAACTAGAATTCTGCCTTTATTTCCCTTATGTTGTGCACATAAACATATCTGAGGAATCTCCATTGACAAAATTCACCAGAACAATTCAGGGAAATCTGATTAAGTAGTGAATTTCCATGAGTATCTTCTTCAACTAAACTTACTCTGGAGGATTGTTGACCCTGGGGACAATCTACAGGAGTAAGTTTTATAGCAATGCGCAATGCATTTTAACGTTTTATTCTCTTCATTTTTACCCCACCATGAACTTATATCCCTGGGTATCATTAAAATATTGAGTTGCACTTTTAGACCCGTTTGCAAGGTTACTGCCACATGTTTTCAGTGAGTTTCCTAGTGCAAGAGAGGCCGGAAAAACATTTTGTATGTTATTGATTACTCACTAAACCCTGAAGATGAATGTGATAAGGCCGGATTCCACCGTACAAATTACTAGGAACCCTCGGTCGACTGGATCTTTATTACCTGCAGAGAAGTGTAAAGGGGAGAAACAATACATTCGTTCCAAACTGGCATGAATCAATTTAAGAAAATCTCGGAAAAGATCACTGACTCCGAATTCCAAGTTTAGGGGTTTATTACAAAACCAAAAATAACTGAACATACAGACACCTCAGGACGAGGTTGTAAAAATACAAAGGTACTAATACAAAGTCCATCCTACGAACCAATCTAATCCGATATAGCATAAAGAGAATAAGCAATTCCAGGAATACTAAACAAGCAATAACTGCACCAACATCTATATTAGTCTTCATTAGTATCTGTAAAGGAAATCCATTAATCTATCCCTACACTATTCTAAAGTGACATCCCTACTTAACATTACCCAAGCAAGATCAAGAAAAGGTGTCAGCTCGTGAAGACTTCTTCAGAAGTACACTCACGTTGTAAAAGCCAGTCTAAGTTTTCATTCTAAAAATCGATCCCTTCCT
Organism: Calotriton arnoldi; assembly: GCA_963921515.1. Taxonomy (NCBI): domain Eukaryota; kingdom Metazoa; phylum Chordata; class Amphibia; order Caudata; family Salamandridae; genus Calotriton; species Calotriton arnoldi. The sequence continues at coordinate 1,152,015 of CAWUFW010000080.1, read as the reverse complement.
TCTACCCTCTAACAGCTCTCTCCTTCTCTCTCTGCCCTCTGCTCTCTGCTCCCTCATCCCTCGGGGCACTGTCCCTAATACAAAATGGACACTTAATAACCACACCTCCTGAAACACCTCCTCTGGCCAGGCACCTCTCGTAGGTAACTTTCCACCAAAACTTGTACTCGATCCAGCGACGGTTGGTGTGTCCTTGGGTCTCAGGCTTCTTCAGCACAACTCCCAATTATCGGCATTCCTGAAGACTTTGTAACAGGTTTCTTCCATACCTAACTCCTAAAACAAAAGCGTTATTCTAACTAACGAGGACGGTGTCCTTGCACCTGCAACAGAAGCATGAGAACAGAACAACCTTGCACGCACAGGAATTTCGCTGACTGTCTCCAAATGAGAGCCTTACCAGGGGAAAATGCATTTCAGGCCTACATAAACCAACTAACATAAGGAAAACGAATAGGCCTTTCTTAGCACGAAAGAGCAAATACTCCATCTAGGCCTTTAACATCAACTTAAACACATTTAAAATGTTACATTTGTAAGCACTACATTTCATCACATTTAAACACAATTAGTCACCTATGCGTTTGCAACTTCAACATAATGCACGTTTAAATCTACTGCATTACATTACATATAACTACTTCATTATGCATTTACAATGAACATCGAAAGTTACATAATTCCCTCTAAATGCCACTTTACGTTTCTTGAATGGCACAACTCATCTTAACATTTCATTTACCACTGATTATTTCAACACGAGTTCTAACTAAGGTTAACACACATAAGAATATATACGGGTACGGACTATTCATGAATATAATGTACCCCTACAATTTTCAGAATATCACTGCGCTCTATCAGTTCCCCCTCTGATGACTAGTGTCATCAACAAAATCACAACTCCCTGGAGAAAGAACCGACCTAAACAGAGCTTGTAGCCAATCTTCCATGTCGGAACCTTTCCAGATTCTTGATATTCTCATAATGACTGTCCTGAATTCTAGACATCCTTACCTCCCTCTCTCTAAAGGATCTTTCGACTTGATTCGCCCTGTACCACTGATAAGCCCTCACAAAACCCCACAGGCAAATCACACAGACCACGATTATAATGATAGGTCTCAGAATGTAACCAAGAATACCTTTTCCCAGGCTCGCAAACCAACTCCCCACTCTACCAAACCCTTTTCCAACTTTCTCTCAAACACCCTCTTCAGCCAGATCCTGGATCTCATGATGAATTTCAGTGATGTTACTTATATACTTCTTCAGATCTTTACTATTATCTGGTATATAAGTACAGCACTCTTGCACCTTCAGCATTTTACAGACTCCACCCTCTTTTGCCAATAAGACATCCAAAGCAAGACGGTTCTGCATCACCATTGTCCTTATCGACAACATCTCTCCATCCACAAGCAATAGTGATTTAGCTGTATTCGTCGACAACTTGTCCACAACAGTCGTCAGCCTTCTAATCTTTACATCATTCAAAATCACTCCTAAACCTGGTATTACAGCTCCAAAAATATATCCAATCACTCTTCCTGCACTTGCATCTCTCCTTACCCTAGAATGCATTCCCCCTTCCAGGAGTCCTAGCTCCTCTACGTGGTAAATCTTGGGGAAAACAGCTGCCAGGTAACAAGTACCGTACCAATTGGCAGGTAATCTCACATAAGCGTTTTTCCCACATACAAAGTATACTGTTGGCACCACTTGTACCGGACCCTGCAAAAAGTTCTTCGCCGACTCTTCCATGGTGAAAACGTGATCACACGCACTCTGTCCCACATAAACCTTATCATAATAGTCTGGACACGTTTCATACACAGCTTCCCCTTTTGCTCTAAATCAGATGCTATAGGGCCATAGCTCCCTTTCGCTCTGTGAGCCAACTCCTCCTTTGTCCAATCTAATGGACTTTCTCCAGTGTTACGTGTTTGTGTTAGCTGTCTATATCTATCCTCTACTTGATCTACAAACTTCTTTTCTATCTCTGTTAGTGAACACGTCAAGTTATGTCTATGTGCATAAGCGGTATCTAACGTTATAGTTGGTATGAAATACTTCCCAATCCTATCCTCCTGCTTATAATAATCGTACTTATTCAGGTGCTTATATGCTGGAACCTCTGAAAGCATCGCATCGTAATTGGAAAAGAAGTATTCATAATGACCTCTCCCATAAAACATGCTAAGCAACAAACTACATGAAATCCCATAAGTCAACGGAAGATGATGATATCTAATGCCCTCATCCACACATAACAGTCGCTCACATCCATCGTCCTAACATACTCATATAGCAGCTTGGCATACGCATTAAGCTTAAAATCACCTCTAGACAAATCTACATGCAATCTACGACTATTTTGATCTAGCATAGCCCTTTCAGCTCCTATGGTATCCTCCTATTTGCTAGAAGTACTGGGTGTAGGTGTCCCTTTCACCGCTAAGACTTCTACCTCATGTGGAACAATAACTGACACTACAATAACTATGGCTATTAAAACTATCACTCCCACTATGGAAGCACCTATCATACACTTGGATCTACAGTTCGGATTTCCAGACTCCATCTTCTCTCGTTACAGCAGTTCAAATTAGAGGATACACAAAAGTCTCTTCTTTCCACCTCAATTTGCTGCTCAAAAGCTCAGACAAAGTTAATTGAAATCCTGGAAATTCGTTCAAAGTTCAGTTCTTCTGGATTTATTTACACAGTCCAAAAAGACTTCCCTAGCCCTCTTTCTTCTTCTACTGAAAAACCCTAATTTTATTCTTCTTCCACTCGGGCCTAGGTTATCTTCTTTGAACCACCTATTTACAACGCACAGTTCATTCGCAATCTACGATAAGTTCAGATCCGATTGCAGCTAAAACATGTTGCAATATCTCAAGACGAACATCCACCATTTCATGAGGTGATGCTTCAAATCCAAACGTTGGGAAAACTAATTTATGCAATATCAGAATTCGCACCTTGCTCAAAACTGGAGGTTTTGGGACCGTGATTGTCAGCACTCCTTCAACTTCGAGTCCTGGAACTATTAGTCCCACATCAATTTTCAGTAGAGGATTCCTGCTGATCACTCGCACGGACCTCAGCCTCCCGGAACTCACTACTCCCGGCATCAGTTACTACGTAAGTCCACTCCGGGGCAGCATATCTCTGGCAAGGCACTCTTGTCCTTCTCGACCTTCTCAGGCCTCCTTGGGCTTCCTCTTCTTCACTCACTTCTGATTCAGATGTCTCAGACACAGGGGCAAGATCTCTTTCGGGGGCCAATCGTAGGTTCAGCCTTCTCTGTCTTTCAGGCCACGATTCTTTTGCTCGGTCAGCCCTTTTGCTTTCCTCTCGAACACTCTGCACACCCACTTCCTTCGGCTGAGTCTGACTCTATATCACCCACAACGTTACCTTCTTCCTCAGAGTCAATACCTGGGTTGTGTGTAGCATAACCCTCCTCAGCCTGGTCTGGTGAGCAACCAGCTTCGTCAGCAACCCTCACAGCTTGGCTTGTCCTCTCTCGTGGCCCTGCCGCCACATCTGGATTTTCATTCTCGAGAGGAGCTGTTTCTTCCAAGGGTTCTGAAACTCGACAGGTGTGGAAAGCATGTATCCAATTCGGCAACCCTCCGCACTTCACCGCTGTGTTCGTTACAAGTATCACCTGGTAGGGGCCTCGCCACCGAGCATCCAAACAGCTCTTCCTCACGTGCTTACGGACAAGCACCCAGTCACCCGGGCACAGGTCGTGGTAGAGATCTCTTGAAGCCGGAACAGCAGCAGCTTCCACCTGCTGAGACATAGAACGGACCACATCAGCTAGTCCTTTGCAGTAATCAAGGATTAAGTCATCAGTGATGTTTATCAAGGCTGAGAATGGTATTGCTGGCAATCGCATTGCCCTCCCCATAAGGATCTCATGCGGGGATAAACCGGTCCTCCTAACTGGGACACTGCTAACACTCATCAACACCAGAGGCAACGCATCAGGCCACTTCAGAGATGTAGATGAACACACTTTTGCCATCAGTGCTTTCAAAGTTCCATTAATCTGCTCTACTATCCCAGAAGCCTCTGGTCGATAGCTACAATGGAGTCTCTGGCCAACATTTAAAGCAGCGCAAAGCAATTTCATGATCTCGCTGTGGAAGTGTGTTCCTCTATCCGATTCCAACGAAGTTGGAAAACCGAACCTGGGAATCAACTCTCTCAATAATAGCTTCGCTACTGTAAGGGTGTCACACCTTCGTGTTGGGTACGCTTCCACCCATCGTGAAAAAACACATACCACCACTAGAATGTACCTCAGTCCGTTGCACCTAGGCATTTCGATAAATTCAAGCTGTATCCTATTGAAAGGTCCTCTCGACCTCCCAATGTGACTCAGTGCAACCACAGTTTTCTTTCCAGCATTCATTTGTTGACAGGTAACACACCTATGACACACTGCTTCAGCAAACGCACGAAACCATGGATTGTACCACGTTTGTCTGAACACTCGCACCATCGCATCTCTTCCTAGATGCACAGCACCATGAATTTGCCTTGCCATCGGGCTCAATAGGTCATCTGGTAACACTGCTCGACCATCACTTGAAACCCAAATGCCAACATCCCCCTTCTCACACCCTGATCTGATCCATACATCTCTTTCCTGATCTGAAGCTCCTTCCTGCAGGTTCTTGAGTTCCTCCCAAGTGTCTGCCATAGCTAACATCATGCTGAGCTCGGTTCTTCCTTGGCTCTCTCCAGTGTAATCTCCAGTAAATATACACCCTTGTTCAGCGCAAAAACGTGCAATTTCGTCTGCGTACTTATTTCCAATAGAAACAAAATCTGTCCCCCTCCCATGTGCAGCGCACTTTACCACTGCTATTTCCCTGGGACGTTGCAAAGATTCTAACAGTTGTCTCACATATTCCCCATTTCTAATGGGAGATCCAGATGATGTCAGGAAACCCCTCTGAGACCATAGCTGTCTGAAGTCATGAACCACACCGAACCCATACTGGCTGTCGGTGTAGATGGTGATTCGGATCTGATCAGCTGCCAAACAGGCGCGAGTCAAAGCAATGATTTGGCCACTTGTGCGGAGTATACTCCTTCTAGACAAGCAGCTTCAACCACTCCAGTAATGGTACATACAGCAAACGCTGCTCTCAAATGACCCACATTGTCTCTTAGACATGAACCATCGACAAAGAAAATTTCATCAGAGTCAGACAGAAGTTCATCAACAATGTCAGGTCTCGGTTTGGTGCAAAGTTCAGTCACATCAAGACAGTCATGGTCTTCACAATATTCATCATCTGCATTTGGCAATGGCATCAATGTAGCAGGATTTAAAACAGAACACCTTTTCAGAGTCATATTCTCCGCGGCAAGTATGACTTGCTCGTGCGTGTGAGTCTATTGTTTGTCAGGTGCTGTGTTTTAGTCCTTGTCATCAAAAGCTCAACAGAATGTGGAACATATACCATGAGCGGGTGACCCATAACGATGCTTTCACACCTCTCAATGCTGACACCTGTTGCAGCAACGGATTTGAGACATCCGGGCAACGCTGAAGCTACTGGATCTAAAGTAGCTGAAAAGTAGGCAACTGGTCTACGGACACCTCCATGACTCTGAGTCAGGACTGACAATGCGCAACCTTCTCGATCATAACAGAACAATGAAAAGGACTTGTTGTAGTCAGGCATTCCCAGAGCCGGAGCACGACATAAGCCCTCTCTCAACTCCAAGAACGCAATCAGACAGTCATTGTCCCATGGTACCGGATCACTCACGTCCTTATGCGTCAGCCTCTGCGGAGGCTTCGCCTTCAATGAGAAGTTGGGAATCCATTGGCGACAGTAACCAACCATTCCCAAGAACATTCTGACTTCCTTATGAGTGGTAGGCACAGTCATGTTCATGATCGCCTTAATTCGATCTGGTGATACCTTTCTCTTGCCTTTCTCAATTCGATGACCTAAGTACTGAACCTCACTCAGACAGTACTGCAACTTGTTTGGTGACACCTTGTGTCCATTCTCCCCTAAATGATTCAGTAAGGCAATCATATCAATCCTACAAGCATCCTCCGTTTCTGACACAATGAGGAGATCGTCAATGTACTGAACGAGAACAAAATTCTGCGGTAGTACAAGACTCTCGAGATTCTTCTTCAAGATCTGATTAAAGATTGATGGACTCTCTGTATACCCTTGAGGGATATGACACCACGTTAACACACGATCTTCCAGACGGAAAGCAAACAAAAATTGGCTCTCCTCGTGCAAAGGTATCGAAAAGAATGCTTGGCACAAGTGAATCACCGTGAACCACTCGGCTTCACATGGAATCTGGAATAGTATCACTGATGGATTCGGTACCACTGGACAACACGGAACCACAATCGCGTTGACCTTTCGCAGGTCTTGCACGATTCTGAATTTCCCACTTGGTTTCTACAATCCCATAATGGGTGAGTTGCATGGACTGCCCATTATCTCCTTCAGAATTCCCTGCTGAATCATGGAATCGATTACAGGTTTAATCCATGTGATCGTCTCGGGCAACAGATTATACTGGGGTGTTCTCGGAAACTCAACATTTTGCTTGACCTGGATCTTAACTGGCTCAACACCTCTGATCAGTCCAATCTCTTCTCCTGTAAAATCCCACACATTCAATGAAACAGAGTCTCTTAAGTCAAGTGGAAGCTCTTACACTGTTAACATAGGGTACATCTCTATGCAGAAATGCTGATTTGCAACCTTGAAGGTGGCATCATCATCATTTGTCTGTAATTCCACTCCCTTGGGGGTGCAATAGATGGTATAATTCAGTTTGCACAAAAGATCACGCCCTAGCAAACAGACTGGACTTGAGTCGCACACCACAAATTGGTGTCGATCTCGGAAAGTTCCTATTTTCACAGGAATCGGCTCAGTCAATGGGTTAGTCATCTTCTTATTCGCCACTCCTACTACTTGGATTGATTGTCCCGAGAGGGGTAGGTTGGGAACTACTGCAGATCTCACAGTAGAATGGGTAGCACCAGTATCAACCAAAAAGGTGGTGGGATGACCGTCAACATCCGCCTCTACAAACGGTCCCCTCTGGTCTACCTCTAAGACTGCCCCAAGAGTGCAGTCTTCCTCCCCCCTCAGGCACCGTCATTTCATCGGGTCCGAGCTGTAATCATCGCAATCCTCGAAAAGGGGCATCTGCTGGTACTTTCAATTTCCCTGTGGAATTCTCGGAGGTTGCGGAACTTGCACCTGCGGGCACAATGTCCCCCCTTGCATGGACCTGGGTCTCGTCACTGTATTGACGACCTCAGATACCTGCACCATCTCTCCCTCTTGTTGCACTTGGTTCGCTGGATTCAATCTACACTCGCGCTTCCAATGCCCGATTTTGTGACAAAGGTGACACGCAGTTGTCTTTTTCAGTGTTGCCACATCCATCCCTGTCTTAGGGTCTATAGGTTTCCCCCTTCCCGGACCCTGCCCATTCTGGGTCCCTCCTTGATTGTTTCCCTGTCTTCTCCCTAGCGTCCCTCCACTTGGCTGTGTCTGAACTTCCCTGTCAGCGTTTTGCATTTGGACCAGCATTAGCTTATCCTTAAGCTTCCTGTGTTTCGAGTCCACTTCATCGCTGCAGTACCTGGCGTACCGCAGTATTTCGTCCACAGACTTGTTCTGCCAGCCGATCAAATGCTGCTGAATCATGAAGCTGATTTCTGGTCTCAGACCCAAGACGAACTTGGAAACGAATTGTCCCATGTCTTTGGGGTCTAACGTGTCTAGCCCACGGTACTGCTTAAAGGCTTGTAAGAGCCTCTCATAATATTCATGTACGGACTCTTTTGGTTCCTGAACAGTTCGATCTATCTTAACCCAATCAATGTCTTGTGGTGAGATTTTGGATTTCAGCCATGTAATTACTTGCTCAAACTTTTTCATAACAGTTGGTGAAGGACCATTGGTAACAGAATCCCTGTCTGGCTCAGAAGTTGGCCAATCAACTGCAACTTTACAAGCTGCCCACAAATCGCTTGGTACTACAATATCAAACAATGTGTTCAGGTCAACCCACAACACCTTCGAGATTTTAACGAATCGGTCAACCTGCTTGTACCACTCGACAGGCTTCTCCCTCAGCCGAGGAAATTCGTTTGTAAACGCTGCCAAATCGCCTCTACTCCAAGGCACATGCACATACCCTCCGTTTTGTACCTCTCGCAAAGGAAAATTTCCCACTCCTATCATACACCCTCCTGGAGGCGGTGTCTCTCCTACGCTCTTTTTGGTGCTCTTCTTTTTGGACCATCTTTCCTCCCATTTGTCAAGCATGCTCCATGCACGTATCCCTACAATCAATTCTCGAATGTGAGTTTTCAGCCCTATCACTCTCTTCTCTTCCAGTTCCTGGTCACTGTACTGCAACCTGTGACTTCCCTGCAACATCTTAGTTTTGGACAGATCCACCTCGTGTCTCTTTGCCAAGTCTGTCAGTTTCTCATGCGCTGATCTCGCCTTGCGAGTTACATCTTTTGCTACAAACAGCAACTCGTCTGGTCCATAAAGCTCTACTTTTTCCAATGGCAGGTTCCCACTAATTATCTCATCTACCTCAGCTTTTAACCTCATCACATCCAACATCTTTGCTCTTATAGCAGTTTTAAGGGTTCCTCGACTTGATGCACCACTTGACTCTCCATTCTCACTGCCCTGATCCTCACATCGGTTCCCTTCCACTATATTCCCTAGGACTGGTCGGCTTCCTGTAGTCCCGCGATCCCAGTCTCCTGTCATCCTATCATTAGGGCTTCTCACTGGTGGTTCCCACATCCTTATGTCAGATCTTGAATTGGCCAAAGACCTTGGTCTCGCCGTTCTTACGTTTCCCTGTCCTCTAGAGGAGTCTGCCGTGGCTGGCAAAGGAGTACTTGATTCCATGGGTATTAGAAGGTGACCTATTCCACTCACTATGCCATTCCCTCCAGAGCCTGTCCCTTCTCCTGCTACCGATCGTGCTAGACTTCCATTTCCTGCCTGATCTGGGTCATATACTGACACTATGGGGCCGATGGTAACCGGTACTGTAAGAGCATCCGGTAGCCTTGTAACTACTGTAACTCCATTAGCTTCAATGCTTGCTGGTGTGTGTGTTCCCATCCCTTCTGTTCCGGTTGATATTCTTCCGACTACTCTCGCACTAGGTTGAGTCTGCGATTCTCCAGTTCCCTCTGTTGATACTGCCTTTCCCTCTACGGAATCTGGATTATATGGAGGTGGTCTTTCTGATAGCAGTCTATCTAGCAAGCTGTCATCTGTGTCACTATCGTCTTCCTCACCCCACTTCTTCTGGGCCTCTCCTACTTTTATCATCAACGGGAATAGCCTATCCCCTTCAATAGTTTCCACCCTCCATCTCTTCTCCAATGCGTCCCATCGCGCATCCTGAAACGCCCTGATTGACTTTTTCACCCTTTCCTGACTTCTGTCTCTTTTCCTATCATGTGCTGCTCTTATCCATGCATGTAGCGCCTCAAACTGTGTTGGTCTGGGCAAAGGTCGCAATGAGGACATCACCATTTTCAATTGGTACAACACTTCCAACCTGAAAGTGCCATAACGCGGAAAAGTCAATTCTCCCTCATTTTCAGTCATTTTATGCCAATTTTTGAGCCAAATTATAGCATGCAACCCCACATTTGTAGCCATATAATGGGCTGGGGTATTCTCGGGTGGAGCTTCTTCTCCCCCCCGAGTAACCACTCGTCTGTCTCCTCTACACATATCTCGTAAAACTTTAAACCATTTCATGATGAAATCAACGTTTTCTTCACTTGTTTTCACTCAACTTCCTGATGACAATCCACCAATACCAGCGCGACTTCACACCAACCGACCTATCACAGCGTGACACTCTCTGACATCACTCTTCCTCCTCATGCAGCAGTTCCCCTCCTTTACAATTCATCTCTCGCACACTCACGCGTCTCACTCATGCACTGAAATAACTGTTTGTCCACCAAACGACCGAACAGTCACTTCTCTGACTGTCTGTCCACAAAACGACCGGACAGTCTCGCAATTGTCGACCTCAACTCTGGCAACCGTCTGTCCGCGAACGACCGGACAACTGCCTCAGACTATCTGCCCACGAACGGCCGGACAGTCGTGTACTTAATCGATAGGATCCAATCACTCGATGTTCCACATGCAGTAACCCACGACCTGCGTCGGTTACTCACGCACTCACACACACGTTTCCCTATCACCAGTGTGTTAGTCAACGACGTCTCATGACTCCCACAATCTCTGGTCAGACAATTTCAACTCTGGGTGTCTTCTACACCACAATCTCTTATCCGGAATATCAATAATCAAATCTCATGGACCGCACGCGTTCGGCCCGAAACCACAATCACTCAACTCTCATTCCAACTCCGCAAGACATCACACAATCAAAACAACACCGCAATCTAACAGACACACATCCCTGTTCATACTCACTCCACCACGAACTGCTGTTTCCGCCGCACCATCACTCGCCGTCGATTTCCATCAAACGCCGTCGTCCTCCGCTCACAATCCACTGGATAACCATCACTTGGGCTCTATGGAGATTCAATGACTACCCTGCTCTACTTCTCCCCTTACTACAGAGGTAACCATCCTCTCGCTACCAACTGATACGGCCAGATTCCACCGTACAAATTACTAGGAACCCTCGGTCAACTGGATCTTTATTACCTGCTGAGAAGTGTAAAGGGGAGAAACAATACATTTGTTCCAAACTGGCATGAATCAATTTAAGAAAATCTCGGAAAAGATCACTGACTCCGAATTCCAAGTTATGGGGTTTATTACAAAACCAAAAATAACTGAACATACAGACACCTCAGGACGAGGTTGTAAGAATACAAAGGCACTAATACAAAGTCCATCCTACGAACCAATCTAATCCGATATAGCATAAAGAGAATAAGCAATTCCAGGAATACTAAACAAGCAATAACTGCACCAACATCTATATTAGTCTTCATTAGTACCTGTAAAGGAAATCCATTAATCTATCCCTACACTATTCTAAAGTGACATCCCTACTTAACATTACCCAAGCAAGATCAAGAAAAGGTGTCAGCTCGTGAAGACTTCTTCAGAAGTACACTCACGTTGTAAAAGCCAGTCTAAGTCTTCATTCTAAAAATCGATCCCTTCCTTCTACCCTCTAACAGCTCTCTCCTTCTCTCTCTGCTCTCTGCCCTCTGCCCTCTGCCCTCTGCTCCCTCATCCCTCTGGGCACTGTCCCTAATACAAAATGGACACTTAATAACCATGCCTCCTGAAACACTTCCTCTGGCCAGGCACCTCTCGTAGGTAACTTTCCACCAAAACTTGTACTCGATCCAGCGACGGTTGGTGTGTCCTTGGGTCTCAGGCTTCTTCAGCACAACTCCCAATTATCGGCATTCCTGAAGACTTTGTAACAGGTTTCTTCCATACCTAACTCCTAAAACAAAAGCGTTATTCTAACTAACGAGGACGGTGTCCTTGCACCTGCAACAGAAGCATGAGAACAGAACAACCTTGCACGCACATGAATTTCGCTGACTGTCTCCAAATGAGAGCCTCACCAGGGGAAAATGCATTTCAGGCCTACATAAACCAGCTAACATAAGGAAAACGAATAGGCCTTTCTTAGCACGAAAAAGCAAATACTCCATCTAGGCCTTTAACATCAACTTAAACACATTTAAAATGTTACATCTGTAAGCACTACATTTCATCACATTTAAACACAATTAGTCACCTATGCGTTTGCAACTTCAGCATAATGCACGTTTAAATCTACTGCATTACATTACATATAACTACTTCATTATGCATTTACAATGAACATCGAAAGTTACATAATTCCCTCTAAATGCCACTTTACGTTTCTTGAATGGCACAACTCATCTTAACATTTCATTTACCACTGATTATTACAACACGAGTTCTAACTAAGGTTAACACACATAAGAATATATACGGGTACGGACTATTCATGAATATAATGTACCCCTACAATTTTCAGAATTTCACTGCGCTCTATCAAATGTTCCCATGAGGCACAGGGTCAGACTGATTTGCATATGGCCATGTTTGAACTGGGGTGGTGGAGTGAGCTAAAGAATGATGATGGATTAAACCCAGATCAGTTGACTGGGGGTGAGTGTTTGATTTGCTCCAACGCTCCGTCCATCATCCCCTTTGGTATCGCTTTGTTTGCCCTAAGTTGGCAGGGTATGCCCAGACGTGGGTCCCTTGCTCACTTTGCCACTGGATTCAAGCTATCCTGGCTGATGACGGCTGATTAGCCAGAAACCGGTCCCAGGATGCTTGTTTCCGGTCCAGGGAAGACATGGCTTGGCAGTTCGGGCTGGACTGTTCCCATGAGGCACAGGGTCAGACTGATTTGCATATGGCCATGTCTGAACTGGGGTGGTGGAGTGAGCTAAAGAATGATGATGGATTAAACCCAGATCAGTTGACTGGGGGTGAGTGTTTGATTTGCTCCAACGCTCCGTCCATCATCCCCTTTGGTATCGCTTTGTTCGCCCTAAATTGGCAGGATATGCCCAGACGTGGGTCCCTTGCTCACTTTGCCACTGGATTCAAGCTAGCCTGGCTGATGACGGCTGATTAGCCAGAAACTGGTCCCAGGATGCTTGTTTCCGGTCCAGGGAAGACATGGCTTGGCAGTTCGGGCTGAACTGTTCCCATGAGGCACAGGGTCAGACTGATTTGCATATGGCCATGTCTGAACTGGGGTGGTGGAGTGGGCTAAAGAATGATGATGGATTAAACCCAGATCAGTTGACTGGGGGTGAGTGTTTGATTTGCTCCAACGCTCCGTCCATCATCCCCTTTGGTATCGCTTTGTTCGCCCTAAGTTGGCAGGGTATGCCCAGACGTGGGTACCTTGCTCACTTTGCCACTGGATTCAAGCTAGCCTGGCTGATGATGGCTGATTAGCCAGAAACCGGTCCCAGGATGCTTGTTTCCGGTCCAGGGAAGACATGGCTTGGCAGTTCGGGCTGGACTGTTCCCATGAGGCACAGGGTCAGACTGATTTGCATATGGCCATGTCTGAACTGGGGTGGTGGAGTGAGCTAAAGAATGATGATGGATTAAACCCAGATCAGTTGACTGGGGGTGAGTGTTTGATTTGCTCCAACGCTCCGTCCATCATCCCCTTTGGTATCGCTTTGTTCGCCCTAAGTTGGCAGGGTATGCCCAGACGTGGGTCCCTTGCTCACTTTGCCACTGGATTCAAGCTAGCCTGGCTGATGACGGCTGATTAGCCAGAAACCGGTCCCAGGATGCTTGTTTCCGGTCCAGGGAAGACATGGCTTGGCAGTTCGGGTTGGACTGTTCCCATGAGGCACAGGGTCAGACTGATTTGCATATGGCCATGTCTGAACTGGGGTGGTGGAGTGAGCTAAAGAATGATGATGGATTAAACCCAGATCAGTTGACTGGGGGTGAGTGTTTGATTTGCTCCAACGCTCCGTCCATCATCCCCTTTGGTATCGCTTTGTTCGCCCTAAGTTGGCAGGGTATGCCCAGACGTGGGTCCCTTGCTCACTTTGCCACTGGATTCAAGCTAGCCTGGCTGATGACGGCTGATTAGCCAGAAACCGGTCCCAGGATGCTTGTTTCCAGTCCAGGGAAGACATGGCTCGGCAGTTCGGGCTGGACTGTTCCCATGAGGCACAGGGTCAGACTGATTTGCATATGGCCATGTCTGAACTGAGGTGGTGGAGTGAGCTAAAGAATGATGATGGATTAAACCCAGATCAGTTGACTGGGGGTGAGTGTTTGATTTGCTCCAACGCTCCGTCCATCATCCCCTTTGGTATCGCTTTGTTCGCCCTAAGTTGGCAGGGTATGCCCAGACGTGGGTCCCTTGCTCACTTTGCCACTGGATTCAAGCTAGCCTGGCTGATGACGGCTGATTAGCCAGAAACCGGTCCAAGGATGCTTGTTTCCGGTCCAGGGAAGACATGGCTTGGCAGTTCGGGCTGGACTGTTCCCATGAGGCACAGGGTCAGACTGATTTGCATATGGCCATGTCTGAACTGGGGTGGTGGAGTGAGCTAAAGAATGATGATGGATTAAACCCAGATCAGTTGACTGGGGGTGAGTGTTTGATTTGCTCCAACGCTCCATCCATCATCCCCTTTGGTATCGCTTTGTTCGCCCTAAGTTGGCAGGGTATGCCCAGACGTGGGTCCCTTGCTCACTTTGCCACTGGATTCAAGCTAGCCTGGCTGATGATGGCTGATTAGCCAGAAACCGGTCCCAGGATGCTTGTTTCCGGTCCAGGGAAGACATGGCTTGGCAGTTCGGGCTGGACTGTTCCCATTAGGCACAGGGTCAGACTGATTTGCATATGGCCATCGCTGAACTGGGGTGGTGGAGTGAGCTAAAGAATGATGATGGATTAAACCCAGATCAGTTGACTGGGGGTGAGTGTTTGATTTGCTCCAACGCTCCGTCCATCATCCCCTTTGGTATCGCTTTGTTCGCCCTAAGTTGGCAGGGTATGCCCAGACGTGGGTCCCTTGCTCACTTTGCCACTGGATTCAAGCTAGCCTGGCTGATGACGGCTGATTAGCCAGAAACCGGTCCCAGGATGCTTGTTTCCGGTCCAGGGAAGACATGGCTTGGCAATTCGGGCTGGACTGTTCCCATGAGGCACAGGGTCAGACTGATTTGCATATGGCCATGTCTGAACTGGGGTGGTGGAGTGAGCTAAAGAATGATGATGAATTAAACCCAGATCAGTTGACTGGGGGTGAGTGTTTGATTTGCTCCAACGCTCCGTCCATCATCCCCTTTGGTATCGCTTTGTTCGCCCTAAGTTGGCAGGGTATGCCCAGACGTGGGTCCCTTGCTCACTTTGCCACTGGATTCAAGCTAGCCTGGCTGATGACGGCTGATTAGCCAGAAACCGGTCCCAGGATGCTTGTTTCCGGTCCAGGGAAAACATGGCTTGGCAGTTCGGGCTGGACTGTTCCCATGAGGCACAGGGTCAGCCTGATTTGCATATGGCCATGTCTGAACTGGGGTGGTGGAGTGAGCTAAAGAATGATGATGGATTAAACCCAGATCAGGTGACTGGGGGTGAGTGTTTGATTTGCTCCAACGCTCCGTCCATCATCCCCTTTGGTATCGCTTTGTTCGCCCTAAGTTGGCAGGGTATGCCCAGACGTGGGTCCCTTGCTCACTTTGCCACTGGATTCAAGCTAGCCTGGCTGATGACGGCTGATTAGCCAGAAACCGGTCCCAGGATGCTTGTTTCCGGTCCAGGGAAGACATGGCTTGGCAGTTCGGGCTGGACTGTTCCCATGAGGCACAGGGTCAGACTGATTTGCATATGGCCATGTCTGAACTGGGGTGGTGGAGTGAGCTAAAGAATGATGATGGATTAAACCCAGATCAGTTGACTGGGGGTGAGTGTTTGATTTGCTCCAACGCTCCATCCATCATCCCCTTTGGTATCGCTTTGTTCGCCCTAAGTTGGCAGGGTATGCCCAGATGTGGGTCCCTTGCTCACTTTGCCACTGGATTCAAGCTAGCCTGGCTGATGTCGGCTGATTAGCCAGAAACCGGTCCCAGGATGCTTGTTTCCGGTCCAGGGAAGACATGGCTTGGCAGTTCGGGCTGGACTGTTCCCATGAGGCACAGGGTCAGACTGATTTGCATATGGCCATGTCTGAACTGGGGTGGTGGAGTGAGCTAAAGAATGATGATGGATTAAACCCAGATCAGTTGACTGGGGGTGAGTGTTTGATTTGCTCTAACGCTCCGTCCATCATCCCCTTTGGTATCGCTATCAAATGTCTTAGGCGGAATTCCATGCGGAGATTCCCAGTGGACAGAATTACTGTTACCGTTCAGTATCTATGCATAGAATTCCACCTATTACTAGTTAATTCTCTCAGAATGGGGAATAACTGTATACACACCTAAGGACCATGCAGTGTTCTGCATGGTATTCCCTCTTCCGAGGTGTTTTACGCACACATTTACTACCTGCTCTGCGCAGCTGGGATATGTGTGGTAATGCGTGGGAGGCTTCTGTGTGAGGCAGGAGTGGAGAGAGGAGGGAGAGAAGGTAGGGAGAAAAGGGGAAGATTAGTTCTAGCAGGAGAAAGCACTCAATGTTCCCCTTCACCACAGAAAATAACCGAGGCGGAGTAGGGGAAAAGGCTTGGCTGCTAACACACTCAAAGCCTCATGTGGTTTACTGGCCAGAATAACTAGCCAGTAAGATTGGGACCGGTTCATCTGCACCTGGGACAGCCAGGCCAGTCATAATCGGGCAAAGCAGAATTCCATATGGTAATTTCACTCCGCCTTAGCTGCGACTTTGCGGGCTTTTTCTTCTTTCCCAATGGCAACACCTGCCTCTTGACTGGGAATTCTGATGTTCCTGCCTCAACCCCTATAAACTTAGTGCAGTTGAAAAATAGCATATTGGTTTTTTTTGAGCCACTAATTTACACATGCAGGCAAAAATGTCCACAGATCCTGATCTCCTGAGCCAGAATATGCAATGCATGTATTTATGTAGTATTTGCGTAGGGGTACCCCACCCGAAAGGCAGCAGAGGTCTGTATAGGGTCAAAGGCAAAAGATAGAGACAATAAGTGATTGCATGCAGATAATTTGTTTAGTCAGTATAGCGCTGTACCTTTGCATTTCAATAAACAACATCATAAATAAATAAGTGGCACGTAATGCCATCGCTTAATGCTTGAATTAATAAAAAATGTAAAAAATCTGACATGTCTGTTTCCACCCATAAAGGTTATGCCTCGTTTGTCTTTTATTAACATACCATACTTTCAGGGCTCTCCACAATAAAATCAAATTAACAATACCTCGCCCTCCCTATCAAGACTAGGACAGGGTAGATATAAGTAAAAATAATAACTTGTTTTACGTGGTGCTTTTTCCCGCACTTGAACTCTGGTGTCACCACAAATAGATCCACCTGCACACAGAGGTTATTTTAATTCCCCGATAAGCTACAGGGGTGAGTTTTACTGCAATGTGCTTTGGCATAATGACATTTTCTTCTCATTTTTTTCCACCACAAAAATATTTTACTGGTGACCTGGATCTCAATGAAATAAGGGGGTTATTCAGTGAACGTTCCATCTCATTTGCACACCTATTTCATCAATTAGAGTTTCGCAGAGCAGGAAACTGGTGCAGATCTCTCTCCATCAAATATGCGGTTTACCTGCCTCTTTTCACCTACACATAGGGTGTCATTACGATGTCAGGCAGAATCACTTCCGCCAGACACCGCATCAGTCATGGGACCGACCGACACCCGGGCGGCGGCCCCGACCGCCCCATCAGGATGCGACCAAACACTGCTCGGTCGCATTCCTATATTTTACTATGGGAGCATGCATTCCAGCCGTAAATCAGCCGTAATGCATGCTCCCATAGCAAAATGGGAGGTGCAGTTCATCCCCTGATAACTGCATGAGAAAGACTGATGACAGTAAGGTGCATATATCTCACACTTCATTGTGCACTTATTTTGCACACTCTTAATTAGAGCCATTACTACGTTCTGTGAGCGCCTTCACCTTGCATAAAGGCCGTGTCTGTTGGCGCTTCGCTCATGGACCAGTTAGTATTGGCCAGGCTTACAAATGCGCTGCGGGGCCGAATATCCACGTACCCCCTAGAACCAGTTATCTTTACGCCGTTACAACTATTGATATCGGACTCCGATGGGGGCAGACTAGTGGCCAGACTATACAGGGAGGCCTGGAACACATGCCGACGCGTGATGGTAAGATTCGGGGTGCCTGGGAGGTAGATCTGGGACATCCCATTTCAGATACAGTGTGGAAAGCTTGCTGTACACATACCCGTGCGGTTTCTGGCAATTACAGGCGCAAGTTGATACATTATAAATACCTACACAGGGTATATATGACACCGGTGAAGAATGTGCGCATAGATCCATCCCGCACGACGAACTGCCCCAAATGCCAAACACTAATGGCTGACTACATACACATGACATGGACATGCAGCAGAGTGGCAGGATACTGGGTACAAATCTTCACGGCACTGCAGCAAATGACAGATCTCCAACTTAACCCGTCTCCTTTGACGGGACACTCTTGAGCTTCACGCGGACATTCCCAAAGCAATGCGAAGGTATGTAGGTATAGCATTACTTCTCGCTAAGAGAGAACTGGCACTACACTGGGGCCGCAAAAGCACTCCTACACTCGAACAATGGCTCCGCAGCATGATGCATTGTGACACCAATAGTGAACTGTATGCCACACTGCAACCTTTTACATCCAGGCCTAAGGATATTTGGCAACCACTGCGAATCTATTTGAGTAACAGGGTGTCAGATGAAAGTAGCCGGTGAATATAATGCTTAATGGTGACAACTCTGGACGGCTGATGGACACAGGTGGGGGGGGGAGAGGACGGGACTGGGCAGATAGTTTGTTGCGAAGGTCCCAGTTGATACCACTGAGAAAACAAAAATGGACACTGTGATGTTGAGAATGTAAATTGTAACGCTATCGCACACACGGATTGGCATTCTGATGACATTTTTTGCTGATTTCAAAGTAGTGTATACTGTTGTACTGATGTGAGTCATACATATGTGATAAAATGATAAATAAAGTGTTTTTTTTTTTTTTAAAAAGGCTGTGTCTGTGGAAAAGTCAGAAAATGACTCTTGAAAGGGAACTAACACAAACTGGTTATGAAATCTTAAACAGTGGATTGACATCCCCTGTCTAATAAATGTGTATAAAAGTGGGAATCAAACCACCCTAATGTGTTCCAGTTCCATGTTCTGCATGACAAACGAAAGATGTGCTTCACAGAGTACTTGAAAGACTGCTGTGTCGCAAGGGCCTGTGTCTTCATGACAGCTAATCCCCCAGAGTTGAGGTGATATCACCTAAAGTTTACAGTTTCAGTTGAAGAAACTGAGGTGTTGCTGAAAGCCTAGAAGCCTGTCTGCTGAGAGAGAGAAGGAGTATACTTGGCCCTGCAAGAGGAGAAACTGTAGAGGAGGAGAAGCTTGCTGCACTTCTGGCATGGAGAATGACTAGAGAAAGCAAGTGAGGGAGCAAAGTCAGGAGTGACCCAAGTGCGAAGGTGTCCCTAATCTCCCTGAAGCCGTTCTTGTTGGTAACCGCACCAAGACTTCTAACAGGGCCAAGCACATGTGGGACTGACAGCTTGCTGTGGTACTGAAAGACTGTTGCTGCCACTGTCAGAGTCAGGATACTTCGTCGGCGCCAAAATAGGAGCCCTGATCAGCTTGGAGGTCACAACTACCGAAGACACCCACATGTTAACATTCAGCCTGGAGGTCACGCTTTCCATCCCAGTGACTTGTCTACACCCATTCGAGATACGCCTCTGCTGCCACGTGAACCGCCACACTGACATTTCCCAGTCATCAAATTCTGAGTGCGCCACCACAGCACCTACAATTCGCCGCATGAGTAGATCAACTATAGACGTCTGTCCCACACTTCCCATACTGCAACGACAAGAACACAGGTCACCACGGGGTCTAAAACTGTGAGTGAAACAACAGAGAAAGCAGACTTAGGTCTATGATATGAACTTTAGGCTTTTAGGGCCACATGCATCAAGCAAAAAACCGGTCGCAAACGGGCAGATTCGCAGAATCTGCCCCTTTGCGACCGGTATTTTTGCATTTGGGATGCATCATCCCAAATGCAAAAATCGCAATTTGAGAAATCGCAAAAATAGCGATTACTTAATTGCGATTGCATTTAGGGAATCACAAATTGCGATTCCCTGAATGCAATGCGTGATGAAATCGCAAATAGCGATTTCGCAAATAGGGGTCGAAAATTACCATCAATTTGAACTTGATGGTAATTTGCAAAACTTTGAAAAATGCACTAAAGTGCATTTTTCAAAGTTCCTGGTTACACACACACATGCCCTTGGGGCATGTGTGTGCGCAACATGTGTCCACATTACAATTTCAGGGGTGCAACAGGGTGTCCTTTGGCACCCTTGCACCTTGAATAGCATGCAGCAATTTGCGAGTACCTATTGGGTACTCGCAAATTGCGCATGTAATTCCATTCATTCCTATGGGCCTGTAGGCCCATAGGAATGAATGGGAAGCTATTCCTAATTGCGACTCGCAATTTGCGAGTCGCAATTAAGGAATGTTTAGGAATCGCTATTTTTATAGTGATTCCTACATGCATAGGCTTTTGCGATTCCTTAATTGCGATTCCTTAATAATCGCAATTAAGGGATCGCAAAAGCCTACCTTGATGCATGTGCCCCTTAGTGAGTAAACCTAAAGAGGGGAAAGTGAATTGAGCTGTTCATCATATGTACACCTTGGGGATGTTCTTTAGTAACTACACCTGTGCCTCACCAGTGCTTTGTCCCTTGTTACCTGCCAGGGGTTAATGAGGCTGAAGAACTCCGTTAGCGGGGGAGGATTAAGGAGAGTGTAGTACTTCACAGAAGAAAACAAACAGGATTACAACCCTGTGTCTGAATCCCCATATTGCTGTGTGTAGCATTGCGTTAAGCTGTGTGATGAAAGTACTTTCTTTTAACTCCAAAAATAAACACTGGACTTGAATATATGTTTGTAAGAAATCAGGTTATTAGCTAAGGGCATTGGAAGCCCCACTTAGGCAACAACCACAATCCTTGTCAGGGTGAATGACAAAAACTCACTAATTTAACCTGCGCTTAACCCTTTGGTAGCTTGGCACAAATAAGTGAGGCTTAACTTACAGGCAATGTGTAAAGTATTTATGAAGCACACAAACAGTAATAAAGTGAAAACACAACAGAAGAAAAATTCCAAAGCAATTTAGAGAACAAGAGTAAATTTGAATAAATAAAATGACACCAGAATGACAAAAATCGAATCAGTAGAACCAGAGATATAAAATGTTGACATTTTAAGTAACTGTCACACATAAAAGCACTGCTTGCGGTCATCTGGCTGTTCTAGACTGGGGGAAAGTCACAAGTTTAGGCTGACCGCAATGGAGTGCGGGTCAGATACAGGGACCAGGTTAGTCCCACTGAAGGAGTTACCTTCTCAAAGGTCTGGCACAAAGAGTTCCGTTTGTAGTGGAGGAGGCTGTGAGGAGCGGGAGGAGCGTCGCGGATGGTTATCGCTGTAGCAGGCCGGACGTCACTGCTTTTGTCACTGTAGTGCGAAAAGCTGATCAGGCATCATTGACTGTCATTGCTGGAGCTTCGTGTTCATGGTCACCACGGGCTGTCGATGCTTCTGCGTGAAGTGCAGATTTCACGATGCCAGTCATCACTGGCGATCGCTGTAGCACATGGAGCAGATCTTCACTGAGCTCCACGTTGCACGTTGTCATGGGCTGCAGTGTCTCGGCATGAAGGGGCCTGTTCATAGTCATAAACAGCCCAAAGTTCAGGATTTCACCTTTTGTTCTTGGGAGGAGCTCAGAATGATGTCAGCCAAGTGTCCATGACTATGGGGGCACCTCTTGGGGACCATGAACTCACTACAAAAGCCATCAGGGCTCAGGCAGATCCATTTGCAGGTCCAGGCAGGTCCGGTTGCAGCAGGGCAGCTGGGCAGTTGCAGGGAGGCCTGTGGAGCTTGTTATGTCCCTGTAGCTCAAATAGGTCAGCCAAATGACCCTTGGAGTCACTCAGGTTAGCCATTATCCTGGGATGATAGGAAGCAGGTCCAGCCTTCCTTCTCAGACTGCAAGGCAGTCCTGTGGCAGCAGGGCAGTCCTTCTTCTGTAATATCCAGAGGTCCAGGAGTGTTCTGATGAGTTGCTCTGGAGGTCTAGTATTTATACCTAGTGCCAGCCTTTGTGTGTGGGGGGACATCCTGGCCTATCCCCACATCTGCTTCTGGAAAGTTCTTCCCTTTCCCGGTCAAGGCTCCAAGAAGTCTGGGGTGACAAAAGGCTGGTGTCAGATTCCATTGTGTGTGCTAGCGGCAAACCCCTTGAAGTGCTACTGGGGCACAGCTGCACCCCAAGCCATCCTGGCAGGATCTAGTCCCATTTGTGTCACTGTCTGAGAGGAATACACAACCCACAACAGCAGAGCCCCTCACAGTCATAGGACTCTGGCAAAAGGCACAAGTGATTAGGACAAGAAAATGTCATCTTTCTAAAAGTTGCATTTTCAGTATTGTGACTTAAAATTCGACTTTATCATTAATGAGGATTTCAAATGACAATTCACTTGAGTGTAAACAACATATTCTATCTGCTCCAATCCAAAGTTATTTCTCATTCAATGTAATAAGGTTACCCAGTGTTAGTTAGCCAATGGGAGACAGAGGTCTTACAACAGTAAAAATGATTTTAGGAGTTTTCACTGCCGGGACAGATAAAACGTAAGTACACCTATCGTACTTTTTAAATACAATGCACCCTGCCCTATAAGCTTTTCGGGCCTACCTTAGATGTGACTTATAAGTATTAAAAAGGAAGATTTAGGTCTGTCAAAAGGTTTTTTTTGCTAGGTGGAGATGGCAGCTTAAAACTGCACTATAGGCTGCAATGGCAGGCCTGTTTTAAAGTGCTACTTGAGTGGGAGGCATAATGAGTTACTAGTAGTGTTTAATGAACATGCCTTAGGTACCTGTAGTACCACATTCTAGGGACTGACAAGTACATTAAATGTGCCAATCAGGTGTAAACCAATTTTACCAAGTTTTGGGGAGAATGCACAAGCACTTTAACACTGGTTAGCAGTGGTAAAGGGCACAGTGTACTAAAGCCAACACAAACGAATTCAGCAAAACAGCAGAAGTGAAGGAAAACAGTTAGGGGGAATACCACACCAAGGACGTCAGGTCTAAGAATGTTATTGGGTCTGATAACTTGCCCCAGCACTACCTCCCTGAGCAGCCTTTGACTGTGATGAAGCAGATAAACTGCTTAACCTTTACTTGGCATAAAAAACAAAATCCTAACACCTAATGAAAGAAAACGACAGACATGCACAATTGATGCTCATTTAAATTGAAGTGTTTTGAGACATAGTTTATAAAGAAACGCAGTTACTGCATTGTAAAAGTATGCAGAAAACGAGCAGAGTAGACATAAAATTGCTAGTTTGAATAACATAGGTGTGAAATTACTAAGATTCCATGGTATTCTTTTAGCGTGCATTAGAAATGTAAAAGTGATGACTCATGTGTGGAGGTATTATTGAATAGTTTTCTGTAGATAATGATATATGTGAAGAATTAAAACTAAATGCAAATTAGATGACATTATGAACGATTATTGAAGAGTTGCATATTACTATATTTGCTCATGTTAAAGTGTGCATCAACAGAGAAGAAGTAATGGTATTGCACATAAACGCTAATTCTGATTTCACTGAAACTTTCACAGAATAATCTATATATATATGCACTAATGTAATGTACCTAAAACGCAAATTATTTTTAAGACTGTGATAAGGTTACATGTTGGTACTTTCGAAATGCAGTAGTACGTTATAGTTACACATGCCATTTACAATGGACTAACTTATTTTAAGCACCTATTTACACTGCAAATCATATCTAAGAGTCATAATTCATAATGAAAATACATATTTGAATACTTAGATTCTTGCTTATATCAGCCTAAATTCAAATAGGCCTGCTTGCTTGTTCATGAAAATGTTTCCGTTTTCCTTTTGCTTTACTCTGTTTCCATGGGAGAATACCCTATTTCTCACCCTATACCTCTCTCAATATATCCTCTACCTCCACTCTCTCACTCATTCCAAATCCCATTCCACTACTATGATCCCAAAAATAACCCTTTCTAGACTCTTCCCTCCTCTACCCCTCCTTGCATCATCTCATACCTTTTTTACTATTCAGATCTCCCAAACAAGCCTTTCTAAACCCTTCCCTCTGACTCTTCCCCCTCCACCTTACTCATCCAAAACCACCTCCTACTGCTATGAATTCCCCAAAAACCCCAACTTTCTAAACCATTCCTTCTTCTATCCCTCCACTATTCCTTTTCAATCCAAATAACAGGCTAACATGTCCACTGCTCAAATTAATTTCATATTTCCCTATACTAATTCCCCACTAATCATGTTTGGGTTCCGGAATGGCGTGCTACCTGCCAAAAAGTGCTTCAACACTTAATCAGGGGTAGCAAACGCTATATAAATGCAAGCCCTTCCCACGTCTATCACTCCACTATCCTTTTTTAATACAAATAACAAACTCACATGTTCATTGCTCAAATTAATTTCATATTCCCCTATACTAATTCCCCACTAACCCTGTTTGGGTTCTGGAGTAGCGTGCTACCCACCAAAAAGCGATTCTACACCTCATCAGGGGTAGTAAGTGCTATATAAATACATACCCTTCTCGCTTCTATCCCTCCACTATCCTTTTTCAATCCAAATAACAGACTAACATGTCCACCTCTCAAAGTAATTTCATATTTCCCTATTCTAATTCACCACTAATCCTTTTTGGGCTCCGGAGTAGCGTGCTACTCGCTGAAAAGCACTTCAACACCTCATCAGGGGTAGCAAGTGCTATATAAATGCAAACCCTTCCCTCTGCTATTCCTCCACTATCATTTTCAATCCAAATAACAGACTATCATGGCCACCGCTCAAATTAATTTCATATTTCCCTATTCTAATTCACCACTAATCTTTTTTGGGTTCCGGAGTAGCGTGTTACTCGCCGAAAACCGCTTCAACACCTCATCAAGGGTGGCAAGCGCCATATAAATGCAAACCCTTCCCTCTTCTATCCCTCCACCATCCTTTTCAATCCAAATAACAGACTAACGTGTCCACCACTCAAATTAATTTCATATTTCACCATACTAATTCACCGCTAATCCTTTTTGGGTTCCGGAGTAACGTACTACTCGCCTGAAAATGCGATTTAACGCCTCATCAGGGGTAGTAAGCACTATATAAATGCAATTACAATTACAAATGTAATGCAACTGTATCTTGTTTCAGGAGTTCTCATGGGTTTACAAGGATCACTGAATACAATTGTTCTTACACCAGGAACATCTGCCTGGGAAACTGCCCTTTCAAACATGCTCATGTTCTTTGTTAAAGGATCTTTGTTTAAAGGCCCACCTCTACCGGATGATCTGATCATTTACGTAACCTGAAACACCCATAGTCCAGTAAAATGTATCTTCTTCATGTTTCATGACAAGCACCCTATATGAACTGACCAATGGACTGAGTGGTCTGATCGGATGAGGAAACCTTGGAGGTGCCACCCCGGAACTAAGAAAATATATTATCCCCTGGGCTGGTTTGGGTAAAAATTTAATTTATGCATTCCTTTTTGCGGATGCCTTCCTATCGAGCTGAAAGACAACTTTACTGGCGGACTCTGCTGGCTGGCGCATACGCTGTGTGTGCTTTTACCGGACTTCTTTCACCCATGGGAGAGAATCTTTGAGCTGACATGATTCATGTCCTTTCCAGAACTTTCCTTCCGGAACTTTGGTAATTGATGGCCCAAAGAGATCAATTTGATGATTCTGCATTCTAATCTTTAATGCCTAGTATTAGTGTATTTACTTCCTAAATTGCTGAAAAAATCTAACTATTTACAACTCCTGTTTATGTCTCTCTATGCCTGGTCTCCAATTATTGATTGTGCATTTCCATGGTTTTAATGAGGGATGGGACTTCTAATAGAGAGGTTTCTAGTCAACAGATCTTAATGTTATTATTTTGTATAGCTCTAACAGAGTTACTCATTTGCATGATCCTAGCTCGTCTAAATTTCTTTAGAAGATTTGGCCTAGAGGTAATAATTCTGTATTTGTACAGTGTAGTTTTGAGAGTTATATATATGAATCTAATTCTAGCTTATAGACAGTTATCCAATTCCTGGCCCTCACTGGCTGACTGAACTGGATCCCATATATCTGACCCCTCTCGGCACGGTTCAAGATTCATCGGAAGACCAAAGTAAATGATTCCAAGGTGTAGTGCCAGGTAAATTAAAACTCAAGAGTAAATGGGCCCAGCGGCGCTACAGCAACTCTTTGTCCTGACTACCCTGAGAGTCAAGTGTGGAAAAGGTGTCCTCAGCCCTGTTTGCAGAGCAATAGTAGGATGGCCTCCAGCTCACCAGTGGCAAATGACCCCCTCACCATGGTTGAAGCCCAATCGCCTCTGACTGCCCTGCGGAGCTCACAATGGGGTTTGCAACCTTCTTTTTTGACATAATTTGCTTACCTCTTTCCCTCACTCTGAACTTTCCCTTTCACACTGTCACTCAGTGTAACCCATTTATATTTTCTCCTTCTTTCCCTAGATTTTTATTTCTATATCACCGTGTTTATGTTTTCTCCTTTATTACCCTTCCCTACGATTAAGTATCTTTCTCTCTTACTTTCTTCTTGCCCTACTCTTTGCATAATTTATGTCCTTCCCCCCTACTCTCCATATTAAATCCAATTGTATTCAGTTCAGTTCATTCTTACTATCTCCCTCCCAGCGCTGTGTTTATGAACGTGCAAGAGCTGGCACAAGAGCTGTAGGGCAGATATGCGCTCTAAAGAGCATGTGCAGGCAAGTTTGAAAACTGGTATGTTTCACGTTCCCTTTTTTTAAATTTCTTTTTTACATTTATAGAACATTAAAACCATAGGTCAACCAATTGCTTCAGTGCATAGTAGGATAGGACCTAAAACATTAAAGTCTAATGGGCCCCCTTAACGCAGTTTGTAATCTGTAGCTGATAGAGCAGCTCATTCCATAGGGAGCTTACCTGTGTGGGGAAAGTAATGCACCCAGGTGTGGGTTCAATTGATTTTAGGAAGATTGATGAGATGGTAACCATTCATCACTACTAGACATGGCTGATGGTGCCAGCTTTGTGCTGTGTCTTACATTTGGCTAGATAAGTTTGTATTGATAGTAGCTATTTGCTTCTCTGTTTTCTCCATTGTTCACCTCTTGAAGCTCCTCCTTTATGATGTGCTACACATCAGGAAGATTTTGCTTTTGGACATGTCAGACCATTCATCTAGACACGCTAACGTAAAGTGTATGCTTTAATATATTGTACATATTGACATTTTACCTATATATTTTAACCAGTGTTTCATATCTTAGTCCTATTTCTTATCATACCTGTCATTTTACTATTCCTTGATCACCCTTAAACTTATTTATGTGTGATCACTGCCATTAGCCAAAAAAATCCCAACTTGTGCCCAATAGAGCACATGTGTCCCATTTAAAATGACTGGGCCTATTCACAAACTCCACTTTGTAATATGTTTAGTAGTACTACAATAGTACTACTTATGTACTACAAAATGCTGGAAAAACTAAATCAGAGCTGCACCACTTTACAGGGAACTTAAATTCATGTAAATAGTCAATGTTCAATGAAGCAGTTGTACAGAGATCCAATTTTCTCTTCTTTATTGGTTCAATCTTTTAAGAACAAACAGCCAACGCGTTTCGTCCTGAAACACAGGACTTCATCAGGGCATTGATAAGTCTATATGGACCAAGGAAAAGATAGAGGTAATAACCTCAAACGAATGGAAAAACAGGCAGTGGTGACAATCACACCAATACGTAAAGCTCAAATATCAAGCCAACAAATGATCCAATTAAATATAGATGATAGATTCTCCAATAAGGGTCCAAATTCTTTATAGCGATTAGAAATCACCAATAATTAATGCAGAGCGCGTGGTGTGATAACCCAAAAGCTTGATCTGTTATTGTACAATCAGCGCTCCTTTGGACATATCCAGAATTCGACGAACATACTTCGTAATAGGAAGTCTCACGCCGCCCGGTATTATTGGTGATTTCTAATCGCTATAAAGAATTTGGACCCTTATTGGAGAATCTATCATCTATATTTAATTGGATCATTTGTTGGCTTGATATTTGAGCTTTACGTATTGGTGTGATTGTCACCACTGCCTGTTTTTCCATTCGTTTGAGGTTATTACCTCTATCTTTTCCTTGGTCCATATAGACTTATCAATGCCCTGATGAAGTCCTGTGTTTCAGGACGAAACGCGTTGGCTGTTTGTTCTTAAAAGATTGAACCAATAAAGAAGAGAAAATTGGATCTCTGTACAACTGCTTCATTGAACATTGACTATTTACATGAATTTAAGTTCCCTGTAAAGTGGTGCAGCTCTGATTTAGTTTTTCCATTTTGTTGCCCCTGGTTTCAGGGGAGTGCCCTTGGACAGGGGGTACCTTTGGAGACGTGCACACATGTTACTTTTGTATTGTCTGATTTGAATTGGTGATTTTATGTGATTGGTGCCTTATTGGTTGCTTTTGGTCCACTGTCCGATTTTTGTGGTTTTATACTACAAAATGCTATTCACTAACAAACTAGTGAAGGTCTACACCGCTGCCTCTCCTATTGATTCTATGAGGATATCTCTGCCCTGATTGCAGAGATCTCCACACATCTATGCCTATGCTTTAGTAGTAAACGTGAGAGGGCCAGGGCAGAGGCTTAAAAATATGGAATGCTTACTACAAAATGAGAGGAGTGTACGGAGGGTTAATGAGGGGACAAACACCAACCCATAAAGGAGTAAGCCTATTGTTACTCACAGACTGCACTTCTATACAAAACACAGCCAAAAAAGGTGGTAGTAAATACAGCCTTTCACACTTGGAAATTGTAAATAGCCAAAAGTAGTAAAGTTACATGAATAAATGTACCTCTGTGATTAGGTTCTTTTGTATTTTTCTACCCTTGTGATCTAGTTTCAGAAAGAATGTTTTTGACTTAGGTTTAGCTTAAATCTCAGGAGCTGTTGCTCTTTTCCTTGGACAAGGAGCACAAAAAGAGTTGCAGTTTCTCATAGACCTATTTAACTGTAAAGAATACACACAGTTAAGTTATTGTTAATGGGTGCCTTACATCCAAAAGTACCCAGCAGGTTACCCATAAATAGTTTAGGGGCACATACCAAAGAAACGTAACAATTATTTCACTGGTTTTGTACGAGTAAAATCTGAGCCTAACAACAACTTCCCTCTAACTTTTGTTTATTTCAGTGAACATATCTATTATTAAAAAAAAAACAAAGGTTACAAAGATGTTATAGTTAGGTCCAGATTTGATACGCACAAAACCATAGAAATTCAGCAGTTATAGTTACCTGAGCTAACTATAACTTAAGCCCCTGCAATGTACTGCTTATGACTCAGATATTACATCAAGTGACATCACTGATTACTTCACTGATGACATCTCAAATAACATCACTAATGACATCATCCAGTGAGTGTAAGTATTTCGTAAATGTTTCTGAGACATAATTATATATACTAAGCTACTACATAAGTTAAATTACTATTCTTTCTGTACTACTAATGAGTGATACTATTTCTAACATATGTCATCTGAGTGGCTGCGTGACTGGCTGTATCACTGTGTGAGTGGGTGTGTGAGTGGCTGTATGGGTGTGTGAGTGGCTGTATGGATCTGTCAGTAGGTGAGTGAGTGGCTGTAAAGGTCTGTCAGTGGGTATGTGAGTGGCTATATGGGTCTGTGAATGGGTTTGTGAGTAGTTGTCTGGGTGTGTGAGTAGCTCTGTGAGTGGTTGTATGGGTGCGTGAGTGGGTCTGTGAGTGGTTGTATAGGTATGTGAGTGTTTGTATTGGTATGTGAGTGGTTGTATGGGTGTGTGAGTGGTTGTATGGGTGTGTGAGCGATTGTATGTGTGTCTGAGCGGGTGTGTGAGTGGTTGTATAGGTGTGTGAGTGGTGATGTTCGTGTCTGAGTAGATGTGTGAGTGGTTATATTGGTGGGTGAGTGGTTGTGTCAGTGCTTGTATGGGTTTGTGAGTCAGTGTGTGTGGTTGTGTGGGTGTATGAGTGGGCATGTGAGTGGATGTATGGGTCTGTGAATGGGTGTGTGAGTAGCTGTGTGGGTGTGTGAGCGAGTGTGTGAGTGGTTGTGTGGGTGTGTGAGTGGTTGTATGGGTGGGTGACTGGGTATGTGAGTGTTGTATGGATATGTGGGTGTGTGAGTGGTTGTGCAGGTGTGTGAGTGAGTGGTGGTATGGGTGTGTGAGTAGGTGTCTGACTGGTTGTATAGGTGTGTGAGTGGGTATGTGAGTGGCTCTGTGAATGATGTCGTCAGTGATGTCATTTGAGATGTCATCAGTGATGTAAACAGACCATGTCATGAGGGATGTAATATGTGAGGTCATAAGCAGTGCATTGTGGGGGCGTAAGTTATAGTTAGCTCAAGTAACTATAACTGCTGAATTTCTATGGTTTTGTGCATATAAAATCTGAGCCTACTTATAACGTCCTTGGAACCTTTTTTTGTGAATGTCTAAGGGGCTTTTTTTAAGTTTATTTCCTAACTATAACATCAATGTAACCTTTGGGTTTTTTAGTGAATTTCTAAGGTTTTTTAAAATATGTTTCCTAACTATAACGTCTCTGTAACCTTTGTCTTTTTCAGTGAATTTCTATTGTTTTTTAATGGTATTTCCTAACTATAACGTCCATGTAACCTTTGTTTTTTCTCAATGAACATGATTTGGTAGTGCAGTGTTCTTGCCAACTGGCAACACATATTTTATTCTATAGAGAGGGTACAGAAAACCTCCCTGTGTGTGACATGCTATATAATGTCACATAGGGACCTCGACCACATGAATCAAAAGGGGCAACTTCCAAATACCACTAGAGCTTTGAGAGTGCATTGTTGGACTACAGTGCAAGTTACATGTTCCGTATTTATAGTAGGACAAGTAAAACAAATGTTTTCAAACTCATGTGAATTAGAACACCTAGGTGATCTACAAGTTCTTAAAAAACGGGGTTTGTCTATAATAAAAACAGAGAGACAGACATCCTCGATAACTGCAATAAGGCTTTAAAGGACATCGGTCAGCCAAGAAAGGCCAGTGCTGGCCCTACACTTTGTGAACCCAGAGGGCACCCTTACCAGAAAAAACACAAAAGACCCCTAATAAGGCAGACAGGGGCTAAAGATCACTGTGGACATTTCAATGAAGTATATACAACAAGAAATCAGGATCTTGAGATATGAAGGTGTCTCAGTTAGTTAACTGGCATTCCGCACTCAACCTCCCCTCTGTCCATCCGAGGCCAGTAAATTAAGTACCGTTCAATGGGATAACAATAACACCCAACATTTACAGTGTTTAGAAATACCAGCAGCGCAGTATTAGGCACTATGTTAGAACGACCGCTCACTACATCAAAAGTAAGGCACCAAGATGTGAAATATCCTGTCTTGGACTCCCCCTTGCCACCCTCCTCAGGACAGCATCTAAGTCTGCATAGGGCGTCACAGCAGGCGGTGTATTCAGGCTTGTGCTGGGTTAAACATTACATCATTCATGGATGTAATGGAGAAAAAGCAGTGAAAAAAAGCTGTATGGTTTTCTAGGCTCCCAGGTGTTCAGAATAAACAAGTGCAGATAATCCATTGTATTCTGTGCAACACCAGTGGAATGCAGCCCGGGGATGCAGGCGCCTCACTGGGTACACCCTCAGGGAAGGGGTGTTTGAGCAGGTGGCCCTCTAGCACGGGCTGAGATCCGGTTAGACAGTTCCGTGGGTTAACACGCCAGTAAGGAACAGGAGCAGAGGTAATCCACAAGAGCAAGAAGCAAGTGGGTTAATGTGCATCTAAGAGTGCGGAGTGGGTATTGTAGGCAAGCGGGATATGCACTGATAAGATGACAGAAGATAGCCAAGTGGGTTAATGCACCTGCACAGCAAATGTGAGAATCCTGTTGGGCATGACTCAGCCATTCATCCCAAAGAGCAGCACGCATGACAAGGGTGATAGGAAGTCTTATTAACACCCCCTCAAATCAACAAGCCATAGCAGTAGCCGCTATACGGAAACCATGGTCTTCGATAGCATTTCAGCACAATGGACAAGCAGGTGGCGTGTGGCTTCAAGGCGCTCGGGGTGTGAAAATTCCAGGACACAAGTGCCCAGAGGAGGCAAGCACTGACGATAAATTTTCTTTGCATCCCAGCCCCCTCCGCCACCCCCAGAGGTTTTTCCCACAAGGATGATGAAACGCAGATGGGAGGGACAAGCGATTAAGAATGGGCTGCCGCACATCCAGCTAATTTTACAGACCCTTCTGCACTAGAGCCAGTCCCATGGAAGATACATAGCTGCCAAGTTTTCAGTTTGCTTATGTGTGATATTTCCATGGTTTCGGTGCACTT
The DNA here is from genome assembly GCA_963921515.1 of Calotriton arnoldi. Lineage (NCBI taxonomy): Eukaryota > Metazoa > Chordata > Amphibia > Caudata > Salamandridae > Calotriton > Calotriton arnoldi. The sequence goes on along the minus strand of CAWUFW010000080.1, from coordinate 1,119,676 downwards.
ATGAGTGACATTCAACTGCCAAATGTGTGACACTTATGGGCCGATTACGATGCGACTTGGAAGCTTCCGACCGATGGTCGGAGCCTTCCGAGCTGCATCGTAATGGGCTCCTGGGTTTACTTTCTGACCGCTGCATTATGATGCTGGTGGTCAGAAAGTAAACTGGCCGGTCATTCCGGCTGGCTTCCGATGGGTTCCAAGAGCCCGTCGGCCAGTCGGAAGCCGGCCAGTAACCTCAAGGGCAGGCCTTTCTGCCCTTGAGAGTATGATACATGGTTTCCGGCATGGTTTCTATGCCGACCTGTCTGACATGGAAACCATGTCAGAAAACGTGTTTGGGGGCCCCCAGCAGGGCCCCCTTGGGTGTGCGGCCTCCGGTTGGTTGCCGAGGGGGCACCTATGGTGCCCCCCTGTTGATCCCTGCACCCCGTGGCAGGAACCTTGAGGTGTCTGCCACGGGGTGGGTGCAGGGATGAACCACACCTCCCATTTCCCTAAGGGAGCATGCATTACAGCCAGTTTATGGCCGTAATGCATGCTCCCATAGGGAAATGTAGGAATGCAACCGAACACTGTTCGGTCGCATCCTAATTAGGCCATCAGGACCGCCGACCGGGTTCCGGTTGGTCCCAGGACTGAGTCGGTGTCGGGCGTAAGCAGTTCCACCCGACATCGAAATCGGCCCTTTATTAGAGTGACACTTTCTCACAAGTAAATTCAAGCAATGAGTTCATGGACATGGATAACTGCTGCAAAACCCCTGAAAAGGAAGGGCTACACTTGCTTTATAATGAACATTAAATCTCTGCACATTTTGTGGAAGCCTATGTTATACTATGTGTAATACAATTTTGAAACAATGTGCGTATTCACAGTGCTTTCAGTCACAGGATGGGACCTGGTAGCACTATAAATAGAGAAGTCTCTATACACCACTGTGCCAACAAACAAAATTAGTTTCCTCTCTCATTCACACACAAAACATTTTCAGTGATTGTGTTAACTGAGGTTTCATAACATAAATTCAAAAGAATGCTTTTCCCGCCAATTTTGTTTAACTTGCATGATTTATCATCTTGCACTCGAGGTGTGAGGTTTGTATGTAGTTGCCTAACAAAGGGTTATAGGCTGTGTTGGTTCAGCCTATTTATGCATTATGACCTCTGCAGTTTCACCAAATATTTAAGAGGGATTTAGTGTAGGGTATCCGAGTAGCATATTTCATTCAATGCTGACGGTTTGGCTTTTACAACTGCATGGAAATGAAAACAGCCATATAACATTCATGGCAAATATGACGTTAATACAATTTATTATCTGCATGCAACACGTTATCTTTCGCACCCCTCATTAACTGTGAACTAACTAACTGGAACTGGCGGCCTAGTGTGGTTAAGCACAGGCTGCAGAGATCAGATGAACTTCAGAATGCAGAGCCTGTAGACGGAGTGTGTGTGAATGACTCACCTGAATGCCACCACTGTCCACAGGTACATTGCCAGGTCAGCTCCTCGAAGCCTTGCTTCGTATTGAGCTGCTTGATCTGTGGCCGGGTTGTTGGCAGGACGAGCACAGGCTGTAACAGCAGGTCAATGGTGTGCCTGAGTGGAAGGAGAGTCACAGGCTGAATCTCTCCTCACTCTGAAGTGTCTCATTCTAGCTAACTGGCCGGCAGTAGCACCGCTTTTATTCTTGTGTGCACAACGGTCTCAAAAAACAAATTAACAGCAAATTGATTACCCGTTCGGAGAAATCTGGGTTCTGCAGCTCGGGAGAAACGGTACAGAGCAAATACAGGGCTTTCCTGGTGCCTGTAAACAACATCCTGTGCACCTAGGTGTTGCTTGCTCAGACCCTCCGCATCACCAGTCAGCCTGGTGTACTCACTGGTCGGCGCGCAAATTTCTGCATAGCCGCACGGCGCAACTTTTCTGGGCGGGCACAGTATGTTTGAGGGAAAAATAATATTTCCCTAGCTGCTGCCTGCACCAATGAACTAAAGCTGTAAGCTAGGCCCAGAATAAAAGAGAAGGCGCCGGATCCTCATGAGGCTGGATCAAGCACTTGCTGTTTATTTGTTTATTTATTTTAAAACTCCCCCTGACCGTATCTCTTGTAAGATGATTCTGGCAGTGCCACACACCCCGTGTGTCTCCACGAGATGTTGGGTCTCGCCAGACAGCACAATTTCTTTTGCTGCGCATGCTGAAACACTGTATCCATTCCAACTCCACTCGATCACCACGGCAACAAGTAAGCCCCCAAACCAGCTGCAAATTGCCTGGACAGGGACAGCACCGCAGCAGCACGGTGCACAGGCTGCTTTTATTCATTGGAGTGCCTCATGATCTCCATATTGTGGCTGAGAAAAGCAAGCGCGGGAGACCACGCTTGTTTTTTTTTTTTCAATTTTGCTGCAAATTTGTAGAACCTCTGTGAAATCACGGCAAATTGAGAAAAAAATGTTTTTGGCCCATGGCGGGGACCCCACCACCAGGCCTAAGGGGTCAGAGTATTCCTGCCCTGCCCACTTTTTTTTGTGCCTTTTTTTATGGGACTCAGACAAGTCCAAGTCCCGAGATGGTTGCCAACACTTCCTGGTTGAAGTGTTGGTAGCCAATCAGATCTCAGCATGAGATCTGTCTGATCAGCGGAGGATTTGCGTCTGTAGATATACACATTTCATTTTTCTTTAATTACTCCAAAACGACTGAACGGATTTACACCACATCACAAAAAGGGCTCTTTCTGGACCAAGAGCTAGCTTTCTGACACATTTGGTCTAATTATGTCCGACGGTTCGGGATGTAATCGTGCCTAAAACCCCAACGGGAAATTGCATGGGGAAACACGTTTGGGACCACCCTTTTTCTCGGCCCATGATTGACAGATCTACCCGAAACTTACCACATAGCCGCTAAACTCAGGTGAGTACTACATTTGAAAATTTTGTGAAGCTTCGACAAACAGCGTGAAAGTTATTAGCAAAACAAAAAACGCTTTTCCTATGAACACTAGGCACTAACTATAACGACCTACATGCAAACGCCAGTTGGTAACAAAAAACAATATATATATATATATATATATATATATATATATATATATATATATATATATGTGTATGTATGAGTATTTAACCAGCCAAACAGAACAAAATGTCTGCTATTTACCCAGCAGCTTACAAAATAGTACATTCTCTCTGATGTTTAGCTGCCCACAAGCTAAATAAGAGAGATGATGTACTATCTGGGCAAGAGCTGGAAAAATAGTGTGAAGGAGATCTTTATTTAGCCAGCCGTTAAGAAAACAGGCAATGGTAGGGTGGTGTCCATCATGTAATGGGGATGCAGTGTGTGTGTAAAACATTTGAAAGTAAGCGCATATACAAATCTATAATAGTATGTACAAAGGTGAGTGCATGAATGAAGCTAAGCTATTTACAGATCTGGGAGTATTTGGATTTCTGCAAAGGATTAAAAGTATAGTTTTAAAGCATCTTACATAAAGGTTTTATTCACTCATGAGCAATGTTCCCTCTAATTTTTTTCCTCTGTGTGCGGCAGTGTAGGGTCTCTGTGCGCTGCAGCCATGGCTATGTGCGCCAGGAACCAGACCGCGCGTGTGTGCAGCGCCAGATATCGCTCCAAACTTTTGCTTGAAAAACCAATCACCCCGCAGCCCAGCTCTGTTAAGAAGAGAAATTGTATTCCTCTGTCTGATGTAACATTTCCTATACATTGATTTACACACTATGATTTAGTGTATCTGTGTAATGTGTATGCAATGTAAAGTGATTAACACCTTTCACTGGTATGAGTGGCGCTAATAACAAAATAAATATGAAAGAGAGAGGGGTTATGGAGACTTGAGGGGCACTGTTAAAGGTTGGTAATGACAGTATCCATGGCGGAGGTGGTCATTGGGGTGCCAACAAACATTGTCACACCAGGCGCCACCAGCACTAAAGCCTGCCATGTTCAAATGGCACAAATAATTACAGTGAAATTATGAAAACGTCCCACGTTGCAATTTGAAACCTTGGCAGCTATGTTGCTGCATTTCTTTTCTTAATAGGGCTGGGCTGCGGGGTGATTGTGGTCATTTGTTAAGGTTTTCGTGTTAATTGCAGCTCATGATGGGTGCTGCGATTAACATGAAAACTTTAACAAAGGCACAGGGATATCTTAAGAATTTTGAGGGCCCTGGGCCAAACTTATTCCTGGGGCCCCTGATCAGAACAGCTTTTGATTTATGATCCAATTTCAGCTTTTTCATGTCCTTTTTAGCCAGGTCACCGACACTGCAGAGGCACGCTGGTCCAAATTCTAAATGTGCTTCCATCTAATATTCAGGGATAGTAATATGTGTTTTCAAAATTGTAACATGGCAGCCAGAAGGAAAATGAGAGGATACTAGTGAGAAATAGGATTCAGTGGCGGAGAAAGGGGGAGAGAGGAACAAAGGAGAAAAAAAGTCATGGCGCAAAGATGTGAAATGGAGAAATTTGTAAGAGAGGGACGGAAAGAGAAAGGCAGCCAGAGGGTCTGGAGAACTGGGAGGGAGAACGGAGAATGGAAAACCGGTAAGAGAGAAAGAAAAGAACAGGCAGCAAGAGGGAAATGGAGACAAGAATGGGATGGGGAAAGTGGGTAAACGTGGAGCGGGACAGATATGAGGAAGAAGAAAAAGAAGAGAAGGAGATGGCGAGAGCAGCTCGGGAGTGGAAGAAAAAAGGACAAAAGATATGTCAGAGAAGACAGCGAGTGTGATATGGCAAGGCTTCAGAAGTAGCATCTCTGCATATCGACGTTGGGGTTCTAAAGGAGACTTTTTCGCCATCTTGTCATTTCTAAACGCTCGCTCTTTGTAACCGTGCTCACTTGAACGAACTAAGAAGGGTGGAAGGCTGGTTATGCCTTGCCAAGATTTTGAATCTTGCCGAGATGCAGGTCTGAGCAGATGGCAGCTGCAAGTGTGTAAATGACTGATCCATCTGTCGGGAGCATTCTCTTTACTAACACTTGCTCATTTCCTACAACACTCTCCAAACCACTTCCTGCAGGCACGAGCTCGGGCTGCAGGTGCTATGAATGGACTAGTCTTGCACTGGCACGGAGTCTATCCAGAGTGACCCCCCCGCATGGAAGACCCAACGCTTGTTCGTGACATTGTTCGTGACATTTCCTCCTGGTAGTCTCCAAATCTCACATGTGGTGCCAGGTCTCATGTGCTAACTGGCAGATTTAGACTCTTTGTTAATCAGCACCTAAAGTGGCCTTCCTCACATTCTGATTGTGTGATGTTCCTAGCTAACAGTGGGTGACTTATGATGGACACTACGTTCAGGGCTTTAAGTGGGCTGGGTCTCACTGGTGCTGAGCACCGGCAGTTTTTTAAAGGGGGTCTCGAAACGGGTCTCTATCGGGCTCTGTTTTGTTCCCTGGCACAGGCGGTCCTCTTTTTTTCCAGACTGCAGTGACAGCAGGCACATCGATGTGCGCGTGCTCACACTGCTCACTTCTCACTAGTGGAGAAGTTATGGCATGACGTCATGCCAGGTGAGCGTTGTAGGGGAAGGGAAATCCTTCAAAGAGTCATTTTCTCTCTGGATTTCCCTTCTCTTTTTGAAACTCAGGGGCAGCAACATCGTTGTGGTGTCACCAGGGTTTGAAGTGGAAGCTTTTTCAATATTATATACAAGCCATAGTTGCTGCTTATTTATCTTATGCAACTAACAACCACTGACAAAGCCAATAGTCCGACTTGTAGGTATGATGTTATTTGTTGTATCCTATCTGGATGCAATGACAGAAACAGCAAAATACAAGTCGGGCGGCACACTATGCTAAACACAGATTTTTTTTAGTTTAGGTGTTTTTAAGCCACGCCCTTAATTACATTGGCCACGCTCCTTTATGATACCCCCCAGTTTTTTCATCCCACTTAAAGCCCTGGATAAAGGGAAATGATGCTGACTTAGGCGTAACATAATATTGTGTCAGACTGGACATATATCTTCGTTTGGGGATTTAAGCAGTTGTAACCCGAGTGGATTGGAATGTGAGTAAAAGGAATAAAGGGCGCTTAGTATTCAGATATGATTAAACCCTGTGTGCATAATCTCAAAGCACCAGACAAGTACAACTCAGAGCTGCCCTTATGAAGAGTGTTGCACTCTCAGCCGCAGGGTATCTGAGTTCAAGTTCCGTAGCTGTAATTGCCTTCTGCAGGAGTTACTTACTGGAGGGCCTCAGAGCAGGTAAACAGGCATGAGTCAGCAGTGGCACATTAGAGTTTATATGTGCCAGCCAGGGAAAGGCATAGGCCGTAGTTAGAGAGGGAGAGAGAGAGTAAGAGAGAGAGAGAATGAGAATGAACACCTTAGACAATGTTTTCTTCAGAAAAAATTTGTATCATAAATCTGGATGCAATGACAGAAACAGGAAAATACAAGTCGAGTGGCACACTATGCCCAGCACAAAAAAGTTGAATAAGTCACACAATCACCCCCAAGCTGTGCTCTATCAAGAAGAGAAATTCAGCAAGTCTACAAACAGGGGTGTGCTTCACACGCCGTGTTTGTAGAGTTGCTGCATATCTTTTCTTAATAGAGCTAGGCAGCGGGTGATTGTGTGACTTAGCTAAAGTTTTCAGGTTAATCGCAGCGCCCGTCAGGAGCTGCAATTAACATGAAAACTTTAACAAAGTCACACAATCACCCCGCAGCCCAGCTCTGTTAAGAAGAGAAATTCAGCAAGTCTACAAACAGGGCGTGTGCTTTACACGCTGTGTTTGTAGACTTGCTGAATTTCTTTTGTTACTAAAGCGCTGCTGTGGGCAGATTGTGAGCTTTTGTTTAAAGTATTCATGTTAATCGCAGCTCGTGATGGGCGCTGCAATTAACATGAATACTTAAACAAAAGCACACAATATGCCCCGCAGCGTGCTCTAGGTACAAAAGAATAAAACAAGTGCCCTCCATAATCCCACAGGCTGCTGCAAGACTTACCTGCCGCTCTCTCGTCTTCTTTTCAAATTAGTTTATTCCGCCCAGGAAATACCCGTTTTTCGCGCCGCTTGCTTTATATTTAAAGCAGCGGCGCGAATGCTCTTGCGGGATCATGTGCTGTGTGTGAGCGCTCCACGCACTGCGCACTCATGGCAACAGAGGTGCGCGGGCGCGCATGCGCGCAGCTTAATGGGGACAGTGCTCATGAGAATACATTGCATTCTAATGTTCAAGATCCTCCTTTTGATGATTTTTGAGAGATGGGCTCTTTTTGAGCATTTTTATTGAAGGCCTAGTGCAAGCTTTGGGCTTTTGTTTAAGAGGAATGTTCTTGCTTAGTATTTCAGACCTTGCAACACAGCAGCAGTCAACAAGCAGCAGTAAACAGAGAATGCAGAGAGATAGGTGGTATCTGGGCCACAGAGGAAGGGACAAGTACAGCAAGTAATTGGTGGTTGGGGCACAGTGCTTTGGGAAACTTACTGGTGGTAAATAGAGTGAGACACAGTAATGGACTTCTGTGGAATGGGAAAGTGAAAGCAGGAGACGGGTAAGAAATGCAACTAGGTAATTCACAGAAGTTCACTCACCTGCCTGCTGAATAAACATTCTTTTTCATACTATTCGCCCAGAAGAGTGAGCTTCAGGCTTAAATGTTTATTGGCCAATGTCATGAGTGATCCCTTCAGCCATACTGCCATTTTAGTTACCAGCACAGTGTATCCTGGTAATGGTCGTTTTAATTTTTAACATGCTAAGCAGTGTTTTAAGTGGGCCTGGTTATGTCTTTACTGAGCCCTAATGTCTGTCTTTGACAGTGCTGGCTCAGCAAAAGAATTCTGGAAGCCATAAAAACCTGGGTGGCAGACTTTGAGGCTGCACCTGACTAAAGAAATTGTGGAGGGGGGCTGGGGAAGGAAGTAGTAGTACCAGTAGGAGGAGAATGATGTCCAGTAGGATAATAATGGCCAGAACTTGGACCATCAGGAGCTCTAGGAGGACCAGAGCCACGAGGACCAGGACAAGAAGAACCAGGTCCAGGGAGAACTAATCCAAGAGGACCAGGGTTACTAATGCCAGAGGACAAATAGATGAGGAGGAACAGGACAAGGAAAAAGAGGAATAGGGGTACTGGGACCAGGGTGAGAAGGATGAGGAGAGCCAGGAGGATGTGAAACAGGTGGATCTGGACTCAGTGGACATGGGCACAAAGGAATGGAAGGACCAGGGGTAGAAGGAACAGAAGGCTCTGGACTGCAATGACGAAGAGGGTTAGCTGGGCCTGTGTGTCCCAACCAGGAGAAAAGGGACGAGGACGACAGGGCCAGAAGTATCAGACCCAAGTAGAAAGACCAAAGAGGACCAGTATTAGAAAACCAATGGAAAGAAGGATCAGAGACAGGAGGGCCAAGAGCACAGAGATCAGATCAAGGAGGACCAAGGCGCTAGAAGCAAATGGACCAGGATTGGTAAGACCATGACCCGAAAGTACCAGGGCTAGCAGGAACAGGAGACTATAGATCAGAATGACCAGAAGGGATATAAAGGACCAGGAAGTCCACGTACAGTGGGACTAGGATCAGAAGGTCCATGAGGGTCAGACTTAGGTGAATCCTAAACCAGGGTGACAAGGACTACATGAACCAGGGTGATTTGCGACATGAGGACTACGAGAACCAGTGCAACAGGAATGATGAAGACCAGACTGGGGAGGGCCATTGCAAGGAAGACCATGATATAGGGGACCACAGTCATATGAACTAGAACAAGCTGGAACTGGCAAACCAGGAAGACAAGTAGGACTAGGATGGGGCAGGAGGAACGAGAGATAAGGAGGGCTTGGGAAACTAAGGCTAGAGGGACCAGCACCAGAAGACCCGATATATGAGGACCAGACAAAGGAGTATCAGAACTAAGACCAGGACTACATGAACCAGGGTAAGCAGGAGCAGAAGGATTAGGAACAGGCAAGCCAGGGTACTAGATAAACTAGGGAAGTAGGACCAGGAGGATTGATGGATGAGAATTAGGATGAGGAGGATGAAACGGTCCAGGTCCAGGAGCCTGTGAAACAGGAGACCCAGGATCCAGAGGACTGGTGGCAGGAGTACATGGGAAAGGTGACTGGACAGTCCAGGAAGTACAGAGCCAGGAAGTTCTTAGGCTAGCATGAACCAAAGATCAAGAAATATCAAAACTAGAAAAGGCTAGGATGATCTGTGGTGAGCCAGAGCAGGTTATTGCAAAACCATTACGGCAAGGAGCAGGAGGACTGGGGCCAGGAGAATCAGGGCCTGATTGAAGAGGACTACCCAGATAAGGGCACTGGCCAGCAGGGTCAGGAATCCTGGATAAGCAGGACAGAGACTAGGAAGGTCATGGTCAAATGGACCACTACCAAGGCCACCCAGAAGACCAGAGCAAAAAGGAATAGGTGAACTAAAAAGATCATGGAGGACCGGAAACAGGGCTAAGCGGGTCATGAAGTTCATGGCCTAGAGGACCAGGGTATATATTACCAAGTGTAGCAGAGCAATCATTTCAGGTAGCAGGACCAGGGTGAGGAAGATCAGATATAAGAAGGCCAACCAAAATCTGGAAGAGTAAGGTGTCTAGACAATGGTGGTCAGGAGAACCAGGAACAAAATGAGCAGGCTCAGGAGGACCCGAACAAGGGGAAACATGGATCAAGAGGGCCAGTATTATTGGCTGGAGTACCAGTAGAACTAAGAGGACAAGGAACGGATGCAGGAGGACCAAGAAAACCCAAACCAGGAAGACAAAGACTAAGAGGGCCGGAACATGAGAGGCGGGATGGATCAGGACCAGCAGTATGAGGGTATGGGAGATTCAGGGTGGAGGGAACCAGGACAAGGGGATCAGGAACAGAAAGGAATTGGGACAGATGGTCCACAACTGTAATAACCAAGACGTGCCAGGATGGCCAAAAGGCAAGGGTCATGATAACAAGCACAATAGGACAAGGAGGACCAAGATGATAAGGACTTAGGAGATCAAGACTAGGATGGCTGATAAACCAGGTCTAGGAAATCTAGGCTCATGAGAACCAAAACTATATAGAACATGACCAAGAGGATCAGGGCTAATAGGCAGGGAATCTCAAGAAGGGCAAGGACTATGAAAAACAAGAATAGCTTGACCTTGGCCAGGAGTGCCAGGTAGGTGAGACCAAGGACACAGGCAACTAGAGCCAGAAGAAAAAAGCACTAACACCAGGAAATATAGGTCTAGCAGGACCAGGAAGACCAGGCCCTTGTGCACTAGGACCAGGAGTACCAGGATGAGAAGGAAAAGGTGAATCAGGACAGGGACATCAGGACCACAATACCAACAGCCTTGAGGTCCAGACCACAGAACTTAAAAAAGGATGGCCAGGAAGATGAGGAACAGGATGGCCAGGTCCAAGAGGAACTGACAAAGGAGGGCTATGAACAATTATAGACCAGAATAAGCAAGGAAGATATGGGACTCAGTACCAAGGATAAGAGGAGGGCCAGAGCTAGGAGGACCAGGGCCAGAGCAAGAATGATTAGAAGTAACAGCACCAAGAGGATCAGGAACAGATTTGGGAGTGCCAGGAAGAGCATGACCAGGGCACAGAGTACCACGTAGGGCAGCAAGACCAGGACCTAGGGGTAGCAAGACCAGGGTGAGGAAGATGAGGGGACCTGAACAGCCAGAGCCAAAAAGACTGACAATACTAGACCTCGATGTACAGGAGGACAGACATGACGAGGCTGAGAAAGACTCAAACAAAGAGAACCAGGACCAAGAGAACTCATACCATTGGGTGCAGGTGCCAGAAGGACCATGAGGACAAGGCACAGGCTCAGGAGCACCAGCGTGATCCAAACCAAGAGCTAAGAGGGCAACGTCTAAGAGGACCAGGACACAAGGGGCCAGATGGACCAAGTGGACCAGCAGGGCCAGGAATTGGTGAACTAGGAATCATATGATCAGGGTGAGAAGGATCTTAAGGATCAGGTCAAGTGGATGAGGGTCAAGAGGATCAGGAAGGAAGAGGAAGAACTATTGGCAAGGGGGCCGGGAAAGACCAGGATTACCAGGAAGACTAGAAGCAAGAGGATTAGGCATGCAAAGACCCAAACAAGGAGGACCAGAAACAAAAAGATTAAGTCTAGTGGGCACAAAACCAAGAAGAGAATACTGACTGTAAGGAACAGGAAGATCATTGTTAGGCAAACTAGTCTAACAGTGATGAAGACTGGTATAGCAGGACCTGGAGAATTACGAGGAGATGGCCAGGCAGTCAGCAGGACAAGAGCTAAGAGGACCAGGGCAAGGAGGACCAGTGGGACCACAACCAAGGGGAAACTGAAGATCTAGTCACAGAGGTCCAGGAGTATCATGACGTAGCATACCAGGAAAGGAGGGTCAGGATGAGAAGGAAAAGGAGGGCCAGGACGACAGAAACCATGATGACCAAGCCCGGTGGCTAAGAACAAGATGACCTAAACAAGGAGGATCAGGACTAAGTGGACAAGTCAGTGCTGAACCAGGATGACAAAGAGCAGGAAGGCCAGAGTCAGGAGTATTGTGGAAAACTGTGTTATTGTTGCAGTACCCCTCCAAGTTCTGTCTGATTTTGATGCAACTTTGACTGAGGTGTACTGGGCCCCTGCTAACCAGGTTACCAGTACCAGTGTTCTTTCCCTAAAACTGTACCACAATTGGCACAACTTCATCAACCCATTTAAATCCCTAGTAAATGGTAACCCTGGTACCTAGGGCATTGGGACTGAAGAGGGTCCTCTAGGGCTGAAGCACAAATTGTGCCACCCCAGAGACCCCTCACCAAGACAATGCAAACTGGCATTGCAGGCTGCGTGTCTTGGTGAAGAGAAAACTGAAGAGTCGACATGGCACACAGCCCTGTGTGCCATGCCTATAGACAATGCATGAGGTGTGAGTAAGTCATCCCTATTGCAGGCCTTATAGCCCTAAGGCTGGTTCCACTATATTCCATGTGTAGACATATCTGCATGAGCAGATATGACCCTGCAATTTCAAGTCCATTCTTAGATATTGTAAGTGCACAGGTAAGCTATAAAGAGTACATGGGATGGATACTTGTCATTACGAGTTTCCTAACTCCGTGATGGCTTCACTGTACCCTAAGATGTTTGGTACCAAACATCTCATCTTAATAAATCCTCACTGATGCCAGTTTTGGATTTATTAATAAATGCACACAGGAGACCCTTTATGGGGTACTCTGAAAACCTACCAAGCACTGGTGTGATCTCTGCCCAGGCTTAGCCAGCCTGCCACCACCAGACATTTTTCTGACCTCATGGTGTGAGGGCCAGTGCTCTTAGAGGCTGGGAACAAAGCATTCTCTGGGTGGATGTGCTTCACACCTCCTCAAGATCAGGATGGCCTTCCAGGGAGTGACGCTTTAAAGGCAGCACTGCCTTTGAAATGCAATCCAGGTAGATCCAGATAGTGGAGGATGCCAACCCCCTTTCCTGCTCCACATTCGGCAGAAGATATGCGGGAACATTATTTAAATAGGAGGTGAGTCCCCATTCAGCCAACACCACCCCTAAGGTGGGACAGGTGATGTGGACCCCACTTTTCATTTCCCTCCATCCTAGTTTGTGAGGGAAATAGCCAGTTAGGGTCAGGGTATTGCACCTTCCCACAGGAAGTGGTCACTTAGAGGTTATAGACACCCTAAAGGTAGTTAGCCCATTGGCTATTACCTGTTTCCCCCTGTAACGCCCCTAAATTCAGTATTTAGGTGGCATCCCTGGACCCTGAGAAGAAAAGGACAAAGAAGCACTGCTGACTCGAAGACTGAAGACCTGCTGCAGAAAACTGGTGCCAAAACCTGCCCTCTATTTTTTACAAAAGGATGGGGACAATGGGCTTTTGGAAAGGTCCAACGTACATGCCCTAGATAATCAATAAAGAAGAAGTACGTGGTTCCTCGGTGAATACAGAGTATTTATTGCAGGTCGTGAAAGGAAGGGGATTCTTCCTTTCGGAACTGGTGCCCTCACACACCCAGCAAGCTAGGTGTCATGCTTCATCATCTGGGCCTGCTCCTCGTCGGGTCGGCGCTGCAATACCCGACGGGCACCCAAAAAGGGGCTCTTTATCGGAGATCTTTTGTTCCTTGCCGGTGGGTGCCGTGGGTGTAAGGGCCCTTTTGATTGTGTGGATGTAGTAGTATGTGAAGTGAGTTAAAACAAGTCAGGGTGCCTTATGGAACATATTTTATTCTTGGTAGGCCCCTGCCTGATTTAAAATAGAAAAAGGAGAGGCGTCTATCTGACTATAATGGGTCAAGATCAGGGCGCTCTATTCCTAGTGGGTCAACATGTTTCTCGCCATTGTTGTCTTAAGGATCAAAGGCGATTCTTCAGGACCGTAAAGTGAGTCTATCTACACCCAGTGGTGTGGTGAACTATCTACCACTCTTGGATAAGCGGGTTGTGCCCCCGTTGTTTCTATGGACGACCCAATCACTAATTGAATCGTGCCTCGTCAGTATCCAGCGGGCCGTGAACACATATAAGTTATGTGTCTGCTTTCAATGAAAGCCGTGTGGTTGACCTACCCCTCTTTGCTGGATCCGGGACCTGCCCTCTGCCTTACTGACTCGACAATCCTGGTGTGCTGTCTCATCCTGCAACTGTGAGGCCTCCAAGAACCCCAGAGCTCATCCAGCCTTCTACAAATCGCCAAAGAACACCCTTGGTGTAGAGGTACTACTCCCCTGCAAACTGCAGGCACCGAACCCGCAAAGTCCGGTTTGTTGTCTTGCTGCTCTCTAGCGACTCCGACCCAGCACCCAAACCAAAAGTGGTACACCAGCTCCGAATGATCAGATCTGTCTCCACACCAAGTTTGGAGACACCAGGATCTACTGGAGCTGTGCCGCACCAATACCCGGTGTACTGGACCCCCTTCAGTATTCACCGAGACGAAGATACCAGTCCGGACTCCAACAGCCCAGGAAGAAAGCACCCTTTGAGGGAAGTCGAGAGCCCTGAGACCCAATTCATGAGTCACCCAGCTGTCCCGTTATCGCCCGACCGGCCTTGGTAAATATGATCCGGCTAAGCTCCCGTGGTCCTGAGGTCCTTGTGACCTGCTCCCTTGAGTGGGAACCCTTGGACTTACCTTTAAGTCCCTTTGCGCAGTGTGTTTTCAAGGGGCTCCCTTTTTCATAGCACATCAGCTACCAACTACCTCAGCACCCTACTCCTGGCCGAATCCAGGATGCTACCAAGAATCTGCTGGTGGAACATTGGGCCTGGCCTTGCTACTTACTTAAATCCTGAAGGTGAACCTTGAAATCCAACTGTGTGATTTCATATTCATTTTTCTATTTTCTCCCATTGACTTCAAAGGCGAGTAATTGCGCACAAAGGTCATTCATTTTGCGAACTTTGAAAATTGTTATCTTGAAAAGTCTTTAATGTGAAACAAAGTTCTTGATCTGAAAAATTACATAAAAATCTGTGTTATTTTTATAAATTGGTCTGGGATTTATTCTTGAGTGTGTGTCTCATTTATTGCCTCTGTGAGTACAACAAATGCTTAGCACTACCCTTTCATAAGCCTAACTGCTCACCCACACTATCACAAATAGAGCGTTAGTATTATCTACTTTTGCCTCTGTATACCAATCTGGGACTCACAGGACCCTCTGCACAGTGTACTTCATTTTAGTGCACTATATAGAGAGGCAGCTTCCTACAAGTATCATGACACGATGGAGGAGGACCACTAGAGCTAGTTATATCAGAAGCAGGAGGACTAGGGCCATTAACACCAGAGACTAGAAGGATCAGAATAAACAGGACCAGGAATGGGCTAGGAGGACCAGCAAGGTCAGACCCAGTACCTAAAGTGCCAAGTGTACCCTGGAATAGAAGGGATAGAACTAGAGTATCAGGATCTTGCTGGTGAGGATCAGGTAGACCAGGACAACCAGAGTCACCAAAACCAATGGGAGCAGACCAGGACCAAAATGACCAAGCCCAGCCCAAGAGGACCTAATGAGGAGAACCAGGACCATTGTACATATTAACAGGTGGTCCACAAGGACCAGGGCAAGGAGAATCAGGTTGATAAAAATCAGGAAGTCTCAGAGTTCCAGAACCAGGAGAATTAGGACAACAAGGCTAGGCGGAGAAGAACCCAGCAGACCAACAGGATCAGGGTGAGGGCCGGTAGTCTCTATCACAATAAGAGAGCAAGAGGAATTTTACTTCCATATGTCCTCCAAACCCAAATTAGTGTACACCCAAGATGCAGCAATAGTAGCACTATGTGAACTAGATGAGTGCCATAATCCTGATGAATTAATTTGAGAAACACGGATGAAAAAGTCTCACCTACATAATTGTGGCATGCTTCATCATAGACTATTCAATCTCACCCTGGTTGGATATTACCACCATGGTAGTCTCAGACTCAATGTGAGAAAGATCAGATTAATTCGTACTGGATAGAACTGGGATCCAGACCAAGTGCTAAAACTAGCTCGGTATAAACAAAAAAGATACCTCTTTATTTCATGGGTACATCGGGCAGGGTTAAAAAAAAAAACACAGTTGGATGCAGCCAGAGATATCATACATTAGTCATCCTTCCTATCAACATGTTTCAGCCCCTATCTACATCCCAAAAGGGTCATGGGACTTCATAAGGGTAAATAGCAATCCTTGGATGTCAAAGTCTTAACTAGAACCTTGCTAGGGGTAAGAGGATCTTACCTTATCAGTCTGTCCTAAGCGAGCTGTCCTGCACTTAGGGGGTTCAGGCTCCACTGATCTCAATGGAGGGGCGGCACTCCTGTAGTCACACGTTAGTCAAGGAGGTGGACTTGTCTTTCCACCTACTTCTTCCTCTCTGGACCAAATACAACAATAGTTCCAGGATCAGGAGGTCCAGGAAGAGCTAATAGAAGGATGGGCCAGGAGCAGGGTCAAGAAGACCAGTGTCAGGAAGGACAAGAACCAGGAGGACCAGATTCAGGAAACCAGTACCAGGGTGACCAGAACTAGTTGGAACAGGGCCAGAATGAGAATCATGAGAACCAAAACAACTCAGAAAAGGGGAACATGGAACAAGACCAGGAGGAAGACCAATACCAGAAGCCATAGAAGAACCTTGAGAGAAGGAAGAAGACCAGAAGCAGGAAGACAACTTATTCTAGGCCACATGTATTAGGATATCCCTTTTGTAAATGATTCTTATTTGTTTTTCTATGCTGTCAATCCCAACAACCCCCCATCTTTTTCAGCCCAGGTATAGATCTTCTAAGTATTTGCTGAAAACTGAGAGCATACAAAGTGAATAACAAGCCAGAACTCTGTCTGTTGCTGGCACGGTAGTCTGAGGATGGATATGGCAACAGAGGCTATGAAACTTGTCAGAGGAGTCTAAAGGTGAATGGGTGAAAAGCAGGGCAGTCTGTGAAGGATGACAGAAAGAGTTTGAGATTCCTAGATGGCTAAAATCAGCAAACATGGTTGATGGCTAACATAGGGGTCAAAGGGCATTGGCAAACAGCAAAGGGGAGCTCAGGATCATAAGAAAGCTCTGATGAGCATAAGAGGAGTGAGGTAAGCTCGAGACAGATAATCTCAAATAGCCCAAAGAGAGATTCTGTGTAACAAAGGGCTCTGATTGTCACCTGTTATAGTACTTGGAGCCAAGACCAGCAGAGATAGCTTCAGCACCAGACAAGTGGTCTGTGAAAGTCTGAGAGCTAGATGAAAGGTGGTGGAGATACATATGTTGCAGAGGTGTTTGGAAGGCCAGCAAAGAGGCACTGAGTGCCAAGACAGGTAGAGTAGTCTGTGTGACTCCCAGACCGTTGCAGTGACATGTTGTGTGCGTGTATGTGTGGTGGATATATAACAAGTATGTAGTAGTAAGACTCATTGTTTGATAAAGGTCTAAGTGCATGGACCAGTGGGATGCATTTTGCATGACGTGATGGAGAGTAGATACAGCTTCCCTAGAAAGTGGAAGTGTATTGACTGCATACCTGTGGATGTCAGGTGGTGACCCAGAGACTGAAGTGAGAGAGGGTGGAGAAAAGGCTACCCACAGAAATTCTATAAGGTCCTTGTTAGAAAAGAGATGCTGATTAGTTCTTCCTGAGTGATGACGTAGGTTAGATGCTAGGAGTGAGGGGTAGGTCAGAGGTTTCTCTTGTAGGTGACAACGTTTCTAAGCAGGGCTGCCCTATTGTCTGTGCCGGATGAATGCTCAGGAAGGCTCATGACAGCCAGGTGCTGAAATCTCATGCTTCATTGTGTCATTGTTTAGGATACTCCTGCTTTAAACCAGCACTATTGCTACTGCTGTGAGAACCATCGCCTTCCACAAAGGCTCTGTCTGAGCTACAGAGAGAAAATGACATTTGAAAGAGAATCACCCCAAATCAGTTCTGAAACCTCACCAGGAGATCCACATCCCCTCTCTGGAAAATGAGTATAAAAGTGGAACTGTTGAATGATCGAATTGTACGACACAGAAATGGAGGTAACAAAATCTGTCTGTTAATTCAGTGTCTTTTTTCTTACAATATTTGTATTAAAGTTAATGAATAAAATGCCTCTTTGAGTGTATTGTCTTCTGCAACTTTGATGTCTATATGTCTTTCTCTGATTAACTGGGAAAATTCATTCATATTCCAATGACATTCAGTTCAATTAATTATAGTCCCATTCCTTTGCTTGTGGCTCCTCGAGAAATACTTCCTCTGAAGGCCTAACAGATTACAAGGGGTGTCGGAGGAAGGACTTCATACCATCAGCCCTATTTAGGGTAAAAACTGGCTGCGAGGGAAAGGAAAAAATAATGACCCTGCCAACGCGCAGTGTGTGGGCGCCATTAGTTTTGAGCTTATCAAAAAACAAACACCTGCTTTGGGAGTTTGTTTTTGAAAAACAAAAATATTTTGAAAAGTTTGCCGGCCAACCATCATGTTTGATGGGACCATCCTTCAAACATTTCCTGCATAGACAGGAACCGCCATATCAGCAGTTCCTTTCATGTAGAGAGTTGTCAGTGGCCTGATGGACAACTTTAAATTTGGGGGCTGAGGTCCCTCAGGATGGTGAAGATATTGTCCTCCTCTATCCAGATGAAATTATCTCTATCTCCCAAACTCTAAATCAGGCCCATAGTTTTTCTTCCTTCTGTCATGAGATGGGAATGAAGCCTCTCCATTATACTATGTTGGTTACTTCATAAGGGGCCCCATACAATTGCTTGTTTTGATAAGATCACCCTAAATAAGTGGTGCTACGTCACTGGGATACAACATTTCCATTTCTGGCATTTGCTTTTTTTTGTCCTCATATCACCTCTAATGAGCACGCTCCCTATTTTAGACTGTCCCTCGTGCTCTATATCAGGCTCAAATTCAGTCAATTGTCTGGGCTGTGGCTCCATATCTTGACCTCCCCAGCCAGTACTGACTAGAAAGGTTTAATCATTCAACACGTTCCTACTCATTCAGTTTTCAACAGATTCCAGAACCATTCTTCCTCTACCCCAGTCATACTCTTCTTATCCAACTCTTTAAAATATCTCACTGGGGAGGGCATGGCCAAGATGGCGGCTGGATAGGACGCACGATCGTGTCCCTCCGGCTTCGCCACGCTTAAGCTTTGTATTAATGGCCATTCCCGACCCTCACTCTTATCAGGGAGACCCGGGCTGGATTGAGTAAAGATAGCGGGACAGCGTTGAATCGAAGTAGCAGTGTTTCTGAACCCCCGGGACCGGAGAAGTAAAGGCGGTGACGGGGTGAGGCCTGACCACGGCGGAGCGGCTGGGCCGTGTGCCCCTGGGGCACACGAAGAAGCTGGCCGTGGTGTGAGTTAAATACCGGCGTATAGAGATACCCACGCTGCCCGTGGGGCTTCTGTGACTGACCTGGCGAAGCAGCGCTACGAATGCCGGAAGAGCCCGGATCTGCGGACGGACGTGGCGGCGGAGGTGGAAAGGCGTCCGCCATCTTGATGCCGGCATCGCCGGCCCGAGGCTGAACGCTGGGTGTCACGGTGTATCCCCACGACGGCTGCAATCCTGGTCAGCCAAGATTCTGACCCCCCAAGAAGCTCCGGAAGGGTTCTGCCCTGGCTCAGAAAACAACCGGCGATACTGCAGCACTGTGGCCGAGGGACGAGAGACGGAGGCGAGTGGCCGCCATCTTGCGACCGGCAGCCGGGCGGAGGCTCCCTGGGCTTGTCATAGCCGACCGGGTGAGTGATTGTCACTTTGGCGGCCCCTGCAGGCAATAATGTACACCCTGGTGCCACCACGTTCTGTGAGGGAGAGCGGCCCCAGCCCCTTTTCCTGCTTGCAATCACCGGGCCTCCCCCGCTACGGGCATAGCGCAGTGCACGGAGTTCTGGGCACTTAGTCTGGCAGCGCCTGGGAGCTAGACTGCAGAAGAGGTCCAGCACCTCGGGGCGCAACTTTACTAGAAGACCCTGGGACCCCGAGCAATAGACGCTCACCGGCCCACGGACGACCCTGGCCACGGTCTAGGCTTGGGGCCTAAGCAACTATTGGGCACAGCTCCTACGTCAGTGCAGCCTGTGAGGGGGGTGAGGCCCTGATCTCGTCACCGCCCGGAGGACGTTGGGCCCCCCTACCACGGGCCTATTCAAGGGCATGGAGACCTCTGCAAACGGGCTGGTGGGGCCTGTGCATTAGACTGCAGGAAGGCAAGGCGCCCCGTGGACACAGCGCTAATAGTTGTCTGGGACCCCTGGATGTCACAAACTCGCCTGGCTGCAGCGGACCCTCGCCACAATAGAGTCTGAAGAGTCTGGGCCCTAAAGGAGCTCCACTACTGCAGGGCGTCCTTTGGTCAGGTTTAGGCCTTCTGGGATACCTGCGTGTGGCTAGTGGGACAGTACCGGCCTCACCAAGCGGGGAGGATCGGCGGCAGGGGATTGGGCTGCAAACTTTCCAAGGCAGCAGTCCCAGAACAAAGCGCATTAGGTCACCCATCCGAGGGGAACTCCAGCCCACGTGCATACCCCCTGGATCGCTGCGACCCCACAATCCCCTACGCTCTTCTCGTGCTGAGACTGAGGCGACTTTATCCTGCACAATAGAAGGGGCGACATGAAACCAGAGATCCCAGGCATCAACGGCGAAGGGGGCTTAAGGCGCCGCCGGAGCGCACACCCTGGGTTGCCGGTCATGGGCAGAACACCTACCTTGATGCCGCCTCGGACGCCTACTGGAATTTGATCAGAGGGAACAATACTAAAACCAAGGGACACCACAGAGAGATACAGGTGTACCAAAATCAAATAAAAGAGATCGCAACTACGGGTCCGAAAGGGCGAGCATCCACGCGAAGAAGTATCGTCCAGTGTCATTTATTATCATGGCCGCAGCACGTACTAAGAAGGACAGTACACTGAAAGAGATGCTGATGAAGCAACCGGGGGCGATTGGCCCAACAGGCAGTGCGCACAGTGAAGAAGGCCAGGTGGAAGCGGCCGAAGGTGCGGATGGCCCGGCAACCAAAGCTTTTATGACGGAACTGTTCTCATCTCTCAAAGAGGATATTCAAGAAATGAAAGGCAGCTCTCCACTGACTTGAAAGAGATCAGACGTGATATAGAAGAGGTGGGGGAACGTGTGGCAACCTTAGAGGAACATGACACTAGCAGAGATGAGGAGATCGACATGATGCAGCAGGAATTGATTCGCCTTCAGGAGCAGCACATAGACTTACAGGCATATGCCGAGGACCTTGAAAACCGCTCCCGGCGGAATAATGTAAGGATCAGGGGAGTTCCTTGGCGAGCAGAGGTAGACGAACTTAGGGCATATGTCCTCGCCCTTTTCCAACATGTCCTGGGCGGCGACAATCATAAGGATATACAGATGGATCGGGTACACCGGGTGGGATTGCCGAAGGGGAACAAGGCCCCACCACCAGACATTCTCGTGTGTGACCACGATTTTCAGCTGAAGGAGAGGATAATCCGTAAAGCACGAGAAACCCAACCCATTCACTTCCAAGGCCATGCTCCTACTTTCTTCCAGGATCTAGCGACATCCACCCTGGTCAAGAGAAGAGAATTCCGAGTCATAACCACTCACCTCCGAGAGCAAGGAATCTCATACTCTTGGGGTCATCCCTTTCGAATCATCTTCAAGTACCAAGGAAGACTGAGGCAACTTCGCTCCCTGAAGGAGGCCCAAGAGGTATTACGGCTGACAGATGCCTCAGCAACGATGCAAGACAACGGACCCCGAGAGACTTTGTCGCAGAAACCCCTATGCTGGCACCTGGTTGGGAGGCCAGCCACCAAGCTTAAACCGGACCCAGCAACGATTGCCAAAGAACGGGAGGCGGTGATTACCTCACTGTCCCGGTCACCAGACCGTCCGATCTCCCCCTGAAATACCTTCTTAGCAACCTCCGGGATGGAATACACGAGGCGGAGCCGGGGGGACCCATGACACGGCGTGGGATCCCCGATGATGGACACTACCGTGCCGATGGGCGTAAGCGACGAGCTAAGACATAAAAGTCTACCGCTGTACCACGTCCCCTATGGGTTTCCTGTTGAAGATGAACTCTTGTCACTCTATGTGTTCTATGTTTTGGGATATAAGGGGTTCACTTTGTTTTGGGTGGTGTTGCTTTTCCTTTTTTATGTTTTCTGCACCAGTCACTACAGTCCCATACACTCGCTCACTGGCGTTGCTGTTGGCCCACATGGGTTAGAGGGAGCGGGGAGGGAGAGTTCCGCATCACACAGTACATTATCCCGATCCCAAAGTATGAGTAGAGCTTTAAAGGTGGTAAGCATCAATGTTAGAGGATTTAATAACCCAGGAAAAGGTCGGCGATCCTCTCCCTGCTAGAGAACTCGGGTGGCGATGTCTGCCTATTACAGGAGACGCATCTCCTCTCGAGGGACACTATGCGCATGCGAACACGACGTTTCCCACAACAATTTTGGTCCTCTGGCCCAGCGAAGAAAAATGGGGTGGCAATTCTGATCAGGGCCCATTTCCCGGGTAAGGGCTATTGGCAATTAGAATCTTTTGGGAGAATTCATATATCACGATAGCCTCTATATACACCCCCAATACACAGCAGGAATCATTTACTCTTAAAGCCCTAACGGAGGTGTTCGCATCTCCAGATGCAGCGGTCCTGGTGGGAGGAGATCTTAATCTGGTGATGGATGCGGAGGGAGACCGGTCAGGGCAGAGGTCGGTCCAAGCGAGTGCCTTCTCCTCAGGGGGGTTGGAGTGGCTTACAGATAATGGTATTCAGGATGTTTGGCGCACTCGCCACCCCGGAGTAAAAGATTACACTTATTATTCAGTGGCCCACAAGTCTTGCCTCCAAGTCACTGATGCACCGGTTAGCGGACTCTGCCATACAGCCTAGATCCCTCTCTGATCATGCTTTGATCTCGGTTAACATTCACGCAAATCAGGGCCAAACAAACCCCCCTAGGTGGCACCTGAGGTAAAGCCTTTTACAGTCTCCAGTGACTGTGGCTGCGATAAAAACCAAGCTGATAGAATACCTGCAGAACAATGATGTGGGAACTGCGTCCCTGGCGGCTGTCTGGGAAGCGTTGAAGCTGGTGCTGATAGGAGAATTTATTGCAACCTCTACTGCAGAGAATAAGGCCCGACGAGACAAGCGACAAGAGTTAGAACGTGAGGTGGGGGGAAATGGAATCCATACATAAGAGAACAGGGGCCCGAGAGTCTGGAGAGAGTTAGAGAAAAAGAGGCTTCTATTAAAACGGCTAGACCTAGATAGAGCAGAGAACGCACTTCTCAGACGTCGACATAAATTTGATCTCAGTAGCGACAAATGTGGCAAGCTACTGGCACAGAGGCTCCGGGCTAAAATGGCGGCATCATCGATAGCGGCGATTAAACGACCCTCGGGGGGGGAGGTCACTGCTGACTCACAAATAGTGGATGCTTTTCGAACCTTCTATCATACTCTTTATACAGGGCAGGATCCCCCTGTGCTAGATCCTAATTCTTACTTGGAGAACTGTTCACTCTTCACCCTGCCGAAATCTACAGCAGAACAATTAGATCAACCAATACGTACAGAAGAGGTAATCTCTGCTTTTTCCCACCTAAAATTGGAGAAGGCCCGGGCGCTGATGGCTTCTCTGCCGTGTTTTACAAGGCTTTCTGTCAGGAGCTGGCACCCTTCCTGACCAAATTATTCAACTTGTTTCTGGAAACTGGATCTGACACAGATTCCATGTCGGAAGCGGCCATCTCGGTTATCCTAAAAACATCTAAAGACCCCACTGAGTGTGGATCATACAGACCCATTTCCTTATTAAACATTGATGCGAAAATATTCGCCAGTATCCTAGCAGCCTGTCTAAACCCATTGATGGCAGGCCTGATTGACCCCGACCAGGCCGGTTTTATCCCTACCAGGCAAGGGGAGGGGTTAATACTAAACGCCTCTTCCACCTTATGGACAGTGTCCAGAGATCACGCAAACAAGCACTGTTCCTTGCAATAGACGCCGAGAAGGTATTTGACAGGGTGAGCTGGGCCTACCTATTTGACACTTTGCGGTACTTTGGATTTGGTGAAAAGTTTATGGAGTGGATCAACTGCATGTACCGGGCGCCTAGGGCCTTTGTCTGTGTGAATGGGACTACTTCCGCTACATTCCCTATCACTCGGGGGACAAGGCAAGGATGCCCTCTGTTCCCCCTTTTATTTAATCTGTATATGGAGCCTTTTTCGCAGCACCTGAAGGACGACCCTCAGATCGAAGGAATTAAGTTTGGGAAGGACATCCATAAGGTCAGCTTATATGCAGATGATGTAATTCTATTGCTTACTAATCCTCAGACCACCCTGCCAGCATTAATCACCGAACTGAATAGATTTGGAGAAGCCGCGGGCTTTAAAGTCAACTTAAATAAATCGCAAATTCTAAATCTATCGATCTCAAATGCTATAGTAGAAAGCATTCAACACCAGTTCCCGTTTCAATGGACGCAACAAGATATCTTATATCTGGGTATCCGGTTGGCCCCGACTATTTCAAGAACTGTGACCCTAAACTATGCAACCCTGCTTGACCAAACCACAAAAGCACTAGACAGCTGGACTCGACTTCGGATGGCCTGGTTTGGGAGAACTGTAGCGGTTAAAATGACGATACTACCTCGCATTCTCTACATTTTTCAAACGATTCCCATGGCGCCACCGCCAAAAGCACTGGGTCAACTGCAGTCGCTAATCAATAAATTTGTGTGGGGAGGGAAAAAACCGCGTATAGCGCTGGCCCAAATGACACTACCTAGAAGTGAGGGAGGGGCGGGCTTCCTATGATTAATCGATACTTCCAAGCATCGAGCCTTCGGTATATTGTAGAGTGGAACCGGCCCCTCTATGAAAAACATTGGAACTTTATGGACCAATCTGTGGCAGGGGAAACATATGGCGTGAGATCTGGCTCCCTCGCAAACACAGGGCATGGGGTCTATATTCTTCCCCAGTGACATCCTCAACTATGAAGGTCTGGGATGCTGTGGCGGGCAAGAGGGGCTGGACCACCTTTCCATCACCAATGACCCTGATAGTGGACAATCCGGATTTTCCCCCGGGGCGCGACTCAGCAGTGTTCCAAAGATGGAGGGAGGGGGGCTGCAAGAGGATTGGATCCCTGTTTGATGCAAAAGGATTGATCCCATTCGATCAGCTGAGTCGGGACTACGACCTCTCCCCATCTGACGAGTTCCCCTACCGTCAATTGAGACATTGGGTTACATTACCCTCCTGCCATGAAGGGGCATCACGGCCGCTTACGGCATTTGAAAAATGGTTAGTATGCAAGAAAGAGGATCGGCGCCTCATCTCTGAATTATACTCAATGCTTTCTCCAGGCAACACGGGGAGGCAAACAAAGGGGCAGTTACGGTGGGAGGCAGAATTGGAAAGGAAGCTCTCTGACAAAGAATGGGCTGATATACACTATCGGACACACCATATAGCACATAACACGGCAGGTACGGAATCCGCATACAAGGTGACATCATATTGGTATTATACGCCATCACGAATACACAGATGGGATAAAAGCAAATCCGAACTATGTTGGCGGGGATGCGGGATGACTGGGTCTTTAGTGCATTTATTATGGCACTGTCCCAAATTGCAGCGCTACTGGGTGGAGGTCCTAGATAATATAGACGAGGCTTCCGACACTTCCCTCCCTAGATTTCCAGCCTACACTATTCTGGGACTATTGAATCCTCTGACCTTTCCCCTCCGCTCTATGAGGAGCAGACAGATTGTGATGGCCCTATTAGCAGCACAACAAGTGATTCTGGCATATTGGGGGACACCGGTTACTCCTGAATTTAGTGCCTGGCTTCAGAAACTATGGCTTGTACTGGCTTTGGAACGTTTGTCTTTGGTGGTCGACCACAAAGGAGAGTCATACGCTGAGTTATGGGCCCCTTTTCTACACTTGCTCTACACTTGCAAAGAGCTGAGGGAGATCACATGCCCCAAATTTTTACAAATTCTTCGCCTACTGCCGCAGAGCGCTCCCTAACTTACAATGCATCCGAGACCATGAGAGCGTATCGAAGTACCCTTTTTGTTACTTAGATCCCGGGGGATAGGGGGGAGGGAGATGACTGGTGCGGATTAGGGGGTGGGGGTGGGGGGAAGGGATGTTATTTAATGTTTTGTCTTTTCTATCTCCAGTTATATGAGTCAGCGCAGATAAAATCAAGAAACAATACTGATTACGCTGCCCGCCTCAGGGTTGTAAGCATACAGCTGTGTAATCACATATGAAGTAAGCGCTGCCGGCCAATGGTTGTAGGCGGAAAGCTGTGTTCCTTGATTCTGACTCTCTTTAATAAAAAGAATGGTTCCATAAAATATCTCACTGACCACCAGTGGCACCATATTGGGGCTGAAGACTGACACCACCTTTTACAAATCTCCCTTCTTGCCAGCCAGAAGAATCAGGTAAAAAAATCGGCTTAAGTTGCTTTACCAAAAAAAAGCACCTCTTCTGCCTCCTGTTGCGCCAAGCCAAAAACAATCGCAATGGGTCCTATCTCCACGGCCATTACCAGGGCGTCAGAGATTGTTTTGTCCACACCTAGCCAGAAGCCCTTCAATCTCAGTCAACTGGCAAACATGGGCATCGTCTGCGTCTCGAGCACCACACCTTCTGCCAAGGGATCCTGGCTCCCTCTTATCCTATTCAGCTTCAGTAGGGTCCAATAAACTGTGTGGAGGGTGAAGAAGTGGTTTCTCCTTAGTGCAACAGATTTAATCACCGAGTAAAGTAGATTCATAGATACTTGCCATAACTTCTCCAACTCCATGCTCGGTAAGTATCCGTCCCAAACTTGATGTGGTGATTTCGTATTCTTCTTGGCTGCCTTCAGGAAGTACAGTTAGTGGTGTGACATTTTCTTCTTCCTTGCCTTGAGTTCCTCAAGATCCATTTCCACTGTGCTTGTCTCAAGCTCAGTCCACCCCTGAGTTCTAAGCCACACATTTATCTTGTAAAACTTAAATCTTGATAGTGACCCATTTGTCAAATTCTTCCAGGTGTCCCATGATAAACCCCTGAATCCTTTCACCAACTGTCCCCACTTGGTTAAGCCACACTCCCTCAAGGGTTTCACTAGGTGGTCCAACATGCACTGTGGAGTCCCCGGTGAGTCAAACACCAGTGACAACTTGCTATAGTATGGGATCCCCAAGAATGACCTGATCCCATACCACACTCTGGCAGCTGCCTGTAAGCATTTTAACCGTACCTTCTTGAAGTATTTGGGTGCCCCAAATTTGTAGGAGAAGCCTTCCTTAGGTAATTCTGCTGACATGGCGCTATACATGACTCCCGACAGTGACTCATCCGGGTGAAGAAGAAGCTTCCTGTTATTCGTCAACTCAAAGGCCCAGTGTTTTCATAAGTGCTTTCTTACCAAAATTCAGTGGAACATTATCAAACAGATAGGTAAATCTGAGTAGAATGGACAACTTAACAAGATTTATCCTGCCATGTATGGTGAGGGGCAAGTTCTGCCATCTCTTCACTATCCTATCCACCTCTCCAGATTTGCTGCTGGTATTTTCTCTAGATCTTGCATTATTTTTAATCCCAGGTATTTTATCTCGCCCCTCTTAGTATACCCTTGCAGCTCTGATTCCATGTCATGATCTCTGTTTCTGTCTTGTTAACCTTCATAGCCTGATAGGTCACCAAAGCGCCTCACTTCTGACATCAGCCGTGGCATGGCGCTCACAGTGTAAGAGGTATACGCTGTTAAATCGTCAGCCTGCAATGCTATTTTCCTAGAAAACACCCCTTCTACGAAAGGCTTTCTTTCTCTGTTCATTCTCAAACTTTGGGCCAAGGGTTCAATACACAAATCAAAGATGACATGTGAGAGAGGGCATCCCTGCCTGGTCCCCCTTCCTATTTTCACTGGTGCGGTGAGATTATCAGTAACCAGAACCTAGGCACTCAGTGAGCTGTAAATCTGACCCAGAACACCCAAAAACAAATCCCCTATCCTGAGATGCTTTAATACAATCATTAGATACTTCTAACTAACATGGTCAAATGCCTTAGCCGCATCCAGTGTTGCAATTGTCAGTGGGACCTCTAAAGTTGTTGCCAGGTCAATTGGACCTATCACTGTCTGTGTCAGCTTCCACAGATGTCTCCCAGGTTAGAAACCCTTCAGATCTTCATTTATCAGACCGCCCTCAACTTTACTTAATCGTGTAGCAAGAATGCTAAAAAAAACCCTTTATAATCACAATTCAGCAATGATATGAGGTGGTACGACGGACACTGAATAGGGTTCTTACCAGGTTTCAGAATCAATGAGATTACTGCCTCATCCCAAGACCCTGGTATGGGTAAGCCCTTCAATAGTATTGAATTGAACTAATTAATCCAAACAGGAATCACCCTCTCTGACATTAGAATATAAAGCTCGTTAGGAATCCCATCAGAGCCTGCAGCTTTCCCTCTTTTAAGTTTCCTAATTACCATCAAAATGTCACTTCCTGTTACTACATGACTCAGATATTGCTGCTGTTCTAGAGTGAACCTGGGTAGCTGCTTATCCTTCAGCCAGCTATCTAAGTCTTCACCATCTATTACTAAGTCTTCTGAGTACAAATTCCGGAAAAACTTATGAAATGCTGATTATATCTTTGCACTCCTCAGCTCTCAGATTTGACTCCTCATCCAGTACCTCCTTGATATAGTTCCTGTTTCTATCAAGTCTTGCTTTCCAGGCTAACAACCTTCCACAGCTCTCACCATATGCATATTTCCTAACCTTACTGACTTTCCATTGCTTCACTAATTTTTCTTCTATTTTTAGTTTGAACTTCAGTTGCAGGGCCTCCAATGCTTCCTCTGTTCCCCTTATAGTATCCCCCTCTGCTGAGGTTGTTTTCAATGCCGCGTCTAGACTAGCAATTTCCTCCTCCAGCTGCGCTAGCTTCTCCCTCTCCTTTCTAGTCCAAGCTACCAAAAGACCATTTAAAGTGCCTTTAAGCCATGCTTTGTAAGCATCCCAAGTTATGCGGATAGGTGCTGAAGTCATATTCCAGCTGAAAAACTGTTCTGTTCCCTTCTCCACCTCCTACATAATCTCAGATTGAAGAAACAACCTCCTATTAACAGTTCATCTTCTACTCTTTTTACAAACATGCTACTTAATCTATAAAAATAAGGCTGCAAGATCCGACAGGTAAAACGAGAGATGTTTTATCTTCAAAATTCTCTCTACCTCTCTGCTGTCTATAAAGAAGTAATCTAACCTTGAGCAGTGACCATCTTGTTTGCTATGAAAAGTGTAGTTCCTGGAGTTTCCCTTTACCTTGCGTCACACATTACATAGGTTCAGATTTTCTACCATAGAGAGAAGATAGGTCCTCATTCTTGGTGAACTAATTTGGGTGCGTATCGATAATCTGTCTAGGTGATTGTCCAGTAAAGTATTAAAATCTCCACCTAAGATAATAGGAGCCTTAAATTCCACCAATGGGGTGAACAGCAGAATCAGGGGGGAGACGTCATCCGTGTCTGGGTCAAATTAATTAACTAATGTGAAAAGGTTTTATCTCACTTTAATTTCTGCAATTATCCAGCGTCCACCCTCATCTGACTTGTATCTCACTATTTCCACACCTGAGTTTGGCTTAACTAAGATAGCTACAACTTTGGTGCAAAGTTGTTGATCAGTGGTCACCATGTTCTCTACCCATCTCTGTTTTAGCATAAGATCTTTACATTCTTATCTAAGTAAGTGAGTCTCTTGCAACATAATTACTTGGAATACATCCTCTGTTAAGTATTGCAGGATCAAACGCTGCTTTCTCTTCACCTGCAACCCATTCACATTCCAGCATAACATTGAAATGGCCTGCCCACCTTGTTGATCAGCCATTCCCTCAATAACTTTTTGCCATAGATTTAAACTGAATTTTAGCTACAATCCTATTTCAATTATTTGAGGACATCTTTTTTTCATTTTCACCCACATGCTTCCCACCTCATGTGAACCCCCATGGGAACCCTCTCATACCTTTCTCTCTGCATACCCTATGCCAATTTGAGCTTTCCCTCTAGGAGTAGTGTGCTTACACACTTACGTTACACACTATTTACACTGTTTCTCACCCCGTCCTAACCTGTATAATGATTTGTCCACCTCTTCTGGATCAGAAAAAATGCGTATTTTGTTCTCCCACATCACTTCCAGTAATGCTGGAAACCTAAGTTGGACACTTGCATCAATTTTCCTCAACTCTTCCTTGTGCTTTCCCAATTCCCATTGCCTGTCTTCTGTGGATCGAGAGATATCGGATGTGATTTTAAATGTGAGCCCATGGGCCTGAAGGGTTCTTTCCTTTAGGGCCAAGCTCAAACTTTTTCTTTCGTTGAGTACGGCAGAAAATTTGCTAAGATTTTCTGTGGTTTCTTTCGCCCTGAATTCAGCTTAAACAGGTCTTGATGAACCCTTTAAATTTCATTCATAAGGTCAATTGAAGAGATTTCTTGAGGGAGTGTTTCTGTTAAAAGGTTTATTACTAAAAGCTTTATGTCGTCTTCTTCCGCACCTTCAGTCTCATTTAGGATTCTGATGTTGTTTCTGACACAAAATGTTCTCTATTCTCTCAAGCTTATCTGCCATCTCTCTCTCTCTTTTTGCTTTAACCAGCACACCTCTTGAGTGTTCGCATTGACTGCTGAGCCAAGATCTTGAACTCTATTCTCTAGTACCTCTGTGCGCTGAGCTAAACCCGCTATTTTATGCCCCAGGCTTGAACAAGTTACTTGGATCTCCTTCTGATTAGCTTCGGAGATAGAGAAGCAATTCTTAATTTTCCGGGATAACAGACCAAATATTTCCTGCACCATCTCCTAACCATCAGGGCTACTGCTACCAGGGGTTTGACCATGCTATAGATCTGATTCTTGCTGTGCTAGGACCACCAATTCTGCTACAACCCCTTCACCTGAGTTTTTCATTTTCAGAGAGGCAAATTGGTTTGTCAGAGGCATGGCTGGATGTATCAAATTCACTACTGGGCTAATTATCTCCATGGTCGTCTCCTTCATGCCCCAAGCCTCCATGCCCTTGCTCTGACCGACGTTCTTGTCACCCTCGCCCTGCCCTGAGACCCTCTGTTGATTCCCAGAATCTAGCTCCACCTTAAAAAAGGACCTTAGGGACAGCGTGACTCTTACACCTCTAGTGTTTGAATTGCTCCTTTTCTCCTTTGGGACGGGCACACCCTTTAGTAATGCTTTAGTTGGGGGTCTCAGAGTTTTGCACACTTATTTTTGACCTGACCTGCTTGCCATGCTGCTGATCACTTCTCTCCCTAGCCACCAAACCAGCTTCGGGCTTCAATAAGAGTGGATTCGGGGACCTTTTTGTATAACGTTTACCAACTATCTTGCCCTCCTTGCTTTTATCTTTCTGGCCCCCAGGACTCTTATGCTTATTAAAAAGTAGAGCTGGGCCACCCAAAATGCTCTTACCCTCTATATATACGCTGACTGGGTTGCCTGCTGCCTGCCTCCATCAGGTCATTGCAGTCACCTTCATTGCTTTCTAAAAAAAACTTGCTTTCCAATGGCGTCACAGGCTTCCCTGATCCAAAGTGCTCACTTACCTTCCTTCTCCAACAGCAAATCGAGCCTCTGGGTCCCCCCCAGAACCACTGGGCATGCGTTCCTTCCTCAGGGAAGAGGCTGCCTCACAGATTCTCCCCCTGTAGCCGGCATGCGGGCTTGTGCTAGCCGTGCTGACACCGATACCACGTCACAGCAGGACACGCTGTGTGGCCCACACACCTCAAGCACCCCAGCCACCATAAACTAGTGCAGCTCTCCCGGTTGCATCGCCGCGACACAGAGCGCCAAGTTCGGGCATGCGAGGGGCGTATAGCGCACTTCTGAATCAAGCTCCATGAAAAAAGAAGAGAATCAGGAAGCAGTTGGGGAAAACACGCATAGCTACTACCAAATGTAAAAGCCCACGACTGGGTGCTCTAGTTGGCTGCCATGTTCCCAATGGCTTTTGCTTTTACAAATCATTGTTTTCAGGGATTTCATTCTGATTTGTTTAATTGAACCGAACCAGAATGACCTGATTTGCTACAGAACAAAGGTGTTCTGATAACATTAAGCCTTTTGCTAGTCCTGTGTCTGGCCCTGGTGCATTCCCATGGCTTTGCGGGTAAGAGCGAGTAAAAAGGTTTTCAGTTTTGGAATGCAGTCATAGGGAATTCGGTGAGCTGCCTCTTGCAGGCCACCATCCCTGTAATTACAGTCAATCACAGAGGGTCACAAATTGGCATCTGCTTAACGTATTTTGTGAATGGACCGAACAGTACCTAGGTCGGTTTACAAAATACTATTCCATTCGCAACAAGTATATGCCAGAATTAGCAACCACTTTTTGCGAATGAACTAATAATACAACAGTACCCTAACATTCATGAGGGGTTGGATGCCAATTGTGTTCACTCCTTGTTTGCAGTTCTACCTGGTGGTAAGTACCTGTTAAAATCTACATTAGGCACAATAACACAAAATGTAATCCATTTAGACAGCATCCGGTGAAATAGTGAAGTTCCTCTTCTGTTTGCATGTCTACTGACCAAGTTGTGCCTACTGTCTGCTATTTAACCAGGCACTAGGTAAATAATGAAGTTTCTTTTCCAGCCAAACTGTACAACATTTCTGCTATTTAGCCAGCAGCTGGGTAAATATTGAGATTTGTTTGCTAATTGCCATGCTACTGGTCGAATAGTATATCATTTCTGCTATTTAACCAGCAGCCATGTTTTCTGGCCAAACTGTACAGAATATTTGCATTTTTGCCAGCAGCTGGTTAATGACAGTACTTTCTTTGCAGCTTGCTTGATTGCTGGTCAAACAGTCTAGAACTTCTGCTATTTACCCCGTGGCCGGGTAAATAGAGAAGTTTCCATTTTATTTGCATGTTTGCCAGCCAAAGTGCAGAATATCTACTATTTAGCTAGTATTCTGGTAAGTAGTGAAGTATGATTTGAATTTCAAGGCCACCAGCCAAATAGTAAATAATTTGTACTATTTAGCCAGGGCCAAGTAAATAGCAGAGAACATTCTCTATTTATCCGGTGGCAGGATAAATAGTCGCCACCTTTTTTTTAATGCTGTGCAGCTCTGGATCCTTTGAATTTACCTCTGTTCCTGTGAACTCAACTTCCACCTCTACCCTCAGAGTGCCATATTATCATAAGGGTTTGGCTCAACTGAACTGGTCAGTAATTTATTAGCTTTGGATCTCCTTTAATGACCAGCATGAAAGGGGTTCCAGTAGATTTCTTTCATAATAAAACCCCGTGCTGGGTCCACCTTCAATTAATGCTCTTCGGGGGATCTGGTGAACAACTACTTCCCAACCTTTTTATCTGTCTGAACACTCACCTGCCTCATTCATTCCTTATAGTCAACACCAACCTCAGTATTCTCTGCTGATATTATAGACTATCTCTCTAGCACCAGTATCTTTCCCGAATGGAAAGACCCATTCCATTCACACATGCAAATCCCAGATCAATTGGAAACATCAAAGCAAAATAATCATTAATCCTTTTTAAAAACATAATGAATCTGAAGGAGAAGTAAGGTACTGTGACGCAGAAACCTACATCGACTTTTGAAAAGCAGTTCCAAATGATATCTATCCTGACTCCACATATTACAAGCATTGCAGAAGTGGTCTTATATGACATCCACTGGCCTTTCAGGAGTTGATAAACCTTTCTTCACTTTTCTTCTATATTCGGTTTAATTTGGCTGTCAGTCTGTTCCTCCAAGTATGGAGATTTTTCCTGCAGTGACAATAGGCCATGTCTTTAATTAGGGTGAATAAATGATCCATGAAACAATTTGCTGGGCCTTGAGGGTGGAAGAAGAGGGAAACTTTGATATTACAGTAATGGGACAGTGTGATTCTGACCCCAACAGCCTTGCAGCCTTTGATTTGCAGTCATGAGAGTTGACCAATGAAAGCATTCTGTTTTTTCTCTGAAACATGGCTACACCTCCATCCTCTGCCTTTGGGTATTTTTGTGTGTTTTCAGCTGAGTTTGGGGCACAAGGTATGATTCTCATGATTCTATGTTGAGGATGATGTCTGGATTGTTGTAAGTTGTAAATATATTTTCAGCATGTTTTATTCCTCTCCTGGTGTTAATGACTCAGTAGTTCAGTGACATTAAATGTGTTGCTTTGTTCATGGGTGCTGGCAATATACTTTCTGTCCTCTGGGATCTTGTGTAGGCTACATTGAATATTTGTTTTGAAATTATTCATGTTTTTCAACATTTTGATAGTGTAGTATTTCATGGTCGACATCACTATCAACAATGCCTCATGTTTCTGGGAAAGGATTTAGGGGTTTTGGCTTTTCAAGACCAAACTAGATCCAAACAGGTATCACCATTTCTACATTTCCATTAACACTTCTTGCCCTTTTACTGAGGCCTGGCACTGACAACCTGTAAGAAGTTAATATGTCTGCTGGGTCAGGTGAATACAAATTTAACACATCTCTTTCCACACCTGGTGAAAATTGACTTCTTGTGACCTCTAATTGAACCTGATTGTAGAGTGAAATATTTCTTATGGCGAGAGATATACCAGTCTTTAGTCAGCCACAGGTTTTGCCTCCAAGTCCCAACATTCATTAGTCAACACAGCAACAGTAAATATAAACAACATATATCCTACATCCATGTCACGGATGCGAAGACCGCAAAGGATCCCAGTTAAGAGAACTGGATGAACCTTTACTTGGGTGAGCAGGTAGAGAATCACCCCATAGGCAGACTGGTGAAAGGGGCAGCGCCTCTGGACTAGAATGAAGCTGCTCTGCTATCAATCACCACATAACCTTGGAAGAGATGGCAGTGGCCCAAAAGTCTCTCTGACCATAGTACAGGTCCGATGCCATCAAAAACCAAAATAGCATGGAACATTTCCAATGGTTTTGCATGTTTGAGTTGTGCTGGTAGCATGACATCCCTCCTTTTAATATCAAGATATCTCTTTCATCTCCATACGTCTTTTGCAGTTAAGGGGGTTTCGTGTTGATGATGTTGTTAAGTTAGGAGTTTGGAGGGAAGTGAAAGTGTTCCTATTTCTCCTGGAAATGCTAAATATGGAGTAGAATTCAGTGGCTGAAGGAACTCCACCATAGCAATACTTTTATAGAGAAAACTCAGCTGGCAGACTTTACTCCTTATTTAGAGTTACCACCTGAAATTGGGGGATTTTCAGATCCCTCCAAACTCTAAATAAGGCTCCATGTTTCCAGTGCTAACATCTCTAAAGCTCCAGGAATTCATTATTACTCAGAACATTTCAACACTAGATGCAGACAGAATTAAGTAAAAAAGGGCAACAGCGGAAAAAAGAATTGTACTTAAAGTTAACAATTTGTCAATTTATTAATTACATCAATTATATTTCACAATATGTACTTAAAGTGCAAATGTTTATATTGCAGTTGCCAAGGGCGGAGAAAATGGATCCTGTCCACCATAGAAGACATGAATTTTAAAGGAGACAGGCTTATCATGAGCTCTTGAATCCATAAAAATGGTAATCCTCCCACGATGCTTATATGTTCTACAAACTTCCCTTTATCGCATCCCATTGGCGTACTTCCGCAAACTGGATCATCTGTTAGTTGACCTGTTATGGGGATCCAAAAGGAAGAGGGTGAAATTAGACACATTACAGAGGACGTGGGAGCAGGGGGGACTGGAGGTCCCTCGGTTGAGATTTTACTATATAGCAACGCAGCTCCAACATGTAGTACAGTGGCTAGACGAGCGAGACAACTGGGAGAAACGGCTCTTGGATGGCACTCATCGGGGGTTCCCTTTGTCTGACCTTCTCATGGAGGGGGCGTGGATGCCAATACAATTCCCCTATATTATCAGACATGTGGCTGCAGTTTGGGAAATCACAATTAAAACAGTGGTGAAACGAGCGCCATACGCCCCGGAAGCCCCGCTGTGGGCAGTGGTACCGTTTAAACGAATAAGCCAAACCATGGCAATTACTAGATGGACGGAGGGGGGTTGCAGTGTGATGGGTGATCTGTACTTGGAACAACGGTTCCTCACAAGGGAGGAAGCGGAGTCGATGTTCGACTTGGGCAGAGGCCAGTACCTCCAGTATGCGAAGATCTCGGCGGTAGCACGAGAGCTGTGGCCAATGTTTCCGGAGGTGCCACCCATTGCTGCCACCCTGCAAGCCCTTGTGTCATTGGCGAGGGGCCGTAGACTGGTGTCACATATATACAGAGCGCTACGAGACGACCTCATCTCGGACCCGCTCCCGGTTCAGGCCAGATGGATGGCCTACTGGAGGACCCTCTGATGGATTCAGAATGGAAGAGAGTGCATGAGGGGTTAAGCAAATTAGTTCCAATGTGAGATTTAAGCTTACCCAATTTAATATTGTTCATCAAACATACCTCACTCCACCTGTACTGCATAAAATATATCCGGACCGTCCTGCTTGCTGTCCCAGGTGTGGTCATTTGGATGCCCAGTTGCTACATATGATATGGGACTGCTCAGAACTGCGATTGTTCTGTGGGCCGATACTGGAACGCCTGAAACAGATCTCGGGTTGTTCGCTGCCTCACTCTATTAAGGAAGTACTTCTGGACCTTCTTCCCAGTCCCCAGGGTAAGAAACTCACCCGAAGGTTCATCCAGCTGGGATTCGTGCTGGCCAAAAGGAGGATTGCGATTAGTTGGATGAGTTCACGGCCCCCCACGGTAGAAAACTGGGTTAAAGATTTGAGAGAGTGGGCCACAGCAGAGTTAGTCCGAAAGGGCGTGTTCGAAGAGACGAAAAATTGGAGGAAGATGCGAGGTCGTGGTATATCATGATCTCAGAACTCCCTAGTGGAGAGACCCCCACCTCACAAGTAACTGAGGGAACACGGGTAGACAGTAGTGGAACAGAAGAGAGGGAGTAGGCAGGGCACAACCTTTGGTCATAGAATACATTAGAAGCCCAAGATATGAAACCTAGTGACCTTGATATAGATTATGGGGAAATGTTTCTCGCGTGTGACTTAAGGGGGTGGAGGGAGGGGAGGGACAATTAAAGTGTTGGGGTTTATTGATGGAAGAACAACTGTTATATCCGACTAAGGTATGTGGTGAATTCACGCCTGATTGTCAATATGAACATATCCTTAACAGATGTGAATGTACTATCTTCTTTCTATGTGCATTATCTGCAATTCAAAAGTTTATGCCTCTTCATGATGTCATGAATGTATTATTATCCTGGTCGGATGGATATTCAATAAAAACATGAAAAAAAAAAAAAAGATCTCTTCAATCATGCGTATATCTTGTGAAGTATTTCCTCATATTTCTGAAGCAAGATCTAAGCTTGAAACACCTTGGGGTATTTTCTTGGAAGTTTCCTCACAGGAGGGGATTATGCAACTTATTCTAAATACAACAAAGAACATTCATAATGAGTTTTTAGATGTTAGAACATGTGTAACTAGAGTTTAAATTGCTGCTGGGTACCACACTCATTCATTCTTCATTTCCCAACTTTGCATAAGTTTGAACAAAAAGCCACATCATCTCACTCTCCATATATAAGCTCCCAAAGAGAGGATGAACTACAGTGCACTGACTGGAAAAGACTCTACTATATGATTTTTCTATTCCATCTTCTAGTTTGAAATAAAGAAGATCAGAAGCGAAAACTAATAGGACAGCATTTATAAGATGAGATATACACCAGTGCTTAATGCGGTAACTAATGAAAGAATAATTTGAAGAAGACATGCTTAATGCCGTAGAAAAATACATTTTCCAAGAGAGAAAAGGCACTTGCTCTGCAATATGATGCACAGATGCCCTAATTCGAATAAAACTTTTCACTGAAACCTTCAGCCTCTCCATTAATTGATTAAAAATCATTATTCGAGTCTTCTGTTTATAATCTTCTGAAAAGTGATGAACCATAATTTGCAGGAAGTCATGTTAAGACACTCTTATAAATTAAGATCTCAATGATTGGATTGCAAACTGAAATTAATTAAATAAGATTTTGGTCTGTATTTCATACTATTTTTTACAATAGTTATGTTTTCCTTATTAAAGTTGATCATTTTTCACCCAGTGCTAGAATTGGATCATGCTCACCTGAATATCTTGAAAATCAGCTTCATCAGTTGATGGTGTGGGTCCTGCTTCCAGCTTGTTACCTACTGTGTCACTATGAGGTTCCAAATTCTTCAGAATCTGGTCAAAGTAGAGAGAGAAATTTGTGTTAAAGATTGTGTTTTTAGCTTTTTAGATTTCCTGCTAAAGTGTTTCCATCGTTAGTGTTCTGCAGAATATCAATAAATAAAATACACTTGCTTGCTGTCATCATGTTTTATCCCATATATCAAGCATCATTTGCCTACACAAGTTGCCAAGATGTCTGCAATGCCTTTCCTAATCTCATGACATCTAAGAGAATTTTCTGGAGGGATAAGAAACTTTTGTGAACCACATCAATCTGAAAAAACCTATGACACGACAGGATGAACTCTCTACTAAGTCCAAAAAAGTTATTGTATGTTACACACAAGAGTAACTTTACCATACTCCACCCTCATAAAGTTACTACTTTTAACTTTACCTTTCTGGAATACCCAAATGTAGTAAACTTAGACAAAAGTCTACGTTTACCCTTTGTGATTTGGGCCCGTAGACTCTAAAGAAGTGGAACTGTATCTATTAATTTCAAGCCGGCAATATCACCAATGAGGTGCAAAGTTATTGGAATAAATCTTTTCTTTATGATTACATATAGATCTCTACCTAGGAATGTGGACACGTGTAATGGCAAATGCAAATTAGAGCAATTCTTTGGCTACTATATGGGAAACAATGCAGGCATTATGGTCCATTAGGAGACTCATCTTCCTTTACAAGTTGGTCAGCTACAGTTGGTACCCCTTCGCTGGATATTGTATAATTGTTGCACTTACATTAGGAGTCCAAAGAAGGTTCTTACACTGTTTATGACAATTCTGAAAATGTCTTTCAATTGACATTCTCTGTTTCCCGGGGTGATGGGTTGTTGACAGCATTGCAGGTAGAAAAAAGAGCTTAAAATGGACAACATTATATGGCCCATATGTGGATGATACCTACAGTATTGTTAACTGAGTAATATAAATATTTGCTTTTCCAGAGGTATACACTGTGTATCCTCAGAATTCTGGACTTTTACCAATTGAGGTTCCTATCTACATGGCTAGAGATACTTTGGGGGAAAATGTCTGATGGCAGGTCAAGCATGCCATTTTGTAACGGTGGAACTGAAATGTAGGCACTGGGAATATACAGAAGAAGGGTCCAATATCCAGCACCCACTTTACAAATGACTTTAATGTCATGAGATAGTTCTCCTACCACAGCACACCCACGTTTTGAGGCTTTTCTGTCCATGACTGCCACCATTTACGTGACTGTCTTTCACATAAGGGACACCACTAAAACTGTTAGTGGAAAGATAATTATAAATTGAATTGTCACTCTGATGCAACTTCCTGAGGCGTCAAGTCCATCACATCAGTCTTCACAATGG
This sequence comes from Calotriton arnoldi, assembly GCA_963921515.1. Classification (NCBI taxonomy): domain Eukaryota; kingdom Metazoa; phylum Chordata; class Amphibia; order Caudata; family Salamandridae; genus Calotriton; species Calotriton arnoldi. The sequence goes on along the minus strand of CAWUFW010000080.1, from coordinate 1,080,405 downwards.
CAGAGCCAAGGACAACCAAGATGAGGTGTGGAATAAAAACATGGACAGACGGGAACTCTGCTGACTTTTGGTCATATTTGTGAAATTAATAATTTAATACACCTCTCTTTAAACAAAAATATTTTTTTAGCTTTTATGTTTTGCTTATTTACTCTTTACATTTTATATGTTAGGCAAGAAATCTATCACACCTGCGCAGCTAGGAAGGCAGCGTCATAAGAGAAAGCTATTGATTCCTTTCCAAACATATTTTCTGTTGGGGTATTATGAGGTACATTGTTCTGCCTACTTGGTTCAAGACAGTGATTGTCATAGTTCGGCGTGTAGCCTTCTGCCTTCTGTTCCCAATTTCACAACACTGCAGAATGTCAACAAGAAGAATACGGTGACTTTGCTATTTTCATGTTCCACTAATTATACATCACATACCTTATAACCACATTCCTAAGCAACAACCATGACCATATTTCCATGGTCTAATTAACTTTGTGAGATTTCTCTTACATTATGTGAGGATTTCTTCAAATACAGTAATCTGGAAATTCTGGGGCATAATAACAAGAATTCTTTACAAATGTAGGTGCATCTCATGAGAGTGCAACAGTGATTGGGGTGTTAAGACCAACAAACACCTGACTGACTCTGCTCTCTTCAACACTAAATCACTCAATGGTAATGTGGTCAACCACACTGCAATATTATGCCAAATAGCCAGCATAATATTCTAAAGATAAGGATGCTGTGAAATTCACTATCTTAATTCATTTTTATCCTGAAATATGACAAATGATGTCCATGTAACAGAAGAAAAGTTGTTCCCTTTGATAAAAATAGATCTACACCTGGAATGTGTACACACTTCATAGCAAAAGAAAACAAAAGCATAGTATAGCTGGCCGAATGAGAATAATGCAGATATACGGGCACATCAGGAGTCTCATCTTACTTTGCAAGAGGGTCAGCTGTTGTCAGTTCTGGTGGGTGGAACAGTATCATGACTGCTCTAAAAATATGAGTACGAAGCAGGGAGTGATATTGGCTATGGAAAATCTGGAAGTATTTTCAGGTGACAGTGTATAGTACCCGGGTGAGATTGGGCATTGCCAGGATTTAAGGTAAAAGGGGGTTTTGAATGTGGCCACATATTGTGATCCAACTATGGCTGCTACCTATAGTATTGTGGATCAAGTAATATATGTCTTTTTTTCTCTGACTGTACAAACTGTAAACACTGAGGAGGGGGATGTGTGCCCATAGAGGTACCTATCTGGAAAATAGGAGGGCCGTTGTGGTAAAGAAAAAAGGCCGTAGAGGCATGTAGAAAATATATAACAAATGCCTGTATATAAAAATATCCCTATATAGGGGTTACATATGTAGTACTGAAAACAAAAATGCCAGTGATGCCAGCAAGATCTTCAGTGCCTGGATACCCTCATGGGAGATTAGACGCGTTATACATACTTTTATGGCTTATGCCGAAATAAAGTTATTTATGAACATGATATAACAAATGTATAAATGTAAAATATACTACCAAATAGGGGTTACATATGTAGTACTCAAAATAGAAATGCCAGTGATGTTGTGTAAAATGTCTCCTAGAATGTCATAGTAATTGTGAGGCTTTTCTTTGCATAGCTGCCATGATTTACATGGATGTCTTGCACATAAGAGAGGCTACAAAAAATGCTGAGGGGAGGCTGTTTCTAAATTGGGTCTCTTGTCTGATGCAATTTCTGGTGGCCTTATGGTCATCACATCAATCTTTGCAACGGCCAACCAGGAAGGGCCCCTTCTACCAGAAACACCCACTTAGTTCCTTAAATTTAAAGGTCACCTCCTTCAGGAACACCATGTTCCCTTCCACTAATATGAGGCATAGAATAGATGGATTGGAAAGGCAGGCAGATGAAAGCCCTGCTGTTTATGGTAGAAGACCTGTCACAGCCATCTTCAAAACAACCACCTTGATTTTTATGCATGTGAATTATTTAATCCATCTCTTTGCAATCCATGATATTCTGATATTTTTTCAGCAGATATGTGTTTCTCCTTACTCCCCAGGCAAGAAATAAACTATGCTCACATGTACAGCTGGGAAATCAGTGTCATATGATCCATCTTACACTTTAAGCAGGACATCTATCATACCTGTGCATATGGGAAAGGAGAGTCAAACGGCAAGGCTATTGAATCCTTTTCAAGCATACTTCCTTTTGGGGTGTTCTGAGGTGCATTATTCTGCCTCCTCGGTTCAAGATGGACAGTGATGGTCATGGTTCTGCGTGTAGCTTTCTGCTTCTGCCTTCTTTCCCCGTCTTTACAATACTTCAGAATGTCAACAAGAAGAACATTTACTTTGATATTTCATGTTCCATTAATTATATATCAAATATCTTATCACCACACTCTTTATCAACTTTCATTATCGTATTTCCATATTCTAATTAACTTTGTGACACTTCTCGTAAATTATCTGAGGATCTTTCCAAGTACAGCTCTCTGGAAATGAGGCATGATAACAAGAATTATTTATGAATGAAGGTGCATCTTATAAAACTGCAACAGAGATTGGGGCGTTAAGACCAACAAACACTTGACTGACCCATATCTTTTTCGAATAAATCCCTCAATGGTGATGTGATAGAAATATGATTTGATTTTGTTTGAGAGCGTAGCTAAAACAATTTTGACTGTTCAAATATTCCATTAGTAATTTCCTGGTGTGTTTATAATGTACCAATTTTGGACATTCACTCAAAGAAGTTGTCTTTGTTAGCCTACATTTGATTTCTTTAGGTTTTTGTTTCAAAACACATATCGATAATATTATAAAATTTAAAATATAACAAAACGAGTTAGTCAAAAACAACTTGCCTTTCAGGTCAAACATACTGCAATATTTGGTCAAATGGCCTGCTCTATATTCTAAAGATAAGCAGTCTGTGAAATTCACTATCTCAATTCATTTTTATCCTAAAATATGGCAAATGATGCCCATGTAGCAGAATACAAATTATTTACTTTGATAAAAATAACTCTACACCTGAAATGTGAACACATTCAAAGGTAAAGAAATCAAAAGCATAGTTTAGCTGGTCATATGAGAAACATACATATCTAATGGAACGTCTAAAGATTCATCTTACTTTGCAAGGTGGTCAGCTGCTTTCTGTACTGGTGGGTGAAATAGTATCATGATTGCTCTTAAAAATATGAGTACTAAGAGGGAAATGATATTGGCTATGGAAAATCTGGAAGTATTTTCAATTGACAGTGTATATTCCCTGGGTGAGATTGGGCAGTGTCAGGATTTAAGGTAAAAGTGGTTTTGAATGTGGCCACATATTATGATCCAGATGTAGCTGCTACCCATAGTATTGTGGATCAAATAATATACATATTTTTTGCTCTGAGCTGTACAACCTGTATATGCCGAGGAGGGGATGTGTACCCAAAGATGTACCTATCTGGAAAACAGGAGGATCAGTGTGATAATAAAAGGCTGTGGATGTATGTAGAGAAGACATAACAAATGCATGCATATAAATATATCCCTACATAGGGATTATATATGTAGTACTGAAAATAAAAATGCCAGTGATGCCACCAAGATCCTCAGCTTCTGGATACCCTCATGAGTGAATAGCCGCACCATACATGTCGTGCTTGATTGATTGAATGATGTTGTGTAAAATATCTCCTAGAACGTAATAGATATTATAAAGATTTCATTGCATGATAGCCATAATTTACAGAGGAGGTGCCACAAAGAGTGCTGAGGGGATGTTCATTCTAAATTTGGGCTCTTGTCTGATGCAATTTCTGGTGACATTATGGGCATCACATACATCTTTGTAATGGTCAATCAGTGAGGTCCCCTTCCAACAGAAACATCCACCAAGTTCCTTAGATAAAAAAGGTCCCCTCCTTCAGGAACACTATGACAATGAGGAGAAGATGGCGGTGTGAGCCCGCAGCTCCACCACGGAGGATGCATTAATCATTGTTTTTTCCAGCTACGGAACAAACGATCATGGCTTCTAACGGAGGAAATTTTATACACTGCAAGCGCGATCACCTAGAGGCAGCTTTTGAGAGGATCCCCACTATTTCATCACCGATTCACCGAATCGGCCTCCTGAGACCCGAGCAGCGGGAGCAACCAATGCGGAGCGCTGACATCCGACACTAAGGCTGCTCTAAATGAACACGGAGATGACGGAGATATGCCCACAAACTGAGATAAGTAAGACTTTGGCACGTTACCTTCACTGAAGAAGATAGGGTGCCGTTACTTCTTATTTATAACGGCGATCATTTGAGACCGCATGGTGTGCCTGACTTTAACATGGCGCAAGTCTATTTGTGACACATGAGGAGAAAACCCAAATGGCCTGATCTATAACGAGTGGGGGCAGCAAATGTAGACAAGGCATGCGGATTTGCTGCAGCGGCTTTAACCTCCTATATATAGTGGTAGCTAAACTGGGACAGTGAATGAATGAATTTTAGGAGTGCCTGACCCTGCCTTACTCTAAAATGGAGGCTTGAGAGGACATAACAACATGCAACGAGTGCAGGAGTGTCACACAATAAACACAACACAGGCAAGAGCCTATGGACTCTGACTCCTCACTGAAAGACACACCAGGAGTAAACCTCTGAAAATAAAACCAAGCCTAGCCTCAACAAGGCCCAAGACTCACTGTGCAATAATTCTGATTTTCCGGAAGGGGTAACACACTCTGAACAAAAATACCAAAGCACAGTAAAGCTGCAACACAAGAACCCACTGCGCATGAGACCCCTCTAACTAGTACGGAGGCAACTCACAAATAACAATCACAGGTACCTCTCACCAATACCTATGTGATTCCTCTACGTTAAGTCACACCCAGGTACCCATGCTTGGGAATACCCCCGGCTCTTGTTATTTATGGTGGATGTACAAATGTATACCCAACGTATAAGTGATCTCTTCCCCTTGTTGATGATGAATTAGGCACTCCCTATGGTTTGGTAGAGTTCCCTTTGTTTATTTTATCAGGATTTTATTGTGTTTTATACTGTTTTATGGTTACAGTGTTTGTATAATTCATATTTTAATTGTATGTATTGTGGTACTTTCTTTTTTTTTATGGCTATATATGCCAAATAAAAATATAATAAACGAACGAACGAACACCCAGGTACATGCGAACCGGTCACACAGGAAGGCACAAACATGCAAAGATGGCTGAAAAAGAAAATAAAGCACGCCTCAAGAGAGTGAAGGCTGATCCACCAAATCCGGATTCACCGGTCAAAAACAAACAAGATATCAACTCCATGATGGAAACAATCATAAAGAGCTGGCCGAGGTCCACGATTTGGCGAAATCCACCAAACAAAACACAGACATTGTGCAAAACGAAATATCTGCGATCCGTAAAGACATGAAAGAGACCAACACCAGAATTGCGGAAGCGGAAAACAGAGTAAGTCAACTAGAAGACGAGATGTCTGAGTTGCCAAAGGCATGCCCGTATGCGCCCGTCAGCGACCCGGAAGCGACCAGCGCCAGCCATTATGCCCAAAACTGCAAATTGGGTAAGCAAAATCAGGCTTATACCTCCCAACAACTCCATTCCTTTAATGCTATCCCCAGTTGTACACGCCTGAGTATGGATAATTTAGGCCTCTCTGTGCACCGTTGCACTTCCTGCAACTTTTCTCTCAAAAATATCAAATCTAGACCCTGTGATGACTCAGAGCCGGGCCCATTTAAAACCGTCACTAATAAATGCTCGCTCTTTACCTAAGCATGCTATTGATATTTATGATCTGCCTAGGGAGGAAGATCTTGATGTTCTGTTTGTAACAGAGACCTGGCTAACAGAGTCGTCAGGCCCAGATATCTGGACAGCCATTCCAGAGGGCTATAAAATTGTACGGAAAGACAGGAAAGAGGGCAGGGGTGGTGGGCTTGGTATTATACTTAAAGACTGTTACACCCTGACCCAGTTGCCCCAGGTGAACCTGGAGATGGCAGAGATATTGGGATTTACTTTAACATTTTCTCCTAAACAATCAATATCTGGGGGCCTTATCTATAGACCACCCGGTACAGCGGTTGGCTTTGTTCAGGCTCTCTGTGATATAGTTTCGCCTCTGGTCCTGAGGTACGGACACTGCGTTTTGATGGGGGACTTTAATCTACACATGGATTGTGATCAAATAACTGATAACCATATTTTGATGGAGAGCTGTGCTTCTATGGGCCTTACGCCATCTATTAATGCCCCGACTCATTTGGCCGGTGACATGCTGGACCAAATATTCACCTCTAAGCCCTTTGCTGTCGACCCTCCTGTACCTCTGGTCTGGTTCGACCATTTTCTCCTTAGATTTAGATGGCCAAAATTTAGTAAGGTCCCTCGCAAAGAGAGCATACCTCCCCGTACAGTCAGGGCTTCTGGCAACTTTAAAGCAGATTTGTTGATTAATAAGCTGGAGGCCTCGAGTCCCTCTCTGACTGGCGAGTTTAATACGATGTAGGCCTAGTTGAGGGCTGGATTGAGTCCGCCTATCATTCTTTGACTGCGGAAAGTAGCACTAAACAGTCCCAGTCCAAAGTGCCGAGTCCTTGATTTACGCCATCTTTAAAAAAATTGAAGCTGGCATGCAAACGCAAGGAAAGACTATGGCGGACTAAATATTGTCCATCAGCTAAAACAGACTATAAAGCAGAGTTAGGCAACTACTACAAAGAAATCAGAATAGCAAAAAAGTCCTACTTTGAAGCCAGAATCTTGAAGGCAGGCAATCACTCGAGAGAGATTTTTAAAATCGTGAGGTTGTTCTCTACGCCGGCAGTAGGCTCCAATACAGAGCCTCCCACTAAGGAATGGTGTGAGACACTGGCCTCCTTTTTTCAAGAAACAATTGCATCCATCCAAGCCAGCCTCCCTCCACCTGTGATGGACGCTGGTATATTGGGGTCGTCCTTAGAGGTGACCAGCACTCAAGAAGTTCTCAAAGATACTGGACCCTCCTCTTGTGAAGAAAATCCTCTGGACTCTTTCGACTCCATTTCTTTGGAAAATTCTCTAAGGGCACTAAAAGGCCTTAAGTCGGGCTCTCCCTTGGATCTGGCCCCGCCTCCATTCTGGCACTGGGAGCAGAGGCAATCAACCCTCACATGAATCAGCTACTAAATGACTCCCTCCTTGAGGCCACGGTCCCTATGAATTGGAAGTTGGCCAAAGTTATCCCTTTGCTAAAAAAGGCTCAGGCCAATCCCTCTGACCCGGCTAATTACAGGCCGATCTCCCTGCTTCCAGCATTTTTGAAGATACTAGAAAAACACGTGAACCAGCAGTTATCTCTCTATCTGGAAAAGAATGGCCTGCTCCACCCTAGCCAGTCGGGCTTTCGTCTGAATCACAGTACGGAAACAGCTCTGTTAGAAGTGGTGGACTCTATCCGGATGAGTCAAGAGGCAGGTGAGAAGGCACTGCTGATATTGTTAGATCTGTCGGCCGCCTTCGATACGGTGTCACATCAGATGCTCTTGACCCGGCTTCACGAGATTGGCATCAGGGGTTTGGCCTGGAAATGGCTGGCTTCTTTTCTAGAAGGGAGGGGGCAGGAGGTCTGGTGTAACCCTTTTTCAGCTTCCTCACACTCATTGGAGGTGGGTGTCCCACAGGGTTCGGCTCTGAGTCCAACCCTGTTTAACATCTACCTCACTCCTTTAGCTGAGGTGGCTGAATCATGTGGGGCCAAAATTGTGTCCTATGCAGACGACACTCCGCTGTTGTTTACATGGAAGGCTAACGTTCCCTGCCCGGGTGTCCTAGTCAGTTCCTGCCTCACGGCTGTTTTTGGGTGGCTGACCTCCAACCAGTTGAAATGTAACGCTGCTAAAACAGAACTACTCTTCTTTGGTAAAGCGGCGGAGGCCCCTCTACATGTCTTCTGGCCTGCAGACGCTCCGGCCCCCTCCGCGAATTGCCAGGCGGTGAAAAATCTGGGGTTCAAACTAGACAACCAGCTGCTCTTTCGCGCTCAGGTGAATGCAGTAGTTGGCACCTGTTTTGCTCTGCTGTGTCTTCTACGGAAATTCCTGTTTTTTCTATCTAAAGAGGCCAGACAACAGGTAATCCAAGCTTTGATTATATCAAGGCTGGATTATGGGAACGGACTCTATCTGGGAATGCCTGGCTTTCTGCTGGACAGGCTTCAACTGGTCCAGAATGCAGCAGCCCGGACCATTTTTGAGCTCCCCGAAATTCACGTGTGTCACACCTTCTGAGGAGCCTACATTGGCTCCCTGTAAGGAAAAGAATAATTTTTAAAACTCTGCTTATCACACAGAAAGCTCTCTACGGGGAAGGACCTAGCTACCTTAAACGTAGAATATCTTTCTACTCTCCTCGTAGACAGTTACGCTCCGCCGACCTGTTGTTGACCAATGTCCCTCGCTTTAAAAAATCTAGGTCAGGAGGTAAGTCTCTCTCCGTCCTGGGACCATGCCACTGGAATAAAGTGCCACTTCAGCTGAGACGCATTGAATCCATTCCCCTGTTTTGGAAAAAGCTGAAAACATGGCTGTTTTCCTGCCCCTAAGCTTACTCTCCCGTGTTGCTACCAGTCAGTCAGCGCCAGGACACTCTTTGGAGTAACACTGCGCTTTACAAATACTCCCACATAGACATAGACAAAGAGAGTAGCTAAATTAGACACCACTGCACAAATGTTCTCCAGGCAAATATCGGAATTGGAGGACAGGAATAGAAGAGGCAACCTTCGCATTTTTGGCATACCGGAAGGGTGCGAGGATGAAGCGGGATAGTGTATCTCCTTTCTGGAAAAATGGCTGCCACAAGTTACCAGACTGACCTTTGGAAAACCTCTGGAATTCGACAGAGCCCACAGAGTCCCTACCAGGAAGCCAACGAATCAATCTCATCCTAGACCCATTGGGTGCAAACCATTGAGATTTCAACATGTTGAACTTATCCTGGCCCATATGAGGAAAAATCAACACATACTTTGGGGCAATAATAAAATCTTCATAACACAACATTACTCTAAGGCAACAGTAGATACAAGGAAAGGCTGTCTTGCACTCCTTCCCAGACTGAGATCTCTAGGCTACCAATTCTCCTTTGCAGGTCCTGCAAGATAATAAATAGTAGTACAAGGCACCCCTCACCTCTTCTCAGACTGCGATGCTCTCAAAAAATTCCTGGATGACACCGAAGATCATACAATGGATATGTATGTACAGAGAAACCCAACCACAAAACCTAAACGTTGAACTTATGAAGCACCCTGAACACATACATCATGGTCAAGTCTTCAAACCATCAACCGACTAACATCACAAGGTGCCACAAATTACTCTAAGATAAGAAAACTCTCTACTTGGATTTTGGTTTGCCTCTATCGGTCTGAACAATTTTAAGAATGTCTACATTTGTTTAGAATAGCGTTTGGGCTCAGGTCCAATTACCAAGCAACTTTTGAGGATATATGCCTACATGCCCACTCCTAGGAATGATGGTTCCTGCTATAAGGGTAACGTGAGCTTTAATGAAAGTTCGCCGTAGCAGTACTAATGTAAGTCAAGAACAGCTGGCCTAATGCAAATTGAGATTGACATGCTAAATCGAATAAAATCAGAAACACTGTCACAGCTGCCTTATGGTATATCTTAGAAGACTTATATCTATGAAATGTTTGTAATTACTGAAATAGTTATGCCAATCATAAATGAAGCAATGCAGTTGTTTGCTCCTATGTTGGAAATTGCTGTACTAACGCAAACTGAATATGCCAAGCTACATCAGTTAACAGTTTACATCCTCAGTATTCGTTGTATTTCATGATAGCTGGCTTTCAAGGTAGTTGTTAGCCATGTTTCAGCTAGTTAGTTTAACAATCTTGTCCTTAATAGACCTCTAATCAGTACTATTAAGTTTAGTACCGTAGAAAGGGAACCATTTCCCATTCATAACAACATCCCCGAGAGGGAAGCGTCTTCTTGCTATCACCACGTCTAATGTTTCTGTTGGGGGGAGGAAGGGAGGGATAAGGGGAAGAAAGGGGTGGGGAGGTTTTGCATTTTTGATTTTCTGCTGTCTTAGTCTTTATTTCAATTCTACACATATTCTTTCATATTTTCTTTTAACTTAACCAATGGCTCTTGAAAATTAATGTGCATTCAGAATTGCATCCAGAAAATGGTCACACTATGGAGACTCTTACACAATGGGATCCCACACTGTGTCCCATTATTTACACAAATCCCCCGGGAATCACTGATACCAGATCTCACTTAGCGACAATATGACATCCCCAGCTCAACAAAACATTAAAATAATATCGCTGAATGTTAAAGGCCTCAACCATCCGGTCAAAGGGAAACAGATTTTCAACTACATCCATAAGCAAAAGGCAGACATAACTCTTTTACAAGAAACTAAGCTAGACAGAAACTAAGCTAGACACCAACTTAGCTAGCTCGCTTAAAGGCCACCAGTTCACAGATGTGGCGTATTCCGCATCAGTGGGCATGAAAAATGGAGTCCTAACACTGATATCTAGGAAAGCTATGACTGACTTAATCTCACACTGGGTCGACAAACAAGGTAGATGGCTAATAACAAAACTAACTAAACATAACTCTGATCTTTACATAATCAACATCTATGCTCCCACAAATGACACACCAGAGTTCTGGGAAGAAATTGGAGAGCAAATTAGTCTGATCCCCGATACAGCCACACTTATCCTGGGGGGGGTGGACTTTAACCTCCCACTGGATCCTGACCTGGATAGGAACTCAAATTTCCATTTCAGACTGAAAAGGGCACATAAAGCTCTCAAAAAACTCTGCAGTAAATGTAATATAATAGATACATGGAGGTTACAGAATCCGGCAGAAAGAGAATACACATTCTACTCTTACCCACATAGCTCATACTCCCGCTTAGATTATCTCCTAATTTCAGGGAACTCAACTATCAGAATAGATCAAGCAACCATAGAGCCAAGAGTCATATCAGACCATTCCTGCCTAACCCTAACTATCACAGACTCAACACCACCGCTAAAAGAACCCCTGTTGAGATTTAATGATGATGTTTTAACTACAACACAAAATAAAGCACTTATTGAAGAGGCGATAAAATATCATCTATTAGAGAACAAGGAAAACGAGACGTCCCATCTCACCAGATGGGAGGCACTGAAAACTACGATTAGAGGAATTATAATTAAACTTAAATCAAATATGAATAAAGAGGCCAACGAGAAGCTACACACCTTAGAGAAGGAAATATCTGACCTAGAGAAGATTCACATAATCAAAAAGGACCCGCAGATGCTAAACAAGTTATTAAACAAGAAATATGAATACATCAACATTATAAGTACCAGAGCAGGGTCTGGATTAATAAACAAAAAAGTCTGCGTCTATGTGAGGCCAATAAGGCCGGGAAAACCCTGGCCTCATACCTAAAATTCAAAATGCAGAAAAACGTCATCAATGCTATCAAAGATGACACAGATACTATCCACACTAACACACTCAAAATAGCTGATAGGTTCCAAGAATTCTATCAAAGGCTGTATGACACCAATACCAAACTGAATCGCGGGAAGAATAAAGAATTCCTAGACAAAATTTTACTTAACACATTATCTGCCCAAGAGATGAGCTCCATCAACGGTCCTATTACCCTCCAAGAAGTGGACATCGCCATTAAAAAACTAAAATCTGGCAAAGCCCCAGGCCCAGACGGTTATAACGCCACCTTCTTTAAAACATTCGCCAGCCTCTTAAGACAACCTCTCTTGAACCTATATCAACAGTTTGCAAATACAGGCCAAATCACAGGAACTCCAGCAGAGGCAATCATAACAGTTATCCCAAAAGAAGGTAAAGACCCGCTCCTCACTAAAAATGATAGGCCGATTTCACTAATAAACGCTATGATACTGAATCTCCGATTGCAAAAATATATGGGTAAACTTATCCACCCTTCACAAGTAGGATTCCTTAAACATAGGCTCTCTAGTGATAATGCTAGGATATTCTGCCATGCAATTGAAAAAGCTAAGATAATCGACTCCCCAACTGTCGCTATCACCTTAGACGCAGAAAAAGCGTTTGACAAGGTTGACTGGGCATACTTGCGAATGACACTAGAGAGGCTCAACTTGGGAGACTCACTAACACGAATGATCATGGCACTTTATCATGAACCTAGAGCTAAAGAAAGAGCGAGGGGTGTAATGTCCGCTTCCCTATCGCTACGACAAGGCACCAGGCAAGGATGCCCTCTTTCCCCATCACTTTTCTTATTAGCTATAGAGCTGTTTCTTCAACACTTGAGAGAAAATGCAGAAATACCAGAGATAGAATTTGGAAGTGCAACTTTCAAAGTGGCCGCATACGCAGATGATGTTCTGGTAGTCTCAAGGGAGGCTGAAACAGTCATTCCGGCCCTCAAGAACACGATACAGGAGTTCGTTGAAGTCTCAGGTTACACACTCAGTAAAGATAAAACAGAAGTTAAGCTTCTGAATTGCTGGGGTAGTAGGAACATCCTGGGAGACACAGGCCTGGCATGGCAACCAGGACCAAATAAATATCTGAGTCTGCTATCCACTAACGATCTTATAACTACACTACAAGAGAATGAAAACTCCATATCTAAGAAAATCTCTGAGCTACTGGACGGATGGTCACCAAAATTTCTATCATGTTGGGGAAGGGTAGAAATAATTAAAATGATGATATCGCCACTGATCACTTATCTTATTAGTATGCTCCCTATGATTCTGTCAGAAGACTTCCTGAAGAAAATTGATAAGGCTTTTACCAACTTCTTATGGCAAGGGAGGAAAGCTAGAATATCTCTGGTAAAACTCAAACGCTTCAAAAACAGAGGAGGGACCGGTCTCCCAAACTTCAGAAACTATCAAACGGCCTTCCTATGCAGACAAGGGGTGGCTTGGTTTGTAGATAACCCACACTACCATCCCCTATGGCTGGAAGTAGAAGCAAACCTTATCAAGGGTATCCCACTTCCCGCTATCATGACTATGCACACGTCTATCCCACAACATTCCAAATATATTATCCAGAACACAAAACAGGTGCTTTCTCGCCTAGAAACACATTCTACTGTTAAGCTCGACAAATCTAACATGGCTGCTATCTGGTATAGCCCCAAACTAAGAATATATGGCAACCTAATCTTCTGGCAGGACTGGTCACAGAAAGGCATTAATTTTATCCAAGACTTATACAAGGAAACCTCTCCTAAATCCTTCGCTGAGCTAGAAGCAGAGAAGAAGCTGACCAGCATAGACATGTACACATTTTTTAAAGTTAAAGTCCAAATATCTAAACACTCAATAAAACCAGTTGCTCCCTCTCTACCCCTCAGGCTATCCCAGCTGCTCAAGAGTGGTCATATGGTGTCAAGCATATATAAACGTCTCCTGTCCAAACCACGTAAGAACCTTACAGTCAACGAGAAGAAGTGGGAAGCAGAACCCAACACCAACTCTATCGAATTTGATTGGGAACGCATACATATGACTCCCTTTAGGAACAAAGTCTCCCCTACACTCTCTAAAACGAAATACATGATTATGAATAGAGCCTACTGGACACAAGCTAAACTCCACAAGCTTAATCTCATCCACTCTCCCAAATGCTGGAACTGTGACTCTCACACAGGAGATCTACCACATATGCTATTTCACTGCCCGATCTTGCAATCGTTCTGGGATAGGGTTTACAAGTATATAACACATACTCTACACCTCACACCAAATAGAGAATTCTCATATATTTTGCTAGGATACCTTGACCCACAAATACAAAACGACAATGAACGGGACCTACTTGATTTAATGCTCACCCTGGCATGCAAAATAATCCTGGGTAACTGGAAGACCTTCAAGTTAATCTCTTTCAAGATGTGGCAGGAATGGCTAATCTTTTTAAGAGGCACCTACAATACTACTCTACAACTTTCCCGTGGCGCCCAGCTCACAGAAAAATGTGGAACGCTATGGACTCTTCCTCCTTCATCTTTAAACCTCCATGACAACCTTTAATATTCGATTCACAAAGGGACACATATGAGGATTACCGAATTCTAGCCGAACAATGCACTATACTCATCTCGAAATGCACATCTAAGACTCCCCTCAAGTGCACCTTTTTATCAATATCATGAGCCATTGGTTTTATTATTATTTAATGGTAGTATAGCATGATCTAACTTAAAGTAGAATGTCTTATTTACTCTTAAACTGGCACTTGTACCACTGTACTACTGCATATGCAAATCATTGTGTTACTGATTCTATTCTAGCGGGTCAGCCAGCGCATATATGACTTAGTCTTCCTGTTACAATTCTATAGAATGACAGATTCATGCACTAGTGTCCACCTGCTTTTTATTTTCCTTTGTCATTTCTGTTCATTGTCTCCTTATTTCTTATCTCCTTATGTGTTGTAATTCTTTAAAAATTCTCAATAAAATTATTTGAACAAAATGAGGCATAGAATACATGGATTGGAAAGGCAGGCAGATGAGACTCCTGCCACAGCCATCTCCAAAACTACCTCCTTGATTTTTGTGCATGTGAATTATTTAATCCATCTCTCGGCAAATCATGATATTTTGATATTTTTTTTAGTAGTTATGTTTTTCTCCTAGCTCTATAATCAAAATATGTACTGTACTCACCTGCACAGCTGGGAAATCAGTGCCATATTTGAATGATAATGGTTCCTTTTTAGACAGGTTTACACTTGTGTAATTATGTGTTTCATAATTCTGCCCTTATCATGCCAAGGCGCTTAGTGATGGTCTGGAATGAACTTGTAGACCTCTGCTCTCTCACTAGAGATTTCACAGCATTAGAACACTGCAGAATGTCAATATGTAAAATATGATTATGGCATTTACAATTATTCAAATAACATATCTTCTTCCCGCACTTATGGAAACCTTTTTCTAAAGCATTTCCCTAATCTCATGAACTTTGTGAAAATTCTATTGAAATATTTCAGGAAAGAAAAAGCCATCTGGAAATCCTGTGACATGGCAAGATTCGTTCCATCCAGTGCTTAATTTGAGCCGCTGGTTTATGGTACTTGGCACCAGCCCTTAATTGTCAGCATCGATACCTATGACAGCTGCCACAAAAGGTTTTTTACATATCTAGCAAAATTACATATCTACAAGACTGAAACACCTAACATTACACATTGATATACACATTCTTGATATCAAAATCTTTTTTTATGTAAAAAATGTTTGTATTGAAAAATGTAGATTTGCATGGCTAATATAATCATAAATGATGTTGAAAAATGAGATGAGACAAAAAGGAACAAAAAATGAAATAAAAACATATAAATTATATTCCATGTTATTGTTTTTGGAGTAACAGGTGGTCAAGATATTGGGCACTGTGAACCATTATTGAAGCAATACAGGTCAAGTGGGAAATTTTGCATTAAGTTGTTTGTGCAATTAAAAGATTAGCAGAACAAGAGTTGTTAATATTTCA
The DNA here is from genome assembly GCA_963921515.1 of Calotriton arnoldi. Taxonomy (NCBI): domain Eukaryota; kingdom Metazoa; phylum Chordata; class Amphibia; order Caudata; family Salamandridae; genus Calotriton; species Calotriton arnoldi. The sequence goes on along the minus strand of CAWUFW010000080.1, from coordinate 1,064,808 downwards.
ATATACATTAATAACAACTAATACCAGCTGTCCAAGCCATTCTTGCTGCTTTGGGGGCCTCAAAAAGACTGAAATGGCACACTTGTAGCATGATTGAAGGTTAGTAGTTGTATTGGTACTGTCAATGGCAGTGGCAATGGGTGGTGCAAGCTGTGGTGACCTCCTGAAGAGAGTCCTGGCACTTTTTTTTTACAAATTAACCACTGGTTCCATCCAAATATTCATTGCATCAAGGAGCAACTAATATTTGTTATGTTATGGTCAGTAAAATTTGTGGTGCCCTGCTTGGTATAGCAGAAATCTCCATAAAATTGATCTGCTAGAAATTGAATTTGGTTTTAGAATTGGTGCAGAGAAGAGGTTTTGTTGTGCACCAGCCCGAACTCTCTCTTGATTTTCTGATAAAACCTTTCACATATTGCTATCACGGTTGGACTAATCAGTCCAATTGCAGCTAAGAATCAGGTGAGCTGAGAGACAGTAGAGAATCAGTCATTGAAGAGACTGGGTGCAAAACACATGGAACCTAATGTAAAAGTCTCTGAGAAAAAAAAGTAATTTATTGCTCATCTCCCTACAAGTGGATTGAGCCATTTTATCAACAGTTGATGAGTACTTATAGAATATTTTGGATGGACCTATTTTTATTTAGCTGACTGTGGTTGTTTAAAGATACTGCATGATCTCAATTTGGACTTTGACATTTACTCAAACTTTACATTGCTGGAGTCTTCTCTATAATTTTATACTCACTTCATCAGGTTTGAAAATAGCATCAGATCCATTATCAAATGTATTTTCATAATTGTGGTCTTCGTTGCAGATGTCACTCACATTTGATTGTTGCTTCTGCACAATGGATACATTTTGAGCACTGATGTTAGCAATTTTAGTATCATGCTTTCCGTATACTTATGAAGTACCCCAACAAGTTTGTAAATTAATTGCAACCCACTGTCAGATGTATGAGGACAAAACAATTTTCATTTAAAAGTTTCTGAAATGTGACATTCGCCCTTTAATCAAAGTTGGGGAACTGTTAACAAAGAATTTGACCAATATTACATACAGAAAAGAATACACCATATTATACTACTTGCTTCTTTGAGTCAAGAGGTCTTTGATCCAGTAGCTGAGGATCATTGGGTTCACATTGTGTTCAAACAGCAAAGAGTGAAGCTTTGTTCCAATACTATTCCAATGATGACTTAAAAGGGTCTTTTTATGTGAACATATTGAACAATTTAAATGCAGACTTTTAATTGATTCACTTTTAATCACAAAACCGAAAGAATACTTACCTACAATGGTGGGTGTTTCACATCCTTCATTTTGTGCTGGGCCTGCTTGGAGTCTCCGGTAATGTTATGTGTCCCAGTTAGGCCTAGTAGCAAACGTTGCCATTTTTACCTGTACATGGATCTTTCCTAAAGTTGCCTTCACTTTCCACATCGACTTTTGACACACATTTGCATTTGTGACACTTTGTGTTTGTTTCCTGGAAACACCGATCTTGCTTGCACAAATCAACTCCGTAAGAACACTATCATATTGCCTTGGCATTATGTACAAGGCCTACACGTACGGTGTGCAAATGTGTTTGTTATTTACGTCCATATAGCGACACAGCTATCTATAGAATACAACCAATGGCAGCCTGATCGCAATCTTGGTGCAAGGCAAGGATGCCTTTTTCCATAAATTAACATCTGTTTCCGGGTATAATCTGAGGAGGCCCTTCTGATGACTTTGAGAGGGCCCTACAAGCTTAAGCTTTCACCCAGCAGCTGACTGGCATCTCTGCGAGGAGTATCCAGTTTGTGACCAAGAAGGGCTCTTACATTCTTACCCACCAGGTAATGGGGTTGTATCATCCAGCAAGGGGATTCTAGGCAGAACATACACACACACCCCAAGGTGTCTGCTTAGTAGGAGTACACCTGATTGTTATATTATTTTATAAGCTAGTAGATATACATTGTTTCAGCACAATGGTGGAACTTTTTGTACTGTTCTCTGTCTTGATTCTCATTATAACTTTCATCTGCTTTTGTCTATTGACCATTGCAGCATATATATTCTATACAAGAATCACTTCGGTTCAATAAACATTGAAAACATCCCTTCGTGTATTCTTTGTATATTTCTCTGAGCAAAAGAGAGCACAAGTGTATGATCAAAAGGTTCTAGGTCTGTCACTACGGTTCCTGAGGTAACAGGATTGTCATGTTCAGTGGTTGGCGGAATTGTTCACTCCCTGTCTAGGTTAGGGGGGTCTATGGTGGACTGTGAGCTAGCTGGTCTAAGGGACAACCTATCCTGCGGGGTGCACGGAATCAGTCTGGCACCATCCCAAAGTTTATGTTGTCCACAAATGCGCAGTTCCTACTGATTAGTGGAAACTACATGACATGGCGCCACCAACATTGGTTGGGTTCTAATTTTGTAAGGATCAACTGAGTAGTTCAATCGTGCCTTCTCAGAGACCTTCTAACCTGAGATGTCTGTGGTGGTAGGAAATATCCTCCTCAGCTGAGTAGGTATACCCCAGGGATTGGCTGTTGGTTGTTCAAGCTTGAAAGGATCTAATTCCCACTGTGTTAGCCGAACTCTGTAATTCATTTCTGGCATAAATGGCACAAAACATCTCTGAGAACTGCAGATATGCAGTCACTCAGAAACTATTACAAAATGGTCTCACACTAGATGGTGGGGGGGGGGTTACCTTCATGGTTGAGCCACACAAACCATATAGGGCAGAGGTGTTTTATTCTTGGGTTACATTCCCAGCTGCGGATGATGGAACACAAGTATTTCATGAATACACAGTGGATGAAATACCAGAAAAATACACTTCATATGAGGCAATAGAAGTTCCTCTCACCCACCAAGAACATATTCATTGGTTTAAAGGTGCCCTCCCATACACCATAGAAAGCGTGAGACTGGACCCACTCAGCAATGAGGGGGTGACACGGCCTGTCCTAGCCGGATACACTGCATCATGGTATTAATAATTTGACCGCAGCCCAGCTCCTGGGATTGTACAATAATCTAGTAACAATATACAGATGCCTTACACAGTTGGTGATGTGAATATTAACACTTACCCTGCGCAGGCTGTTCAAGCTGCAGCACCACAATTGGTTACACCCGGCATTAGTCCACAAACACTGAATGCGGTCATGGGAAAAATTCCCATTAAGAGGGAAATATTCCATTTTGATTTGCACAAAAAATCAAATCAGCTTGAAACAGTTTTTCCCCATACGGACCCCCAGGAAAAACACTGAATATTGGCATTTGCTTGACGATGGGGATGGCTCCCCCTGTGGAGGACTGTGCTACTTGGGGTACGTTCTTTGCTGCAGCATATACCAGAACACATGGTACCGCTTCATTGGCGATTCTACCTGAAGTATGGAAACAGGTCCAGAATGAGCACAGGGCAGCACCTGCCATGGACTTAGGAATGAAACTGATGGGCAACTTTGCCGCAGTGTTCTCCATAATGTTGAGCAACATTAAAGGGGACGCAGCAGCGTTAGCTATAAGCCAACACCAAAGGGATTTGACCTAAAATTATCGAAGAAACCTATGCTATCCTTGGTAAAGATAATTTGGAAGCCAGCCCTGGGGGACACAATTGAAGAGTAAGTCTGAAAAGGATAACTCTGAGCAAGAACCCAACTCTTTGACAAAAAGACGTGGGAAGATAAGAAAAGCAAGGATAAAACAAAATCTACGGGGTGGGTCTCCTACACAGGAATCCACTGAAAAACATTATAATTTACGAAACTGTGATAATATTAAACAGCCTGACAGGTATCAGGATATTGATAGACGTTCCTCTCGTTCCTTCCAGGATTCATCCGATAAACATTCAGAGAGAGGAGGACGGTCAGAGAGCAGATCAGAAGAGCATGTGAAACTAAGGAAGGACTCACAATGCTCATCTAACTACATTATTAAGCTAGAAGACAAGCTTAAAACGTCAAAACCTCAACTCAAAAAGAAGAAGGTAGCTGGACTTAAGATCAGGCATACCCCGGATATTGAGGACTCTGCTTCAGAATAGGGAATGGGCATCGAAAATGCTGGACAGCGCTGCAGAAATCACGATAGTTCACCAGAACCTGATTGATTGTCTGGTGAGAGTAGCACTGAGTGAGTACATCACGGTGGAAACACCACATACCAGGGTAAGCGTTCCACATCGTTTATACGTAGTCCAACTACAGTTGGAGGGGAACATACCCATGTTCATTGAAGTCCTCTTTTGGGCCTCTTCTGGCCGAAAAGGATTTGCCACCTGACTTTGTAATGGATTACCCAAATGGGGAAACGGTAATTCTACCCGCATTTTCCATCCTTGTTGCAAAATCAATTAAACATATATACGCCAAGGAGTGGGCTTTAGTGCTAGCTCCTGCGTTATACTACCACCATGTGTGGTGGGATAATAGTACACCTTATCATGACATTCCTTGACGATGACCCCACAACCTCAAAGACAAAATCCAATAAAGAATGAAGCTAAACAGCAAGTTAGGGTAATCCTAGAACGACTTGAATACCAAAGTGTAATAGAAAGTTGCACCTTTTCTATGAATAATCCTTTGTTTCTGGTAATGAAACCAGATCATTCATATTGTTTAGTATTAGATCACAGACATTTAAACACGGCTACTCACACATTTGCAGTACAAAATGCACACTGTGCTGCACTAATGAATAACATTGTGCGGAAGAGATACAAAACAACACTAGATATCTCGAAAGATTTTTGTGCCAAAATATAGCACCTGAAAGCAGATATTTGACAGCCTTAACCACGCTAGGTTCTCAGAAACAATTCTGCCATTTACTTCAAGGGTATAAGAATATACCTGGGTTGTTCTTAGCCAGCGTTACAGAACAACTTGAAAATGTTGACGATCAGGCATTGTCGTATGTCGATGACATTTATTTGACGGACAATGACCTTATGGAACACTTGACCAGAGTGGACCGCATAATACCGGGGTTTGCTCGTCTGGGCTATAGATTTCATTTAAAAAAATCTAAAATTGCCCACCTCAGTGTCCTATTTTTGGGATATGAGTTGTCAAGTGAAGGCAAAAGCCTGGCGACCCATTTTTTTGAAAAATGTGCGTTGCTTCAACCTCCAAAAACCTTAAAAAGACTTCAATTTTGGCAGAACATACATTCCAGATTATGCAGAACAGGTCAAACCATTCTACAACTTAATACGTCCAGACTTTTCAAGCACACACTGGACACAGGAGCACACAGAAATGTCATGTTTTGTTCAAGCTGACATGATAGCTTTCAAACACCTACACACACGTGTAAACGCTACAAACCTGGTGATCAATGTAATCGCGGGTACATCAGGGTACACATGTGTCACGTTCAATGACGGTGACACAGTACCAGTAGCATAAAAATCACATTTATATACCATTGCTCAAATGTGTTCTGCACCTACTGAAAAAATACTGCCAGCAGTACAGACTGCTGTCGTGAGAGAGCGAGCCCTGGCTCAAGGGAAACCGATTTTGTCGTGACCCCTGTACCAACCTACGAGGCGGTTACCCAAGCAAGCGTTCCGAACGCTAAAGCTCTGCATCCAAGATGGATACAATGGGCTAACTCATTCACTGCAACAAATGTAGATTACATGATTCTACACTACGAACACAAGCATTTCTGCAGTACGAACAAGAATATCCTTATCCTATGCCTAATTAAATCATGCTGTAGATTGCTATGATTACATCATTTACACTGATGGTTCTGCTCAGCCGGCAGTAGGGACAAAACACCAATACTCAGCTGCATGCGCAGTTGTAAAAGGGGGTATGCATGACGGAGAATTCCATCCTAAGAAATCCTACACGCAGTCACTTGGTGATTGCACAGCGCAGCTGGCAGAACTAACGGCTCTATTGCTGGCACTACAGAATATGGATTCTGTATTCCCCACACTTATAGAGTGTGATTCGTATTATTGTGTGCAGTCATACAATGAATATTTACATTATTGGAGCCAGAATGGATTCAGAGATTCAAAAGGCTGCACAGTAAAGCACAAGCTGCTTTGGGAACAAGTGGCGAAGCTGAAAAGAATGCTTGCCAAGGGCTCATGTCATTCACACACTGAGCCATCAGCATGTTGCCATTCACATTGCAGGGAATTCAATGGCTGATGAAGCTGCAAAGGTGACAGTTCAAATTGCTGTGGTTGCTGCAATCACTCATTCTAGTACGAGGATAGACAGATACATCATGGTGGCCGTCAATGCTGCTCGCAATGACACACACCTGCCGAAAGGCTTTCCACTTAAGTACTCCTACAAGTTGGATGCACAAAACACACCTTATGCTCTGATTCCAGGAGTGGGGGACAGAGTAATACCAAACAGTGATCGCAGACTGGGATTAATTACAGCTGAACATGAGGGTCTGACTTTTGCAAAAGCCAGGGCGGGTGCCACAATTTCACTATTACAACAATGCTATTGGTGGCCAGGTCTTTACAAACAGACCAAGGCCTTTGTCCTTAGATGTGACACCTGCCAGCAGATGAAGGGTATCTTGGTGGCAGTGGATTCCTGCTCTCGATTCGTTTGGGTCTGGCAACAACGATCGACTGACGCTTAAACTGTTATAAAGGATCTGCGAGTCTTCATCAGGACATATGCAGTTGCCAGATTACATTCCGACCTGGGTCTGGTGATTAGATCTCGGACTTACAAAGAGGCCATGGGAAGTTTGGTTGTGACCCTGCATTTCTCGTCTCCATACCATCCTGAAGGAAATGCGGTAGTGGAGGGGAATAACCGTGACTTAAAGCAGTCTTTAACAGCAAGGGTCCTAGGCTCAGGTCCCATTTGGGCCCATCACTTATATGTGGTCCAGAGAGCTTTAAACAATATGCCAAGAAAATCCCTGGGTGGTTAGAGTCCCTATGAGATCCTGTTTGGGTTAAGATGTGGGTCGCAGACCTCGACAATGCTAGCACAGTGACGGAGGAAACACCATTTGACATCAATGAACGTTTGGCTGTTTTACATGAACTGAATGATTTCCAGGACGGACAAAGCAACGTCCAAGTAAAAGGCACCCCCACTGGAGAAGTGAAGGTAGTTCTGGCAATTTCCGGCTGGATCATAAAAGTTGGGGATCTGGTCAGAAAAAAGATTGTGGACAAAAAGGAGTTTGGGCCATCCTACAGAGCGCCTGACCCTGTCCAGGCTGTTGAAGGTACAAGAACTGTGCTTCTCCTGCCCCTTGCCGGCTGTCGAGACAAAAGGTTTGTCTCCATTTTTTGTCTCCATTGATCTGATCAAACCACTATGTGGCCAATTCTCAACAATAAACCGCATGGGCTCCACAATAGCTACCAGTCTCCTCTCGCTACCGTTCAGGAGGTTCAGATGGAAGCTTTAATTACGAATGAAGCGTGCTCTCTTCAGCAAGAGACAACACTAAACAACAACAAAGTATGTCTTCTACCTGTTGCAAAAACAACAACTGTACAGTCAACAAGTATAGAAACACAAATTTCAATTCAAAATCCTGAAAAGAACAAGGTCTACGTCAATGTACCACAGATCTAGGTTTAAGAAAATTCAACACAACTTGCTGAGCTACCAAGGATAGACCGGACGGCTTCTTGTTACTTCATTGATTTTGATGACTTTTCCTCAGACACATCGGAGCAACCTCACTCCGCCTCCGCCTCCACTGCCCCTGCCCCTGCCTTTGGAATGGAAGGTGTGTGTCCTCTATATTTGGCTGAAAAGAACATATTTTGTTTCTCCATGGTTACACCTTTGGATTACAGTTGCGTTACTTATTCTGGTCCTTTGCATTGGTTTTGTGACAGTGTTTCTGCTTCTGAACGGACATTTTATCCCAGAACGCTCTTCAGTACACATGGTAAACTTGGTTCTGACACCACATGCACCATCACACGGTGAACAGAGAGACTTGTCTCTTGTAACCATTTCAGCTGTTCCAGTTCCAGATGGGATTGTACGGTAAAGGTATCATTTGATGTTTATGGTCCTAGTGAACTTTTACAAATTTCATACTTGTTTAAAAGTTCTTTGAATGACATTATCACCCCAAATACTGTGTCTGATGATTGGGACATTGGTGCAGTGTATGAAATACTAGAAGATCTAGAACATTCAACTGTGTTTTCTTCTGATGAGTTATATGATGGTACAGCAAATTTTGATGAGATGTTTTGTTTTCAACATTACAGACATCATTTTCTACACAAAGCTAGAATTCCTCGTGACGTTTTCAACTTTACACAATGGGAACATTGCCCTACACCACCGAGGGGTAGTTCAAATGCGTTTGCACAGAAGTTTGATTATATTTCTGGGTATTACATTACTGACCCGGACTCTTACTATTATATCTTGCACCGACACCTGCAAAGAAAAACATGTTAACTTGACACTAAGCTGATTTACTCTGTTTCTTTCCTTTCCCAGCTCTCTGTACAAAGCTTTGAGTTTTGGAGGGACACAACAGGTGTGAAGTCTATCTGGGGGACTTAAGGCTGGCAGGTTGAGGGAACTGTGGCTTTATTTAGGGCTGTTTAATACCACAACAAATGAATTTCCTGAACAAAACTGTGCAACAGACAATGTGTCTTGGCCTTGCCAAGATAAAAGACTGAACACACCACGGGTTCCCTCTCTTACACGATTGGAGAACTGGCAGCAGTTAACACTGTAAAATGAGGATACCATAGATAGCATGCTGTCTAAGAGTAAGCATAACTCATCAGGCCCCAATTGGAAGGGATGGCTAGTCTGGCTGTTAGATACAAGCAGATGTCAGGCTCGATTCCTAGGTAACAGCAAGGGATTTACAACCAATAGGCCCGACATGCAATATGTGGAGAATGAACATTCGGGTGTGGTAACAACCTACAGCGTTGGGAAGTTGTGCCTTGATTGGCTAAAGACCTCGCCACTGTCTTAGGTACAACAGCACTTGTCCCTTTTATCTGATGATCTTGACCTACGGGACTTTTTAATTGGTCCTCAAAAAGCATGTCAAAAAAGCTTTCTTTATGCCGTCTATATTGGAAAAAATCCCAACAGGAGGCTGCTGAATGACTGCACGAGATTGATAGGGATAACTTAGAACAGGCTCTTGCAGTAGTGGACAAAGGTATGACTACTTTATCATCCAGAATATACTCTTTGGGTAACATTGTATCATCCACAATCGACGTCATACAGCAAGACATGTCTGCATTACAACACAGACAGTCCCAATTTAGGTCTATCCTATTGTTAAGCTAGATATTGGATACTACGTTCTGGCCACGTGCTGAGGCGACACATTGACATGACAAATCTGTTTTCACCATACCACCTTTAAGAACAACAGATAGCTATGTCACAGAAGGATGCAAAATACACCATGTTACATATTGAAAGACTGGATAAATTACCTTTTACTGTTGCTGAGATAGCACCCTCGGATTGGATAGTCCATGGGTACATTACACTGCCAGTCTCGACCATCCACTTTCAGTACTGTCTACAACACCATCAAGTGGGCAGATATGAAGCGTTGGGTGAAGGGTACATACATGAACATTGGGAGCTACCTTTCAAATTCCGGTGTTGGAATAAGGATACTGACGTTTTTCTCAGCAGTTTCAACTGCGAGAATATCTTGAGTGTGTTCCTAGTATGAAAAGATGTGTTGTTGCATGGGGCATATAATGCATCCGTGGTGAACTTGTCTTGCTACTTGAAAGGCTCTCCAGTGGCCGTGATATGTCCGACTTTCAGATTACTTTTAAATGGGAGTTACCTGATGTTGGTGGGATGAAACCAGGTATTGCCTATGTGGTGACCGTGTTTTCCATTGTTACTTGTGCACACATCCAGTTTCCGTCTGCCTGTACAGTTAAGGAGGATAAGCTGTGGCCTTCAATTAATTTTACCAACGTGTGTTTTGATGCCCTGAGCAAACTGAAAGCCTTATTATTTCAAAAAGATGTAGCCTTAACTTCGGACAAAGAGATGTTTTATCTTCAGGTGGCACATTCCTCTCAGAGATACAGGCGCTACTATTATGTTATGTGATGGGTCACTTGTAGAGCACACGCTCAGCATAAGGTCTCTTGGCTCTAGTAGCAGAGGGTAGCATCGATCATCAATTTAGGCATAGGTTTGTCAGAACAACCACGTTTTTAAGATTCTCCTGAATTTCCTGTAGTTGGATACTAATCTAATATCCAAGGGAAGGGTGTTCCATGTGAGAGGAGCCAGAAGAGAAAATCTGGCCCCTCCTAGCTTTGCTTCTTGGCACCGTTAGTAAATTGAAATGGGCTGATCTCACATGCAGAGTGGGCATGTGGCACTGAGGTCTGTTTGATATAAAACCAGGGCTTTTACCATGAAGAGCCTTAAAAATGATACAGGCTGTTTTAAAGATGGTACTCTAGGCCACAGGGAGCCAGTGGAGCTTTTTCATCAGTGGCTTAGCGTGACAATGTCGTGGCTAGGAGAAGACCAGCCGGGCCGCCTGATTTTGCACCAATTGCAACCTGTGAATTAATCCAGTAGGGAGTCCCAGGTAGGGAGCATTTGCGTAGTCAATCTGCAGTATCACTAGGGCGATGATAATTTGAATGACAGCTTTCTCAGTGAAATATCTGTGGATTTTCCTTATTCTTCGAAGTTGAAGGTGGCAAGAGGATGACACAACTCCAATCTGTTGTTTGAGAGATAAGTCTTCATCAATAAGAATCCCAAGGCTTTTCACTGCTCTTTTAGGCGTGGGGGAGGAGCCTAATTCTAAAGGCCAGAAGGAGGGGTTCTATTGGATCGAGTTATTTTTAGTTACCATCACTTCTGTTTTATCAGGGTTTAACTTTAACTAATTAAAATTCATCCAGTCCCGAATATAAAGTATGGTGTTTTGAAAGAGTACCTTGGACTCTATAGTGTTGATTGCAAAAATTAGCTGCATGTCATCAGCGTAATTAAATATTTTCACATCTTGCTTCTGAAGAGAGTGTATTAAAGGACGGATGTAGAGATTAAACAAGTGGGGGGACAAGGATGATCCCTGAGGCACACCACAGTCCGAGTGGACTTTGGCAAAGCAAAATGTGGGAATGGAAACTGACTGAATCCGATCTTTGAGAAAGGAGGTCATCCACTCAAGTGCTGTGCCACACAGTCCTGCATTGCTGACACGGTTGATCAATAAAGTATGATCCACCCTGTCAAGCGCCACTGAGATGTCCAGCAGGACCAGTGCCATAGTCTGCCTCCTTCCTCATTTCGTCCATAACAGCGAGAATGACTGTCTCAGTGGAATGCGCGGGACGAAAATTGGCCTGATGGGAGTACAGTTAGCCTGACTCCTCCAAAAAGGAGCAAGGTGTTGGGCTACATGAAACTCTAGTAATTTAGCTAAATAAAGCAGCAAAGAGATAGGTCTGTAGCTCTTAAGTATAGTGGGGTCGCCGCCAGCTTTTTTTTAGAAGAGGCAGCACCACTGCCTCCTTAAAGGAGTTGGGGACCTTGCCCTGGACAAGAGATAAATTGAAGAGAGACATTGCTATATCCGGAAAGCAGAAAAATATTGTCTTATGGACATGAGGAGGACAGATATCGGTCGGTGACTCTGCTTTGACTGTGACCATCAGCTCGGCAAGCCGCTCTTTACTGATGGCTGGAAAAGCAGAAAGAGAGGTAGAATTTCTATCTTCTGATGGTATATTGAAGGCTCGAGTACTAGGGGGGATATTGTTTTTTATGACTTTTATTTTCTCCACAAAAAAAGGTTCAATTCATCACATAGATTATGGGTAGGGACCACAGGTACAGAGAGTCTGTCAGGGTTAGATAGTTCTCTGACCACCTCAAAGATGACCTTAGACTTATTTTCTGAATTTATGATTTTGTTAGAGAAGAATGTAGATTTTGCCTGCAAGATTAGTTTTTTGTATGTTTTTAAATTTTGGATAAAGACTTCTCTATTTTCAGGCAAATAAATGTTATGCCATTCGCGCTCCGCCTGCCATAATTCAAGTTTAGTAGCTTTCAGATCTGCTGAAAACCACTTAGAAGCTTCATGGCGGCAGGCAAGCTTTATCTTCCGGAGGGGGGCATGATAGTTGCTGGCTTCTGTGAGCCAGTCCAAAACCACTTCCTCATATCCCTCCAGGTTCATGCAGGCAGCAGGAAGAGAGAGGCGCAAAGAGGTACAAAATGAATCAAGGTCCACGCGTTTCCAATTTCTAGTGATAATATCTGGACGAGGGGGAGGTTTTGGGAGAGTTATCTCTTTTATGATGAAGTGAATAAGGTGATGGTCGGACCAGGGGTAAGGAGAGACGCTAAGGTTACTTATGGCTAGGTTAGAGGACCAGACCCTCATCTAAAGTGTGGCCTTTAATGTGAGTTGGTACAAAAACATGTTGGGCAAGATTAATGCTAGCTAACCTAACCGTCAATTTGAGTGCCATTTGCCCACCCTTACTACATTCGCCCAGTAGTTAAAATCACCCAGGAGAAGAATTTCTGCATAATCGATGGCGAGCTCAGATAGCGATGCAGCCACAAGTTGGGGGAAGTTCTGCATGTATCCTGGCGGTCTGTACATTAGGACAAATAACAACGGGGATGCAGGGGAGTCAATGTTAATCACAATATTTTCCACCCCCAGGAGAGGTAGTGGGGTGATATTAACAATTGTAAGATGTTTTATAATGATGGAGCAAGGACTCACAATGAGACTTGCTCGGAAGCAATCCTCTCACAGTATTAATTAATTTGTACTAAAACCTTGTAATGTCATTATTAATAATGTGCAAACACAACATTTTTATCTAGGAGATGCTTGCCTATGTGTTTTCCACTAAAAAAGTAATCTTTATCTAATCCAAAATGGCCGCTAAAGCGCGGGAAATCTACTGCGCATGTGTCAACCATGTCACGTGGTATGACGTCTTTCTTTGCTTGGAGGGAATCTTTGCTTCTGCGCAGTGTATGCTAAAATGGCCGCTTAATGTTCTCACATGCTAAAGCTTTCGCATTGCTGCAATTAATAATGTGGTATTCTAACGCTACTAATGCGGGATAGACATTTATAATTAAATGGGAGTAGAGTAGAAGTCGGGAGTATACAGTGAAAACATTTATTTTTGATTTTAATATGTTTCTTCTTTGATTTCCTATTAGTTCGTAAATTGGGCCTGGGTTGGCTAAACAGCAGCTCGAGAGCCATGTGACCTGCGCATGCGCTCTGAAAACTAGCAAAGCAAAGCGATGAAGTCAACTTGGAGGATGTCCAAGGACATGACCCGCTGATCACCTTCAGAGCTGAACTAAAATGTCTTATAAAATGATACATTTGTATATATTTGTAATAAAATTGTTTTAAAACGGGTGGGAAATAAAGCAAATGTATTAATTGAGAGGGGCGGTATTTTAAAAACAATGGGCTTAAGAAAATTGAACTAAATTTACATGGTGTGAGGATCAACCCCGTGTCCCTGTCCAATCAGAATTAGTGGGCCCATAATTGTGAAACATTAATGGGAGGTACATGGGCGTAGAAGGGTATAATAGTTATAGAATTAGCTAATTAGTTAGCGCAGAGCACACACAGAGAGAGGCGCAGATGGATATAGAGGCTGTAGTAGAGAACCGATGCTGCCACAGAGAGAACCGAGCAAACTGAACTGCTGACCAAAGAAATCCTGAGGTGGGGGCGGCGGATTCTATTAGAAGAAGACGCGGAAGAACCGAGGAGGAACGAAGTGTCAGAGAGGGGAACGACGCAGGCGTCGTTGGTAGAGAGGTCATCTATCCTGTCCTGAACCTGGTCCGGAGGTCTTGGTCTTCATCCTCTCTTGGGGGCCCTTTTTTTCCAACTCCTTGGCCAAGGGGTTTGGTTTTCACACCTTAGGTAACTATAAATGCGTAATCTTTAGTTTGTACTGCTATCTCTATCTTCTCCTTTCTGAGGGGCCGTCATTTATGATAAATAGGTGACTATAGTGTACTTCCTCCTTGATATGCGATTAAGTATTATGTGGATTGTAATTTACTCTGTTAAATAATTTTAGATAAACATTTTAAAACTTCCTGAGTCAGTGGTTATTTCAGGAGTCTAATGAAATTATGTTCGTATGATCTCATTTCAACCCCAGTTATCAAAGGTCCATTGGTAAGTCATTACTCTTCAATCAGAAAAGGTCATTGGTAGCAGGGATTTTGATAAAGAGTACAACTGATTCCCACCAGCGGTGATTACTAGTTAGTATGAATGAATGGGCCCAGGTGAGTATTTAGCGTATGAATGCTTGTTGCTAGTAACCCGCTGTATCAATAGCAATAACCACCACCCCTACGCCTTGCTTTCCCTGTGGCCGGTTAGTGGGAGAGCTGCTAGAATATCCAGTACTGAGTCATCTGTTAACCATGTTTCAGTCAAAAATAGTATATCAGGTGAGTCAGAATTGAGCAAATGGAAGATCTGTAGTTGATGCTTTGCTAAGGACTGAGTATTGAGGTAGAAAACAGCAGGTTGATTTTTATTCAAAATGCACGAGGAGAGCTGGCTTTTATTCATAGGGTCCAAGATAGATATCTTAGCATGAGGCAAATTCGTGCTGGGCCCCTGATGGTGCGAGCCAGTGCTGGGCATGTTTTGATTAAGGATGCCTAGCTTTGAAAGTTTAGCAAGAATGGTTGGCTCAAGTTGATCACTGGCCGTGTGGAGGCTTTTTAGGGTTTTGAGCTCCTCAGTAGCGTAGTTCAAATTGTTTTGGGCATAATGGCTGGCCCCTGGTCTTGTACGGGCGCAGACGGGTGCAGACGGGTGCAGATGGGCTAGCCTTTAGCCAGCGGCACGTCTGCTGCCCATCCGTGCTGCCAGCATAGATTTCAAGGGTAGGAGCTCAAACAAACTCCACCGGTCACCCACTCAATTGGTCCCTACCCAGCCAATCAGAAGTGCTACCAGCACGTCCCAAACCAGCCCTACTCCTCACTAACTTCCCACAACATTTTGGGGAATTGGTACTTTGTATTTTTAATATGTATAGTATGACTGGAATAGCGGGGTTTTTCAGAAGGAGAGGCTCAGGGTTGGTCAGCACCTTCCAGAAGGTGTTTGGAGTTGTTCCATCTTTTATCCACTCCGTCCTCGAAAGCAACTTTGGAGGTCTTCTGCTGATCCTGCTCCTAATTGCAGGGATATTGCTTTTAATATTTTTGCTCCGCAATGGATGTCCCATTTCAAGATTGCATGGAGCTGACCCTCCCTCACGTCCTGTTGTGCTGTGAATGCATGGTGCATTGCTTTGGTGCACCTTTGCTTCGGGAAATAGATGAGCATTGGTTCCTGTCATTCAGCCTGTATGGCTTAATTGAGTGCAGCCCGTGTTCCGCTGTCTCCTGTGCACTTATGAGTGTGCCCTGGACCTGTGCTTGGGGTCGCAATTGGTTGAACCTTCAGACATATACATACTGATGGACCCACTGAAGACCCATTTGTATAGCTGTCCCTTGAGGATTCTATTGCTCCTGGCCACACTCTATGAGCCTCCCTGGGTTGCCTCTGCGCCTGATGGTTTGGATCCTAGCTCTGTTTCAATGCAACATCAATTGGCTCTTTTCGCTCCTGCAGTGGCTGCTGTGAGGGATGGATGGGAACATACTTGCTCTATCAACTTGCTCCGAGTTGTGCCTGTGGAATCATTGTCTGCAGATGCTGGGAACAGTAATG
Source organism: Calotriton arnoldi (assembly GCA_963921515.1). Classification (NCBI taxonomy): domain Eukaryota; kingdom Metazoa; phylum Chordata; class Amphibia; order Caudata; family Salamandridae; genus Calotriton; species Calotriton arnoldi. Next base: position 1,049,010 of record CAWUFW010000080.1, on the reverse strand, counting down.
TTTCGCCTTCAGCTCCAACACATAAACATCTGGCTCTTCTGTGTGGTGTGAACTTTTTTTTCAGCCTGGTTTTAACTTCCAAATTTCTTTTAAATTGCCCTAAATAATATAGCTTTTATATGTTTAAGACATTTTGGCTCTTTTTACGCTTTGGGTCTCCAAATAGCATGAGTACTTGTTTTTAAACACTTTTTATTGTTATCTTAACGTTTCATTTTTAGCAATTTCCTTTACATATGCTGTTGAATTTTAACTAATCAGATTTTTAGCTTTAGATAGCTTCTTCAAATTATGTTCGAGTAGTTGTTGTCATGTGTCCCAGTTAGGCCTAGTAGGGAATATTGCAATTTTTACATGTACATGGATCTTCCTAAAGTTGCATTTGTGACACTTTGGGTTTGTTTCCTGTTAGCACCGACCTTGCTTGCACGAATCAACTTCCCAATAAACCCTATCATATTGCCTTGGCATTATGTACAAGGCCTACACGTACGGTGTGCAAATGTGTTTGTTATTTACGTCCATATGGCGACACAGCTATCTGTAGAATATAAACAATGGCAGCCTGATCACAATCTCGGCCCAAGGCAAGGATGCCTTTTTCCATTAAAAAATCTGTTCCCGGGTATAATCAGAGGAGGCATTCCTGCTGACCTTGAGAGGTCCCTACATGCTGAAGCTTTTGCCCAGCAGCTGACTGACATCTCCACGAGGGCTGTCCAGTTTATGACCAAGTCGGGCTACTACATTCTTGCCCACCAGGTAATGGGGTTGGATCATCCAGTAAGGGGATACTTGGCAGAACATACAGACACACCCTAGACACGTAGGTTAGGGCCTGCTTAGTAGGACTACATCAGTTTGTTTTATTATTTTATATGCTTGCATATATAGGTTGTTTCAGCACGATTATGGAACTTTTTGCATTGTTCACTGTCTTGATACTCTTTACAACTTTCATCTGCTTCTGTCTACTGATCATTGCAGCACATATATTCCATACAAGAATCAGTTTGGTTCAATAAACATTGAAAACGTCTCTTTGTGTATTCTTTGTATATTTCTCTGAGCGAAAGAGAGTGCGAGTGTATGAGCAAAATGTTTTAAGTCTGTCACCACCGTTCCTGAGGGAACAGGGTTGTCATGTTCAGTGGTTGCCAGAACCGTACACTCCCTATCTAAGTTAGGGGGGCTTATGGTGGCACTGTGAGCTAGCTGAACTAAGGGACAACATATCCATCAGGGGTGCACGGAATCAGTCTGGCACCATCCCAAAGTTTATGTCATCCACAAACGCTCAGTTCATACTGATTAGTGGAAACTACATGGCAGCAATTCTTCTCGCCTACACACACAGCACTAGTCTAAAAGGCATCCCGCCAGTTGGTGCCCAAACATGAAACACCATTAGGAACCAGAAATCCATCTCTTGCTCCCTGGGAACCCCTCGTCCAGGTTTTCCATGGTGGTGCACTCAGAATCCTTTGCATTTTGGGAGCCTTAAGAATCAGCCAGTTATTTACTGCAACAACCCATACATTCTAAGCTCTTGCAGAAGGATGAAGTGGAAGACTTTCAAATGTTTCATAACACAAAAGTATTGCACAAGATTTCTTTAAACTTTGTCCATTCTGGAGTGTGTTGTTTGGTTTTTAGCATTCCAAAAGCAATGTGGAGACTTTTCTGTTTCTACTCCTTCCAAGACAATCACCAACTTACCGGCATCCACCTTGGGGCTAGTGACAGATTAGTACGGCTGATCTGGATTCTTTCACTTTTGGCCTTGATCATAGTTGCCTGACAAAACAAGAAGTCAAACATTGATGTCAGTGTGGTTCTACTGTCTGCAAAGCTTTACCCATCCAGAACAAAAAACAGAGCACAGTTTTGCAATTGTGAATAAAGCTAAATCAGTGACACAAACAAGAGTAATGTCCAAATGCAATGTGCACTCTGAAATGTTTGCCAGCGCATTAGTTTTGCACTTGAAATCAACCGTGGGCGACTTCCCCTGCATCAAGCCCTGAATGTACATGCAAGACCCAGAAGGATAAACCCAAACTTTTATTAATGCTTGAGTGATCTAGAGAAAGCACATTTACTTTCAAACAGCTCGTCCATAGACTAATATAGTATAAGCAAGAATCTAATCAGCCATTTAGTTAACCGGTGTCATCTTTACCTTCAAAGTGCAACAGTTACACAGAGGATCCCAACTTAGTGGTAGTTATACCAATGTACGTTTATTCTATGTAGACCATCTAAGAAGATTTTTCTTTCATCTTACTCATTAACATATCACTCTGTGTATGTTTGCATATAATGTCCGATGATGACTGACAGCTGGGGACAAACGTTAGTGATGTAGACATGAACCAATGATACCTGTTTCAAGAAAGTATCTCCATCTGCTGGCATTGATGCATTGAATGCATCCACACCCCATGTGCAGGGCGAAGATAGAGAAGCAGGGACCATGGATTCACACAACTACCAGAATGCATAGATTACAGCTTAAGGGATGCAGTGAAATTGGTCACAATAATTGACACATCGTGGTGGTACAGAAGCATCTTTGCCATAAAAGAGCTTTCCTGCTAAAGAATCTGAATCAGTGTGGAAAAGAGATTTAAGAGTAGAAATGCCTTCTCCCAACCAGATTAGGAACTATGTAATTCCTCTGAATTATTGTTAGACATTTGGAAATGATCTGCCCACTTGAAAGCAAGTATCAAGTGTCCTGAAAATGAGGAGCTGGTATAGTAGCGCCCCATCTCATCTGACTGATAGCAAGTGAAGATAAGGTAGACATAAATATAAATGTATTCGGGAATTCTGGCAGCATGTCTTTAGAAAGAAAATGTTTAATTTGGTTTGCTTATCCTCAGCATGTTTCAAAAACATAGAACTAGATCTATCTAGTCCAATTTACTGAAAAGAGAGCTAAGTTAACCTACAGGTTTTGGACAGGAAATCGGAAAGGATATGTTGGTAGTCATTTTGAAGCATGGGTCAAAAGAAAGCATCTTGTGCTATTTCATTAATTCATGTTCAATTGTATCACTCTTGGTCTCAAGAGCATAAAAGACATTTTCCTTATATTGTGTCTGCCTTGGATTACTGTGTGTGAAATACTCTCCCTTTCTATATGTCTCCATGTCTCCCTTTATTTCTGGAATGAAAACACATCTTTCCCCATATTCCCAAGCCATTTAGGGGTGAATCATGCAACCCCTCTGGCACTCAACACTTTTGGTTAACCCAATGTCAGTTCACTTTCTTGGACCCAACCATAAAACTCCTGAGGATTTGAGCATTCAAAGTGATGCACAGGTCCTGTTCTGCTGCATTTCAAGTTCATACTGTCCCATACGTACCAGCATCCACCTAGGGGCTAATGCTATTTTACTTAGCATATTCTGGATTCTCTCTGGTCTTCTCTTGGGCTCACATGCCTGGAAAATAAAAAAAAAGTACAAAAACCAAGGTCTGAATCAGTATGCATAAGGTTCATCCGTGCTGATGCAGAAACAAACAATAAACAGTTGCATCATTATGAACACAGATATAGCACAGTTGTGTACAAGACACAAATAGTAATGCAATGTCCAACCTGTGTAATTTGAGAGTTTCCTACACCTAAACATGGGGACAACTAGAACAGAGCTAACTTCCCCTGCATCAAGCTCTAAACATAGACTCAGTACCTGCAACAATAAAACCAAGTTGTTCCTAAGTTCTGAGCAAGTTCAAGAAAAACTGTTTTTTTCCTTTTAGATATTCCATAAACTTATATTCAACTTATATTGAAATACCAACAATGCAATCATCAAATGAGATAACTAACATCATTCCTATGTTTAGAGTGGAACAAAATGCAAAGTGATTGCAGGAATGATTTCATTAGCCACTTTCTCGTCCCTGTCTTGAGTGCATTGGGGGCACAAAATGATGGACTGGTATGTGGCTCTCAGTAATTAGCAATAGCTGAGATTAATATAAAATTTTACCCATCAGATGTTTTTCAAATTGAGATGACTGAGGTGTGATGGATATGCCCAGACCTAATTCCAGTACTTATAGTCTCACAGAACTCAAACCATACCTCACTGATGAGCCCAAAGGTTGAAACCAATCTGGGGTTGCTTATTATCCTTCCTATTCGAGCAGGACCATGAACAAGTTGAATATGGCTAGTGCTTGTCTGTCTAAGATGAAATTGTGGTAGAAAAAAAACTATGGACTAGAATGTGGGCCAAGTAATAAGCAGTAGTTAGGATTAATTCAAGAATTCCCAGTGGCGAAGATTATTCAAGCATTCCACTTATTACTTTTGGTTTCACTAATATAGACTGGAGCAGGCACAAACTAGGTACCCACTTAGTAGAAGTTATAGTTATATGTGTACATGTTGAATGTAGACTAGATAATGATGATCATCTTTTTCATTGTCCTATCACCCTGTGTGTATTACTCTACCATTGTCCACCGTCTCTGACTATACCATGTTAGCCACAGACAAACCAATGTCCTGAAGAAAGGAGTTAATATGTGTTCACAGATCTGTTTACTTGAGCAGAGTAGTAAGAGGCCCGGTAATCGGGTACATTAGCATTAAACCCTCATTAATCACAAAGATTTGGCAGCCTTGGACAACAGGACTTCTAGGACGTTCAAGTGAACGCCTCTTAGAAGTAACCTCTGCATTTCGTTTGCTTATCCCAAGTACCTCTTGAATGTTTTAAGCCAATCTTATCTATTCCTAGAGAACATAATGAAAGGATCCCTGTTTGCCAAGTCTTTTCTATTCCTAGAGAATATACTGAAAGGATCCCTGTTTGGATATTTGGGTTTTGTTGTTTTGGAATTTTGAATACCCTTTCTCTCATTTTAACCTTTTTGTTAAGCTTCACCTTGCTAGAGCCTTCTTCACAATACCACACTCACCTGAGTAGGTTTGGAAAATGTGTCAGGTCCATTGTCAGATGTTGTTTTCTTGATTTCACTGACAGGTGCTGGCTGCACCTATACAATGTACAGATGGTGTACAATGATATCAATAACTTTATTTTCATGCATTCCATATTTTTATTATATGTCTAAATCACTTCAATTAATATATAATATCATTGATATTAGGGTCATTTTTAAAGGACAAGACAATTTTCCAAGGAATTGCTGATATACTGTGATTTCGGTATCATGCTATGAAAATTATGCTTATAGAGAACAAGAACCCATATAAGACCAGTTGTTTCTTTAAGATTAAGCCCAAGGGTAATTTGAGACACTGGGAGAACATAGGTGAATACACACAGTATTCAAAAAAGAGTAGGATAGAAATTAGCTACAATAAACATCTCATGAAGCCTTACAGATAATTAAGGTTTTCAGACAGGATGTTAGGAAAGAGCTATTAGCAGTTAGTGTGAAGTGCCTTTTTAATTAGACATTTTGCACCATTTGATTGTTTCCTTTTTATTCTCAAAAGGAAGTAGAAACATGTTTTCCCTCTAATAGTTATTCTGACAGATTCTTTTCCTTGTGAAGGAAACTCACTGACTCCATACCTTAAAGAATTCCTGGGTATAAACATGCACCCTCTTCCCTAAGTGCTCAGCAATATGGAGGAAAATATGCAACACCCCTTGAAACTCAACACACATCTCTCACCCCATGTACCTCTTACTGTCTGGGAACTAAACATGCAACTTCTTCGAGCCTTTGAACACTAAAAGGGGACACATACTCCTTTCCTGATGCTGCCTGAGCCATTATAGTCCCAGACTTACCGGAATCCATGTTGGGGCTAGAGTTCTTTGCCTGACATGCACTCGTTCTGGTCTCGATTGGACTGTGATTGGCTGGAAAAACAAAAGAAGGAAAAAAACTGAGGCCAGAATTGGTTCACGAATGGTGCAACCCTACCAATTCGAAACAAACAAGACTCTGTGGTGTTAATGTGAAGAGAGACGAACCAGAGACATATAAAAGGGAAAAATGGATGGGCCATGTGCATTCTGTAGTGTTTCAGTAGGCTCTACTTCTTTACCTAGCTGCAACTGCACTAGACATCCTCAGCATTAAGTTATCAATATAGACATAATACCAAGTACAGTAAACCCTAGACTTTCCTATGTACTGCGTAAGTTCAAAGAAGCATGTTTCCTTAACTATGGCTAGTCCAGAGGCGGACATTGAATTACCCAGAAAGGTATTATCCAGTGAGTTAAATGCTGACATAAACACATACAATACCTACTTCGGAGTAGTTATACTTATGCATATATGTTTATGTTGTATGTAAGCTAGACCACATGGTGTTCATCGCTTGGCGTGCTCCTTGTCCTTTCGCTTAATGTGCATTACTGTTCAGTGCCTACCATTTGTCACAAAAAAAACATTAGCCACAGAGGAACCCGTGTGCTGACGATAGGACAGGAATTAACAATATGTGTTTCCTGATGTCGCTTTCTAGTTCCAGATGTTGCTGACATCAACATGACCACTTTCCTCATGTATGGCGGTGAAAATGCAGCACAGACAGTGGGATCCACTTAATATCCACAATGCCTGGACACATGGCTCGTGGCTGGCTGCAGAGGGCTTGAAAGCAGTGGCGGCTCGCAGAGGGAGTGCTGCGGGGCGGTGGGGCGAGGCGGGGAAGGGCCTGAGTGGGGGGTAGTGGAGTCGGACATACTACGGGCAGGAGTAAAGTAAGTAAATAAATAAATAAAACTATTTACCTTGCGCTCGCTGCATCGCCAACTCGGCGATGCAGCGAGCGCAAGGTAAATAGTTTATTTATTTACTTACTTTACTCCTGCCCGTCGTATATCCGACTCCACTACCCCCCACCCAGCCCCCGCCCCACCACCCCGCAGCACTCCCTCTGCGAGCCGCCACTGCTTGAAAGGGACAGTATGATTATAAATGTTGCTAATACTGAAGTCCATTTTTTAGACAAGGTCTGAGTCAGCATAGAGAAGAGGTTTAATAAAATCCATGCTTATTCCTACACTTGCATCTAGGAACTGCGTAAGCCTCCTGACTTACGTACTGTTGGAACATAGGTACTGACTTGTCAAATTGAAGCCAAGCAGCAAAAGGACCTGAAAATCAGAGACTAGGGACATCAAGGGGTTGTGGAAGCTTGAAAGCCAGTAATTGAAGAACATAAACAACTTGACCCAAACAAAAAGCCTTTGAATTAACCCTATCAAGTAACTTTTGAATTTTGCTTATTCCTTAAACGCTCCGCATTGGTTAATCCTGGAACCTGGCCAAACTATCAAAATTAGAGTCAGGATAACCTTACCGAATATTTTGAATGTCCCTCTTTTTACATAGATGGGCTTGGGTGCTTTTGAATGCTGAATAACATCTATGTTGCCTTTATCACTTAGTTAAACTTCACCTTTCTGGAATATTTTTCAACATATCATGCTCACCACAGCAAGTTTAAATGCATTGTCAGGTCCATTCTGCAAATGGATCTGCTATAAAGATTGCTTTGGCATCAATCTGCTGCACCTGCGTAATGTACACTTGAGTCTAGATGTACAAAGCATTTTTCTGGTCGCAAACGGCCCAATTCGCAACCAGAAAAATGCTTTTTCTGATGTACAAAATGCAACATGCGATTGGGTAACTTGTTTCCAAATCGTAATTTGCATTTGCGATTCGTATTTGTAAGGGGAATGTTTTGGGCGTCCCTTCCAAATACAAAATCTGTATGGTATGTTTTACTGTTTTGTGACCAAAGTCCGGTCGCAAAACTGTAATACTTCACCGCCATTTAAAAGGTGGTGGTAACCCATACGCAAATGAGAAGGGGTCCCTTACCCTTTGAGAATGTTGGAAAAATATTTTTTAAGAGCAGGCAGTGGCCCCATGGACCACTGCCTACTCTTAACAAATGAAGCTTAAACGTTTATTTTTTTTCTTTTTAAACACATCTCATTTTCCTTTAAGGAAAAGGGGCTGCATTAAAAAAAAGATTGCTTTATTTAAAAGCAGTCACAGACATCGTGGTCTGTTGATGCTGATCCCAACAGTCTACAATTCCTGTGATGGCAGCGAATCCTAGTGGGTCTCAAATTACTACCTACCTCATTAATATGCATGAAGCAGGTCTATTTGCGACCCATTAGGAATCGCTAATAAACTCAAAAGAGTTTCATAAATTAGGAATAGCGATTTCCTAATTGTAATTTGCAGGAAATCACAGGTAGGAATTCGCTATTCCTAATCTTCCTACATATGGCCCTTGGTGAGGTCTGATGTTAAGAACATTAGTTTCATACGTTCAATATTCCTAATAGTGTTCCAAAATACTTCAATAATTGTATAAGCTAATAGAACTAGTGTCATATTTAAAAACAATGCAAATATATTCAGGACTAGATAACTAAAAGTGGCATTAGTGCTGGCATCAAAGTAAGAAACGTATGTCTACAAATGTTATAAAACAAATTGCATACAGGAAGAAAACCTATACAATACCTTTTAGCCAAATCAAAGGCAGGCCTTTGAATCACTAGCTTACACACAGAAGCATATACACTTAATTGAAAGAGAGTGAGGCGAGGATTAGCTACAATCCAGATTTCAAGATGCCCTACAGATAAGTAGAGGTTCAAACAGGAATTCAGGAAGGAATACTAATGGTTACTGTGAAAGCCCTTTTTAATTAGACATATTGAGCAATTTCATTTTGGTTCATGACTTGTTTCAGTCTTTGACTTAGGAGCATAAATACATGTCCTTATAATTGTGGCCCTGTCATAGCCTACTTCGTCTACCAGGCTTGTATAGTGAGTCCTGTAAGCCCTTGGTAAGGAACACACACAAATTATAACATGACCTGCAGCCATTTGGGGCCTAAACACAAAGCACTGCTAAAACCAAACACTTACCCGTGTCACCTTGCTCCCCATTCTTTTTGGGGCCAAAACAAGCAGCTCCCCTGAGGCACTGATCATTCAAAGAGGCAACATGGCTTATGTAATGTTCTGCTCCGGACCAGAGAGTTCCACACTTACCAGCATCCACCTTGGAGCTAGAGTCAGTTTAGTTTTCTTATTCCACTTTTTTTCTGATTTTGCCTCATGCGCACTGGACTTGAAAACAAAAAATGACAAATTCTGTTAGAGTCACTACAGGAGTCCAAAGCAACCATAGGAGGATTCTACAAACAAAATACATCTTGTGAATGGAGGGCTGGAAAGTCTAAAAGGGTGATCTGAATGTCAAAGCCTGATATTTCAACACAGAATGTAACCAAAGGCATCAGAGATGGAGAAGTGGCCATTGCAATGGCTGCAATATAGATTACATCACTGTTTGAGAATTACAGCTCTGGCAATTGGGTGTGTGGGAGAAATGAAAGTGGCCCAAATAATAAGGTGAATAGGTGAAGGCCCGTTAGCGAAACTCAAAGTGGGCAACTACTACTTTAAGCTACTTTCAAAGACATGTTTGCCAGTAGTTTTCTTTTGATTTCTCTTTTCTTCAGAGGCTCTTCTTTAAATGGAGCTAATTAACTCCAATCAGAGTCTATTGAATACTAAATATGATGTGCTAAATGTGAGTATTAATGGTCAAAATACATTCCTGGAAAACAGTCCAAAAAAGGACCCCTCAACATGTCACACCAACAGAATGTAAAACCCATCTTTTGGGTAAAATAAATTCTAATTTTTTTCAGACTCATAACTAAACTGTATTTTGCAATTCCTGACTACTTTGGTTTGAAGATCAACATCTTGCCATGAGAAGAGTTCATGGTGTCAGTCTGTAGCCTGATGCTCTCTGTGCGCAGATTAGATAACTGTAGAATTAAATGCACACTGAACATATATTAGGCTTTACATATTTTCTGCCTCATGCTGAATAACTCAGTCTTGTGTACTCTGTAAACTTGTTCACTGAAGTAAAGCAAGTTTTATACAAGTACAGTTCTTCACATTTATGCACATTATGTGTTAGTTGGTACATTTTCACTGGTCCTGAATGAATCAAACTGTGCACAACCCGAACCACCAGAATATTGGTGTGAACCAATGCGTAACAAACTACAACCTTCTTTTCTGAAGCTTTGGCATGAGTTTATATGACTTTTGATACATGTTTGAGAGTTTTAGCAATCAGCTATTCTTATGTTAGAAGCAGGTTCTGCAAGGAGCGATTCACCTGAAAACGTCTCAGTGGTTATGTTTGCAGAAAAGCAGCTAATACATCAAAAGATAATGAGTACATGCAATATAAATATCTATTTAAAATAACGACATACAATCCATCAAATCTCACAGTTATATATGAACTGGCTGCAGAGATCTCTGTGAAAATCTACAGGTCACAGGCTTGAAGCTTGGTATGACAACAGATAATTCTCATTACCCTTCCATTAACAGCTATTATTATTGTCTAAATAAATGGTACTAACTTAACCTGCTTCTCATAGATGGATTTTCATGGTTTGTCTATATACATTTATCTTCAATTTACATGCAGATAGCTTCAGAAATTGCACTAACCACATCAAATATCCCACCATGGATAATAATGTGGGGTACTGTAATTTCAGCTTTTTGAAAATGTGGTTGCCTTTTATCCACTCTCATCACTTACGCCCACAATGTTTCCCTATTCTGATATAATTACATTGCCTTTACTCCATATTTAATGCAAAACTGAAATTTACTGAGACTGAGCAGTGCAGAAAGAACACTTTTTAGTTTTGTGAACCAAATTTTAGATGAAATGGCAGTGCAAACATTTAACACATCACAGCTATTTGGACTGGCAATTCCAGTCAATGTAATTCTGTTCATTTTTCCTTACTCTATGAACACCTTCCTTTCTTGATGTTATGATATGAACTTTATTTAATAAACAACATTGTATAATCTCCAAACTTCAACATGGATTTGGTAGACCTTGGCATTCTGATAGATTTATTACAACAGAGAAATGTTTTAAATGTCCTCGTTAAAGTGCACTGTTGGTTGCAAATAAGACATAAAAATACCTCACCCTAAGTATGACATTAGCTGTTGCTGAAGCCCTTCACACATTTCTAGAGACTCAGTGAAATCATAAGTAATGCTATCAATAGTTGAACATAGTCCTTATTGACAGCTGAGATTTGGCAACTTTTGTTGCTTAAAATTAGGTATTTGTCCATTCTCCGATATTATCGTCATAAATTGTGCCACCTTTAATAACTGCACTTGTGAAATGGTCTACATTTATGCCACCCCGCTTAAGATTACTCCAAATGCACAATGACTTATGCCTAAGTAGAAAACAGATTGGGTGGGTGAAAATTATACATAGAAGGGCAATAATAGAAGATTTATCTGTGTAATAAATTAGAACATTCATGTAATCAACACACTATGTCCACAGGGTATAAAAAAGACTGAATCCACTAATGTAGACATATATTTAATGTCAAACATAACAAATTCAGTGAAACATGAAAATGTTGAAAAAGTTGAATTGTTTATGACTTCAGGAAAAACAGTTTTTAGCTGTGATTAGAGAGTGAGTAGGTGGCCAGAGGTAGGCATCACTGAATCAGTAAAATAAGGCCAAATATTACTGGGAAAAAAGGGCTGGAACAAGAGTGGAAAACGAAATGCCTTACGAGGTCCCTATTATATCCATGAGTAAATTTGAACCCTGGAGATACCAATATTAGTGGCATTGGTAACGCCAGGAGATTTTGAGTGGAAAATTAAAGGTCCCCTGTCAATTGAGGTATTAACAAGGGAATCAGGATCTAAACAACGAGTTTCCCTGCAATTCTGTACTCCCCAGAGTGACCAGGATTACAAGTGGGACAATGAATGCTCCCTTAGAACTAAGCAATTGCCAGAGACATTGGTTATTCCATTCCAGTTTTCTTCGTAAATCTTCTTTATTCCCTGAGCATGTACCTGCCATCAGCAGACAAAGCCTCATGGTGAAACAAACAGATCTACTAAGTGTCTGCAGATTTTATAATCCCAATTCTGCTAATAACCCATGTTGCCTGCTGATTTGGGATTACCTGGAATTTTGTAATGAGGCCCTCAGGAGATGACAAAGGGATGAATTTTTTAAATGTGTGTGATTACTTTATTAATAATAGTGACAAAGTATTATAATTAAGGATGCCAAAAATAGTTAATCTACCCAGTGAAATCCAAATACAGGTGTACAAAAGCTCCAGCATGAAGAGGAAACAGTTTATTGACAAATTAAGAAAATGTACTAAATGTTGACTTGACACAAATAAACAAATTTGAAAACTGTAGATTCAGGTAAAAAGCATTTCCATTCACTTCTGGGAGACTAACATTTGTTCAGCTATCTAAGCCATCAAAACCCTCACAGTATGGTAAATTGTATGAGAAGGGAGAAGGAGGTTCAATTAAAGTGAGAAGATGTTTTGAGACATACAAAAAAGCAACCATTTTCTTCAAAGTGGTTATGTGGAGGGTTATTGGTTTTTGACATGCAGATGTGATATTCACAGTCAGATCTGACTAAGCCTGTCAATTTAATTTTGTTATTGTGCTGATTTAGCATGTAGCTTCCAAATTAATAAATTAATGTGACTTAGACAGGATATCAGAACAATGACATAACTATTACAAACAAAGTTGCACATTTATTGTGAGGAGTGAAGTGTGGCAGCCCTATTACTTTGCTTGCTTTGTAGAACTGAGGGGCTTAAAAAGCAAGTATTTTGACTCCTATACATTTGGGGGTTAGTATACACACCATTGGCTTAGGAGATAAGAGTTATCAAATTTCTAACTGGGAATAAGCCCCCTAAAAAAGCAATAGTTTACACTAATGTATGAAAAGTGTAATGGTTGAAGCGCAACACTATATCAAAACCCTTGAGACCATTAGGGACACTGCTGCCTCTGATACAGTGTTAAATTGTCATTATATCTATATAGAACATGTAGTGGTTCGGTCCTCTCAGATTTAGGCTGGCATTGTCGGTAAACAATTAAGCCTAAGAATAAGAAGGGTGATAACATGGCATATCATTCTTTAGCAGCTTTTGTATTACATGTTTAGAAGTTCTCTTACCTGGTTTTCCTCCATCTGAAGCGTATATGTGAGCAGAGACTGTGACCAGGAAACAGCAGAGCCTTGCTGCCTCTCCCAACACCAAGGGAGCAAGGAAGCGGGATTATAAAAAGAATACTCTAACAGTAGATAGATTTTTATGTCTCCGTAAAACAGAATATGATGTTACATACTCTGTATTGTCCGTAAACCACAGAAATCAACAATAGATACAGCACAACATTAACTTAGCTAACACCTCTCCAGTATCCAAGCTGAGAAATGTACTGATGCCCCATTCTAGAGTCAAGAACCCTGACATAATAATGCTGTATCAGAGGTCTCAGATGATTACACAATGGCCAGAGCAACAGAGGTGGCCTTGACAACCATAAAGATGCAGCATGGATGCAGTATTCAAAGTTTCCACAGACCTCTGTTTATGAACAAACATTATTCACTGCTTGCTACGATGAGTAGTGGAATGCATATCTTGTGGAATAGTTTAAAGCTCAAGATGTACAACGAAATTATTTAAGACAGTCAGACGTTTTCTCTCATTCAAAAAATGTGATTCTTGTGCAGCTCTTTGTTTCTATGTTCCCCATTGTGAGGGCCTCTGGCATTTGTTTAGTCTGTTACATTTCAGGAAGATGTGTTTGTTAATTCCTTAGGTTCAGGAACACAAAATGGCAGATCGTCTTCAGTGAGTTCAGGGAAAGAACATTTTTCGCTGGGAAAACTGTCTGTGAAAGGGCTAGGTCTGCATCAATGGAAACTTTGGTGCCTTTTACTAACTAATTCCTGGAAGAGAAGATAAGAGGCTTCATGAGGAACCCCTTCAAAGCAACATTACACTATAACCCATATCAGAGTTCATCAGTAGTAAATCATAGCTTCCATGTCTGATCAGGCAGGGCTCAGGAAAAACTTTTGCTGTACAATGTTACACATATATGATTGAAAATTAGGATCCTCTTGTCCAATGCAAGCAGATGCCAGTGGCCCTTAAGGCCAAATTCTGTTTTAAAACAAAAATATACATTGTCCCACATAGCACCAACTATCACTGTTTATGCCTTATATACTTAGCAGTAAATAAAACATGTTATTATAATGCAACTTAGTAGCACACAACTGATCAACTAAGAAACAATACATGTCTGGGTCATACTTGTTTAATTAAAACTCATGACTTTTAGGTTATTTAAAGTTATCAACAATGTTGCCTTAATGTACTCTTCTGTCTCCTCACCCCACTATACAGTTCCTAAACCCAAAAGATCCCCACGAGACGGCAAGCAGTGTGTGTGGGTAAAGCTCAGAAGAAAATACAGTATAAACATGAAAAACAGTAAACATTTCCTTTCATCACACATTAATAAAACACACATAACCTCATTCAGAGAGACTGATAATTCTAAAACCAAAATAATCTTTATGTGCAACTTTAAGGATGAATGACCTATTACAGGGAAAATCAAAACCAAATTGTAAATGCCCTCAGTAATTTCCCTTTACTCCGGGGTTGTTCAGGGTTTCATCCATGAATTTTCATTAATTCTTCATTGGTTAAGTTGACAGGACCCCCAATATCATTAAATATGGGACTGCATACTTAGCAACTTTGTGTCCAATGACTGTGTATGCAGGCCTATAGAATAGCAGTAGGACATAATCAATTGCCTTAACGCGGTACAATTTACAATGTTAATGTATAAGAATCCTGTAAGTGAACTGTGAGGGGCTCGGTTGTCAAGGAAGATATATGCACTTATTAAGGTTCTTCACTTTTAAATTTTTTGTTTCTGTATGTATTAAGGCATTTGTTAAGTACAATCCTCACCCGAAGCCATCACAAGTCATACAATCAACAAACGTTTTTTTTAGTTAAGAGTAAAGACTCAGGGGCACATGCATAAAGCCATTTTCCGTTCGCAAATGGGCTGATTCGCAGAATCGGCCCTTTTGCGAATGAAAAAAGGCCTTTTCAGATGCATGTACTTTTTGTCATTCGCAATTTAGGTAATCGCATTTTTTGCGATTACCTAAATTACAAATACATTTAGGGAATCGCAATTTGCGAATCCCTATTTGCTGATGCATGTAGCCTTTCCTAAATGCGAACTGTGCATTTAGGAAACGCTAATTACCATCAACTTCAAGTTGATGGTAATTTGTGCATGCTTTGAAAAATGCACAGAAATGGATTTTTCAAAGTGCCATGTAGCGCACGTGCTTCACATGTGCACACTTACCTTTTTTGGGGGGGTGCATTAGGGGGGCCTTAGGCCCCCAGGCACCCTTGCATTTGCATTCGCAATTTGCGATTACCAATTTGGTAATCGCAATTTGCGAATGCATTACCATTCATTTCTATGGGCCTGTAGGCCCATAGGAATGAATGGAGTCACATTAGTTAATACCGATTTGCAATTTCTGAATCGCTATTAGCTAATGTTAAGGAATCGCAAATTTTATTGCGATTCCTACATGCATAGGCATTTGCGATTACCAAATAGCGATTCCTTAAAAATCGCTATTTGGTAATCGCAAATGAGGAGTTTGATGCATGTGCCCCAAAGATTTAAAAGGAAACAGGAGCTGTTGAAAATAGAGGGAACTAGCAGTTAGTATAAAACAATATTTTAAGAGATGGGTTTTAGACCTACTACTGGGTCTCTCATTTTCCATGAAGGTTATTGTTTGCAGATAGAGCCGCAATAGTGAGATCAAGGGAGCATGAGTAAGAGAGAAAGACAGAAACAATCTGGAAGAGAGAGAGAGGTAAAAAAGAGACAGATAGTGAGGGGGACTGAAACAGAAAGAGCAAAGAAGAGAGATTGAAAGTAGAAAAATGAGAAAATGGAGAACAATTTTCTGTCCTCCCCGGCATAAATGACTCAGTGATAGGGAGGACAAATTGCTTCCACTGGGTTCTTTCAGATCTTAAACAGAGATTTACATAGTTGATGACGCTTATGTGTGGATGTATTTAGGTGAGGGTACCACATAAGTAGGCTGAAAAGCATTGAACAGTTAAGATAGTTGGCACTGGCCTGCGTAGTGCATGAGGCGGGGTGGTGGAATTAATGCACAACAGGGCTCTGTACTGTAGAATACACTAAAAGAGTAAACAATATAAAGAAAAATACTAATGGAAACAGTCGTTTTGGTAAGGCAATAATTAACTATATAGAGTGTCTTGTTGGGTTACACATGAAAATAAGTGTCCCTTACACAATTCTATCTTGGTGTGCACATCGACTTTTAAAGTCAGAGATTAGTGGCATGCAAAATTAGTGGACAAAGATGATGGTGTTGCATCTCAATGGCTACAAGAATGTCTTGGCAAGTGAAAGGAGGACATGGTGACCTGTTGCAGATGTTACTTACGAGAGTGCAGATATTCAGACAAAAACCCAAGAAAGCTGCAGCCAGTGTACACAGACTGTCTCTGTGGGGCATGTGGGAGTCTGCTTGGTTGAGAGCCAGTGTGTATCATACTAATGTGTTTATATTTAAAATGTTTGAATGAATGTGAAATGGGTCAGTCAGGCAGGACCAAACACTTATCTGTGGCCCAGCAATAAAGGGTGTGGATGCAGGGCTTGAATTGGTCTTGCCTCAGTGCACCAAACCTAAGATTTATCCTTGCTGAAAAGAGGGACAAAATTCCTGAGGAAAAAGCACTCACTGGATAGGTCAGCACTTGGCTGATCTCGAATCACTGTGGGAGGACAGATATGTTGGGGCTCCCTAAAATACCCCAAACCATCTCTGCAGCAGTTACTTGTGCTGCAGATTGAAGAATGGAGAATTTGCAAATCTGCCAGACTTCTTATGCAGCAGTCAGTGGATGAAAAAGATCAAGTCACTACTAGAGTTAACTTAGTATGAATGCTTGATGAGACCACATCTCTTTAGCCAGGGAGAGCCACGTCCACATATAGCAGGCTATGAGCCAAATCATCCTTCCTGAGTGTTGTATTGTCCAATCCCTGCTGCTGTCGGGTCAACCTCGCAGTACAAAAGGTGAGACTGCAGTCACTCCCTATGAATTCACACCTGTAGGCATGGGGTTATGACTGAAAGCTGGTCCCCAATCTTCTTGATACTCTAAGTAATGTGTGGGAAACCATTGGACGTTGTGTGAAACTATACATGGGGTACAACATACCAAATTATCAGAGTTACGGTAAACATGTAAATGTGCAGCCAGAGTTATGATTTGAAGGTTGCGCAGTGAGGATGGTGTGTGCGAGGAATAGGCATCACTCAGCTCACCAGTACTTGATGGTAGTTTTGTGGGGAGCCCTCCTCTGGTATCTGGAGTTGTAGAAATGGGTTCTTAGCACTGTATATTCTCTTCTCTAGGCTTCTTAGACAAAGAGAAAAACATCATCAGTAGCAGAAAGGTAGGTCAGTAGAGTTTCAGCAAGTAATCAGACATAGTCATAATTTTCAGGATCCTCCAAACCACAGCTCCTTGTTCAGGAAGCACTATAGAAGTGTCCATGAATGTCTGGGTCAGTGTAGGTCTTCCCTGAGCTGGCACAGAGTTTGAGCTTACATTTCCAGTGCTTGGTAGCTGATCAGCAACCAACTGCAAACAGTACCCAGGCATCTATAGAGTTTGTGTTTCTAACTAAACAGGTTATTTCAGATCATGATCAGAAAACAGTGTTGGATGTCTGCCTATGACATGGATATGCCCATTTAAACAAAGCTTTTGGACAGAGTTGCTGATCAAATTTCAGCCTGTAACATAGTGGATCCCTGTCTGGCACCTAAAACCCACACATGGTAAACTGTAGCCTTGGTTTGCCATGCTGGGACATGTCCTGGCCAAAAGTGCATACCAATACCCTGAAGCAGACCCAGGGAACTGCAGAGTAACAGTTGGGTGAGGGATATTATACAATGAGCAGAGTATGAGTAAAGGTATATGAAGTTTACGAGAAAGAATGACAGAATAACTGAAGACCTAGCAGAATGGCCAATGGTGCAGTAAACACCGTATGCACCAGGCTCCAGACCGCTGTGAAGGGCATTAGGGAAACAAGAGATGGTGAACACACAGAACGTCAACTATTCAGAGAAGATGTAAGGCACAAGAGGAGGGCGACACCCTTAAACAATAGAAAGGAAAATGTTTCCACACTATACAGACCAAAAATGGTATGTTTTAGGAAACCAGAGAAGGCAAATGGATGAATAGAGAATCTCCACACAAAGTGTGTCTATGGTAAAACATAGCAAACACAAACAGATGATGGACAGAGCGTTGAAACTTTTCAGACACTCAAAACATACCCTAGTGGGTGTGGCTTCAGAATATCGAGGAGGGAATATTGAGGTCACAGAATATCGATGACCAAAATATCAACAAGTGAGCATGTTTATATTTTCTATACCTACCTTCACATATGTATACCATGACAATATACATATCTTCAAGGTACGTAGATGTGGAATTAAGAATAGTAAATCTATACCTCCCTCTGTGCACTTACCTTCCCAATACTTTGTTCATCGATATCCTGGTCACAATATTGTGTGACCTTGATATTCCCTCCTCGATATTTCCTACTATTATCCCACAATGCCTAAAGGTTACTAATGAAAAGGTTGAAAAGCTGAGACGTCAATGCTATTGAATGATCTTACTGATTTTCCACACATCCGCATAAAAAGAACAGGGACAGATTGTCTTCCAACCCTGGCCTTCTGAACCCCACACTATCCAGTGTAACCATTTTACAATACCACACATGAGGAATACACTTGGGAGCAGATGTATTATTTTTTGGCACAATGCAGCGCAGCGAGTAACGTGGCTGCGCTGCATTGCGCAAAGGGAAGAAAGAGTGCAGAGCCATACTTATTTGAAAATGGCTTGAATTCCCAGTGCTGCTGTGCTTACCGGCTGCCTGGAGCTGCGCATAACCTTTGCACCATGGTGTAGAGGTTATGCTTGATGTCTAGCATCATAGATTTTGTACTGGAAACATTTCCTCCCTCTACAAAATTCCCATGCCACACAATGGATGTGTGCTATACATTTTCTCCTAGTTTCTCCAAGTTAGTTCCTGCTTTTAGGAGGGATTTAGTCCCACAGTCTGGTCTGCCTATTTTAGTACATCAGTCTTTGTTCAAAAATTATGTGTGTTTGTGTTAATCCAATCAGCTTCCACCCATGTAACTTCATCTTGATGCATAGTAACACTAGCAGCACTTGCACAAGAAAAGGGCACCTTTTCAGGGCAAAATACCTTTATCGCTGGAAAATAAATGCCTTTCCAAGACGTAAAGCCGTTTGGCATCACGTTGTGCAACTTTGCCCCAGATCACTAGTGCAAACCTTGGTGGAGGAAATCCATCACATTTCTTTTGGATTCAGAGGCAGCCACGTCAATTTCATTGTTTCGAAGGGTAAACACTCCACTAGATACTGTGGTCACCCCACAATATTAAAAGGATGCTCATTTAGTGACCCAATGAAACCTATTCACCTCCAGCTGACTACTGTCAAAACTAACTGTACACATTGTAACAGGGTGAGATATTTATCTTTTAGCCATTATTTATGCAGTCTTCCTTCAAGCTGTTATAGATACTGCCAATACTACCTTGTGCAGACACAAGGACAGATTACAGACTTCACCTTGACTCGTTTCACACATATCTCCATATTGGTTTTTATTACAAATAACATCCAATCTAGGGGAATGATTCTTCACTATTCCAGCCTCTCATCATAAAATATGCTTATATTTGAGTACCAATACATTAGTTGTGAGTATGCTAAAACAAACTTAACTCTTATAATTTTACAGTCGTTTAAACATCACAAGCCTTATTTGCCAACAGAGAGCCTACCTAGCATTATTAATATCATAAAAGTCCTGAATGGAAAGGGTTTAGGAGAAATAGCTCCCTAGACCATGTTCTTTGTCCTGGCCTGTCCACGAGTGCACCACTTTAGATGGTGCCCTAGACTACAGATTAAGTCTGGACTTCACAGATCTAAATAAAGTACAGGCACAAATGTCTCAAATAGTGTCAACATTTCCTGAGTTAATCACAACTATAAGGGGTGAGGCCAAGCGGGCCAACATGGCGAACGCTTCGTAATCGCACCCCATACCCAGGACATTACAGTGGAGATCCTCGTCACCAAAACGGTTTCTCCTGCCTCACTGTTTGTGCTCCTGGGCCCTGCTTACCCCATGACACCAGGTGGTGGCCCCAAGACGGTCAGTCAGAGGCAGGCGGGGTCTGGAGGGCTCACAGGCAGAGAGATTTGCTGGGAGAGCAAGATGACACCCGCGCCTCGCCAGGGCATCTGAAGAAAGAGGCAGCTCATTCTTGTGCATGTTTGAGCCCGGTGGTGGAGAGGGGTGAGGCAGTTGATGCAGTGTCGGAGAACTCCGGGAGTGTTCACAAGCCAAAGGGGGCAGCTGGAGTCGTTACGACCAACTGGCTGCTGGTAAGAGTGCCCTCAGGGAAATGCTCGTGGAGCCCAGTCTGGAGAGTGGAGGACGATGGAGCCCACATGACGGCCATGAACGAGCCGGGGTGGTGGAGGCCACTCAGACCCCCAGAAAGGGCATCTTGGACACTGCTTTCCCTGCCCTGCCTCTGGTAAAAGCACACAACCCTGGAGGATAGCCCCAGAGGTACGGAGCAGGGGGAGCCCTCCGGGGCGGACTATTCTATAACTTGCCTGCATAACAGACTGCGTGTGATGGTCGTCACACCACAAACATGGGGCTCCCTCCCATTCTTCCACAAAACAACCAGAGAAGCTGCTGATCCCCTGACCGGGGGCACGCCTAGAGGTCTTGCTCTCGCATACCCGACACTTAACTACTCTAGAGGGGGGTGAGACAGGTCTTGAGGCCCACAGCTAATTCTTGGCTACAACCGTGGTGTGGGGTGGTCTCTCCCCCCAGCTGCTTGTGCTGCACACCGGTGCTCTGGTGGTGCAAGCGGGCAGAGGGGCCCTCCCCCCTCAAACGTCCTTGTCGCTCCTATTGACACTCTCCAACTTGGCAGCAGTCCTAGCACCGGATAGGTTGAACCTCCCATAATAACAACTGCATGGTCCCACGCTTTTGGCAAACTAAGACCTGTGGCGTCACTGGAGATGGCGCACAATCGATAAATCCTCAATTACAAAGACCGGGACACAATTATACGAGAGGCACAATGAGCTGAGGACCTCATCTTCCAGTCTCAACGTATAAAGATTTTCCCAGACTGTACACGCCAAGTACGGCAACAAAGGAATTCCTTTGACGGGGTTAAGCAGAAGCTCCGGGCCCTGAAACTGCAATATATGCTTCTATACCAAGCAAGGTTTAAGATGATCCATGCCTCCAAATCCCATTTCTTGAGACACCAAAGGCAGCATGGGATTGGGCGACAGAACAGAGGCACCTCCGGGGCAACCAGACCCTCCCATGAGGTACATTGAGTGGACAGGCAGCACCAAACCAGACGACGGCACAAAGGGGCTGTAAATAAGCCCTTAGTGGGAAGCATACAAGCACAATCAGGAGACACCGCTCATCAGACTCGGATGATACTCAGTTAGACCAAACCCTGATCGCAAACAATTGAGTGTCTCCGAGAGGCTCACAGTCACCTGGCCTGTTCGATCCAGACACTTCCATGGGCCTGACAGCTCAGGATTGATGACTTCTGCAGTTACCCGTAGACACCACTATATCCTTTGATGAGAAACCAGTGCCTGGTTCAAACTGGAAGACCGGTCCAAGACAATTCACGTAGTTCTGTTTCAAGGGCGACAGATGCTTCTTGGGGTGAAGTATGGAGTGGGGGGAAGTTGGGGGTTACTCACGTTAGCCCGAATGGGCTGGCTTGTTGTTATTGGTTTTTATGCTGTTAGCGACAGTCTTGCACAGACTGACATCCACAAATCTGGCTGCCAGGCTAAATCAACCACGATACACTACATGCAAACTGAGGTCGCTGAGACACCCGTCCAGATAGGCCCACATCCATATCCCAAGGAGTGAGTTCACATTTAGGACCTGGAACGTCAGCAGCCTTAATGATCACATTAAATGCACGGCAGTGTTGATTTTCACCAAAAGACTCCCCCCTACAGTCTTGCTGTTACAGGAGACCCACCTAATGGAAAACAGTTGCTCTCTCTTAGCCCGGTATGGGTAAGATAGGTTATTCCATGCAGGATACACAAGCGGCTCCAGGGAGTCAGCAATCCTTCTACACAAAACATTCCCAAATGCCATCTCCTGTGTGTCTCACAATTCCCGGGAAAATTTGTGGTGTTGGAGGGAACGCTAAAGGAGCGCTTCCTTTCTGAGTGTATACGTTCCCCCACTTCTGAGTAATGACATGACACATTAGTGAAACTCCAAGACCTGATATTAGAAATGCCACCAGGACTTACAATCCTAGGCGGAGACTTTAATGATGTGGTAGAGGCAGAGATGGACTTCAAAGGCCCTCGGGAATCCGGGAGCAGGTCGAGGGCGGGGCGTCTGCGTTGTGAATGGCGTGCAGGGGACTCTGCGATGCTTCGCGGGCATAGAACCCACACAAGCAGATTCATTCACAGTCATGAGCAGCTCACAAAACCCTATCACCGATCGATCTTATAATACTGCCAGGACTTGGCCTGCCTCATACAACAGAGGCCCACATTCTGCCACGGGGGAGCTCAGACCGCTTCCCAATGACATTGCACTTTGGCCATTCTGGCGCCTCAGAGCATTGCATCTCACAAATGCACCCTTTACGAAATACCACTCACAGGAAATGAAACACTTTCTTGCAACCAATAAAAACTCAGTCTCCTCCCCGGCACTGTGTAGGCTGCAAGGAAGGCTACCATACAAGGCATAGCAAGGGCGTACTGGAGGGGTTGGGAGCGGGAGGTGGGGCACCAGGCAGCCGACCTAGAGAAGGAAGTGATAAAGCTAGAGCACTGCTATCAGAAACAACCGCCCGAACAGACACAATGCCATCTCTTTGACAACTGGCACTTGCCAAGGCCCGCAAATGCTGTGTGGCCTCGACCAAGAGCGTAAACAAATGGGGCGATAAATCAAGTAAGCTGTTGTACTGGTAGCTGACAAGGGATGACCCCCTTCGCATGGTCACCCGGGTGATCAACGCCCATGGGGAACACTCAGTAAAAGTAGTTGATATAGCAGCAGCATTCATGACATATTCTTGCGGGCTATATGCTGCTCATCCACGGCTTCACAGAGAAACTACTCACCTGCTTATTAAGGACTTACTTCTCCCATGCCTACAATCATCTGACCCTCGGGATCTTGAGCAGCCATTACATGCTGAGGAGATTTGGCAGGCTATCCAGAAACTAAACAAGGGGAAAGACACCGGTGCCAGACCAATACCCGGTGGTATACTACTACTGTTTTGGGACGCCTCTCCAGCCACCCCATTGATATGTATCAAGAAGCAATTGGCAAGGGACATTTCCCTCCAGAATTAGATTTGGCCACTATAGTGGTGCTACACAAGCCTGGCCACCCCGCAGATCAATGCAAATCCTACCAACCAATATCCCTCATCAATACTGAACTTAATATGTACTCCAAGGTACTGGCCAATAGGCTTCTTCATTTGCTATCCGACCAGCCCACCACAAACAATGTGAATTTATGCCGCATCGGAGCACCAGGCACTGCATTCGCAGGGTGCAGCTGGCGCTGGCCCATTTATAAGAGATACGAAGCCCTGTCGCCCTACAGTTGCTGGGTTTGAGAAAGCTTTTGATTCTGTTGACTGGGTCTTCATGGAAGACATCCTTAGTCGATTGGGCTTTGGCCTGAGCTTCCGTTCTTATGTAAAGATCCTGTTCTCACATCCTCGGGCACAGGTACGCATCAATGGCACCCTTTCTGATCCCTTCCCGATTGGGCGTGGCACCCGACAGGGATGTCATTTCTCCTCTTTGTGAATTGTTCTGATCATGGAGCCATTGGCAACGTGGGTCCATCTTGATGCCCAGGTATGTGGCTTTGACCTCGGGCTGGCAGTGGAGGACCGCATAGCTCTCTATGTAGACACTGTCCTCCTGTTTCTGGCATAACCTTCCCTCACTGGCCCAGCCTGCTTCAGATGCTTTCCCTATACGGGGCGTCATCCGGCCTGCTGGTCAACTGGACTAAGTTCCTCTTGGCACCACTGAAGGGCGACTTGAGTGTAGTGGACTGGCAGGTACATTTGCCAATCCGAAGATTAAACTTATGATACTTGGGTGTGGATATTGCTCTGGAGCAGAGCCTTGCATGGAGCCTGAACTTGTCCCCCTTAGAGTTGACAGCCCTCACAACATGGTCCAAACTTCCATTGGATATATTCAGCAGGGTGGCACTATTTCAGATGGTTATGCTTCAGTGAATTTTGTATGCGCTCCAAAACGTCCCTCATTCGATTTCCTGGAATTGGTTTTGGAAAACAACAGCCAAGATCCACTCTTTCCTCTGGCAGAACAAGCCAGTTAGAGTGGCCTATGGTACCTGCATAGCACCGACGTATGATGAGTGGCTAGGCATGGCAGAGCTTCACCTATACTATTGGGTCTTGCAGCTCCTGAATGTTAACAATTGGCTGTGTGGAGAAGGGCAGGATCTGCAGTTTCGTCTTGAGGTAGCCCGAATTGGTGAGGACCAAATACTCAACTTGCTCTATGGAGACCCGATCCCCCAAATTCTACCTGACATTACCAGAGTGGTCATTGGGTCGTGGCACTCAGCCCTGAGATAGATGGGCTGGGACCAGAAACTCACCCTCAAAACCCCCTTCTAAGCAGGCACATGACTACATTATACTTCTTCATTGGGATTTCTAAAATAGGTGATGTATGGCAGGGTTCTCATTTAAAATCCTTCAAGGAGCTCCAAAGTAGATACTCCCTGCACAGATCCCAATTCTACTGATACTTGCAGATGCGACACACGTTCATCCCCAATACATACTCTTGCAATCCGCACCAGAATACAGGCCCCTCGAGAAACAAATTCTTATGGGCCCCATTGGCAAGGGAGGTATTGCCTCGATATATGGATCCCTAATTAATAACTCCCCCAGTTTCCTACAGGACCTGAAAACCAAGTGGATGGGACCCCTCGATGAGCCAAACTAGAGAGAAGCATGTATATCCCTGAGAGTGCTGGTGATACCCTGTGACGCATTCAATTCAACTTTCTGCTCACGACTGTGCCTCTGGCGCGCCAACAAGCTGACCGCACCCTCACGTACCTGATGCCAACATGCAGAGGACAACTTCTAACATGTCACAAGGGACTGCTCAGTTATTCAGAGATATTGGTGAAGAGTGTTTGAGGAGACCTTGGGGTGCTGGGAGAGGATGTAGAACCCTCCCTAAGAATAGCCCTACATGGTATTGTGGGGACCTCGGGTGCTGGAAGAGGATGTAGAACCCTCCCTAAGAGTAGCCCTACTTGGTATTGTGGAGGACTATGCTGGATTGAGGGGGTACCATACACTCTTGGGCATTTGGATAATTCTAGCCAAGCATGACATCGCAAAGTGTTGGCACTCCCCCTTCCCCTCTGACACTGGCAGGCTGGAGAGCGGCAATGGACTGGTGAGCCAAACTTGAGGAGCCAAATTATAAATCTAGAGTGTGTCCCAAAAAACACGAAAGAGTATGGGGGAAATGGTTACATCATTCTGGCCTAATCTGAATGGGACTGTGAAATTCCTACACCGAAATATTGTGCTACTTACTGTAGACGGTCTGATAGTTGTCAACTTCTTGTATAAAATGGAAAAATTCAATAACATTTTTATTATAAACAAAACAATCACAAAAATAAATCCTACAGTCAGCATTTAATCAGTCTGTTATTTTATGTTTGGTTTCTGGAGCTGCCTCTAGGTAAAGGTTCACAGCCTTACACTAGTTTTCTTTTTTTTTTCTTCTTAAACTTTATTTATAATTTTCCATAAATGTTTACAAACATTGCATGGTTACTCACTGCGACAATACAAGCCAACAAAGAAATATTTATGAAGAAGCATTCCGACATAAAACGCACAATTGTCTCAGGGTAGCATATACATCATACGTTGTATTACAGACATCCGATCAACTCAAATATCAGGGTACTCCCCAACGACTCATCACCCATTCTCCTTGACATAATACACACAGCAATTGAGAAAGCTAGTAATGCCGAAATTACCCCACCCCAGTGGGGACTATCCTTTCAGGCTGCTGTGAAGTAGGGGCAGAACCGATTTCCAGCAAATAGCTCTTAAGAGGCCCCCAAATATTTTTGGGTCGGGATGCAGGGGGTTGAGTTGTAGCATAAAGTTCACAATTCGTATTACAAAATGTGAGGCTATTAAGCCAAGCTTTCACTGTGGGAGAGGCTCTATTGCCCCATTTGATCGCTATTTCCCTCTTTGCAAGCAAAAGGGCAATGGCCGTGAATTTGCGCAGCTTTTTTGGGAAATCATACACATATCCCAACAAGGCGACCTCAGGCGTAGGGTCTATATCCAGCAGTGTCATTTTTGATAACAATC
The DNA here is from genome assembly GCA_963921515.1 of Calotriton arnoldi. NCBI lineage: Eukaryota > Metazoa > Chordata > Amphibia > Caudata > Salamandridae > Calotriton > Calotriton arnoldi. The sequence continues at coordinate 1,022,352 of CAWUFW010000080.1, read as the reverse complement.
TGAAAATGGCTCTCCAGTAATTCCCAATCTTAGCGCAGTTCCAAGTCAAGTGGGCGAAATCGGCATGTTGACCACCGCACTTAGGACACGTGTGCGGCCGGTTGGGGTCGATGGAATGAATTTTCGCCGGGGACATGTAAACCCTCCACAAGTACTTAAAATGTATTAATTTATGTCTGCTGTTTAGGGAGACCTCTTTAGACTGAGTACAACAAAAGGACCAGTGGGAGCCCTGAATTGGGTGTCCAAGGTCCCGTGCTCCCGTGCCTCCCGGATCTTGGCATCCTTGCTAGGGACTAAGGACATACATGCTCTGTATAACTTAGAAATTAGATGATCTCCCCCGGTACTTGTAATTAAGAGAGTCAGTGGAGGGAAGGACTCGGGCTCCAATGGGAATTCCGGAATCTTGGCTCTGAGCGCCCTACGAACCCGACTGAGAATAAATTGTTCCATGAATGTTGCCTCACTGAACCTCCCCTCCTCTGTGCTAGAGAAGACATGACCCTCTGGGAATAGGTCTCCAATCTTGTCTAATGAGTATGAAGTGAGCGTGCGTTGGACCAGTTTTTCTTCCGTGATGGGGAGCCATGGGTTGTTAATGATGGGGATCTCAGAAGAGTATAGGGTGCGACAGCCAGTCACACGTGCCAGCTTCTGCCAGGCCCAGCTAGTGGTGGATACTGTTTGAATATCCTGAGGATCTCTGGGAAATCCCTGTGGCAACACCATACGCAGGGGAGCTGGAAGCACTAGGTCAGCCACAGGTCTAGTGTAGGAGATCCGTGCGTGTGGGTGGTACCAGGAATTTGCAAAGCTGCACTGTGCCACTAGATAATAATTTTGAAAATTGGGCATCCCAAATCCCCTCTTTCATATGGTAAGGTCAGTGTGTCCCATCTAACCCTGGGCCTCCCGCCCCCCCAAACCAATCTGATGAGATGGGATCGAAGAGTGCGAAAGAAGCTATGTGGAACAGATACAAGAAAAGTAAGGACCACCATTTTTATAAGTGCAACTCGACCAGCTAGCGAAAGAGGGAGTCTCAGCCAGCGTTCTACTTGCTGCTCTAGACTATGCAATGCAGGGCCGTAGTTTAGCAGGATAATCTGTTCCATTTCTCTATGGATCTGAACTCCCAAGTACTTACACCACGAGTATTACACACTCACACCACGACAAAGGGAACTCACAATCCCACCGAACAGTACTCGGCGTCAGGGGGAACATTTCCGACTTGCCCCAGTTTATACTCAGCCCAGAAAAAACACCAAATCGGATTATCTCTCTGATGAGCGGTTCCAAATTTTCCTGAGGGTTGCGGATATATAGAACGATATCATCCGCGTAAAGCGAGATTAGAAGAGGACCCATTTTGAACTAGAGACCTCTATGCAGATGTTGCTCCTGAAAGTGTCGAACCAGATGGTACAGAGCCATTATAAAAAGCAGCGGGGAGAGTGGGCAGCCCTGTCTGGTGCCGCGGGTAAGAGCAAATGGGGGGACAGCGTGCCGTTCAGTCGAAGCCTACCAGTGGGTGCAGTGTAAAGCAGTGCTGTAAGGTCAATGAATCCCTTTGGGATGCCCAGCTTCCTCATTACCACTAAGAACAAGCATTGGCATAGCCAATAGGTCTCGCCTTTGGGACCTTATAAGTGTTTAGCCATGCAACAGTTAATGTTGTTGCAGTAAGGATATTGTGCAGCATAACTAAATACTTATAAGGTCCCAAAGGCGAGACCTATTGGCTATGCCAATTCTTGTTTTTCTGGGTGTGGCCTGGGGACTCCAGATGTGCATAGGGGGTATCTGGGATGTCTGGCTTGCAGGGTGCCCAGCATGGTGGTAAGTGAGTGCATTGACTGGGGCTAGTGGGTGGTGTAAGCGTCCTTCCTGTTTAAGTTATTGTGTTTTAAATGTGCGCAGTTCGGGGGTGAGTGTTCTTTCAGTTGCCTGCATGAAACTAGATTGCTCTCCCAGTAGGAATTCATAGCCCAGAAAAATACCTGCAGTTTAGACGCTCATTAAAATGTTAAGGTTCAGCTAAATTTCCTTACTCTTTCAGCTGTATTGTGTTAGCTTCCTTGTGTTATTTTAAGTTCTGTTTACTGTTCTCCAACCCGCTAAGGCTATCGGATTTTCCAGTCTATTATGTATTTATTTTCTTTCAATGTTTTAAAGAGGCAGGAAGGACATGATGTAGCAGGCGACGCCACTTAGGCTGGGAGGTGGAAATAGAGATGAAGAGAAGGGGACAGATATGAAATAAACAAGGGGAGAACGAAGCAGAAAGAATGTTGGAGCAAATCCGGGGTGCACGGACATGGGCGCAGACAGGGAAAGAAGAGCAAATCTACTGCATAACAAAAGAAAGTCAGTTGCAGCCAGTGCTTAATTTGAGCCGGTAGTTGCTTGCCGGTGGAGGCCACCGGCACTTCTTTTTCCTCGCATCACATTTCATTTGCCGATAGTAGGTGAGGAAAATCACACAATGCAGATAGACGGAGGAAGAGAAAGACGGAAAAGGGGAATAGCAGAAACCTGAAAGAGTGAGAGTGTCTGGTGTTTGATTAAAGAGGTCTGAGACTACACACAGTCAATAGTAGTTCATACCTACAACCGCTGAATACTTAAAATGCCTATGGTATTTAAATAGCACCGGTCAAGCCGCGATAGCAGCAGAGTGTTTTTATAATTGTAGCTATCTATGAATCCACAAATTGACTGATGGACTGGCGTAACAGGCCGGAATTTGACTTGTAAATGCTAGAACTGTTTACTAAACGTGAAGTTTTTGAGTACGTATTAACTATTAAGGGTATTTCTTCCTAATAACATATGCATTTGTAAATAGATGTGCAATCACTGGAAAAACAAGCGCGCGCGCCTCGCACTGCAGCAGGGGGGGGAAGAGGAGGGGACCTGCGCGATTCCCTTGCGGGAGCGAGCGGCACCAGGAGCGATAATTGCTACCATATGGCGCCAGCTGCTCGCTCCCGCAAGTGAATCGCCAAACGTGCACGCGTTGCCATTGAAGGCAATGGAACGCGTGCACATTTTTGGCTGAAAAGCCGAATCGATTACAAAAGGTCTTTTTACCTATGCAGCGCATGCGCGCTGCGTAGGCGAGACCTAAAAAAGGCCACTCCAAGGAGTCGAAGGCCTTTTCAGTATCAAGTAGGACTGCATCCGCCGGGATCTCCGGAGAAATTCTATGTATCACCGCAAATAATGTTCGCAGATTCAAGGCTGTCGACCTGTGAGGGACAAAGCCCGATTGGGTCGGGGAGATAATTCGATCCAGCAGCAAGGTCAGTCTCAACGCAATCATTTTAGCAAGCATTTTGTAAACCATGTGTAGGAGTGACAGCGGCCTGTACGAGCCGCATAAGAGCGGATCTTTCCCAGCTTTTGGGAGAAGAATTATTACCGCTTCGCTTAGAGTAGGGGGTAACGTCTTGCGTTCGAGTGCTTCATTATAAACCTCAAGGAGGTATGGCGCTAAGAGGTTCTTATATGTTTTATAAAAGATGCCAGTGAATCCATCCAGGCCCGGGGCAGTCGAGCCATTCATGGCATCTATGGCACTGATAATTTCCTCAGAGGAGAATGGCTCTGCTAGAAACTGTTGCATGAACTTCTCGAGCCACACCATAGCAATTTCTGCAAGGTAGTCCCTGCGGTCTTCTTCACTGTGTGTCACACGCGTCGCGTATAATGCAGAGTAATGTGTTAAAAATTCATCCCGTATGTCTGAGGTGCCTGTCAGGGTCTGCCCAGTTGAGAAGCGGATACAAGAAATGTATGATTGCCCGGCTGAGGGTCTCAGAAGACGCGCCAGTGTGCGGCCAGGTCTGTCGCCCTCCCCATAACGTCGTTGTAGTATCCTGCATATGTAGTGTAATGTATTTTCCACCCACCTGCTTAGCCAGTGCCTGTGATCTGATCACAATAGAATGTTGGAGTCTGATGAGCCTCGGAATGTTGGGACACAGAGAGGTGAAGTGACAGTTAGGCATGGGCTGAGCAGCACACAGGCTGCTCCTGGTGGGGCTCTCCTTTATAACTTATCTACTTGTTATACTACTTGTTACCTGCTTGAATAAATCACTTTAAAGTTAACCTACCTGCGTGGACCTTCGTTACTACATAATTTGGCGACGAGTTGGTGACGTACCTACGTGGAACAAGCGGATCTAAGGTACCTGGCGAACACAGGTGGACCTGGATATGGTGCAATCTACAGAAACTACAGTGGCTACTACCACAATGTACAAAAGCGGAGGTAACCAAAGGAAACGTAAAGGTGCCAACATGAAACAAGCGGGTTCAACAATCTACATTTATGACGACAAGAAGCGAGTAACAAGCATCAAAAAGAAAAGAAAAGAAGACAACACTAGTAAGATGAAGCACTACGCCGTTCAGCCCCACCAGTGGCCTCACCATCGGCCAGCCCTAGCACAGGCGTGTTGTGTTCATCTACACTACACATTTTGGTCTTTAGCTTTACCACCGCAGTCTGCTACTCTGCAGGGCAGTTTTCCACTACTCACAGACGGCTGTTTGTTTCATCTTGATTGCCTAACAGCGGTAAGAAGATGTTGTTGTTCAACGGTATGTTTTCTTACTACATTGAACTGTGTGATCCTGAGCACCGGCTGCCAAATTGCCTGTGGAAATGAATCAGTAGTGGCTGCAGCCTTTGGTCCTGACGTTATCCCCCTGCCTTCAGCTTTAATGTTCGAGTTATGTTGCTGACTCATCCTACTAGATGCCTCCTTTATGTGACATTGCCCGGCACATTCTTATTTCATTTCTCTTACATTGTGGAGTGCCAGCACGACGTTGTCTTCTCGTCCAGATTTTATCTGGTTTGACACCGGGGCATCGACTTTTGCTGTCCTTACATTTGTTCAGCGAGGGATTTTGTTGTGACTAACTTTGTGCTGTTTTCCCATTACAGAAATGTATTTTGTCCCCTTCAGTGGTTTCCCTTCTTCGTACCTGACATGCTCGGACTGTTGCTGGGGCCGTTTTTATGACACATTTTCGGTGAGTTTCAAGACATTTTCTTTTCATTTCACATATTATTTTATAACGCCTCTACTGTGGCCGTTAAACCGTCTAGTTTAGACAGTTTAATATGCGCGTGCAGCTCACCTCATACTACAGCTGCGCGCCTCCCTCAAGGACACTCTGTGACGTCACAGCTGCTTCGAAACATGGACGTAGTTTGGTGCTCTAATGCGCTGGCAGCCACCCTGCGCTGCGCATCTTACGTGCCGCCTTATTGTGTTTTGAAGCAGCAGGGAAGCTCCTGGACTACTGCGCAACGTGGGATCTTAGGGGGTCATTACGATGGCGGGCGGAAACACCACCGCCGTGCCGACGGAGGTAAAAACCGCTAGTTACCGTCCGCCAGCAACTGCCCGCACTCCCGCCAAATTAGGATGTGAAAAGTCAGGCTAATACCGCCCGCAAGCCTGCGACACCGCCCGCCATCAAAGTGCGCCCGCTTACGTTGTGGCGCCAGCCAACGGAGGCACACCGTCCGACGAAATAACGCACCGACCGGCATACAAATTTCGACGACACAACCAAACAGCCTCATCGGCAAAGAGAAACCGCACGAAAACAGGAGGCGGAAACCACTTTGACGAGCACAGAAACACCAACCCGGCCTACTCCGACATGAATCCTGCACTCCAGGCCATCCCAATGCTGTACCTGATGCAGCAGCTAGGAGTGAACGCGCAACGACGACGCAGGTAGGCAGACACACAACGATGGCATGCAAATACCGCACACAATGCAAGGGCGGAATAACTGTACATGGGCCCCGTAGACACCCCTGTGGGGACAGGACACATCCAACACTGTACCCACACATATCCCACCTGTAAAATATAATCAACCCGCAACACCCTGGGCACCCAATACCCCGGACCAGGAGGTGACGCACCCGGCACGGCACCGCAGCGCCCCGGCGATGACGCACATGCGCACAACGCAGAGGCCAACGACAGCGCCACGCATGGGCTGCACGCAAACACCGCAGGGTCACAACAACACACCACACACACCAGCCCCACCCTGAAGGCACAAGTCACGTGGTCCCCCTGCGTCAACCATGACCACAACCAACAACTCACAGTTACCAAAACGTAGTCACACAAGTGTGCCGAACAGGGGAGCAAAGTGACGTCGGAAGAGGACACACACCTGTGTGCAAAGCATGGAAAATCACACAGCAGCTGCGACAGAACTGCACAAACAATGGACATTGCCCGCAAAAGGCACGCCAGTCACAACAAACAAAATCTAACCATTATGCACGCAACAACAAGCCAGGCCACGTCCAAAATAGAGAAACCCTGCTGGCTGAGAACAGGTGTGCACAATCACGGCGCCCACACACAAGTCCCAATGTACAGCGGGAAAGAAGTGACCCACCCACACACGGGAGAGCAGATAGCAGTGAATGTCCTTCCATTCCCACAGCCAAATCACATTGCAACATATCCTGCAGGAGAACGGAGCCATTGGAACAACCACAACCCAAACATAGCCATGCTGAGTCAACCATCCCCTGGCAGATAACGCCAAACATGAAAGAAAGAAAAAACCACAAAATACAATTATACCACTGCGCCTTGTGGCTCAAATGCAAGTAATCAGGAAGGAGTCAGACACCACTGGCCTTGACCATTCATAAGAGCATGTGGGATGAGGGCCTGTGGCCGCCTCCCAAGCCATACACAAAGTCCTGCCGCATAACATCCATACAAGAACACACAGCACTGTCCGAGGTCGCACTCAGCAGACAGCACAGGCAGCCGGAGCACGCCACCACAGCACCCAGCAGCAAAATGGACGGGGCACCAGTACTATACACCTACGCCAGACAGATGCAGCTGTACAGCAATAGCTTGATACAGACAGTGGGCTGTGCAAATCTGGACATGCTGAATGTAAGTTATCGAGTAACTTACCGCATTTAAATGTTCAGCTGCGTCATCCCCGTTTTCTACTGTCGGAGGTGCCCGTACCACTGGCCTGTGGATCTATGTCTCTCCAACCCGGCATGTCCAATTGGGGACCTGGTACACCTGTTCTCACCCCTGGACGCCCACGACAGGAACTGTTCAGTGTATGGGGGCATGGCGTTTGTGGCTGCAATAGGACACACACTGCAATGGAACCAGTGTGCCTCCGCACAACGTATGCTGGATCACAGTTTCATCGAATGTCACCCGACATGTCCCATCAGGATCCTACAAGGGACAACCTACGAGGAACACGTTGCAACCCACCATCCGCTTCACTGGATGTCAACCACAAATAACACCAATGCGAGGGATGCACTGCAGGAAGGTATCGCATACCTGACAACCTGTCAATTCATGGGTCCCCAAATCAATACCCACAATTGAACATTCATGTGCAACACCGTAACCATGCCTGCCGTCCGCACGCAGAGGCCAGTCAGCTGTGCAACAACTATACCATGCACACGGAAACAAACACCTGACCATCAACACCACCGTCATGACACCTGACATTACCGGGACATGCACCTTGTCCATCACCACATCCCGTGTCCCTGCATGAACACGTGGAGGCTGAGGAATGGGACCTGTGTACAGTGACCACATGGCCAACATTGCACGAACCACATTGCTACAATATGCATGCCGCGCACCTGAACACAGGCACCTGTAAGTGCACGCTGATCTGTCTGCTGAATAACTTGAGAACTGTCATCACACCTTCTCCTGAACATCCGTGCAAGGACATTTGCATGGACAACAAATGCAACACCCCACAACATGTCCCCGGGCATTGAGTCATGTACAGTAGCCACCATATCGCAACAACATGTGAGACTATGCTGCATGCATGTAGGCTCATGCTCTGATGCCACCTCTGACGCAGGTGTGTCGGAGTCACTATTGTCGTAAACCTGTACCATGGGACTTAGATGTACTGTGCTCATGATGTCAAGCTGTCTGGTAGGGTAATCCAATACTGTCTGTGTCACAGCCTAGGGCACCTCAGGAATGAGCGAATGTACTGTAGCATAGCAGGGGCAGGGCATTCTTAACTCTGAAGCCTCATTTCCACAATTAACGACTTATCATATCAACCTGTACCCCCTTTTGAATGTGTAACCATGCTAAGTATATCCTCCACATGCATTACGCTGCCAGTAGTGTCCACATCCTGCATCACAGAGGAAGTAAGCTTCAATACATGCCTTAAAGCTAATATCTGACTCTGGAGTATTATTGATGGTAGACAAGTATGAATGAGAGAGGGTGAGAGTGTGAGAAGTACACGGGATTCGTGAGATCACCATGTAGCCAAGTGACATTGGATGTCCGCCCCTGAGAGAGAAGCAGAACTGTGGAATACACACATGTGGCATGTGAAGCGGGAGGGCCTCTTGGCACAGGTGGGTCTGTGGCACGGGTGGGTGCACACATGCAGTGTCGATACAGACTGTGTGGGGACGAACCCTGCGGGGTACATTACCACTGTTCTGGGTATGTGGAAAGACCAGCTGTCTGGGGATGAATGTGGACTAGTGTGTGCACAACAGGCGGGCACACGACCCATGCTGCATCAGGTGTGGACGGTGGCCCTCCCTCTGGGGACATGCTGGATACTGCTGTGCGTCAGCCAGGCCCGTGCCGAGACATGTACACCCCTGGCCTTCAGGTGTACCCCTACATCGTCCACCTGCACAGGCTACCCAGGGCATGGGATGGCAGTGGAGCTTGGTGGGTGGGAGGTCATGGCACCCTGCTCCTGGTCACATCTCGCTGGCAATACATTCTCAGTGTGCAGCAGGGCACAAGTCCTGACAGAAGAGGTGGTGGCACGCAGACGTCATGACAGGTAGTGACGTCACGGAAGATGGCCTGCACCATCAGACTCATCGCCTCCCCTCGCCCACCCCACTGATGCGATTGCATCATGGGAGCACGCGCGTGTGCAGCTGCTCCAATCACACCCCAGAGAGGCCAAATAGTGTATGTGTGGCTTCATTCGCCCCAGTCACCGAGCTCACGGCAAAATAGGTGGTGGGATGCCGTACACCCGCATGGTACCCGGACTAGAGCCCTGGTGTGCAGGCAGAGCTACCCAATGTGCTAGCGAAGTGTGTGAGTTGCATGACACCCGTTGGCGGTGGATGGCTCGGAGGCTCCTCACCAGGTGGCCAATATCACACACCATGGGTCCCTTGCCAATGGCAGCGGATGCTATGACATTGCGCGCCGGGGGGTGTCGACATGTCGTCTGGGATGGTGTTTGCGGCATGGGCCGCTAGGGCAGCTACAGCTGCTGAGTGTTGCATGTTGTGTATCCGGAATCCGGAGTCAGCCATGCTACGTCACTGTAGTCCAGGGCACGAGTCGGGGTACCATGCGGCTGTACGGCGTCCCCCCACCTATTGTACCGTGAGCACGGTGACTGGAGCGAATGGAGCCACACATACACTATTTGGCCTCTCTCGGGAGAGATTGGAGCTGCTGCACACGCGCGTGCTCCCATGATGCAATCGCATCAGTGGGGTGAGCGAGGGGAGGCAATGAGTCTGATGGTGCAAGCCATCTTCCGTGACGTCACTACCTGTCATGACGTCTGCGTGCCACCACCTCTTCCGTCAGAACTCGTGCCCTGCTGTTGTCAGATGCGCCACTGTCCGGGGGGTGGGGGAAGGCCAGGTATGTCAGCCTGACAGTGGCCCAGTTCAAGGACCACCTTGACTGGGGGGACAACTATTGGACATACTGGTGTAGCCCACCCACGCGCTAATGTAGGCCCTCCATGAACAATGTCAACTGCGGAAAGGTGTTGCCATGGGCAACAAAGTCATTGAGGGAGGCTGACTGACCCACGCACAGATGCCGCACATGCCCAACAGACACGGCACTGAGTGCAGCAGGGGTCGCAGGGGCAGCTGTGCCTGGTGTGAAAGACACTCGTCCCGTCATCCTAGTGCCGACACGTGTTGCACCAGTGGAAGTGGTTGGGAAGGCGGGCATTGGCCTCCGCGTGGCTGCAGAGGAGCTAGAGTGCACGTCCCCTGTGCTAGCAGACATGGACACATGACCACTGTACTCAGTTGACGCAGCAATTGTCGTATGGGCCTGTGAGTCATCCAGCACACGTCTGCCCCCTCCGATGCGCCGGTCACATTAGTCTCACCCAGCTCCTGTGCAGCTGCACCATCCGATGCCACACCACTGTTGACCGTCCCCTGTCCCTCAGCACACATGGTAGTTGACACATGAGGGAGAGCGAGGTGGCCTCACTCATTTGGCATCAAATCCACATACATGTGCAAGTGAGCCAGCACAGAACATTCCCAAGTGCACATGTTGCATGATACCTGTGCAAATGTATACGGCAACCACAATCAACACGTAATGGCTGTCGTACATGTAATGAACCCGCCAATAAGTGACACATGTGTTGTGCACATGGAACAACACCCGGACTGTCACCCTACGGCCATAGCCACTCATCGCCGTGTACACACCCACTCTCCTGATGGTGTTAAGGATGACCACAACAGAATTAGGCCAAGGACATACCTGCATGGAGCAGAATGTGTCACCACAAACACTGACTGCAACATGACAGTCCACAATGGTCATGAGCCCATTCCAGACAACTGTCCATCGCACGGCCACAACCACTGTTGCACAGTGTGCCGGATGTGTGAGTATCAGGAATATGTGGTGAGGCATCGCACACATGTGTTAAGGTCGAAATCTGAGTATGCACAGTACCACACACATACATGTGAATTGCCACTCCAGCTGACTACAGGCTGTTCCTGAGGTCTACGACACTGAACGCATTGACTATGCTGAGTGCCCAAATTACATCTTGAGCCTCAGGACACGCCCATGCATGTGAGTTGCACCCAGCACAGAGTACACTCACAACCCACTGCATCACACAACTAACATCACATTACCCAGAACATGGGTAGGCTGTGGACACATGCTGCCTCACGCTGCAAAGGACACAATCCCACAGCACTGTACACCTGCCTGCTGCTGATGCCCCTACAAACGTGCATCCGCCACAGGCTGTGTGACTGTCAATAGCAGACCATTAGTGGTGACATACAGCGCCATGCCAACCTGTCAATACGAGGGAGCATCCCCCGATTAGTCGCCGCAATATGGCCACACATCCGGCAGATGACGTCACCCTCTTCGTGGGATTGGCTGCACTGTCGGTTACACGTACACAGAAGCATCAACGTGGATGCAATGGCTCATCACAAGGCCTTGGGCTGGTGGACTCCCAACTGCAGGGATGGTACACATGAGGGTTTGTATATCACACATACTCTTCACTGCATCACCCACATCCACCAATAACAGTGGCATGATGCTGACCCATCCTAAATGAACAGAGACGTGTAACAGAGGCAAGACGGAATGGGACATGGCATTACAGCATGTGTACACCACACGTGAATGCATGCTGGTGGGAGTGTGTACACAGTACCTGTCCATCCCATCCAATTCAGGATGCCAGCACTTTGAGCAATGTGTAGTCTGCACACATCTACTGTCCATTGTCAGGTAGACCGACACATGGCTCACAAAGCTACACATCTTTGTGGGTGGACTCACTGTGTCCAACACTGCGCAGCCCTCAACGTACTCGCCCTGTGAATGGCTCACCCCGCAATGGAGGACACAATCAGTGCCACCATCTCTCACACACATCCCTATCACAAGGCCTGGAGTGTTCAATGGACAGAGCTGAGTTAGCGCATATCAGGAGAGTTGTGAAATAATGACACATGTGACCCACTGTACAGTCAGTGTAGTTTCCTTCTAGGATTGGGAGGTCAATGTGCAGCCCAGGTCTGCCGAGACTGAGAAGGCCAGCATTGAGCCAGCCAGCCATACACACAAGCAATAGCTGCCCAGAATCATGCATTGCCAAGTGTCTGCGTCACTGGGTGTCTGACATGAAAATGCCATGTACCACCACTCGGGAGGGACATGCATGGGGAAACACCTGAGAGCCTACATGCACCTTCCACCTGTAGTTAGCATGGTGAGCGATGCATGTTTGAACCCCACAGGCTCAGTCCCATAGTGCTGCGGATGAACGACATGTGTGTCCCCCACATGCACTCCCACACACACTGTAGTTGTCTTACACACACATGACATTTGCCGGTATTCGCCTTGGGCAGTGTGCGTGGAGCTCGGAATCTAGGAACTGCAGCTCCTTGCCGGTGAGTGGACATGGACATGTCATCAGAGTCGTCGACATTAAGGTGGACAGGTGGCAGCAGCAGCAGGTGTTGTTGAGGGGTGGCAGTAAGCAGTCCCTGGTAGCTGTGGTTAAGCCTGTCACCCTCCCACACTGATATAGCCCCCTTGGGGCTGTTTCAGCGTGACCAAGCTGCTGCGATTGGTGTACCGCTCAGCCCGTGTACGTTGTGTTGTTGGTGTGTGCCATACTCACCCAGCCTTGGAAGCTGTGTCAGGCACAGCAGCTAGGTATATTGCCGTGGTGTTGCCGCTACCCACATATGCAGTCTGACTCCGTCATCATGCCTATCAAGCTAATATGGCCTCAATAACCATGTGCATGCACATAGCAATGGTATGTGTCAGTGGTCCTTGCTACTGGTAAGGGGATCTGTGTAAGAGTAATGTTGCTGTGCTGTCCCTACTTGTCAGCTGTTCGTTGATACTATTGCTTTGACGATGATCTTTGTTTTGTGTATGTGTAAATGCCATGTTGTGTGTTGCATTGACATGTGTCCACTTCCATCTGTCCTAGGAGGAAACCAAACATACATCGCCCCTACCAATTGCTGTCAGACATGGAGGATGTGGAGGTCATCAGGAAGTTCCGTCTGGACCGGCCCACCCTGCATCGCCTCTGTGCCATGTTGGAACCCCACCTTCGTCCTCGCAGGGTGTATCCAACTGCATTCACCCCCTTGTCCAAGGTGATGGCTGCACTGCATTTCTTCGCTACCGGTTCATTCCAACACACGGTGGGCAGTGGAGGTGGGATGTCCCAGCCCATGTTCAGCAAGGTGCTACGGGATGTCCTGTCGGCAATGATGCAGTACAGGAACCGGTACATCAGATTCCCCAGGGCCCGTGATTTGCCTGCGGTGAAGGGTGCCTTCTATGCACTCGGACGCATCCCCCAGGTTGTTGGTGCTATTGATTGCACCCATGTTGGCCTTGTTGCACCACAGGCCAATGAGCACATCTATAGGAACCGGAAACATTTCCACTCCCTGAATGTGCAAGTGGTGTGCCTGGCGGACATGATCATTACACACGTGTGTGTGAAGTTTCCCGGTTCCACCCATGACTCGCACATCATGCGCCACAGCATCCTCCCACGTCTGATGACCAATCTGCAACCGGACCGTGCGTGGATTGTTGGTGACTCTGCGTATCCTAATGGACCTTGGCTGTTGAGTCCACTCCGCAATCCTCGTACACCAGCTGATGTCAGGTACAATGAGGCACATGGGAGGACCAGACGTGTGGTGGAGCGGACATTTGGACTCCTGAAATCCAGATTCAGGTGCCTGGACCGCACCGGGGTGCACTGGCATACTCCCCACAGAAGGTGTGCCAGATTGTTGTGGCATGCTGCATGCTGCACAACCTCGCTATTCGCAGGCGGATCCCCCTGATAGTGGATGACGGTGGTCAGCCAGGGCCCCCGCCTGCAGGCCAAGCCGTGTCCAGTGACGAGGACAGTGGAGAGGAGGAAGCAGTGAATGAGCATCAGCAGCTCATCGCCCGCTACTTCACTTGACGGTGAGTGTCCATGTACGACGGCTGATGTCGCTGTAGTTGTGTATGTGTATGTGTGCATTGACAGGGCGGCCTATTGTTGACTGAGTGCTGTGTGGCAATGGTCCATGTCCAGGGTGGTATGCCACTGAGAGTGGCTGTGACATTGTGCCCTGTTGCTCTGTGAGATGTGTGTACATTGCTTAGACATGATGACAAGTACTGTGTGATGAGTGTGTGACACACACAGTCAATGGACTCTTGTTCTGTTTGTCACCCCTAGATCCCTACAGCCTCTCCTGGCCTATCGACAGAACACACTACAGATGAATTTCTGTACATGCAGACATTTGTGCACCATTGATAATAAACATAGCAGATGACATAGGATGTGATTCAGGTGTATTTATTTCAAAGGTGACATGTGATTGTGCAAAAGGTGATCAAGATGGTAGTGCATGCTGTACAATGAGTTGACGGTCCTGTCCGCGTGATGGTCAAGGTGTACCCATGTTGTCCTGGGTCCGCAGTCCAACAGACATTTGCCACTCGACTGGCAGTGTGGGGTGGGATGGTAGTCCAAGTGAATGCAGGGGGTGGCCACCATGGCTGGCTGACTCACTGGCGTTTGGAGCGTGCGAAGTCCTCCCTGGACATCTGTTTCCTCTTCGGACGGCCCCTTCCACGTTTGAGGGGAGGGGGTTGTGTTTGTGGGCTGCTGGTGGTGGCTGAGGATTGCCCACTCGCTGTGGACGCAGGGGAACTCGATGTTGCACAGGCGCAGGGACCTGTGCCCCAGCAGGTGGTGGCGCAGGTGTTGTGGTTGGCCTTGAGTGGGCCCTCACCTCCACCACTAGCTGGCCCATGAGGTCCACAAGTCGGCCCATGTGGGCATCCATGGACCTCAACACCCCAAGGACTTCCCTCGTGTCGGAAGCTGACCTGGCCCATTGTCCCTGGGCCTCTTCATAGGCCCCAAGGACTCTGGCTATTTGCGGAAGGGCTTGGCTCCCAGGCTCTGTTGGCATTGGCCTGACCCTGCTCCTCCCACCTGGACTGCTGCCACCGACCTGCCCACTCGCCACATTGGTCACCCGGGGCCTCCTCCTGGCTCCCAGGGTAGATGTGGAGGTGCGTGCCACCTCTTGGGATGGCTGAGTGGTCAGGGAGGCCGTGGTGGTGGTGGTGGTGGTTGCGGCGGTGGTGTTGGCCGCAATGACCGTGGCAGCAGGGGCCTGGGACTGGTCACCAGCCCTGGGAGATGGGTTGGTGGGTAGGAGGGGTCCTGGTGTGCTGTTGCGCCCTGCCACACCAGATGTGCCAGGTTGGGAGTCCTCGTCCGTAGAGGTGTCCAGGCTTTCCACATCCGTGAGTCCGTGTGGGGGGCTTGTGGACTGGCTGTGATGGCTGGTGTCTCCATCTGCAGCATCATGCTGGTCGTCACCTGTGGGGCGGAGACAAAAAGTTATTGTGTTGCACCTTGCATGGTTTGAGTTAGATGTCTGACATGCCCAGTTTGTGCACAGTTGTGCACTGATTTGCCGGATGCGTGTGTATGTCTTTACAATGTGTGTGCGTGATCAAGGCAATGGAATAGTGTGATGGGTGCATCTGGCATGGGACGGATTTGTAATGCCAATTGGTGTGTGTTGCAGTACCCCTACTTTTTGTGGCTTTGGTGGGAACGGGGTACAGCCCCATGGACGGTTTGGTGTAGGAATATGGTACTGTGGTACATACAGTGACATATGGGTGCAGAAGGGGACATGTGTTTTGGCCACACGACACTACAGAGACAAAGGTGTGTGTATGTCTGACTTGGCCAGCATATCTGCTCACTGTTGTCATTTATGGGCATTCCACAGCAGGCATTGTAGTGGGTGAGTGATGGTTGTATGCCACACGACGTATTGCAGATGGTACAATTCCTTGGTGTGCGTGCTACTCTCACCCATGTGCAGCAATGCAGTGCTCTTGGGGTGTTGACTGCATTTTGTATGTTGTTACTCACAGTGTGACGAGCGCTTCAGACACAGCAGACACATTATTGGTCATCGGCAGGACTCTTTGCTGTACTACCGTCTATGGGGCAACTGTTTAGCTGATATACCTTTCATGTCACTGGGGCTGGATGATGGGATGGATGAGATTTTGAATGTGCATTGTGTAGATGTGTGGTTCATGGGTCCAGTGGTGTATGTGACATTACTGGGGTTCCACTATGTTTCATTTGGACGAGACAGACTTACATGGGTGATGTTGTACTATGTCAAGGGTAGGAGCAGACACGACTACATGGACAAGACTTGGATGGTGTTGCTGATGTGTGTGATGACTGACACAGTGCACGCCATGTGGGTCAGTACTCCAGTTAGACTTGTGCATGCTGACGTGACTCGTTACGTGTTTCTGCATTTGAGATGGCTCATGTGGGATATGACTCTGTAATGGATGACCGGGTGCACATTGGTCACGTGTTTGTAGCAGGGAGCAGTACTACCTGTCGCTCTGCTAGGTGACATGTCCCACATGTTAGTCGTAGTACAGTCCTCATGCCTACAGACACCCCGCCCTGTACAGTGGTCTACCCAATTGTTGGTTTTGAGGGTGGAATGCAATGGCTGCCACATGGTTGTGGGAGGGAGGGGAGCTCCATCTTGCTGGTCTGTGGGTGTGGGGGCCGTGTTGTGAGTCGTGGTGATGGTTTACCATCCACAGACAGCCCTCCATGTAGGGTGCCATATCTACCTGTCGGGTGTGGGTGTGCACTGCAATGGCTGGCACATGGGTGTGGGAGTGCTCCATCTTGCTGCGCTGTAGGAGTGGGGGCCTGGGTGGGGGGGACTTCTGCAGTCCCCCCTCTGGTACTCGGAGTTTGTGGTACGGCTCCTTACCTGTTACTTGTTGGTTAGTGCTGCTATGGCTGACACATGGGTGTGGGTGTGGGAAGTGCTCCTTCCGGCACATCTGGGGTACAGAGGGTCCTGGTGGGTGTTGTGGTGCTGGCTGACTGTGCACATGCCCCCATGGTTTTGTTTGTTGGTACCTTTGGGCTGAGTGTGTGGGAGTGTCTGTTGCATGTGTGAGAGATGTCTGGTGTGTTGTGTGCTGGACATGGGGGTGTTTGGCCCTCGGTGCTATGGCATTGTGTTTGTGCATGTCTGTACATGGCGGTGTGCTGGTATACATTTGTTTGTACTTACCAGCCTCCACTCCCCCTGGTATTCCGATGAGACTCTCCGGATGTAGTATGCCTCGCACCTTCTCCTCCCACGCCTTGAAGGTCTTGAATGGCGCGGGTGGTCCGCTGCCGGTCCTGTCAGCCAGCTCACGGTTCTTGGCCTCCTTCTTCCTGACCAGGCTTTTCATGTCCTGCCACCTCTTGGTGATTTCCCCCCGGTTGCGTGGCACGTTCCCAACTGCATTCACCTGGTCTACGATCCTTTTCCACATCCTGTTTCTGGTGGCTACTGGTGTCTGTTGGACCTGGTTCCCATAGATTTGTGGGTACACCTTGATGACCTCGTCGACCATGACCGTCAACTCTGTGGCAGTGAACTTGGGCATTCGTTGTGTTGCCATGGTGCGTAGTGTAGTTTTTGTGGTGCTGGTGTGGTGTGTTTGGTGTGTAATGTGCAGGGGGTTTGTGGTGCCGGTGTTTGGGTGGTGGTGGTGGTGGTGGTGATGGATGTGATGTGTGTGTGCGTGTGGTGTGCTGCTTTCCTCTGTGTCTCTCCGTGTTTTCTGCTGTGTTGTTGGCTTTGTCGTGGTGCAAGGGTTTGTGGTCTGTGAGGGGGCTGCTTTTGTACTCACCTATGTGGGTGTGTCATGATGGTCTATCGTTTTCAGGTGTGTTGGGCGTGGTGTCCTGGGATTTATGCTTATTCTATGTTTGGCAGGGGGATGTGTCTTTGGGATGGGTTCTGTGTCTGGGTATTTTGGCGTCGTTTACTGTGTGGACTTGTTGGCCGTGTTGTGTGTATTTGTTTGTGCCGCCACTGATTACCGTGCACGGACGTGGCCGCCTTGTCAGTTATTCATTTCTGTAGTTCGCCGTTGCGGGCGGGATATGTGTTGGTTTCCCGCCCTCATGTCGGGGGGATCATAATTTGACGGCCGGTGTGTAGTCCGTCCGCGCGGTCGTATTTGGCTTTTTCGGGCGGTATTGCGTCCGTGGCGGACGGATTGTCTTGGACTCTGACATGGACTGGCGGTATTCTGTTGTGTTTTTCCGCTGCGGGCGGTGGTTGCTTAGCGTCATCATAATTGCTCGTTCGGTATTTCCATGTTGCAGGCGGGCGGTAATTTCAGGCTATGGCGGTTGACGGTATTTTTACCGCCGGTTATCGTAATGGACCCCTTAGTGTTTTCAGTGTCTCTTTTCGGAGGAAACTATTCTGTTTTAGCATTCCTATCGCTCCCGGTGGAATTTTACTTTAGATCTCCTTTCAGTTTTGGGCATTGCTCGTCAGCTTTGGAACTCTGGAACATTTTAGGAATAAGAAATTGCCTTTTATTCAATCTACTCCTGAACTCGGTATGTACATTTTGTCCTTGATTTTCGAGCCCACATGCCCTTTTGGAACTCTCATTTCAGCTGTCAGTGCATGAGGTATTTCAACTACACATTGCGCGTGCTACACTGGATTTCGGTTTCACGCGCATTGTTATCTTTATCTGCCACCATTTGTGACATTGTTTCCGTTTATTTGCCTACTGTGCTGGATTATATATATTTTTAAAACGAAACGGACATTCTGCTTTTGTGTGAGTTCTACAGAGTGTGAGCCCATAGTGTGCTGGGCTTAGATACAGTGTGCTTTCCAAGCTTCCTACGTGTGAATATATACAAAAATGCATTTGGTGATAATCGCTTTATTGCTGCTTAACACAACTTAACAGCTCTTTATCTGCACATTTTATCCTGCATAGGATAGTATGGCGGGTTCCCTTGGTTCATCATCCATACGTTCTTGGACTCTGGGTACACACCTTCATGCTCTCAGTGTTCATTTCACATACGTACGTTAAACGTTTTATTACTTCCCTACACAGGGTTGGCAATGGGTACTTCCCCCATTTGCCCACTCACACATTTTCCTACATGGGCTACATACGGTTTTCACCCTAACTCAGGGCACTGTTCCATGGGTCACAGTCCCATTTATACTTACACAGGTACCCCTACACAGGGCACCGTTCCATGGGTCACAGTCCCATTCATACTTACAAAGGTACCCCTACACAGGGCACCATTTTATGGGTCACAGTCCCATTTACATTTATACAGTCACCCTCACACAGGGCACAATTTCATGGGTCACATTCCCATTTACAGTTACATAGTCACCCTCACACAGGGCGTCTTATGGGTCTTAGTCCCATCTTCACAGGGCAGTACTGTTTTCCTCTACATGGGGGTTGACTTTACACGGCCTGCTATGTCATGGGCTTTTGTCCCATTCAAGTGCTCCTCACCCTCCTGCCTAGGAGTAGAGGACGGCCATGGGTCTTAGTCCCATTGGCTGGTATTTCCTTTGTATTTTCTATTATGTTACATTGCTGTTTCATATACGCATAGTTACACTCAATTTTTATTTGTAGTATCCATTTGGAAATGGGGAGGAGTATTGTGATACTGTTTGTGTCCATTCGCTTCCTCTCTGTTTTCTCCAGTTCAGATTTCCTATTGATGTTCTCTTCCTCTTCATCTTTGGAATCTGTTCCATACGCATTTCACTGTTATTCTTCTTGGGTCTTTAGTCTTTCCCTTTCTGCAGTGTTCTTCTCGTTCTTCCTTGTTCAGGAGGAATCTCTTCCTTCTCTTCTCCTTGTGCTTGGGTATGTCTTCTGTTCTGTTCCCGTCGTGCCCTGTCCTTCTTTCCTTGCTTGCCTGCCTGGCCAGTGGGTGTGCGTAGGGGTTGCATTTGGTACGTCTCTCTCGCTATTTCTTATTTCCTCGCTTCCGTCTCACTGTCTCTTACTTTCTATTTCGCTGTTGTTGAGGATGGGTTTTTTCTATTTGCTTCTTACACTTTACCTTCTCCTCCTTGTCTTCTCCCATCTATCTCCTTGCTCTGCTTTGCTTGTTCTGTTCCTTGACTTTCTCTCTGTCACTCCGTTGTTCCTTCCTAGCTCTCTGTCCCTTGTTCTCACTCGTTATATTTTATCATATATTGCATTTGTTCTTCTGTTGGAAGGAAAAGGGATATGTAGTATCCTGCATATGTAGTGTAATGTATTTTCCACCCACCTGCTTAGCCAGTGCCTGTGATCTGATCACAATAGAATGTTGGAGTCTGATGAGCCTCGGAATGTTGGGACACAGAGAGGTGAAGTGACAGTTAGGCATGGGCTGAGCAGCACACAGGCTGCTCCTGGTGGGGCTCTCCTTTATAACTTATCTACTTGTTATACTACTTGTTACCTGCTTGAATAAATCACTTTAAAGTTAACCTACCTGCGTGGACCTTCGTTACTACATAATTTGGCGAAGTGAGTCTCGCGCTCTGCTGTCTCCCTAAACTCTGTCAAGAGTGTCAAGCGGCGGCCATTTCTAGACGGATCAGGCTGCTCAACCTGCTCTCTGTCTAGTGCATCTAGTTGTTGTTCAATACGAGCTATCGTACCTCTCAAGTCTTTCAACACCCCAGAATGTTTAGAAATTCAGACCCCCCGCATATAGGCTTTAAAGGCATCCCAAAGTGTGGCCCATGAGCTCACTGATCCTTTATTTAGATCAAAGTATGCCCCGATGGCTTCACGAAGTTCCGTACGGAACATTTCATCCATCAGCGCCTGTCCGGGGAACCTCCACTGTCTCTCACAGCCCTCAGGTCTGGGGACACAGGCTTGCAATACTACCAAGGAGTGATCAGAGTATGTGCTAGGGAGATGCTGGGATGACCATTACCAGGTTGCCAAATTAGGAGTAACAAGCCAATAATCTAATCGTGTCAAGGTGTCGTACTGAGCAGAGTAGTGAGTATATGCGGATTCTCCCGGGTTGCGCTGACGACACACATCAACTAGGCCCACAAAGCTACATAGATCCAACATTGCGTGGAGCGCACAGGGTTTGGTATCCGGTGAGCTGGACGTACTGTCACGCACAGGGTCCAACAGGAGATTAAAATCCCCACCCATGCAAATATAGTCTGCGTCTAATTGTAGGAGCTGTGCATGAAGGCCATGAAAACATTCTGGACTGTCCACATTAGGCGCATAGACACAGACAAATGCCATGCGGTGCCCCATCAAGTGACCAACTACCATCGTATAGCGTCCCTCCCTGTCATTATGGACTTTGGAAAACTGAAAGGGCAGACGTTTGTGAATCATTACGACCGTGCCCCTCGCATATGTGCTGTAATTCGCAAAGTAGCGATGCGGGCCCCAACTCGAGGCAAAATTGGTGGGAGCAGACTTGGACAGGTGTGTTTCTTGTAGAAATGCAATGTCAACCTTATGGCGCTGTAAATAGTGCAAAACCTGTTTCCCCTGTCTAGCATTATTGAGGCCCCTTACGTTCCAGGTGATCAGCTTCAGATCTGAAAAAGTGGACAACCTACCCCACACCGACATTCAGGCAAGTTAACAGTGATTGTAGTTGTGTGTCGCAGTTAGAACACAACATGCTGCAGTGAGTAAACTGAGATAGAACCAATGGTAACCAATGATTGCTAACAAACCCCCCCTCTACACCCCTCCCATCCCTGCGCACCCCCTCGCAGGGAATATCCCCATTGACCGAGCAGTAACATGCATCATGTAGACACCCTAGAGAATAAAGAAGGAGCAATACAAGATACATTCCAACTATTAGAACAAACTTAAAGTGGTATACACTTGGGGTGTGGCAACGCCACGCCAGTTACCCAACTTTGCAATAATCAATAAAACGCATCATTCGCCCTAACACAAAGATTCACACAGTACTTAGCCGTTGCACTCCAGTGTGGACAGCGTGAATTATTCATTGGAGAAGAGCTCCACACTTGCTGCCGAGCCACTGTGAGGGGGAGAAGCTCCAGCCATTTCCTTATTCTTGTGACTTCTGTTCCCTTTGTAGTCCCTGCAAAACTCTTGCACCGCTGTGGGACTGTCAAATATACGGGCGCGCCCTTCAACATCCACCCGGAGGCGCGCTGGGTGTATCATGCCATATCGGAGTCCCAAATTGCGGAGCGTTGCCTTCACGCCAGTGTACTTCCGCCTCGCCTCTTGCACCATGACGGTAATGTCCGGGAACAGTGCCAACGTCGAGCCTTGCCAGGATATGGAGCCATGTTCTCTCGCCAGCCTTAACACCGTATCTCTGTCCCGAAAATGTAGAAGCCGAGCAATAATGGGTCTAGGTGGGCAAACCGGGTTGGGACGAGGGCCAAGTGAGCGGTGAGCTCGCTCCACGAGGAAATTGGGGGTGAAGGCCTCTTTACCAAAGATGTCTGTGAGCAGGGTTTCTACAAATAGGTCCATGCGCCCTCTATTGGCCGACTCTGGGACGCCTAAAATGCGTATATTGTTGCGCCTATTGCGCTTCTCCAAATCCTCGTTTTTTATGGCGACATCTTTGAGGCTCTTTTCCATGCAGTCTAGGCGCTTGGTGGATTGGGCCGCGCCATCCTCTAGGTCAGACACCCTGCCCTCCACATTGTCCAGGCGCTTCTCATGTGCAACCAATTTGATGCCCATGGTGTCTCAACGCTTATCGAGGGTGTCAAAGCGACCATCAAGGGCCTTGAAGCCAGCTCTCAGTTCCAGCAACAGAGCGCCCGACCCTGAAGGGGCATCACTAAAATTGACCCCTTCTGCTACCCCCTCAGCAATGGTGCCTCCAGACTCCACAGACTTCTCGGGTGGTTTGCCAAATTGTAATAGCCTTTGTTTGGGGTCTTTGCGATCCATATCTCCCCCTACGAGACTGATGTTAGTGGCCAGATTGTCCCCAGGCCTTGTAGTGTCTTCAGGAGCCAGATACTACAGAAGCAATATGTCCGCCCGGCCTATGGCGGCCGAATTTCCTCTTGTGGCCTAGCAGCAGGTAGAACAAAATAGCCAGAGAGAGCGCACCCTCACGAGCCTTGCATCATTCTGCGGAGCCGGCCAGAGGCCTTGCAGCGCTGTACAGGTGCAGCCACATCCCAATCTGGGCCCGGAGAGAAGGGCCACAGCGTAACGAGTCACCCCAGGAGATGCGGCAAACCGATGGGCGCGCGCCCTGCACCGATCAGGCCAGCGCCGCGCACTTGCAATTCACCGATCTAGGCAGTCAAAGGTGTCCGGTATCCTCTGCGCCCCACCCAGCCAGGCAAGCACACCCCAAGCGACCCCCCTGACCGGCCCGTCCAGCCGGGTGGCTGGCCCACAGGCTCACCCGCGGCCCAACACACCGCAGGGCCTCCAGGAGCAACGTGGGCCGGTATGCTTTAAAGCTGCAGGGAGGAGGCTGAATCAGGGGGGGGGCCCGACCCTAGGACGCGCTCACCTTGCAACAGGCAGGGGTTGGCCGTCTCCTCTTCCCTCAGGATATTGTTGCAGGGATTCCAAAAGCCAGTCGGTGTGTTTGGCGCGGCCTCGCTCCAGGCCGTGAACTGCTCCATACTCTGGCGCCGCCCTCTCGCACAGAAAGGCCTCCGTAAGCGAGATGCTCAACAATACAGCCCCCAAGACGGCTCCGCGGCACGTGGGCACCTTCCTGCATCCCAGGTAGCTGCCTGCAGGTAGAATGGTACGGATTAGAGGCAGGATGGGGCTAGGATGTCGGGATCACTGGCGGAGCTTCAGCGCTGCGCGGCCATCTTGGTCGGCAGCCTGGCCACGCCCCCTCACAGCCTTACACTAGTTTATTTTAACAAAAAAAAAAAACTGATGTGAACCGTTCTACCCCAAGGTTTACAAATTCCTGTCTATATTCCACTGAATATTACAATGCTCATTTATTAAAAAGAAGTGTAGTAACTGAATGATCCGATACTTATAGAAGATACATTTTCTGGAGCTTGATGATGTTTTTTAAGGCCATGACTGACTGTGGTTAACAAAGTTAAATCCAATGCTGTTCACCCAAGAGTTAAGTTATTACGGTTGGAAATATCTGCAGACCGGCAAAAATATTGCTGCTTACTGTCTGGAAGAGATAATGGCCTGCCCTTGCCAAATAACCAACAGTCACTGCAGGGAGTTTTAAGAGTCCTGGGATTTTGATGATGATGATTTAGGTTAGGTTTGTTCAGTAGATCCTACAATGTTATGACCTATTGAGAGACAAATAGTGGGCATGGACAACTAACCACACCGAGTATATCCACAGGTCCTGGAGCAAGATCAGCTCTTGCTAGACCCGATTAAACACTGTTTTTCTTTCTATGGCCCTCAGTCACTGAAGACACAAATGCATGCACAATTTCTCATAAGCTGGGATCCAACCACAGAATAATAGCCTATGCGAAAAGAACATACTAGCTGTAGCATGGGCCTTTCTAATTAAGGCTCCCTGTTTTCCGTTTTTACTGATTTTTACAGATAAATACAGACAGAAAACCATTTATTTTCTTGTCTGTATTTATTTTTAAATGTGGATAAAAACAGAAATTGGGTGCTTTTTGAGTGATTCTAAATACACTTTGCCATGAATGCCAAGCCAATAACTATAGATTTATAGGTAAGGGGGTTAAAAAAGAAAGGGATTTTAGTAAAGAGGATTAAACAGCAGTAGATATGCACAAGGCTGATGCTGAAATGTGCATATTTTCATATAAGTGCATTGATTTATCTCCTGCAGGTGTTCATATCACTGAAACCTGGCAGCCATTCAAGCATGACTGCATATTTATTGGTTAAATAAATGCGGAAATATACCAGTTTCAGCTTTATTTTTTTCACAAAACTCATAATAAATATGGATGAATACAGATAAAGTTGACAGAAAAATAAATAGGGATAAATACAGACAGAAATGTCCAAAAAATAAATACCATAAAACTGGGAGCCCTATTTATAATATCCGATGACTCGCCTAATCTCCACTTAACGCGTCCAAGGCCTTTCTCCTGCCTCCCCTGCACTGTTGCATTATACCTTTCTCTTGCTCTTAAACCCAGGAATCCCACTCTCACAATCTCTGCAACCTAGCTTGCCTGTCCACTCTACAGATGCTCTGTCACTCGATAGTCAGTAAACTTCATGGTCATTAATTTAATTGTACACACCCAGGAGAATACTTACAACTTACGCGGCAGCCATTGTAACACCACCTTCAGCCCTCTTTCTCCTTCCTTTCCCCAATTCTGGATAAGGATTTGCAATCCAAGATGGCCCCCAACTCAGTCCTTCGATCCCTCCCCCATCCACTCTCATAATCAGCGAAATAGGACAGTCCACCTCAAAACAAGAATAAAAACTGAAACAGGACTCGTCAGCCTTTCAAGAAGCAACCCTCACTACTGCTTGCATAAGGGCAGTCATATTGGTAGTACACTCTACTTATTCTACTCTCTCTCTTCTGCTCCATGCTACTTATGGCATTCAACATGGAACCATCCCATAACAGCAGGGTGAACCCCTCTACGTGCACCGCAGGCCACAACTTGTTTAATATCAATTATAGCCCTAATTTAACAAAAAATGCTGCTAAAACTATCAAGCATAAAATCTCTCAAATTGAATAAAGAAACACTTATAATAGACCCCTACTTTAGCATTAATATGGGATTGATACTTGATGACCTTATCTTCTTCATCAATCGTCGTGCTCAGTGGAAAAAAGTGCTTTCCTCCGCACTCAACACTACCTCCACCAAGAAAATACCTCATGGCTATAAACTTACCATCTCGCCCTCTCCTGTGTACAGTGCAGAAGCCACTATCTCCATCTATAACAATAGCACAGTGCACATTCAATCTTCTAAACGAAACTTGAAAGTTTTTGACAACCTCTTTCCCTACCTCAAAGTTAAGCTGGACAATGATACAACTCTACCCACCTTACCCCAACTCCCCACGGATTATTTTCCTATTGATAACCACATCCCATCCAATCCCTCCCTCACCTCATCTTACTACTCTCCCATGGCAGGCACCTACTCTTCCACCCTTAGTATATCTACTTATCATGATACCTCCTCATACGATGTCACCAACTCTGCCCCTAGCCATCACTATGTCAACTTTCCTACCCAACATACAAGTGAACAAATTATCAACCCTGCTCTAAGTCAGGATAGGAGCTACACCACTCCTAATCAGCTATCCAACACTATGATACCGATAGTGGCTTCTACTAGCTACCTTTCACCCATCTCCTTAAAGTCGATGAGCTCCCTCTATGACAGTGCTATTACCAAACAGGAATCCAATAGCAATCTCTACACCTCAAATCTCCATGCCCACAGTCCATCTTACATCCATGCCCCACTTCACTGTACAAACTCTGACCAAAATCCCATCACCTTACCCCTGGATACCCCCAACTCTCCTATACATGGCCTCAAACCAAGGACCGCTCCCATCATCACCAAAAATAATACGCAATCCCACCCAATTCACTAGAAAACAACTTTAACCCCAATACAAACTCCCAACTCTATTATACACTTGATGCATTAAAATCAGATCTTCTGCTCATGAGGGCCGACATCCTTAAACTACTACATATCACCTCTAACCTGGAACATATTCGGTTGAATCAACTGATCCACCACCAGTACCTTAGCATACCCATCCCCTAATGCTCTCCTGCTGATAGCCATGCCAACATACAAGCTCCTCAACCCAGATGGAGATGTAAACCGAATCTAGACCATTCCACCCGTCCCAAAAGGTTAGTCCTACACCTATTGAACAACAATATCCTATCACTTTTAGCCTCATACAACCCCACCCCAATTGACCTTGTTATGTCCACAGAAAATATTCAAACAATTATCGCCCATCCTCCCAGGGAACCACATCCTAGACCCAGATCCACTAACCTAGCGAACCTCAAACTAGTCCCCATTGCACGTGCATCTACCAATGTCACCAAAACTTACCTTAAATGTTCGCTACTCAACTGCCATTCTGCAGTGAAACACGCTGCTTACATAGCAGATATTTTACTCAACCTGGACCAAGACCTCCTAATTCTCAGAGAAATTTGGTTAAATGAATCCTCATCCACTATTCTAGACATCCTAGTTCCACCCAACCATGACATCATCCGTCTGGACTGCACTGACCACCATCGAGGTGGACTAGCCTGCATATACGGCTCAACCTCTCAGTAAAACAGACATATACTATGCCAATGCCCTCCTTCGAATATCTGATGATCAACATCTCATCCAATGACAATGCAATTTGCACACTGCACACGATCTACCACCCACCTTGAGATAATCATACATTTCTACCAACAATGATCCACACAACAACCAGATCTTTTTCTGCGATTTCATCATCCATTGGAATGACACAAGTGACCTCCTAGTGAACTGTTTCAAGGCCTTCCTCCATGACCTCAAACTGATTCAAGCCTGCAACAGCCATACTCATATTAAAGGGGCCATTTTAGACTTAATTATAGCAAAGAACAACACCATCCAAATTGACTCTATTTTACTGTGCGACTGGACTGACCACCACTGCATTACCTTCTCCATAGCTGAAAAGGTAACCATCCTCAAAGGTCAGCCAGTGAATACCAAGCATTGGGTTAGAGACACCTGTAACATCAACCCAGGCACGCTGTCGGCTATCAGCCACAATCTCTTGTCCCCTCCCACTAACATGTGTGACACAAAAGACCTCACAGAGCACTATGTTAACTCCATGTCCAACATCCCGGGCTTCATTGCCCCAAAACAATTAAAGAGAGCCCCAATAAAAAAAAAGATCTAACCCATGGTTCAACTGTAGCCTTAATGAGGAATGCCACTCTCTTAGACTTGTGGAAAGAGCTTGGAGAGTGAACCCCTCTCCAATTAACCTCAAACTTCTACCGCAAAAGCTGAGCGCCTATAATAGGTACATTAGAAGCTCCAAATCATTTCATTTTCAAAAACAGCAAGACACGGCTGTAAACTGACCCATTAAATGTTTTTTATAATTGTCAAAATACAAATTTCTGGTAAACGCAATTCCTCTTCTTCAGACATTGAAACACTACCAAAGTACAAAAAAATTGCATCCTTCTTCTGTGAGAAAACAAAGTTAATTGACTTTGATCGCCAGAATGCTGTCAACCTCCTACCGATCGAAGTCACACCTCACCGCACCTCCATGTCTCAGGAAGTATGCCCGAGCATTCCCCGCCCCAAACCTAACAACAATGCTTCTTGGTTCATCTTCCAGACATTTGATGAAAACAGCATCTTAAAACTACAGACTTCCCTTAAATATTCTAACCACTTCAGTGACCCCCTTCCCTCCAAACTCCTCAATGAGTCTATACACCTCGTACTTCCTTTAAGGACCAGGATTATCAACACCTCTCTCACACAAGGCTCCATTCCAGACTGTCTAAAAATTGTCCAAGTTACCCCATCTTAAAACAACCCAACTCCAACCCTTCTGATCCCAACAATTACCACCCTATCTCCAGCATCCCTACTTTAGCCAAGCTCCTGGAAAAATGTGTTCATCAGCTATTCTGTAATCACATTGCACAATTCCAGCTCCTCGACCATTGCCAATCTGGCTTCAGACCGGGTCACAGTACTGAAACTGCCATGGTCCACATTGTTGGTGCCGCTTTACGTCTACTCAACCAAAATGAGTCCTGCTTACTAATCCTTCTTGACCTTTCGGCGCCATTTGACATGGTCAAACATGAGATTGTCATGAACCGCTTACAAATCAGGATGGGTCTCTCTGTGTTAAAATCGTTCTCCTCATTCCTACAAAATTGATCTCAAGGAGTCCTGATCAACCACCCCCTACCCGATCATACGTTAGTCACGACTGGTCTACCTCAACGTTCGTCGCTTTCCGCCACCCTATTCAATCTGTACATGGAACCCCTGACCAAAATCCTCAAACTCTCTAAAATCTCCTACCATATGTATGCTGATGATACGCAACTTTATATGAAAATTCTCTCGCCCGAAGACATCAGCAACCTCAATATCACCCTAACAAAAACACAGTCTTGGCTGACTCGTAACCACCTCAAACTTAATACACTCAAAACCGAATTCCTCTTAATCTCTCCACCCAATTCCACCTCTAACATCAAAGATTGGCTCCCACATCTTACAGCCTTGAACTGTACCCCACATCTCACCAATTCAGCTAAATACCTAGGAATAATACTGGACAACACCCTTTCCATGCAGCACATCAGCGCCGCCACCAGAGGGACCAATCACCAACTTCAAGCATTAAGGAAACTTGAAAAATGTTCTTCCCATTGCCTATCTCAAAACCGCGGTACATGCACTTGTGATCTCCAAACTTGACTATGGGAATGTTATCCTTGTGGGCAAACCGAAAATAAAACTAGCACCTCTGAGGGCTACCCTGAATGCAGCTGCCCGGCTTATCACAGGCGCGAAAAAAGTGATCATATCACCCCTGTCCTACACTCACTGAAATGGCTACCTCATGAGGCAAGGATTCATCTAAAAATTGCTTGCATGACACAAAGCCCTCCACCACAACACTCCTTGTTACCTGGCCCAGAAACTGGTTCTATCTGGCGGGAATAGACCTTCTTGGAGCACAAGCTCTCTGCTGCTGAAACCCAAAAAATTCAATAAAAAAAGACCTACAAGGGAGCCTTCTCTGGAATTGCCCCAGATAATTGGGACTCTCTTCCTCAGGAGATCAGGACCAACCAGTCAATAACCCTATTCAAAAAAGAAGTAAAAATGTTTTTACTGAACAGCTTCCTGCCCTACTGATGCGATACCTCTTAACTTTACCACTGTGAATCCTGTCATTCCTGACAATTTTTATCTTTTTTGCTTCCCATATTTTTTACATTTTATCATTTAGCTTTTATTGTTTATCCTTGTGAAATTACCTATTATGTTCCTTGCCGATCTCTATATGACTTTGTGTACACACTCTGTTATTTTCCCATTATACAGCGCTCTGATACCAGAAATGGTCTTTTTCGCGCTATATGAAACTTCAAAAATAAAAAAAAATACACCGGTGAAACTCCTACTGTCAGCGAAATGAAACATCGGAAATTTGAAGCACCTATAAGGGTAAAGGGGACAGCTGTAACAACTGGCAGCCAGTAACATGTGAACAAATAATGTACTGGTGATCCACCTTTGCAAGGAATTGAATTCTAGAATTGTCCATGTCCATTTTCCAAAGAGCTGGATACTACAAAGCATCCATTACTGAAGGCTAGCCTTAAATATGAGGTCCCACCGGCTCATGTTTCACATGCCACAAATGGTCACGCTCACCCTAGTGATTAGAAAAAAACAAAGGAGTTGGAGTAGTAGTAATACACATCAAGGAACAGCACACATGAACACTATGGGCCTGATTCAAAAACTGCACTTTGTAGTACTACAAAATTCTATTAACAAACTATGTGCAGAGTTTTATGCCTCCGCCTGCCCTATCTTTTTATGTGCAGAGTTATCTGTTCCGACTTCAGAATCTCTGCACACTTAAGTATATGTTTTAGTAGTAAATGTGGGAGGGAAACAAGGGAGTGAGCAGATAAAGTTGCAGATTATTTTATAAATGTTAGGGTAATAGGAAAGTGTAAGAAGGGGTTTATGAATGTGCAGGGAGGAGTTTAGAAAGGAACATCACTAACCAACAAAACACATTTATAGTTAAACAATGTACTTTTATAGCTACCACTTGAAATAAGTCCAACACACATCCCCACCTGAATCTCATCACACCAACAACCAATCACAGCCAGGTACAACACATAATTAAGAAACACACACCCACAAACTATTTCCTTGCTTTCACTGTCATTGAAAGTGTTTGGGGGTTTGCCCCTTCTTTTGAGGAGGAATAATTCGAGGAGATATCGCTTCACACCTGATGTCATCTTGGACATGGTTGTTGCAGGGACAGGATCTTCAAGCAGGCCACGCCCCAAGCTATCCCAGCATATGTGAAAGTGCTAGCTGCTTTCATTTTTTCCACCAGAAGATCATTTTATAAGTGTCCTGTGGCATTGTTGGCATCTCACAATCCAGCCAGTCCCGATGTATGCATCATGTCCTGAGATGCATCTACCGGGGATTGCATCTCTACAGTTCATACCACAGTCACTGGCAGAAAGGCAAAGGGTTGCAAAGGATTTGTATGCCCTTTCCCACTTCCCTCATGCTAGGTGCCATTGATTGCACCAATGTTGCACTTTAGCCAACTCACTACACAGCACGTCTTTTCCACAACAGACACCACTAGCACTCAATCAAAGTGCAACCTGTCTGTGATGCCAGGGTCTGCTTTACAGATGGGTATGCTGTGCTTCCTGGTAGCACACACAACAGTTTATTTTCCATCAGTCACCTCTTGCACGTTGTTTGGTTGCTACCAAATTTGCTGACATGTGGCTCCTTGGTAAGTACTGCCTCCTCATAAATAGCTAGTCTTGTTATTTATAAATGTTATTAAATAATGACTTCAACACAAGCAACACACATGACGCTGACACATACTGCTTGTTTGTATGCATGCATAATGAACCCCAAATATAACAGAGGGGACTTGTATTTATTTTTTTCCCATTCAGGTGATGCAGCTTATGCTCTCTCCAATCTCCTCACACCTTGCAGAGTTCCAACCACAGTATCGCAGCAGAGGTACAATACGGAACACATTCATGCCAAACCATTATAGAAGGCACTTTAAGCCGCGATTCAGAGGTCTTGAGCATACAGGGGGGGTGCTGGTGTACTCCGCTGAAGTTGTGTGCCAGAGTATTGTAGCCTATTGTGTGCTGTACAACATTGTGGCACGAAAGGGCTTACAGTTTGCTCTGAATCCTCACCTATGTCTACATTTGGGTATTAGGTGTGCTGAACTAAACAGAGGCTAGGATATGCTGGTGTGTGATCGGCTGTTCAACCCTTTTTTCTCTTGAGCAGCTAGTTTGGTTACCCCTTTTATGTGGTTGGACAGTCTGGTGTCAATAATGAATGTTGGATAATTAACAACCTGTCCATAAATGCCATCCTGAGACCGCTCTGTTCACGTTGCTTATTGTTTGTCACATAAATGCATTGCTCAATACTTTCAAATGTGGCCTTTTTTGTTTAATACTTTTTAGCTCATTTAATTTGTTATATCACATGTATTAGCATGTTAGACTTCATCTTTTTACATGTTTACCCAGTTTATGTAGTATATTGCTGGTTTAATACATGTACAGTATCGCCCTTCCGCACACTCTGCCCAGTGTGCAGAGGATTTTCTCTGTACATGGGGCAGTCTCCGCACTCAGAGCGGAGATCTCCGCCTACCGCAAATACACACGAAGTAAGATATAGGGATAGGATGTCAGCCATTTTAAAATCATTTTGAGTGCTGGGAGGACCTTCTTTTGGGGGACTGCATTATGACCCAGAACAAAATGAGTTTGTCCTTCCAGCCACATACACAGCACCCCTGCATTATACCACTACAGAGGAGGAGTCTCGCCTGGCCAACCCTCCATGCTCAGCTGGAAGAGTTTGAGCAGCACAGAGACGGTAAGTACATGTAGATTAGAATTTGTCACATAATTTGTCAAGAGTTCTGATTTTGATGTCCTGTCCTGTAAACTTTAACATAACCTGTCTCATAGCTGCAGAGGTTTGCAGGTCTATGCATGAGTATGTAACCCACTAATGGTTTTTCTAAGAATTCCGGGACTTGTAATCCAGAACTCAGATTGGATTTAATATGATTTCAAGTACAATGTCTTACAATAAAATAATGGGACAGGCCAAACTAGTCATGCTTGGACTTATAAACTATGAAGGCATGTTGATTTTGTAACTTTAGCCTCTAATTTGTTTGGAAATTTCTGATGTCCCTATGCACTAACATGCATGCTTTTTGGTTGTTGTGTTTGTCATTACCACTAATTAGTTTGGAAAATATTGTAAAGGCTGACAGTGTGTTACTATAGCACTTTTTAGGAGAGCGCACACATTTTACAAATAATGAGATACAAATTTTCCATTTACATAAATATTAAGGTACACATTCAGTTGCATTGCTTTGTAATGTGCTTCACAGATCCTGTTTTACTTTAAGGTAACAGTGCCTGCCCTCCATTTTCTACCCTTTTTTGGAAATTGTTTTTAAATAGTTAAATGAAAACTTCTCACCAAAATGTGATTATACTTTGAATGTGAGAGATATTCTCTTTATAGAGAATTCGTTTATTTTATGACAACTATTTCACACCATTAACATATGAAAGCATAGAATAGACAGTCCTTTAGTCAAGCAACTACAATGTCAGAAACATGTTAAAGAATGCTTTGTTATTTTGTGAATCATTTCTGAACATTTGCATCTGTGTTTTTAATCCGTAACAGAGGCCTGGGTAAGCCAACCACCAGTAGAACAGGACCAAGGGCAGCAATGAAGATACTCGGCTCAGAGGTCGGCCCGTCTCATTGACACCACCAGCTAGGAGGAGGAAGAACCGAGCAACAGCAGGGATAGTGCACCCACCCTGAGAATTACACGATCAATAGCAAACAGACTCTGGGTGGAGGCTGAACAGGCTCTGAGGGCTGGTGGTGGGAGTGGGCACCACAAGCCTGGGAGAGGAAGGCATAGGTTCTCCTCCTGGCCTACAAGAAGAACTTGCAGTACTGTCCATAGAGCAGGCCCAAAAAACATATTGGCCTGCCCCAGCCCCTCCGTAACTAATGAAGCCCCATTCCAATGGGGCCTCCAGCTGCACCCCCTGCCTCTTCTTCTACTCCCAGTGTCAGCCTAGGAGATCGTGAGTCGAGGGACCAATCTCCCCCCAACACCCACACCTCTATTGTGATGGCCAATTCATTCTCTGTGAGTCTGTTCATGTGGCTGCAGTCAAGGAGGTCATCACATCATTAGTTGAAGCTCAGAGAGTGATCTTCTGGGACTTAATGGGAGAGCTCTGGATGCACCAAGAGACTGTCTGTGGGCAGATGTTAAGTGTAACTGTTGCCATGGCCACCATAGCTGCAGCAATAGTGTCTCCTTTACCCACACAACCCTCCCACCTCCTGTCTTCCTGCCTCCCAGTTTGTCAGTCATCACTGTTTACCCTGTTACCCCTCGTGATAGCTGCTCCATGAGGTGTTTGGTACTGCATCAAGCAGCCATTTATTGTCTGTGGCCGAGGAGGATTTTAATATTCTTAAAACAGAGAGCGAGGATGGCAAGTGACTTTTCCGGCCAAGCCAAGACCCTATTTACCATCAAACCTGTGCCTTGAGGGGTCTGACTTTATTTTTTATTTTGACCATGGGCCCTTACTTTGAACTAAGTTTTGACTTTGGATTTTTTAGTTATTCCCTTTGTTTATAGACTACTTTCCTAGATGCTTCCTGAATGTTTGCTTTTTTAGGCAACCCCCCTGCAAGATTGAAATCCGATTCTATAAGAAGAGTTTATTTGTGTTCATTTTTCACAATTATATGGATAGTTATTTTGTTACTAAGTCAATATTTGATTTTGTAGAAAAAGATAATTCTGTCTAATGATTTGCTCTCCTCAATCACCACTCTTTCAATTATTTTGCATAGAATGATCTTTGATATAAATGTCTTGCTATTTTAAATTTGCTTTACATATGATTCCTTCACAAAAAATTGTCTTAGCCTGAAAAATGCACATGGAAGAAAACAGATATAAAAATGTAGGCTGTACACTAAGAAAAAGCAATAAAAAAAAATCAAAATGACAACCCAGGTTTAAGGTGTTATATGTGTAAAGATATTTATTTCAAGATAATGTTTAAAAAAATATATATACCGCTATTAAGGGTTTTTCTCCAACTACTTCGCCTACGCAATGGTGGTGGTGAAATTCTTCTAGACTGAGCATGTTCTGGGAGGTTAGGCAGCTGGCAGGGCAGGTGGGTTTGGGCAGCTGGCAGGGCAGGTGGGTTTGGGCAGCTGGCAGGGCAGGTTGAGCAGGTGGCTGTGCAGTTGGATGTGCATGTGGCTGTGTAGATTCTTCTGCATGTGTTGCTTGTGAAGCTAGACTTTGGCAACATTTGGTCATTGCCTTCATCATCTCCATGGCTAAGGGATGGTGTCTTGCATTTGCTTCCCCTATAAATTCTTAGCTATTCTTGATGAATCTGTCATTTAGCTGCAACATTTCATAAAATCTTTCAAGGTACAGGTCCTGGAAATCATCTGAGACAGACCCTGAAGTGAGTCTAAAATTTCAGACAGAGTAGCTCCTAGTTCACGAATATCCGGCCACACAACACTTTGTTGTTGAACAAAATTGATCCTCAGTGTCCCACATGATCCCAAGCCAGCCCCACTCGCATATGTTGCCATCTGACATGATCAGCCGGTTGACCAGCACAGAGAGGAGTGGCATATGGGGGTTTTTGTGCAGGAGATTCATGCTTTGGGGATACCTGTGCCTCAC
The DNA here is from genome assembly GCA_963921515.1 of Calotriton arnoldi. Classification (NCBI taxonomy): domain Eukaryota; kingdom Metazoa; phylum Chordata; class Amphibia; order Caudata; family Salamandridae; genus Calotriton; species Calotriton arnoldi. The sequence continues at coordinate 986,968 of CAWUFW010000080.1, read as the reverse complement.
CAGGGGTGTTCTCCCCTTCAGATGATTGAGAGTAGGCCTGAAATTCACCTCCGCAGATGAAGTATGTAGAAGAAGCTACATGTCGACCTGTGAGGTAAGGGGTGTGTGGAGGTGATGGATGCATATGCGGCGGTAGTCTGTGGTTGGATACATGCTGGGGACTGGCAAGCTTCCTAAGAAAAGTTTGAGGAACACTGCTGCCCTGGCGTGAAGTGGCCTTCAGTCTTTTAGGCACTGGGGCAACAATGCCCTCCTCTTCATCCTTGTCCTCCTCTAGACCAGCTACTACTCATCTTCATTCTCCACCTGGTCCTCCTCCTCTTCGTCTTGAGCAGTGCTGGCCACAGATCTTGTTGCTTGGAGGAGGAGTGAATTCTCTCCTCGGATTGCCTGACGTCCTCCACTTGTAGAGGGTAGAGCATCATCGGCCAACTCTGTCCCAGGACCTCAAAGAATCAGATTGCAAAAGATGAACTACAGCACATTGAAGTTAGATTGCTATAGCATAAATGATTAATTGAATACATCTTTATCAGTATGTTAAGATAAATAAAATATGCTGTTAGTCCAACAGAACATATTTTTTGACAGTTTAGCATGCATGAAATTATTATACATGAAAAATTAAACACACCAACTCCAGCCACAGATCCGTGTGGTTTGTAGAGCCCCGTAAGGTCAGTTACTGAACCTGGGGCCTTGAGGTTGTACTGGACAAAGACTGCCTCGAACAAAAAAGTTGTAGGTGCAATATCTTTAGGAATTATTAATAAGTCAGTATGAAGACAAACCAATATACATCACACAAATAATTACAGATTACACACCTACATAACATGATTTTAAACATTAGTTCACACTTTGAAATCACTTTCAAAAGAGTTTGTGCGTAAAATATGCAATAGATAAGTAAAATACACTGGTTAGCAAACTTACCTGATGAGCATATGGTAGAGGGCCTAATTGCTGCTGCCAGTTTGCCTCCTGATGTCCTAGACGACAATTTGTGTGCCTTTGTCACCAGGAACTTTGTTTTGACAGAAGGTGACATGACCCTTTGACATGTAAGTCTAAGGGTTAATAAACAAAGCCAAAAATAGGTTTATGGACTTCAATTTGAAAAGCACACTATTAATTTTGTTAAAAAACCACTTAAAAATATAAAGTTTTCTGCTACCATGTGTGTACTGTTTGATGTTTGGTACCTAAATGTTGCATACACTGCATATATTGTTTGATGCCCTGAGTATTTATGCTGCCTTCCTAATCGTTTATTTTGAATATGATGATGCTGGTACGATTTACAAATTTTTTCAATAAACAGAATTGAAACAAAAAAATATAAAGTTAGGTCATACATTCACATTGTAGAACATCTGATAAAATATTTAAAAAAAAGTGCCTAAAATTCAAACAATTATTTTGCATATTGAGCTCGAGGACATCATGGATGTGAGCAAAAACACATATTGAAAACATGTCATTAAGAAAAATAGGAGTTAATTAATTTTTGTTAAAATAATTATACAACTTACCAGTGTCTATCATACGTCAGCTGTGTGGTGCATGGCCTGCTGTGATCTCATTGTTAGGAGCAGAAGTTACTGTTGTCAGAAAAGGTGGAGGGGGCAATCTCACCGGGCCTATAACAATATATATTTGTTTTTGTTTTTTTAAACAGTGCACATGCAACTGTTAATTTAAAATAACAATTGATAGACAAATGGACATGACCAAAAATATATTAGGATTGATTTATAGATATATAGAACATGATAAACAATTCTTGTTAGCAAATGCACATACTAGTTGTTGCTGGTTGTTATTGGAAAACTAGACTTTGAAGTTGCCATGCTGCAGATACATTCATTTCTGTCCCAGCTGAAAGATTCACACTGGCTGCATGTGACAAGTTAAATAAAACCAACAAATTCAGTTAAAGAAGAAACAAAATTTGGTGTATAATAAACAGTAAAGGCTTTAGGAACAAAGAATGGAAAAATGCTTGCACCTTTAATTCTTGATATATCAAAGCGAAGGTATGACATTTTAAATGTTCACACATGACTAGCTAGGCCATTTGTGCAGTCACCAAATATTTCTGGGACTTGTAGTGTAGAAAGAAAGAAATACAATCTATAATACTAGTAAAATTATAGTAACGAGGCAACATGGCCTGACTTGCATAGTCACGCATGAAACAAAGAAATATAGTAGTTACATAGAGTATGCTCTTGCTGTTTAAATAATTACCTGGCACCACATTACTGTTATCTGTAACAGCAGGCAGCCCATGTAGCAGGTGGGGGTGCACAGTGGAGAGGACATTCTTCTTGAGGGGGGAGTAAGATGAAGACGGGCTCCAGTAATTCCTCCAGGAAGAGCTCTAACCACCACTATCCTGATGAACTACTCCTTTACCAGCCTCCTCTTATCTTGCCACTTTTTCTTAGTATGAATGAATGAATGAAGCAGCATTCGCATAGCTACCCGTAGGCATCCCAGCGCTGGAGAATAACTGAAGCTTCAGAGAATCACGTAGGGAAGAGCCATGTTTTTAGCAGCTTGCGGAAGACCAGGTGATTGGGTTCCCTTCGTAACTGAAGAGGAAGGGAGTTCCAAAGTTTGGCAGCATTATATGAGAATAGCCGACCACCACTTCTAACTCTCTTAATTCTGGGGACGACTGCCAGGTGTTGCTCATCTGAGCGTAGTCGCCTGTTAGCTCAATAGGGCTTGATCATAGAGGAGATAATCTCTGGTCCTTTCACTCCTATCAGTTTGTGAGTAATGCATAAGGCCTTAAAGTGGACTCTCTCCCGGGCGGGGAGCCAATGGAGAGCTTTGATGGCAGGTTTTGCAGACTGCCGGTTCTGAGTCCCCATGAGGATCCTTGCGGCGCAGTTCTGTACTGTTTGCAGTTTTGCGAGAACCGAACTCGGGGCTCCAAGGTATAAGGCGTTGCCGTAGTCCAGGCGTGAAAGAATAAGCGCCTGGACCATGAGCTTTCTTGCCTGAAAGGGGAGCAGGGGGAGCACTTTACGAAGCATCCTTATGATGCCAAAGCAGGAGGCCACCACCTTTCTGGCCTGGACTTTAAAGCTGAGGTCTGAGTCCAGCCAGAAGCCCAGGCTTTTTATCTCTGACTTGGGGACAGGTGCCTGGCCCATCGAGGCTGGCCACATAGTATCTGCCTTAAAAGAGAGGGATTGCCAAGGAGCATAAGCTCGGTTTTATCGCCATTTAATTTTAGATAAGAGAGTTTCATCCACTTGGCTACTTCTTCAAGGCAGGTACAGAGGCAGGTGGAGGCCCTGTCTGAGTGGTTAAGTGCAACCACCAGTTGGGTGTCATCGGCATAGGTCACCATGTGCACCCCATAGGGAAGAACAATGTCCGCAAGGGGGGCCATATAGGCATTAAAAAGTGTGGGACTCAGGGAGGATCCCTGAGGAACCCCGCAGTGGAGGGGCCAGGATTTAGAGGTGGCCTCACCCTCGAACACCTGAAAAGATCTTCCCTCCAGGAAGGATTGCAGCCAGGTTAAGGCTACTCCGGACACACCCAGATTTATGAGTCGTTGTACCAGAATGAGGTGGTTGACCGTGTCAAAGGCCGCGCTGAGATCTAAAAGGATCACGGCAGAGGAGCCTCCTGCATCGAGAATCTTTCTGGATTCTTCCACGACTGCTAATAGAGCTGTTTCTGTGCCTTGGCGGGGGCGAAAGCGAGTCTGAGAGGGATGAAGAAGATTATTAGATTCCAGATGAGCAGAGAGTGCCGAATTGACATGTTTCTCCAATATTTTGCTAATTCCTGGGAGGAGCGAGATAGGTCGGTAGTTGCCCAGACAGTCTGGGTCCAGGCTAGGTTTTTTCAGAAGGGATTTGACCATGGCTTTTTTCCCCATAGGGGGGGGGACAACCCCTGCGGATATGGAGGAGTTGATCAAATCTAGAATGACCGGACCAACTGATTCTGCCACCTGGTTCAGAATCTTAGGCGGGGCAGGGTCTCTGGGCGACCCGCTCTTAACGAGTGCAGAGATGGTCTGAAGTGATTCATAGTTCATCAAGGGGAAGTATCCCCCGTGGACCAGAACTCCTCCCCCAGTGCATTGATTGCATACATCAACTTCGCCATACGGCTGTCCTCTGTGTTGCACTGACGTTGAAGGGTGGGAGTCCATGTAACTTTTTGTAGTTGTGTGCTAAAAATGTAACTATACATTCAGTCTTCTCATCTGAGAAATCTCTCTTCGTCCTCAGCACAGAAAGCATAATTTCGTCTGGCTCACATCAAAATTTCAAGGGAGCAGACGGCTAGCAGTAGTCACAAGTTGAAGAGTAAAGAAACAGTTTTGGTTGGGACCAGTTTATATGTGGTTAGAAGTTAATGAATGTCAGGTGTATGTAAATTCCAATATCGCAATAACAATACGCCCGCCCTACATTGAGTGAAAAGTGAATCCCATTAATATTATTCATCAGACCAAGGGATATGCAAAATGCCTCATCATCACGTGTGTTTTGAATCCACAATGGGGAAATTCAGACCCCTGATAAATGCCCCCCATTCATATGGCCTTTCCTGCAGTATACAATTATGTTATGCAGGAAATGTATTTATTTATTTACAGAGTTTTATATAGTGCGAACATGACCCGTCTGGGTATCAGAGCGCTGTTCAAATAGCAAAATAGGCTAAGACAAAGAGAACATAGGCAATAAACAGTTAGAAAAATGGTTAGCGGTATGTTGTATAAATAGCAAATAGGCTGTAATAGCAAAACAAAAAAGAAGCCAGTAAGATACAAAATATATACAGTGAAAACAAGCATTCAACGAGTACTCAGGATACAGAAATGTATATAGGCAAGATAGTTCAAACTTCTGGAAATAAGGACTACTGCTGAAGGTATCTATTCAGCCACAACAATTTTAATTCTTTTTTGAAGGAGGTAATCGAAGGATTAGATCTAGTTTCAGGAGGAATTGCATTCCATATTCTAGGATCAAGACCCAAAAAGGAGCGATTATAAGTTTTCTTTGTGTTGAACTTCTGTGGCTTCAACAATAGAGAATTGGAACTTGTTAGAGAGCGACTCCCACCCGATAGTTCCGGTGATTTTGCCAGGTAGACGGGTGTGTTGTGATGAAGAGCCTTATGGGTCATGCAGGCTATCTAAAACTGAATAGTCGCTTCAAATGGTAGCCATTTGAGATATTTCAGGTCCGCTGTAATGTGGTCATGTTTTCCTGGATCGTGTGATGAGCCTAGCAGCTGAGTTTAGAGTGGCCCTTAACGAAGCCAGCCTGGTTTTGGCTATACCTACAAGAGTGGCACTCCCGTAGTCTAGGCGGGAGATGACTAGGGATTGGACTGCTAACTGAAAGTCATCTGTGGGTAAGAAGGGTTTGATTTTCTTTAGAATGTTCAAATGGTAATTAGCTCCTCTGGTAGTTACACTGATGTGCTCTTGCATATTGAGGTATTTGTCCAAAATAATGCCTAGAGATCTAGTAGAATCAACAACATGTGGGGCACAGTCGAGTGCTATCAGCTGTTTGAGCCATTCATCCATGTGAGTAGAGAGATTGGAGGGGGCTGATGGAGCAGGGTTTCGCAAAAAGAAGCCTGCTCGAATTAACTCCCCCATAATACTTATTAACAGAGTGCAGTAAAAACTAAAACGCAAATCACATGAGCTACATGGGAAACCGCTTTGCGCATGCGTGCACTAATGTGAACTAATGCATGAAAGAACTAAGCCGCTTTTTACATTGCGTTTCAAAAGAAACTAAATTAATGCACGTTTAGGCCGCATTTCACGTCTTGCATCTTGCTTTAAAAACCGATAATAAATAATGCCGCTTTGCATGAAGCTTATGCTAAGAAAATATTAACAGGGAATAGTGTAAAGGTGGGTGGTAAACAGTGAAAGATGCATTTCCATGTAATTAATGAATGTATGTGTTTATTTCGTCATAGAGAGCCGAATGGGCCTGTATTTTCTTAAATTGACCAGATAGATGAGGGGCTGGAAAATGAGCAAAAATGACCTGACAAGACAGACAGAAGTGCTGAGCGCTGCGGATGATGAATAAAAGTTCAAGGTTGATCAGCTCAGAGAACATTGTTTCCCTGCCAAAAGATGAGACTGGCCGTGGGATTCAAGACTTCTTCCGCAGACGTGGCTGAGAACTTTGTGCGAAATTAATGAAATGTAGCAAGAACAAAATTGTATAGACTGGTCAACCAATATGTAATGGGAAAGGGGGTAGAACAATGGGTATGAAGAATTTTGAATGAAATCACGGTGGTGTGATACACCACCTCCCCAAGCATCCAATGAGCAGTCGAATTCTGTGCAATGTTTCAATTAATGTGGGTTGGACATGTAGGTTTTAGGGTATAACTGGGGTGCCTTTGGGGGTGTGGTTAGTGCGTAGCGGCAGCAAGAGATTGAGAGGGGAGATGCGTCGCAGTCCGTCGGTTTGCAGAGAGGCCTAGCTGTTCCTGTCCCTGTCCTGTCCTGTTCCTGAAATCTTTGTTTCCTGATTCTATTTCAGGAGACCCCCACTACTCCCTTGGCCAGGGGGGTGGTATTTGATTGATCTTTGGGTTTGTATTATCTTCTGACTCGTAATTTGCATAATTATTTGCAAATGTAATTTTGTTTCTGAAACTTATGTCTCTTCATCTATCCACTCCGTCATAAGTATATTGTTTCACATTATTTGCTGAAACTTATGTCTCTTCATCTATCCACTCCGTCATAAGTATATTGTTTCACATTATTTGCTGAAACTTACGTCTCTTCATCTATCTACTCCGTCATAAGTATATTGTTTCGCATTATTTGCTGAAACTTATGTCTTTTTATCTATCCACTCCTTCATATGCATATCGTTCATGGATGATGAGTATGACACTGTTTGCATTTTGTTAATTGATTTTCTCTCCTTTTGTGGGATTCATTGTTTGCATTGTAACCTGTATGCGATGATCATTTATCAACTGCAATTATCTGAGATAAACCTTATTAATCTTAACGAGAGTCTGTGATTATTTAGCTAGTTAGATAGTTAGTTAAGTTCTATTATTACCATCAACTAATTGGTCCGTCGACCGAGAGGAAAGAGAGTTGATATATATATATATATATATATATATATATATATATATATATATATATATATATATATATATATATAGGTCTAGTTATGTATTTAGAAATGTTAAACGTGAATCTGTGAAGGAAATAATTTTTCACGACATTCAAACTTGACAATCCAGCGCAACAGGGATTTGTGAGTTGGGTGAATGTGTATGGGCCATTTGTATGAAATATTGATGAGTATTGATCCCTGATAAAGTGTTGCGCTGGATCAGGTTTTCTGGTAGCAGAGGATGGTTTAATTATTGATTAGTTTGGTAATAATTATTGATTATTGATTATATGTTTTTAACAAGAAAAGTTAGTGTCCTGTTCTATGTTGTCTAGAAGTACAGGTACGGAGGTACCTGAAAAATCCCGGGATGGAAATTTAGCCTGAAGTAGGCAGAAGAAGAGTGTGGATAAGATATCACACTGCAGAAGTACTTTGTCTGTTGTTATAATACTGTACGGTGGAAGGCTGTAGGTGTTATATTTAGGGAAAATTTCGTATATGAGAAGAGTGTCTGAAAATAGCGAAGGGTCCACTTCCGAAACTCTGGCCTTATCCCCAGAGGTGTACCAAGACCTCTTTTACACCAAAAAGTCCTCTTGCGAAACTTTGGCCTTATCCCTAGAGGAGTACCAAGTCCACCTGTAGCTTGTTTGGGTATAAAATAACGCTGGACGTTGTTTTACTGGAAGTGAAAGAATTTCTCGTCATGAAGTGAAGAGCTATCTCTTTATTTAGAGGAACAGACAAGGTAGCATTGTTTTGTGTTGTTACTAACAAGAATTTTGATTAAGAAAACTTAGAAATACATCGCCGTATTATTTTGTAAAGGGAGGGTCAGTAGAAGGAGTAATACTGACGTCGCAAAAAGGCCGGTCTGGCATTGGTCAGGCAGCAAAAGTGAAGTAAGCTCGGATTGGCCGGTTGGTGTGAGTCACGCTGGTATTGGACAAGAACTGACAAATAGAATAAGTAGAATTACGGAAAGGTTTTCTTGTTCTTTTACTGAGAGACATTAGCGTAAAGGGTCAGAAAAATGAAGCGGCTTATGAAAATAAAGAATTTCTTTAAAAAGGACAAACCAGTAGTGACTAGAGAGGGAATTCCTATTCCACCGCCGAGAACGCCTGCTTCCTATATGATGTTAGAGCGAGGATACCATACGTGTACTTGGTTAGAGAATTGGGTGGAATACACAAGGGATGATGGTGTTATAGCTTTCCCACAGCATGGTTCGTTTAATGTAAGGATTCTGCAGAATTTGAGAAATCGAATGAATTCATTAGAGCCAATTCCTAGACCTACCCAGTATGAAGCGCTAGAGGAATGGGAAGTAGAAGCATTCGAAAGAGAGAAATATCGAGGTGGCAGGAGATATAGAAATTTAATGACTAGATATCCTTTTGAGAGAAGAGAAGATACAATGAAAAGTCGGAGGAGAGCTGTGGTAACTGAGGGTTTGTACCCAGTTTTAGTTGCTGAAGATCAGACAGGAGGCAAGTGTAAGGAGAAAAAGAAAAATATAGAAACTTCAAGTTTAAGACAGGACCCGAACGAATCTGATGATGAGTTGTTAGAAGACATTATGACCAAAAGACCTCCGCCATATCAAGAAAATTGAGTTGAGGTGACTCCGAATGCACCATTAATGGGAACTCCATTAACTCCACAGATTGCGGACATGGCTAGAATAGTGCGAGAAAAAAATTGGACATATTAAATAAGGCAAGAGTAGAGCAGATCCAGAAAATAAATCAGTTGAGTCTAAATACAGAAGCCTTGACGGTACCGGTAACAATTGGTCCCGTAGTTCCATTGTATGGAGAAAAACTGAATATATCAAAAGTACATACATTGGCAGTTCCAAGGAGTAGCAACAGGAGTGGAATGGTGACGGTAGTAGATGAGGATGGACAGGCTGACATGAATACTACATTGTTAGATCTTCCGGTTTGTGAGATGATAACAGAAACCCCTAGAAGAGGTATACAAATAGATCCTAGGAGAAGAGGGACAAACGTCATTCCAACGACAGGGAGTTCAGCAGGTCCTTCACCAGAGGAATTGAATGATTGAATAAAGGGAATGGAAAAGCAAAAACCTCAACCACAGAGTATAAATGTGAGCCAATTGAAAGTGGATTTGGAAGAGATGATTATTGGTACGATAAGTCCATATAGATTAGGGACTTACCGAGATGAAGAGCTGTTGTTTTTGTGTAAAACTATCACTTGGAGAGCGAGGAATCTTCATGAGAAAATAGCACAGGCTGCTAGTGAATATGTAATAGATATAGAGAAGTCAAAGGTGCTACAGAAATAGTACAGATTGGCCTTTACCGAAAAGGATTTGGAGAGTTTGAATGCATCTGGAAAAAGATTACAGATAAAAGAGTTGATGAATATTCTGAAAAAATGGGGAGATGTAGAACGGTGGAAAGGTAGATGGACGAAAAAGAAAGAAGAGGCAGCTGGCAAAGGAACGTCAATGTTTCCGTTAAGAGAGACAGAACAAGTTGAAAGGGCGTGTCCGATGAGAGAAGTCCCAGGTGGTGGATATGTGCACGTTCCCTGGACAAGACAGGATATATTGTCCTTTACAAATTATTTTCCCAGATTAAGAGAGAAACCAGTTGAGTGGTACAAACAGGTAGAGAGGTTTGTGAAAGTTTCAAAGGTTTTGTTAAAAGATTTAGATGGCTTGTTTGAGATTGTCGTACCAGCTGATTTGTGGACAGAATGTAAAATTACTGTCGATTGGCCAAAAGAAGAATATCCTAGAGATCCTAAAACAGGTGCACCATCTGATGAGGTGATGAGAAAGTATAATCAGGTAATCACCTTTTTGAAAGGAAAAAAATTCTCCAAAGGAAACAGATTGGGTTAAGATAGATAGGACGACCCAAGAACCGAAAGAGTCAGTACATGCCTATTATGAAAGGTTGTTGCAGGTATTTAAACAGTATAGCGGATTTGAGAATATTGGAGACAAAGATATGGGACACTTTGTGTATCGTTTTGTGCTTGGTTTGAAACCGGAGATTAGTAATATGATTCAGCAGCACTTGATTTGTTGGCAGAGCAAAACCATTGACGAAATTTTGAGGTATGCGAAGTATTGTAGTGATGACATTGAATCAAGACATAAAAAATTAAAGGAGAAAATGATGTGGGCACAAGTGAAGGTAGCAGAGCAGCAAGAAGTAAACAATGGTTCTCAAACAGGTAATCAAATGAATGGTCAGAATCAAATTGGTCAGGTATACAGTGGAGGTAGAGGTAAAGGTAAATTGAGCAAAGAAGAACCTAAGAAGAAATTTCCTTGTCATGCGTGCGGAAAGTATGGACATTGGAAGAACGAGTGTAGATCTGTTCAAAAGACTAATGGGGTAAATCAAAATTTAAATCCAGAGATGCAGAATGAGGTGGGTGTGAATCAACAGCAGCAGCAGCAGGTAGTTGCTCCACAGTTACAGGTGCCACAAGCTCCTATGCCCAATAATGTGAATGCTCAAGTGCAGAGGTGCAGTGCGAACACTAGATTTCACGGAGGTGATCAAATTGGTAAGAATCAAAGTGTGCAAATGGTTCGCAATATTGGTTGCAGTGCAATGAGAGTGATTCAGACTCATCTCAATGACGATGCCTGAGGGGGGAGGAAGAGTGCGTACTTGGTGCATCCTTGGCGGTAGATCAGTCAGGTCCATTTGTTGACGGAAAGGTTCCTGGTGGACACTGGTGCTACCCATTCTACTGTGAGAGCAGCAGAAATTCCGAACCTACCCCTCTCGGGAGAAACTATCCAAGTTGTAGGAGTCTCAAACAAGCATATTAGAACGCCAGTCACCAATCCGATAGAAGTTCATATTGGAAGTTTCAGAGACATGCATCGTTTCGTGGTATGTGACTCGAGTCCAGTAAATCTCTTGGGAAGGGATTTATTGTGTAAAATGAATTGTACCATCTATTGTACGCCAGATGGTATTGCGTTTCAGACACCTGATGAGGATGTCGAATTCAAGATGATGTTAGCGAAGCAAGGGACAGAAGTGGATGAGTTGTTTTTACTTCTCACAGAAGAGAGTTTGCCTGAAGAATTAAAAAGTGCAGTAAGGACGGATGTATGGGATTTTACAGGAAAGGAGATTGGCCTAATGTCAAATGTAGATCCGATTCAGATTACGGTGAAAGAGGGTGCCATATATCCAAACACTCCTCAGTACAAAATGAGTCCGGAAGTAATTGCAGGAGTCACTCCTGTGATTGACCAAATGGTTGAACAGGGAATTCTGAAAGAAATAATGAGTAGTCCTTGTAATTCGCCTATTATAGGAATTAAAAAGCCCAGTGGAAAATATAGAATAGTGCAGGATTTAAGAAAATTAATAAAATTGTAGTTCCCTGTTGTCCAGTAGTGCCGAATCCAGCAGTAATCCTTTACCAAATCCCATGTGATTCTGAATGGTACACAGTGATTGATCTGTGCCAAGCATTTTTCTTGATTCCTTTACATCCGGAAAGCCAGTATTTGTTTGCATTCCGGTTCGGAGACCGTGTTTTGGAATGGTGCCGAGTTCCTCAAGGGTACACAGAGAGTCCTTCAATTTTTAATCAGATCCTGAAAAGATGTTTGGAGACTTTAGTCATGCCAGGAAATTCAGTTCTGGTTCAGTATATTGATGACCTACTGGTGGCATCAAAGACACGAGAGGCATGTGTGACAGATACCATTGCCTCACTGAACCATTTAGCAGAAGGAGGACACAAAGTGTCAGCAGCAAAATTACAATTTTGTAAACAGGAAGTCCAGTACCTAGGACACAAAATAGAAAAAGGAGTCAGAAAGGTGACACCAGAAAGAATTAGTGTAATTAAACAAATGAGTCCACCAAAAACTCAGAGAGAAGTTCAAATGTTTTTGGGAATGGTTGGATACTGCAGGCAGTGGATCAGTGGGTTCTCACTGATTGCAAAACCTCTACAGAGGTTGACACGAAAAGATGTGAAAGATCCGATTGTGTTGGATGATGAAAGTATGGAAGCTTTTACTAAATTGCGAAACAGTCTTTGTCGAGCACCTGCATTGGGAATGCCAGATTATGCAAAGGATTTTGCATTATACTGTTGTGAAAGAGATGGGTGTGCACTTTCAGTTTTAACTCAAAAACATGGAATGGCACGACGTCCCGTAGCATATTTTTCTGCTACTTTGGATTCAGTGGCCACAGCGTTGCCAGGCTGTTTAAAAGCAGTAGCAGCTACTTGCGTGAGTCTGGAACAGAGTGAAGCAATTGTGATGGGACATCCAGTCAAGGTGTATGTGCCACATTCAGTTGAGATCCTTCTGACACGTACAAGGACACAGTATATGACCTCTAGTCGGCTGACTAAGTACGAAAGAGTGATCTTGGGTGCTGAAAATGTGACTGTGGTAAGGTGCACAACCGTAAATCCGGCAACCCTGTTGCCGAATTCATATTGTGAGGAAGTAAGAGAAGAGGCAGATCATGATCGTTTGGATGTGACAGAGTTGTGCACGAAACCCAGGCCCGATATTGAGGACGTTCCATTAGAAGAACCAGACTGTGAGATGTTTGTTGATGGATCATGTTTAAGAAATGAGAAAGGAGAATTGTGTTCTGCCTATGCTGTTTGCACCATAGCGGGAGTTCTAGAAGCATCCTGTTTAAAAGGGGTAAACTCCGCCGAAATTGCTGAATTGATAGCTCTGATTAGAGCGTACAAAATTTCCAAAAGCCTGAGGGTAACCATATTTACTGATAGTCAATATGGTTTTGGGGTTGTCCACGATTTTGGACAGCTATGGATGCAAAGAGGATTTCTGACTTCTCCAGGTTCTCCTATAAGAAACAGCAAAATTGTAAAAGATGTATTGGATGCTTTTCAATTGCCCAAAGGGATTGCAGTGGTCAAATGTTCCGCACATAAATCAGGAGATGATTATGTGACGAAGGGCAACAGATACGCGGATCAAGTAGCGCGTTTCTGTGCACAAAATTTAATTGCTCTAAACAGAGGGATGGAAAAAGAAAATACCAATTGCCATCTTATGTTTTCTTCTTCATTTGAAACTTGGGACGAAATTAGACAGCTACAGGAAGAAGCAAGTGATGAGGAAAAGGGAATTTGGCTAAATTCAGGCTGCAGGAAGAGAGCAGAGGACGAAGTGTGGTTCTATATAGACCAAAGACCAGTCATGCCAGACAGTTTACTATCCCAAATGGCAAGGGTATACCATGGAATTGCACATATTGGAAGAGATGCTATGATCAGGCTCTTCAAGCAATCATGGTATAACCCAAAGTTCAGGGCCATTGCAGATAGTCTCTGCCAGAGGTGTGTCACCTGCCAGCAGCAGAATCCAGGCAGAAAGACAGTTGTTAGTTGGCGATGAATTGGCAAGGCAGCAGGACCATTCACCCGACTCCAGTTGGATTTTATTGAGCTCCCCCGTGCAATGGGCTGAAATATGTGTTGGTTGTTGTCTGTTTGTTTTCTCGCTGGGTGGAAACCTATCCAACAAGAAGGAATGACAGTTTAACAGTCGGGAAGCTACTTCTAAGAGAACTGATACCTAGATTCAGATTTCCAGTCACTTTAGAAACAGATAGAGGAACCCATTTTAACAATGAGATAATTCGGATGATTTGTGCAGCATTACAGATTGAGCAGAAGCTGCATTGTGCCTATCGACCCGAAGCATCTGGAGTGGTTGAGCAAATAAATGGCACCATAAAATCTAGATTAGGAAAGGTGTGTGCATCCACGACACAGTGATGGCCTGATGCTTTACCCCTTGTATTGATGAGTCTTAGAAGCATTCCTGAAAAAAGAAGGGATTGAGTCCTCACGAGATTCTAGTGGGAAGAGCAATGAGACAAGCATTTATACCAGCAAACAAACTGATGAATATATCTGATGATCTAGTGCTTGACTATTGCAGAGGATTGGATGATCTGGTGCGTTCTGTGTCTCACCAGGTTGGAGAAAATGCCACTACGACACAGCCGAATCAAGCTCACGATCTGAGTCCTGGAGAGTGGGTTCTCGTGAAGAAACACGTGAGGAAATCGTGTTTAGAACCCAGGTGGAACGGACCTTACCAGGTGATTCTGGTGACGACGACAGCAGTGAAGTGTGGTAGTTTGCCAAATTGGATCCATGCGAGCCATACCAGACGAGTCCCAAGTCCACTTGAAAGACAAGAAGAGCAGCAATTGGTAAACCAAAGCCAAAGACCAAAGGCTGTGTGAAGCTGAAGAATCTAGAGTAACAGATTCTGAAGAACAAACAGATGACGAACAGCCAAGCACAAGTCAAGTAGAGTGGGCACCAGTTACTGGGTCTCAAGAGACTGGTGTAGAACCAGAAGAAAGGGAAGTTACTGAAAGTCAAGAAGAAGAACAGATAGAAGAAAGGCCAAATAAAAGAACCTATGAACCAGATGAAGAAGGTGAAAAAGTAGTTCAAACTAAAAGACCGAGAAAAGGTGACAATTGGCCAAGTGGAGTGAAAAGACTGAAATACACTCTTGTAAGGAGAAAGACAAAAAGAAGACCAGAGCAAATTAATGAGGTCTCAAGTCAAGCAGAACAAGAAGAGTCAGGAGAAGATTTAGTACGAAAAACAAGGAGAGTAAGAATTCCAAGCAAGAAATACACAGCACCGGAATGGACGTATGTGATCTTGGAAGAAATTGAAAGCTCAGATCCAAGTGAAGAAAAAGACGGTACAGGCACAGAGCAAGTGGATGAAAGCAAATTAAAACCACCTTAAAAGAACTGTGAAAAATTAAGGTGAAACCTTGCCAGACGAAATGAATGGAAAGACTCAGAAGATTTAAAGAAAAAGAAATAAAAGAAAGGGGTAAAAGAAGAAAGCCTTGAAGTGTAGGATTACACTATTTTTCAGATTTTTTTTTTTTTTGTAAATTTAGATTTTTTTTATAGATTTATATTTTTATATTTTTAGTAGAAATACAAAAATAGCCGAAGCAAGTGTGACTGAACATCCAAAATCTAGCCTAAAACGTAGATGTATTAAAGCTTGCTTATGTAGTGTCTTTTTACTGACATTTATGTGGATATTATTAACTGTCATTGTACCTATTCTAATGGTAACTAATAATGGAAACAATACTAATGATGTAATAAGCGAAAGAGTGAGTGATCTTACTAAAGAAACCCCTAATACTAACATAAAACAGATAGATGGAAGTATTTTCCATCATGATAAATCAATTAGTGATTTCTCGTTAAATGTTTTTACAAAATTATTGTACGAGTATGTTAATACGATGAATGTGAGTGATTGTTATGTGTGCATGCAATTACCTTTGTCTGTCTCAGAGGGGGTGACCTATCATCACCTACCTTTAACATATGGTGTGTCTTGCAGTGTTTTAACCAGCCTATTCTACGTGACGGGGAAGCTGGAGTATCATTATTCCAATATAGATTTAGTATTTTCAGAGATACCTATTATAAAGGAACTAAACAAGGTTTTAAGTAGTAAAAATGCACGTTATATGGGAGAATTCTTCCATATTACTAAGACACTAGATATAGGATATGCTTACAAAAACAATCTAACATGTAGTTTGCGGATTGAAGAAAAAGTGTTCATCGATATGGTAGAATATAGAAGAGAAAGTTTCCAAAGGAAAGCTGCTGAACAGAAGTCACAGGTACCACCATGGGCGTTTAGAGAAGGAAATTATGAGAAAGGCGAGACATATGCTGCAATGTCCCTGGACTGGTATAAAAAGGGAAAAATCTGTTTGCTTAGACTGAAAACTAACTATAATAATTATTTCATTGGTTCTAGTGAATGTGAGCATACTTACCAAATTACTGGAGGTTGGGGATTGAAGGGTGGAACTGATCCTGTTTTCCCAGGAGTATATTATGTGTGTGGTAAGAAAGCCTATTACAGGTTACCTGCACATTGGTATGGTAGTTGTTATTTTGCAATTGTTTTCCCAAAAGGTCTACCATGTAGACAAAAGTAATAACAGAATCAATTAATTAAAACAAGGATTAACACGTAAGAAGAGAGCTAGTTTCTCAGAAATAGTAGGTGATATTTTTGGTGCACTGATACCATCAGTTGGAGTCGTTCTGAATTCACATAAAATTCGAAAATTGTCCACAGTGGTTGATCGTTTATCGACAGATACTGCTGGTGGCTTCTTGATGATTGACACCAAAATGGTTGCAATCAGATCAATGGTTTTGGAAAATCGACTTGCCCTTGATATCTTATTGGCAAAAGAGGGTGGAGTCTGTGGCATGTTGAAAATTCAACACTGCTGTACTTATATCCTGACAAAAGTAAAGGTATTGAGGGATATATTAAGAATATTATGAAATTACATGACGACTTGACCCAACTGGAGGTTGACGGTGTCTGGGAGAGACTTGGTAAGAGTTTCTCTTCGGTAGGTAAATGGTTTACTACCTTTGGAAGTAGTTTATTAGGAAAAATAATAATGCCAATGATTTCAGTAGCTGGAGTAGCATTAGTAATGATAACAATATATAAATGTTACAAGTGTAAGTGTGGAAGAAAAGAGATGACAGGAACAATTAACAAACGAAAAGCAAGGAAAAGAAAAAGAGATGAGATAGAACTAGAAGATATGAAAGGAGATTACTATGACGAGATGAAGGAGTTAGATGAGAAGTTGATGAAAAGAGAAAAGAGTACTGATCTTTAGATAGATAAAGATGGCACTTGGTATGGTGGGTATTTTATGATGGCTCCAGGAAGCCATCAGAGGGGTTATTGATGGAGCAGGGTTTCGCAAAAAGAAACCTGCTCGAATTAACTCCCCCATAATACTTATTAACAGTGTGCAGTGAAAACTAACACGCAAATCACATGAGCTACATGGGAAACCGCTTTGCGCATGCGTGCACTAATGTGAACTAATGCATGAAAGAATTAAGCCGCTTTTTACATTGCATTTCAAAAGAAACAAAATTAATGCACGTTTAGGCCGCATTTCACGTCTTGCTTTAAAAGCCGATAATAAACAATGCCGCTTTGCATGAAGCTTATGCTAAGAAAATATTAACAGGGAATAGTGTAAAGGTGGGTGGTAAACAGTGAAAGATGCATTTCCATGTAATTAATGAATGTATGTGTTTATTTCGTCATAGTGAGCCGAATGGGCCTGTATTTTCTTAAATTGACCGGATAGATGAGGGGCTGGAAAATTAGCAAAAATGACCTGACAAGACAGACAGAAGTGCTGAGCGCTGCGGATGATGAATAAAAGTTCAAGGTTGATCAGCTCAGAGAACATTGTTTGCCTGCCAAAAGATGAGACTGGCCGTGGGATTCAAGACTTCTTCCGCAGACGTGGCTGAGAAATTTGTGCGAAATTAATGAAAAGTAGCAAGAACAAAATTGTATAGACTGGTCAACCAATATGTAATGGGAAAGGGGGTAGAACAATGGGTATGAAGAATTTTGAATGAAATCACGGTGTTGTGATACACCAACTCCCCAAGCATCCAATGAGCAGTCGAATTCTGTGCAATGTTTCAATTAATGTGGGTTGGACATGTAGGTTTTAGGGTATAACTGGGGTGCCTTTGGGGGGGTGGTTAGTGCGTAGCGGCAGCAAGAGATTGAGAGGGGAGATGCGTCGCAGTCCGTCGGTTTGCAGAGAGGCCTAGCTGTTCCTGTCCTGTTCCTGAAATCTTTGTTTCCTGATTCTATTTCAGGAGACCCCCACTACTCCCTTGGCCAGGGGGGTGGTATTTCATTGATCATTGGGTTTGTATTATCTTCTGACTCGTAATTTGCATAATTATTTGCAAGTGTAATTTTGTTTCTGAAACTTATGTCTCTTCATCTATCCACTCCGTCATAAGTATATTGTTTCACATTATTTGCTGAAACTTATGTCTCTTCATCTATCCACTCCGTCATAAGTATATTGTTTCGCATTATTTGCTGAAACTTATGTTTCTAATTGATTTTCTCTCTTTTTGTGGGATTCATTGTTTGCATTGTAACCTGTATGCGATGAGCATTTATCAACTGCAATTATCTGAGATAAACCTTATTAATCTTACCGAGAGTCTGTGATTATATAGCTAGTTAGTTAAGTTCTATTATTACCATCAACTACTCAACTAATTGGTCCGTCGACCGAGAGGAAAGAGAGTTGATTTATATATATATAGGTCTAGTTATGTATTTAGAAATGTTAAACGTGAATCTGTGAAGGAAATAATTTTTCGCGACATTCAAACTTGACCATCCAGCGCAACAGGGATTTGTGAGTTGGGTGAATGTGTATGGGCCATTTGTATGAAATATTGATGAGTATCGATCCCTGATAAAGTGTCGCGCTGGATCAGGGCGATGAGGAGAAATTCCGTCTTGAGTGTATTGAGCATAAGGTGATTGCAGGTTAACCAATTTGGGTTTTCAGTAGCCCGGAGTTAAGAGTTTTGATATTGTCAGGTGAGGAAATTTTCAAGTATAATTATGTGTCATCTGCATACATGTGGTACTGTATATTTTAATGTGTGTAAGAATTTTGGTAAGCGATTCCATGAACAAGTTGAACAACATAGGAGATATAGTGGATCCTTGAGGTACTCCCATCGGGACCGGAGTAATGTCCGACAGGGTTTGATTGACCTTGATTCTTTGAGCTCTATTATGAAGGAAGGAGGAAAAACAATTTTGGACGGGACCAGATAAGCCCATCCTTTTCTCCAAAAGGTTTATCATGTTGTCATGTCTGACCGTATCAAATGCAGAGGAGAGATCAAGGAGTATAAGCAGGCAAGGTTCCTTCTGATCAAGTAGTCTCAAGGCATCATCTACAATGATACAATCATCGCCGCTTCAGTGCTATGACCAGTTCTGAATCCAGACTGGCAATGGTCAAGGAGCTGAAACTGTTTGATGTGGTTGCAGAGTTGTAAGTGCACACAGTTCTCAAGTAGTTTTGCTAGTGTCTTAGCCAGTGCTTTAAATGGGAAAAAATAAGTGCAGGTACTCATTAAAATGAGCTAGAGGTGTGGCAAGTGGGCGGGGCTAGGGGCGGGGCTAAGGGCAAGACATAATGATACATAATGACTTCTACACCAGTTGCAGCACATATTAAAACACGAGAAATGTGTTTATGCAAACAAAACAGGTTATCTCATTACACAACCTGAAAGCCAATTATTAAAGTTAACAAGAAATACACATTTTTAACTTTACACAAATGTGTGTTAAAATGCCATTTCTAAGCCCCGATTTCAGAACTGAACAAATATCTGGTATTTTTAATCTGAAAAAGTGTCAGTCTTAACTTCACCTGTCACCTCACTTTTATACATTCCTCTCTCCCGCTTCCTTCTATGTTCATCTCGTTTTCCCCCAACCAGACCCATTGCCAGTTGTCATGGGAGCTCATTCCTGGAGCGCTGCAGCGGTCCCTGCTATTCATTGCTCTTTGGGCAGGGCTGCCTTCACACCCATGGATCCGTCGTTGTTATGTAAATGCAGCCATTAGTGTTGGAGGAGCACACAAAAGCTCCTGTGCTGAAAAAAACAAACATGAAAAGAAAACCGGTTTTGCGAAAGGTGTAGGGTTGTGCTGCACTGCCACTCGCTTTAGTAAGGCCAGGCAATACCCTAAATGGGACTGGATTACTGACCGCAGCCCCAGCCCAGGCCATTTCACGCACTTGATGGAGAGGGGGCGGGGCTAAAGCACTTTCACCTGAATGGTCGTTGCACGCCTAATTAACAGTGCAGGGTCTGCCTAGACCCTGTCCTGTTAATCACAGCGTGATGCAAGCCCTCTCAAACCCCTGCAGTGTGGGGAAATTCAAAGAGGCGCCTCTGGACTTTAGCAGCGTCCCTGCAAAAGTCTACTTGAGGCTCAGTACGATGGCGAGATCGGGAAGCAGAGCGGCATCTGTCCTGCGTTGGAGGAGATACCGAACCCGAGCCTGCTGTGCCATCAATCAGGGTACCGGTACTCTCCCTGACTAAAGAAAAGTGCCGGTACTGACGGCTAGAAACTTTGGAAGTGCCGGTACTCAGTACCGGCCCATTTAAAGCACTGGTCTTAGCGTTAGTAATTGGACAGAAATTGATGAGGTCAGATAAGTCAGCCTTTAGCTTTTTTGGGATTGAGTAACCTGACCTATCTTTAGGCAATCAGGGATCATGCCCTGGGATAGAGAAGCACAGACAATCTTAGACCAAAGTGGGAGTATGGAGGATCTAAGCTATTTGATGAATTTGGCGGGTAGAGGACCTTTGAAGAGGCTAGATGGTTTTATTGATGTTATTGTTTTGAGGATCTCCGCTTCTTCTGGAAGTTTGAAAGTAACCCAAGTAGCATTATTTTTTATAGTGAACTCAGAGAGGGGCCCACATCTTAGGGGGTTTGGGGAGGAGACTAGATTGGGCCTGGCTTAGTGGGTGTTGTAAATCTAATTCAATCTTCCTCGTTTTTTCAATGAAATGAACGGAGAAATCGTCACCACTTGGTAGTCTTACAATATCTTTAAGGTGGAGGTTAGATCTGCCACTAGATTTCTGTTTGATGATTTTAAAAAGCTTTTTGGGTCTGGTTTTAGTGTTGACCAGTTGCATCCTGAAATTGTTTGCCTTGAAACTGCGTATGAGCTTGTTATAGTAACTTCTTATGGACCTCAGGTTCTGGAGGTGTGCTGTGGAAGGTGAGGTTCTCTATGCTCTTT
This sequence comes from Calotriton arnoldi, assembly GCA_963921515.1. NCBI lineage: Eukaryota > Metazoa > Chordata > Amphibia > Caudata > Salamandridae > Calotriton > Calotriton arnoldi. Next base: position 966,046 of record CAWUFW010000080.1, on the reverse strand, counting down.
CAGAAGCCTTAGTTTACGCCTTACCTCATTAAGGTCTCTGATGAACCAGGGATGAACCTGGGTATTCTTTTAAGCTGCTTCGGAGCAATTGTATCACAAATGTCTGACATGGATTGCATGTAGTGATCGGTGAGCTCATTCACATTTGCCATGTTTGGGGGTGGAGGAAGGAGGTTGTTGCAGAAGGAAGTTAGTTTGGTTATGTTGATTTTTCTAAAGTCGCTGGACCATTGTTTTGTATGATGAGTTTGACCTTGTCTCATTAGTACAGTATCCAGAATGAAGGATATTTGGTGGTGATCTGACCAGTCACAGGGTGAAATGGATTCTAGTTTTATGACATTATCCTTGGCGATGATTAGAGCAAGGGTAGAGTCTCTATTATGGGTTGGGACATTGCAATACTGAGTAAGGTTGAGGTTAGCCAGGAAGGACTTGAAGGTGCTCAGTGAGGGGTAATTTGGATCGTTCGAGTGAATATTGAAATCACCAAGGAAGATCTGATTAGGTGGTTGGTCTGCATTAGATGAGATGGTCTCCATTAATTGTTCCATGAAAGGAAGGTTATTATCAGGTGGGTAGTAAATCAAGTGGAGTTTGCATAACATCTTGTCATTGTTCAATATTTCGATGCCTAGGTATTCACAGAAGTACATTGGGGTAGTGTGGGCGTGTTTTAGGGTAAGCAACAATCGATAGATGCATGCTATATCTCCTCCAGCTCTGTCAGATCTATCCAATCTGATGATATCATAGTTGGGAGGTACAAGAATGTCAAGAATGGTTGAGGAGATGTCATTGAGCCAAGTTTCAGTTATGATCAGGTGGTCACTGTTTTGTGGGTGTATGAGATCTGCGATGTCAGCTGCATGTTTTACTGCTGATCTGCAGTTAAGAAGCACAGACTTGATATGTGATTTGGTTACTACTGCCTCTTGGTGTGTTATAGGGACATGTAGTAAGTTATGTTTCTTTATTATTCTAAGGTTGAGAGGGGGTTCTCTCAGTGGGTTGGAGGGAATAGTTTGGATGTTGGCCAGCGAGGGTAAGGAGTCTTTTTGTGTGGTGTGGTATGATAGCAACAGGGAGTAAATGCTGTCATCAGATAAATGATCAGTAACCATATCGGGCCTGGAGTAGGGATTGAGAAAGGGACGTGATCTCATGTGCTCGATGGGTGGTTTCTTTATGGCTGGTGATTCAGACCAGGAGTGTCAATCAACAGCGGGAAGACTGTTGTTTAGCGACTGGTATTCTGGAAATTCCAGCAATCAATCTGGGATTCCAAGGCTTCTCTGGCTTCATGTTTATGTGTATTAGGTTCTGTAGGTCACTCTTGATTAGTTGAAGTTCGTGCTTGAGGTCGGTGAGCTTGTTTTCAAGCGAAGGACTGTCTACAATACAACTGGAAGTGTAGGAAGAATCAGAGTATGTGGTTGGCAAAAGAGGGTTAGGGGATGACAATGTAGCTGTGATATTTGGAAGAGGGGTAGGAGGAAGATTAGACAGGGTGTCCTCCATAGGCATTTTAAGTTGTTGGTCGGTCATTGCGGGAGGGATGGAGGACGAGGTGATCGAGTGGGGCATTATTAGGATACCAGAATGTTTAGACGTGGTGGTTGAGTGAGACATTAAAGAGATAACAGAAGGTTTAGTAGAAGGTGTGTGATTGTTAGAAAGCGGGCAATAGATAGCCCCACCCATATCCAGGTTGCTGTAGTTAATGATTATCGAGCCAGGGGCATTACCACAAATACTCTCTTGAACTGCGGGAGAAGGTAGGTCGGACAAGTGGGTTTCTAGAGTTTAGTGGAAGACATCATTTAGAGAAACTGGTTTAGATTCAGCGACAATGGTTCCAATGTTGTCAAGCGGCGAGTGGTGTAGCTAAGGCATATGAGATGAGGTAGCACTAGAATTAGCTGAAGCAGGTGTTATAATTGTTGTGAAGGAGGCAAGACGTTGATTAAGAGGGGTGGTGGGGGCATTGTTTGGCACCTTATTTTTAATGCTCATGAAGATATTGTCAAACTGTTCAAGATTGTGGTCAGAAGATTGAATGAGAATGTTCCTGCTGTTATATAAGGAGATGGTTACTTCAGTCTTGAACTGAGGTGAGGTTATTATGGAGATGCTAATGCGATGAGGAGTTTTCTTAGTGATGTTGATTCAGAGCATTGAGCCTATGGTTCTCCTCCATTGTGCTCTTCCACAGGTGAAGAAAATTAAATCATTAACCATCATTCCTTCAGAGGAACAGAAGTAGGCATCAGATATGAGAGTTTCAGGGTTCTGTTTGAGTAGTTTGTGTTTGAACTTTTTGGAAAGTTTGGGGGGTATTTAATCTTGAAAGCATTAAGGCCATTAAGTGGCAGCAAGTTTTCTCTAGTGCATACATTAATTGAGGCCATGGTGAAAATTGGTGCAATCCGAAGAATGGTCAGGCTTAAAAATAAACTTTAAAATAGACTGTGTTTGTAATTAGAGGAGGTCAACTGAGGATGAAGTGCGAATAGGATTCTACATGGTTACAAGCTAACCTCTTTGGTAGTCTAGGAGTATTAATGCTGATCACCATCCATATGGCTGCAACCTTGCAGAAGAAACAACTGATTATGTGTATGGGTTAATTCCTTGTTACTATGAGAAGCAGTCTTTAGTAGTTAAAGTAGGACTCAGTACGATTCAAAGATGGCTGCCCTATTGGAAGTGCAATTCTGCCATTGTATAAATGAAGTCCTGCCATACTTTCCATAACATCAGTCCCTCTTCTGTTCTGTTGAGTGAGAGGGCTTCCATCTTAGAAGGGGGCTAGAACTTATGTGGGGAGGGTAGAAAAGATCCTAAAATGGAAGGCATGATATGAATAAGGGGACCCCAACAGAAGAGTTAAAACAAGCTTGACGCAATCCCCGACACCAGTAACCAGCACTATAGATAAATTAGAACAGTGAGTGCCAGCGTTTAAAGGCGGGATCCAAAGAAAGAGGCAAGTAAACGCAGTGAGGGTCGAGTGCCTCACCGAACGATCGCAACATCAGGTTCAACCACACAGGAGGGCAGTAAAACATGAGCGGCAAGGGCGAGCTGCCAGAAATGTATCCAAAAGGATCGGTGCATCAAACAGAGTCGGGAGCGCTTCAGCCCCATTACTAAGGATGGACCAGAACAAGGGCTCCAGGGGCAGAGACAGCAAAGGTGTTCATCAGTCCAGTCACCGCCTGATGAGGAAAAGACTCTCCCCTGCGACATTGAAGTAAATGTGCACCGCCAGCCCCAGTCGAGGCAGACCGAGACAAGGAATCTGAGCGGAAGGCTACCGGCAGACTCAGGCCGGCATCCCATAAGCAAGCAAGGAAAAGGTGGCAAGGAGTCGCTCAGAAGGCTCATAGAGGATAAGCAGCCACATGACGAAAAGTGAGAGCAACCGGCCAGTCATAGGCAAGTTGGGAGGTGGGCGGGAACCCAGATTGGCCAAGGATTGTGGCAACAATGAACCCACTAAAAAGAGGTAGCTGGGAAGCGGCAGCAGTCACTCACCGAAGTTTTGAGCAAAGCCTGCAACTTCAGATCTCCAATAAAGGTGCTGCACAATTCAGAGGCACCTTGGGAGGTGGTCTAACCTCTGGCCTGGAACTGCATCATAGATGTGGCCCACTCATTAGTTGCATCCAGGAAAGCCAGATCAACGACGTGCAGCGATCTCAAAGCCGATCAGATAAGAGAACCAGCAGGAGAGAGCCAGCTATAAGCATCAGCGTGATGGAGACGATGCAGTAGGCCGAGTCGACCTATGTATCACAGAGAGTAGAGAGGCTCCACTAAAATCCAGGTTAGTGGCATCAATTACTTTATATGCATGTATTAATTACGCTGCTTTGATGAGACGAGGTGGATGGCAGGGCATAAAGTAGGATATTCACTGATAGTTGATCCCATACCCAGGAGCAGCTTTGCAGAGCTCATGCTCAGCAGCCATCTCGAGGCAAAATGGTTAATGTGTCATAAAATAAGCAACAAATTATGGATCCATTCTAATTCGAAAACCATGAAAGTAAAACAGGCTGCACAGACCCCTTTTTAAACTAGGGCAGAGATTTACTTTTTAAGTAGACCTAGAAAAATACATCACAAAATGTGGCTCCAGTTTATGACATTACCCTACATAGAGGAAAAGGAAAGGGTGATAACTCAATAGACCTCAACTAGTTGCCAATTGGAAACCAGATACATTGACTATATGGTACCTTATCCTTGCATTTCTGAAGACAGCAAATATGTTGGAGTGTTTACTGATGATTTTACGAGCCGGCCTGAAGCTTTTCCCATTAAAAATAAAAAATGTTCAGCACTCACTATTTGCATTGTACTGGTCACTCACATATTCTCACATTTTGGGATACCTAATTTTGTAACAATGGTGGACACTCACTGCAACATGTTGAGCCTGGAGAAGCGATTTCAAGCCCGGAGAAGAGATTACATATCCCATATAGGAGTTCTGGCAAAGCTGAAAGATTGTACAAGGAAATGAAGAAAGGAACAGAAAAACTACCAAAATGGAGTAGAGGCCAATGAAACCCTGCATTGCTCTTTATGCTCCAGCATCTTCAAGCACCACCATGCTGCAGCAAAGAGGTTTATTAATTATCAAGCTCTTTTCTGTGCACCAATGCCTAGATCCCCTTATGACCAATGACCCAGGCACACGGTTTAGAAATACTATATGTCTTCAGACATCTCTGTGCAACAACTATGGGAAAACATATAGATTGTTCAGGATACTATAGCAGAGGAAATAAGAATTAAACTGACCAGGTAAGATAATAAATTAGAGGACAACATGAATGCCTGAAAAGCCATGGACAGAACTTTTATTTACACCCATGACAACAGAACCCCATAAAGGACAAGTTACTTACCTTCAGTAACGCCTGATCTGGTAGAGAAAGGATCTAGCCGCAGATTCCTTTTCTTAGAACCCTCCCCAGGCGCCAGACTGGATCCAGAAATGTTTTCAACAGTACCTCTGCCCGTCGGTAGAGGGCGTTGAGCGACATAGTCTCCCGAATGTGATGTCAACGAAGTCAGTTTCTTTTTTGACTATTTTCGCGTCAACAACACAGAGCCACTTAGAGAAACAGTCTCTGGAAATAGTGTTCACACACAAATAACCTAGTTATGCGGAACACATCATAGTCTTTATAAGTTATATATGATGGGCATTTATACACTCCAAGGTATGACTATGCTAAATTATCTAGTCATGCCTACCTCTAAGTGTTCCTCATTTAAAAATTATCAACATCCCCAATTAATCTCACCCCACCAAGGAGAAAATAAGTGAGAAAAGTCAGAAAGCGCCTCATGTAAGCACCATCAATGGAGCTGCTGGTTGCTACTCACCAGTTTGCTCGTTCTGTCAGCATTGGCAACTTTCTTGACAGAAAGGAAAAGTGTGTGACCTAATTCTTAGGCTCATGTGAAGTGGTGAAAAAATATAGTACTAGCGTGTAAATGATAGTGTCTTCTAGTGTACATCTAAGCCCCGTTGTGTAAAGAAGTGAATCAATCTCCTAATTAAAAGTGAGTTATGAACATCTATTCCACACATACTTTATTTCCATAGTGTCCACACTCAATTAAAAGAAGCGGCATGTTTAGACCATCTTAGCTTGAATGGCCGACATATTTCATTGCCTGAACACTTTTTGGCAATTTCATCAGGGCATGGGGACGCATCTACAACTCACTGATGCTTTAAATCTGTAATGGTTGATAAGTAAAGGGATGATAGTGCCAGAGACAAACAGAAAAGAACACAAACATTGTGAACGGTTATCATATGCTGACACACTTCAAAATGCGACACAACTCGTATTTTGTGTTTTCACATATTGCCATAATTACCGGGTGGTTGCCAGGTGGACTCCTACCAACAACACACCAAGGGGGCTAGTAATCAGCCTCCACCGCTGGACACGGTACAGCACAAAACAACGCACCTGCGGATGGACATGGGTATTTGTTATACCTTTCTCGTCCCAATGCAGTACTCATTAGCCAACTCTCACTTCACCTCTGATGTCATCTCGAGGGAAAAAGTATGAGATGTAGTCAGATGTACACACTATCTGTATTTGTAACCAAAACACATCCATTCTTTTTAGAAAACATTCTCTGAGAAAATGGAGACCAGAAGTGTAAAGCACTGTATGTCACACAAAAATCCCCATTTGTTTGGCCCACTGCTACATTCAAAGAGCATCCCGCTTACCTGCTCATTAAAGCGAGACAAACGAGGTACCAGGCAGCCGTCCACAGTCAGATGACCTCCCCACTTACCGCTACACCAGCAGTCCGCGGTCCGATACTCCACAGGCGCCGAAGACTCTAGCGCTCTGTGAAGTACTGGACCATAACCCATTTCCTGTTTTCATAGATTATATTGACGAGTGTGGACCAGCCGGTCCCTCAAATTAGTAGCTCTTTTAAAGGCAAATCTTGGTTGAGGCATTTTCTAAGGACCTGTGTCCAACAGATAACAATGTTTCCTGATGATTTGTCTGATTTTAGTAGACAAAGGGTCGAAGGTGGTCACTACTGGGAGGCACTCATCTTTAGTTTCGTTACTCCTTTACAGGAGAGCCTCTCTAGGGGTACTTAATGCTCTCTTGCGTGCCCTCTTGATCATCTTAGAGTGGCACACTCTTTCCCTAAGGCGTTGAGCAAGACACTCAGATTGTGCAGTATACATCTCTGTGTCCGTACAGTTCCTAAGATATCTGAAAAACAGACCCACCGGGAGATTATCCCGCAATGCCCTGGGATGGAACGACCGATAGTGCAGTAGCGAGTTTCTATCTGTTGGCTTCTGATGGACAGTAGTGCATAGTTTCTGGTCCTTTGCTGTAATGTCCAGGTCCAAATAGACCGCCGATCGCCTATCTATATTCCATGTGAAACGTAGACAGCTATCGACTTCATTCAGCCATTGTAAGAAGTCATGTAATGGATCCTCAGGTCCTGTCCAAATACACAGCACGTCGTCAATATATCTCTTCCAGAGAGATATATATTGACAAAATAGATTAGAGACATGATGTATAAAATTCTCTTCAAATTGACCGACGTAGATACACACCAGGCTGGGCGCAAAATTTGCCCCCATTGAGGTCCCAGAGACTTGAAGGTACAACTGATTCTTGTAACCAAAGAAATTCCTAGTGAGAGCCAATTCGATACACCTAAGAACAAAAGACGGTGGTGTATCATAGAACCACTCACGTCCCCCAAGTGCACGCGCTGCTGCCACCCACCAGCGTGGCATCTTGGGGGATGCTGGTATATAATGATTCATTATCGATAGTAACCAGGAACTGACTAGATGGATCATATTCCAAAGGCTCCAGAACGCTAAAGATATCAGTGGTATCCGTCCCCTGATGAAATTGCCAAAAAGTGTTCGGACAATGAAACATGTCAGCCGTTCAAGCTAAGATGGTCCAAACATGCTGCTTCTTTTAATTGAGTGTGGACACTATGGCAATAAAGTATGTGTGGAATAGATGTTCATAACTCACTTTTAATTAGATTTATTCACTTCTTTACACGACGGGGCTTAGATGTACAATAGAGGACACTATCATTTACACGCTAGTACTATATTTTTTTTCACCACTTCACATGAGCCTAAGGATTAGGTCACACAGTTTTCCTTTCTGTCAAGAAAGTTGCCAATGATGACAGAACGAGCAAACTGGTGAGTACCAACCAGCAGCTACATGGATGGTGCTTACGTGAGGCACTTTTTGACTTTTCCCACACTTCTGGGGTGGGGTGAGATTAGTTGGGGATGGTTATTTTTTAAATGAGGAACACTTAGAGGTAGACATGACTAGATAATTTAGCATAGCCATACCTTGGAATATATAACTTATAAAGACTATGATGTGTTCCGGATAACCAGGTTATTTGTGTATGAATTCTATGAGTGGAGGGCAACCTGGTTTTATTCCCTCTTTTGCTCCTTATTTGTTTACTCACACAGGAAATAGTGTGCCAAACAAATCTTGTATCAACAAGTACAGATTGAAAGAACTGTATTAGTATGCAAAGAGGAGATCTTGGAGACAACAAGGCCCTCAGTTCGCAGAGCGGGGAGGATGGGTGGTCCGATAAGGAATCTGCAGCTAGATACTGTCTCTACCATACGAGGCGTTACTGAAGGTAAGTAACTTGCCCATCTGATAGAGACATCTAGCCGCAGATTCATTATCTTAAAATCAGATACCCAAGCAACAACATCCTTGGAGGAGGGGCTGCGAACTGACCTCACCATAGATCCCCAAAGAGGAGACGCTGGTCCAAAAGATAGAAGGGACCAGACTATCCAAAAAATAACAAATGAAGCTAAGATGCTCACCACCGAATGGACTGATCTCCATGAAGGACTATGGGAAGCCCGTAGGGAGTAGAAAGCTATAAGACCACGAGAAACACAGTACAGAACCAGTAAAAGAGGCAGCCCCAAAAAGGGATGCAACCTAAGATCGGGGAATGCAAATGGACCAAGGAAAATAGTCCATAGAGTCACAGCTCAAAACCAAATGGAAGGAGCATACACAGGGTGCTAAGCCACAGCAAACTCATACAACGAATAAAGAGCCCCCACCGATCAGAGGAAACTATCCTGAGAAACAGATTTTAAAAAATGGACCTCCAATGATAGATTGGAGTAAAGAGAAAGAGAACAATGAATGCTGAAGAGCATCGCCAGGAAAACAACAAGAACGGTAAAAAGAAACGACTCTTATACTGAGAACCTTGATAGATATATAAGGCACCCTCTGGAATAATGTAACGGAGACGCTCACTGAAGAGAAGGAAGGAAACGGAAAAGTACAATCAAGAAGGTTGAACCAGGTCACCAGGAATGGTGTAGGTAAAATGCAGAGACATACACCCTATAGAAGGCCAGACGCCCATATGTGCAAAACACACACACACATATATATATATATATATACATACATACATATATTCTCATATCCCTTGTTGACGCCGCGGCTGCAAGGAAGCCCGCACACCAGGTTTTCAATCCAAGGAAAGTTTATTTTCGCTGACGCGTTTCGACCTGACGGTCTTCTTCAAAGCTGGGGATACATTGTGGCAGTGCTCTCTATATAGTCAGCGAGACACTGTTACATAATTAATGAACACAGGGAAAAGACTTAAGGCACTGTTATACAAGTGAAGTGCCACTCAGTTCATAAGAAAAAAGACTCAAAAGTCAACAAAAGTACAGAAATCAAAATGAAATGTTTCTCCCCCTAAATTAAATAGAGGCATTGTATATCATGTAAAATGAATTGAAATAAAAATAAAAGTGAAAACAAAGTGTATATACGGCATTGATCTAACGAAGTCCAGGAGTGACTATGTTTATCAACCTGGTTTTTCAAAATAATGCCAGTGCATGTGCAACAGTGACCCCATCATGGGCCCTCAATCGGGTGTGCCAGAACGGAAGTACAGGTCCAGTGACCGAAATATATATACATATATATATATATATATATATATATATATATATATATATATATATATATATATATAAACAAGCTGTAGACTCCTTCCTGCTCACGTCGGAGGAAAACAGAGTCACGGACCCAGGTTGCGTGGCAATAAAAGTTCTTTATTTTGCGAGTAGCCGTATGACGCGTTTCGGGCAGTAGAATGCCCTTGATCACATGCGGAAACGCAGTCCGCCTGCCATTTTTATTAAGCTTAGTAAAATACACCCATGTCACGTGTTAAACTCTAAGAATAGACATAAACAAAATACTGTGCTTAACCATGTAATGTGCATTATCTGGTCTGCTAATTTCTCTGTGTCTATACCTTGTGCACACAGTGAATGGTGACTTGTTATTTGTGCGTTTTCAACACTATAAAATGCCACGTTATATATTTATACTGTTTTAAATCATAATTGAAATATACTATCGATTTCATATGATAAATACTTGTTCTAAAAAGTACAATTACATTCTCACATAAAACACATGATTAAAAGTGATCTATTTATAAAAGAGAAAAGGAACATACTTTTCTATCATACAAACAATCCCTTCACGCATAAAATGTAAAAATATAAGAACAGTCTTCATTATATGTAAAATAAATAATGAAAAAACAATCTTCAAACTTACTGCATCAATGCATTATATAACCAAGTAGACATCGAAATTTGTGCAAAATGCGCCACAAAATAATTTATCACCATAATATTGTGCCAGTTGTTACTTTCATAGGAATTAACCAGACTAAAAACTCAGACCAGAATACCTTCTAACACAACATGATACTTAAGTGCTAATTGACAGGACTGAAAGCCCGGTCATTAAAAGTGCCAGTGCTAAAAAATAGTATTAGTTAAAGAGTTTAAAATGAATAAAGTGCAAATGTATAAAAACTGTGGAAGGGATAGATAGCAGCAGAATAGGGATATTTCAACCTATATTATTGTGTTTCAATACATTAAGTAGTAAAGTCAAATAGCAGCAACATTCATTTTAAGAATATAGGGTATTATTCTTATCTCATATTAAATTGATTATTAGAACAAGACATAAATAGATAAAAAATATGCTAATGACAACACCAGAGGTATGTGTGTGTTGGCATTGGGGTAGAGGAATCAGGTTCCTTTAGACATACAGTTCGACCTGCGGCTCACACAGGCTATGGGTGTACTACGGAATAAACTCCAAGTACTCTGATCAACATACACTTACAGAAACTATAAAAAGGTATGTAGATCTTCCGTGTTGTTCAAGCCTTTAGGTGATTTACTGTCTAGTTCTAAAATGGTCCGAGATTCCAATTGACGGAGGATACGTTCTCTGTTGCCTCCTCTACATAGTTTGGGAACTGCAGCTATTACATAGTAACTGAGGCAACCCAAGTCATTATTGTGGATCAGCTTGAAATGCCTAGCCACTGGATAATTGTCATCACCATTCACAATGGCCCGAAGATGCTGTAATATCCTGACATGCACCTGTAGCTTAGTACTTCCCACATACCTCAATCCACAGGTGCACGTCAGGACATAAACAGCAAATTCCGTTTGCAGTTGTAATTGCCTTTAATCATGTTCGGCCTATGATCAAAAGCAGTCATGTAGCTGGTGGTATTGATACCAAATTTACACGCTCTACAGCTCGAGCATTTAAAGAAACCTTGTTTTGGCTGTAACCACATACTGCCTGAATGGACCTCCGGACTGCTTTTGACTAGCTGTGTCCTCATCGAAATGCCCTTCCTGTATGTAACTGTAGGGCTGTCAGGTAGTGTAGGTGCCAATACTGCATCTGTCATTATGATAGGCCAGTTGCGCTTTATGATGGCTTGGATTTGTCTTTCTCGCTGATTATAAGTCAGGATAAGTCTAGGTGCATCATTATCCTGCCCTGCCTCTTTAGTGTTAGTTGCTGATGTAGATATTAACATCTCCCTATCTTTCAATTTCACTTTTGCTTGAGCATCTTTAAGAACTGTGTCCTTATAGCCTCGTCTTTTAAATCTAGCAATGGCCTCTTGTGTACATCTCTCCAGTTCTGACTCACTACTGCATATTCTTTTAATGCGTAGGAGTTCCCCGTATGGTATACTTCTGATTAGGTGCCTAGGATGGTGGCTGCTGGCGTGGAGTGTGGAGTTCCCAGCTGTAGCCTTTCTATATAAAGTTGTAGCTATCTGATCATTTTTGATAGACAGTTGCACATCTAGGAACTCCACACTCTCTGTACTTATATGTGATGTGAATTTCAAATTAACTGAGTTGTTGTTAATGATATTGATAAATTCATTTGCACTTTCAACATCACCTTGCCACACTGCAAAAACATCGTCAATATATCTAAACCAGTACTTGACATGTCTATTATATATTGCCGAGTGAGTGGCCCTGAGGACCCGCTCCTCCCACCAGCCTACCATCAAACAGGCATAGCTAGGAGAGAAGCAGGCTCCCATGGCCACCCCCCGTAACTGTCTGTATACCTCCCACCAGCCTACCAGGACGAAGGAGGCTGATATATAGATAGATAGATATACCTGAAGCAAAAGACATCTACAAGAGAGAGGTATATACATGCAGAGACATATACAGCAAAACATAAATGTATATAAAGATAAATATGCATTTAAAAAACAGAGAAATTCTCGTAGCCACACAAGTCATACAGGGTACAGCCAAAGTATATGCACTCCTCCGAAGGTAACCCACGTCCTCCACCAGTGATGAGGAGTGGATGAATGATGGACACTCCAAGAGCAGAGCTAACGAAGGAAGGAGGTAATATATCCTACCACCGTAAACACAATGCCATATAAGATTAGGAAGTGGAAGGCATTGCCCACTACAGAAAAACAAGGGCAACCATCCAAGAACCAACGCCACGACTAATGAAGGGGGTCAGAAGGCAGTAACAGGTGAAACGAAGAATAAACAGCATGTGGCAAGTCCACCATGAAGAAGAAGAAGACCGTCAGGGTGAAACAAAAGGCTGGTGGAAACTAAGGACAACCATGGAGCTTAAGAAACCGGTAAGAAATCTGACCAACGCTCCACGGAAACTTGAGAAACAGGTAATAACCCAAACCAAAGCTCTAGATGAACAATGGGAGTACAGAGTAAGAAGGGACTAAACCCCAGGACGGGGAAAAAAGCCTCCAACATTGGATGACAGTGCAGAAGCAGCAGAAATACGTAGGTGGACAGAAGATAGGATACGCCCAAAGAGAAAAGTAATGAAATACCCCCACCACAAAAAGGGGGTAAACGGAACCTCTCCCAAAGGAAGGAGGGGAAAAAAAGAGAAAGTAGTCCGCCACATAGAAAACGATGCCACGAAAGGCGGAGTGGCATACAGAGCTGTAAGGGAGAGAACAGTATCTCCACCTAGGAAGGGGAAGGAAGCTACAGGAAAGAAAGGGAAACCTAGCCTCCTGTGAAATAAGGATACCAAGACATGGAGCCAAACAATCAAAGGGACTGGTGTCTCAGGGGAACAGAACTGAAACGAACAGCAGACACAACAGCTACCCCATGGGTGCGATGGCAGTTATGTATAAACCCCCCGCAGGAAGCAACAGCAATGGCTGTAAACCAATTAGGTAGGTAGAACACCTAAAGGGTAAATACAGATAAAAAGATCACCAAACTACTGAAGATTAACAGCACGATAAAGTAGAAAAAGGGCTTACACAAAGCAGTAAGTCTGCCTGTGGCACCATTATTGCCATATGGACATAAGGAGAAGAGAAAAGATGAAGTCAAAGTCCCTCTAAGGAAAACTAAGTGTATAGGTAGCTCACAAAATGCCCAAAGGTATACAAAAGGTCCACAAAAAACAGGAAACAAGGATATAGTGCATCTGTACAACATAACAGAATACCCAACAGAGTAAGTACTCGGGTAGAAAAAAATCAAACATCAAAAAGAAGCTGTAAGAACAGGCTCCCACGAGGCCGCAAAGTAAGATATGTTCCAGATGGCTGGAAACTAAAACGGTCACTGACAGCATAAATTAGAAGAAAAGCACCTGCAGCAAGCAGGAACACCACACCGGATGTAACCCTGGAAGGGAGAGAAGTCTCTGCCCTATGAAGGCTAAACAGAGCCTAAACAAGGGGAAACAAATTTTCCCGACAAACCTAATACAACGACCGAGTTAAGACTCAGCACTGATGGAGCAAGGACTCAAAATGAGACTTGCTCGTAAGCAATCTTCTCATAGTATTAATTAATTAAACTTTGTAATGTCTTTACTAATAAATGCATACACGAACACAGTATCCAAGTGAAGCTTGCCTATGGGTTTAAACTAATAAGTAATGCTGGTCTAATCCAAAATGGCCGCTAAAGCGCGGGAACTTCATTGCGCATGTGTCAACCATATCACATGGTATGACGTCTTTCTTTGCTTGGAGGGAAAACTTTGCTTCTGCGCAGATGTGCTAAAATGGCTGCTTAATGTTCTCACGTGTTAAAGCTTGCGCATTTGCTGCAATTAAAACTGTGGTATTCTAATGATACTAATGCGGGACAGATTTATTATTAAATGGGAATAGAGTAGAAATAGGGGGTATACAGTGAAGACATTTATTTGTGATATTAATGTTTTCTTCTTTGACTTTCTATTAGTTCGTAAAATGGGGCCTGGGTTAACGGAAATGGCAGCCCGAGAACTATAGGATGTGCGCATGTGCAGAGAAAATCAAGGCACAGCGATGAAGTCAACTTGGACGACATCCAAGGCCATGACCTGTTGGCCGACTCCACTACATCCACGATGTTCTCTCAAATGCAACATTTTATGTACATTTTGTATTAAACTTTGTCGTGAGATGGATGGGAAATAAAGCAAATGTATTAATTGTGAGGGGCGGTATTTAATAACAATGGGCTTAAAGAAATTGAACTAAATTGACATGGTGTGAGGATCAACCCCCTGTCCCCGTCCAATCAGAAATAGTGGGCCCATAATTTTGAAACATTAATGGGAGGTACCTGGGTGTAGAAGGGTATAATAGATATAGAATTAGCTAATTAGTTAGCATTAGGGCGTTAGCGTTGGCGTTGAGGCTGTCAGCTTGGAGGACCACAGAACGAGCTGATCGATTGCTGATTGAATCGCTGTCCAGAGAGGTCTCGAGGTGGGGGCGGGCGGATTCCATTAGAGGGAAGACTCGGAAGATATTGAGGAGGAGCGAAGTGACAGAGAGGGGAGCGACGCAGGCGTCGTTTGGTAGAGAGGCCACCTGTCCCGTCTTGAACCTGGTTCGGAGGTCTTGGTCTTCATCCTTCCTAGGACCCTTTCCAACTCCTTGGCCAAGGGGTTTGGTTCTCACATCTTTAGGTAAATATAAATGCAACCTTTAGCTGTGCTGCTGTCTCTATCTTCTTCTTTCTGAGGGACCGTCATTGATCGATAATTGATTATTAGTATGCTTCATCCTTGATATACGATTAAGTATTATGTGGTTTTGTAATTTACTCGGTTAAAACTTTAGATAAACATTTTAAAACTCAGTGATTATTTTAGAATTTATGAATTGTATTGAATGTCACTCATTTTAAACTTCCCAATTATCAAAGGGTCCATTGGTAAGTCATTACTCTTCAATCAGAAAGGTAATTGGTAGCAGGGATATTGATAAAGAGTACAACTGACCCACCAGCGGAAATTGCTAGCGTAGTATGAATGAATGGGCCTAAGTGAGTATTTGGTGTATGAATGCTTGTTGCTAGTAACCCGCTAGATCAGTTTTCTGGTTATCAGAGGATGGTTGCACTTTGTTAATTGGGTAATGAGAATTTATTTTTTATAAACTAACATCCGTTGTTTAAAAGTTTTATTTTATGTTGTCTAGAATTCCCTGGGGAAAATTGAATAGCGGATGGTAAGTGGAAGCCATACTGCAGTGAGGTTATCTGTCAGGCAGAAATAGTACTGAAAAGTTAAGCAGGGCTATCAGTACTTGTTAGGGACTCTATGTGTGTGTGAGTAATAGCAAAGGAATACGCTGGTAGTAAAATATGATGTTATATCACCTAGAAAGGGTAACATTGAAGAAGTAACAGGTATTTCTGAAGCTTACATGAAGAGTAGACGGAAGGGTTTTACTCGTAGTGTATGTTTAGTAAACGGAAAGGTTTTATTAAGTGTGAGAAAAACTATCTTTTCCAATTTAGAGAAACTGACACGATAGCGAAGGTTTTATGTTGTTACAGAATTTAAATAAAAAGCGTAGAGAAAATAAAGTTTTGCGTACGATTTTGTAAAGGGAGGGTCAGCTGCCGGAGTAGAAGCTGACGTCACAAAACGCCGCGCTGGGATTGGTTGAAACAGCAGGCGTGGAACGACTCTTGTAAAGAAGGGGTCAGTAGTCAGGAGTAATACTGACGTCACAGGTGTCGCACTGGGATTGGTTGAAACAGCGAGGGACAGAGAAGCGCAGATTGTAAAGGGGGGGTCGTCAGACAGACGTCACTGAAAAGCCGCGCTAGGATTGGTTCAGAGACAATTGTTAGCTGGAATTTAATTGGTTGTCAGCATAGAAGTCGAAATCTTAGTGAATAGTGGAGATTATATGTGGAAACGCGATCCGACTTTAACAGGAACCCGTCCAGACAGGAGATTCCTAGGTTTTGCAGAATATAATTCGATACATAGATATTTACCCAAAATGTATGGAGAAAAGAGAAAAATGTAATTTCTACAAAAGATTAAGAATTATTTTAAGAAGGATAAACCCATCAAAACTAGAGAAGGAATTATCATTCCACCAGCAAAAACGCCCGCCTCATTCATGATGATGGAGAGAGGTTATCATACTTGCGTATGGTTAGAAAATTGGATAGAATATACCAAAAATGACGGAATATTAGCATTCCCAGAGAATGGTACTTTCAATGGGAGAATTCTTCAAAATTTAAGAATGAGAATGAATGACTTAGAACCCAGACCAAGATTAACGCAATACGAAGCCCTAGAAGAGTGGGAAACAGAGGCATTTGAACGTGACCGACCAAGAAGCAATAGGGGTTATAGGGGATTTTTTCCTAGACACCAAAACGAGTCAAGAGACAGTCAGATGAAACAGTGGAGAAGAGCGATGCTTACCGAGGGTTTGTATCCAGTATTCATGACAGAAGAATCGTTAGGGAGCAAATGCACAGAAAAGACAAAACACTTGACAGGGTTTGGAGATTCTGAAGATGAATTTATGGAAGAAATATTAAAGAACCCGCCACCATATCAGGAAGGGACAAGTGGATGTACCCCAAGCGCACCAATTTTAAGAACACCCTTGGTACCGCAAGTATTGCATAATCCACCAGTTAATAGGGTACTTCAGGATAAGGAAAAAGAGGCTATAGACAGAAACAGAGCAGAATTGATACACAAAATAACACAGCTGAATGTACATCCTGATTCCCTGACCATACCTGTAACAATTGGTCCAGTAGTTCCCTTATATGGTGACAAAGTAAATTACCCGAAACCTCTAGTGATACCTACACCTGTAGATATTCCCAAACCTGAAACTGTAATAATTGATGACCATAACAGTGATTGTGAATCTATGATTTCCCTAATGGATTTACCTATTCGAGGATCTGTCAATAGCACTCCTAGAAGAATAACACCTGGATGCTGCAGAGATGTAAATATAGTAACTTCATCCGGAACTAAAAGTGCCACTGTAGTAACGCCAGAAGACTTAGAAAGGTGGGCACAAGGATCAGACAGACAGAGTTCACCCCCAAAGATCATGGACATCTACAAATTAAAAGTCGAGCTAGAAGAAATGATAGCAGGAAATGTAGGAGTAGATCGTCTAAATAGCTACAATGAAGAACTATTGTTCGTATGCAGGAGCATAACTAGAAATGTAAAGATATTTCATGAGAAATTATCAGATTTGACCTTACAAATGGGGATTGAAATAGGGAAGTCAAAGGTCTTGCAGAGACCATATAGAGCCGAATTCAGTGATAAAGACTTGGAAAATATGAATGCCTCTGGTAGAAAACTACAAGTGAAAGAATTAATGTCAGTTTTACAGAAATGGGGAGATCTAGATAAATGGAAAGCTAGATGGACAAAGAAAAAGGAAGAGGCACGGTACAGTAGATCGACTTCTGAATATTTATTGAAGGAAACAGGGAAAGTAGATCAGATGTACCCAATGCGGGAAGTAACTGGAGGAGGTTACGTTCACGTCCCATGGAGTAGACAAGATATTTTGTCATTTACAAATGATTTTCCAAAGTTGAGAGAAAAGCCAATTGAATGGTACAAGCAGGTTGACAGGTTTGTGAAAGTGTCAAAGGTATTGTTGAAGGACTTGGATGGTCTGTTTGACATAGTGGTACCTGATGATTTGTGGACAGATTGTAAAATTACAGTTGACTGGCCAAGTGAAGAGTATCCAAGAGATGCAAAAACAGGTGCCCCATCAAGTGATGTAATGAAAAAGTATCACCAGGTGATAACTTATTTGAAGGGGAAAATACCACCAAAAGAAACAGATTGGGTGAAAATAGACAGGACTACCCAAGAAGCAAGTGAATCAGTACATGCCTATTATGAACGTCTATGACAGGTGTTCAAACAGTATAGTGGATTTGAGGACATTGGAGATAAAAATATGAGTCAGTTTGTCTACCGATTTATTTATGGTTTAAAGCCAGAGATTTGTCAGATGATCAAGCAGCACATGTTGTGCTGGCAAGGGAAGCCCATAGATGAGATTTTGAAATATGCAAAATATTGTGGAGACGACATTGAAGATAGGCACAAGAAACTGCAAGAGAAAGTGATGTGGGCTCAGGTGAAAATGGCTGAGCGACAGGGAATTAATTTGGATAATCCAACTGATAATCAGGGAAAAGATTCTGGAATGAATGGTGATTCAGGAAATTGTGGTAAAATAAAAGGACGAATGAGTAGAGAAGAGGCTAAAAAGAAATTTCTTTGTCATGGATGCGGAAAGTTGGGACATTGGAAGAACGAATGTAAAAAGATTCAAAATAATAATGGCCCAAATCATAATTTAAATCCACAGACGCAGAATGACTCACAGCAGGGTGTAAACCCACAGAGTCAGTTGCCACCTGCCCCTATACAGGGTAATGTGAGCAGAGCAAAGCACGGTACTGACGTCGGATATCAAGGAGAAAGTGGTGGGGGCGTGGCTTGACGCCGATGTAGGGAGCAGCGGACCTTGGAGCTCCTCCGTGGCCTCCCTCCACAGCAATTACTCCTGAGACGCTAGGGTGGCCCCTGGCGTCATAACTGGCGGCGGAGGTCCTGGTGCCCATCTGGGTACGATATCAAGGCACTGGGGTGTCGAGGAACGGAGAAACCGGCGATTTCTCTCCCTGCTCGCGCTCCGGCTGGGTCGCGAACAAAATGGCGGCCGCGGCTCGCTGCAACAGGCTCCGCTGGTAAGAGAGCCCAAGGTGTTGAGCGAAACTGCTGAGCGGTGGAGTGCATCAGGAGGACAACGAGCGTGCGCTTGTGAGGGGGGCAGGCGGACCGAAAACGGAGGCGAGGTGAGGCTCGAGGAGAGCGCAGAGGGCAACGCCTGACCTTAACATGGCGGCGCAAGACACCCCAGCCGAGACGCGCTGGTGATTGCGGCCGGTGATTGTGGTGGCCTGCCCCCGCGCGGGCAGCCGTGGCCAGCTCCTGGCGTCTGGACTTGGACATAACTCATTGGTGGCAGGGAGCGGAGTAGGTGAGGAGCCTTCCAGGTGGAGTGTGTGTGGGACAGGGAGAACACGAGCCTGCGGTGAATCCCAGAGGGAGTACCACGTGGAGCCCAACATTCGCCGCTGCAGGTGTGGGAGCCAGCACTTAAATGGACCTGGGAGGCACGTCGGACTGACTGGGGTGCAAGCTCTGTGACGCCTCGTGAGCGGGGGACTGCTGTTCTGGATGCGGGGGCGGATGTGTACTTCCAGGGCCGGGCGCTGACCTAAAGTGAAGTGAGGAGAGTGGGACTGCGCTGCTGCCCGATTGCTAAATCCTGAGGGGAGCTGGAACTGTGCTGCCGCCTTGGACGGAACCACAGACTCACTGAATGTCTTCTGATTGACCCGGTGGGGACTGTGATGACCGCCTGAAGCCCCTGCAAAACGGAGTCATCCGACTGACCCGTATATGAGAGGTTTCCCCACCACCTACTGCGTGAGAGAGTGCCCGCATTCGCTATAGGGCGACCACGAGCACCGGAAAACCCACGGCATTCTACCTACCGATTATTGCACCATACTGAAACCTAGTTCGACAGGACACGAGATGGGCAGAACGTCCAGGAGAAAAGGATTTGAGGTCCTGCGGCTGGACGAGCAGGAACATCACACCGACGAGGATGAGGGGGCACCTGCTGGACGTGTGGAAAGTGTGCCTGCAGATCCTACCCTGGCTGACATTATGCAGGCCATCACCTCCTCGAGGGAGGCTCTGGAGACAAAGATGGACGCCATAGGGACGGATCTCACCCTGCTCAAGGACGATCACCGCAAACTTAAGGAGAGAGTGGCTGCCAATGAGACCACCATGAGGGATATCCCGGACACAATAGACACACTGAAGCAGGCCCTGAAAGCGGTGGAAACCAGGGTCAAAGTGTTGGAGGTGAGAGCTGAGGACAGTGAGGGGCGCTCACGCAGAAACAACCTGCGCATCGTAGGGGTTCCAGAACGGGAAGAGGGGATGGATGCGGTCCAGTTCCTGGAGGCTTGGTTAAAAACAGAGGTGGCCCCGGAGGGCCTCTCCCCCTTCTATGCCCTGGAGCGGGCCCATAGAGTCCCGGCCAGACCTCCTAACCCTGGTGCTCCACCCCGCCCACTGGTGGTGCGATTACTCCATTACCGAGACCGGGATTTCCTCCTGCAGCGAGCTCGCGAAAAGCAGTCCTTACAAATCGGGAACAGTAGGGTGATGATCTTCCCGGACTATACTAGGGAGGTGCAGCGACAAAGAACCTCCTTCCTAGCTGTCAAGCGAAAGATATGACAACTGCAGCTCCCTTATGCCATGCTGTTTCCGGCTTGCCTGAGAGTGACGGCGGATGTGGCGACACATTTCTTTAATACTCCGCAAGAAGCTTGGGACTGGTTAGAGGCTCGACGCGGTAGGGAAACGCGATCGCCGTGCCTGGAATCGCCCCGACAGCAATCAACCTCTTCTTCGCCGCCCAAGGGGGCCCCCTCGCCTGATGGGAGACGCCAAGAACGAGACAGGGCGGTGCGAGCAGTGGCGGAGATCAGTCAAGGAGCAGCGAGTCCGACCAGCAATATCACGGACCCTGATCGAGACAGATCTGGGAGCTCGAGCTCAAGCAGTGCCCATGGGCTCTCGGACACTGAACTGCCGGACGTTACACCACAAACAGCAGATGGCGTGTTTGGCTGACCAGGCAACTGGTCGTATATCCAGGGGGTTGCTTGTTGGGGAATGTTGACCCTTGGTACTAGCGGTTTAGATTGAGAACTGCCGATAGACACACTTGCACTATTGGGGCTTGCCGAGTGTTCTTTCTCTGGGGGGGGGGGGGGTCGGGGTCGGGGGGGGGGGTTCTGGGTCCAGTGATATCGGATACGTGCTGCCACTTCCATGATTCACTGTTTGAGTGCTATAGTTTGGATGGGGACCTGGTTGGGTAGGCCTGTCCTGGGGGAAGGGAGTTGGGGTGTTTTTATTGTTGGGGGAATTTGGTTTGGGACCAGGCATGTCGCTAGGAGAGGGGTACGTCGAGAAGCATTGGAGATTGTACTATGGATTCCACCGTAGGTTTTAAATGCATAACCTGGAATGTTAGGGGGATGCACACCATGAGCAGAAGACACAAAATACACGCCTATCTGATTAGAAGAGGAGTGCAAATTGCATTATTACAAGAGACACACCTCACACAGAAGGAAGGGACGGCACTGCAGCGCCGTTGGAGAGGGCAGATCTTCCACACCACGTATTCAGCCTTTGCTAGGGGGACCCTAGTATGGGTGAGGGCGGGAGTTCCCTTTCAGTGCGTCAGACAGATAATAGACCCAGAGGGTAGGTTTGTGGTGGTGCTGGGGCGCCTGGATGGCCGAGACATCACTATAGGGAGCATATATGCCCCCAATGTTGATCAACCCGCATTCTTAGCGCAGCTATCACAGACGTTAACGCAGGTCCTGACCGGACCAGTACTTTTGGGGGGTGACTTCAATAGCATTGCTGACGTGAACCTAGACCGATCTCACCCACCACTCCCTACCGCCCCTACACACAGGGTCGCAGAAGCTCGACGGAACTGGCAACGACATTGGGGACTGACAGATGTTTGGAGGGCCCATCACCCGAGGGAAAGGGACTACTCTTATTTCTCTGCTCTACACGAGCTGCATGTTAGGTTGGACTACATTCTCTGCTCACCAGACGTACATGCAGGGATCACCTCGAGCGAGTACTTGACTAGGACGCTGTCTGATCATAACCCCCTACTGATATCCTTGAGTTGGGCGCGGACTAGGCCCACAATTCCCAGTTGGCGTCTCAGACCGGAGGTACTAGAGGACCAGGTATTCCGAGCTACGATAGGCACCGCAGTAGAAGAATATTTCCAGAATAATGCTGGCACAGCTGCTAACCCCCACATTGAATGGGATGCCTTTAAAGTAGTCATAAGGGGTCGTTGTATTGGTGAAGCGGTAGGCGTACAGAGGGTTCTTTTAAACGATGTACAGACAGCCGAAGACCGGCTCCGAGATGTTGAAAAGGATAGACCAGAAAGGGTAGACAAACAAGCGGAGCTACTAGAGGCCAGGGAAACACTAGCATTACAGGTGGAACGGTTGAGATGCTTTGACTATAGGGCCTATGCAACCCGGGCCCACGCTGAGAGGGATAAGTCTGGGGCGTTACTGGCTTGGCTGGCCAATCCAGCGAGAAGAGGGACGACGATCCTAGAATTAAGGGGGAGGGGTGACGTGACTCATTACGGACAGCAAGACATCAACGCACAGTTCTTGGAATACTATACTACTTTATACCAGAGCCAATTGGACCCTATGGTGTTGGAGGATTGGAGGATGAGGGATTTTTGGAGGATATTGAACTTCCCCAAATTGATGCAGACGCTGCGGAGGCCCTGGGCCATGACGTAGAGTTGGGTGAGGTCAGAGGGGCCATTAAATGCATGGCCAGAAATAAAACACCTGGCACGGACAGGCTCCCGGTCGAGTTCTATGCCACATATGTGGATGCATTGGCTCTCGCTTGGTGGCCCTGTACAATAGGTCGAGGCGGGACGGGTGTTTGCCCGTGTCAACGAGGGAAGCGGTAATTATACCGCTCTTAAAACCAGGTAAGCAGCCCTGGGATCGCACTGCGTACTGGCCCCTCGCCATGCTCAACCTTGATTATAAGATCTTGAGCCGAATTTTAGCTAGCCGTTTGATGACTCACATGACGCCGCTTGTGCACACAGACCAGGCGGGTTTCATTCCATCCCGGAATACGGCCATGAATATCAGGCGGTTACTTCGAGTGCTGGACGCCCCCATCCAAGACAACAGAGAGGCGTGCATCCTATCGATTGATATTGAAAAAGCATTCGACAGCCTTGAATGGCCATATCTTTTCAGAGTCTTGAGGGCCTTTGGCCTCGGGGAGGGTTTTGTGGCCTGGACGGCAATACTGTATAAGAGCTCCACTGCCAGGGTGCGCACGGGAGGTGTGATATCAGAGGCCTGCGCAGTGGGCAGGGGAACGAGACAGGGGTGCCCGTTGTCTCCCCTCTTGTTCGCGCTGGCGATGGAACCTCCAGCTGTACATGCGCGTTCGGGGCGGTATTACCGGGGGCTGGACGGGGTGGGTCAGTCCCAATTTATTGCGTTATATGCTGATGATCTTCTAATGTTCTTCGCCAACACTACGGAAGAGCTACAAGGTGCCAAAAACCTATTGGCCAGACTGGGAAGGGTGGCGGGCCTTAAGGTCAATTGGAGCAACACGTGCCTGTTCCCTGTTTTAAGTGGAAGGAATGACCCGCCGGATGGGCTAGATGTTGAATGGGAAAGCAGCTGTTTGACTTATCTGGGAGTACGTATTTATCATACGGCTGCCGATTTACTGGAAGGTAATGTCGGACGGGCGATACGGGCCACCAAGAGTAATTTTGAATTTTGGGGGACTCTCCCGCTTTCAATGGTGGGACGGGTGGCGCTTCTAAAAATGGTCACGTTACCGCGATTACTCTATTATTTTGGGACGCTACCGCTATGGATTCCGCGAAGATTCTTTACCCAGCTTAATACCATGGTCACGGGCTTTTTATGGGGTTCCGGGAGACGCAGAGTAGCGCTCGCCACCATGATGAGGCCTAGACGAGATGGGGGCTTTGCAGTGCCGGATTTTGAGGCCTACTACCATGCAGCACAGCTGGAGTGGTTCACGAAATGGATGGCGGGAAGACTTCGCACTGGGGAAGAACGGGGGGCTCCGATCCGGATCTGAGACAGCTCTCTCAAGTGTTACTAGGGCTCCCATTGAGCGAAAGGGACGTTACGAGAGACCTGTGGGCGATGCGTCAATGCTGGAACCGGGTTAGTAGGAGAACCCAGCAGATACCCCCATATGCCCCTGAGATCCCGCTGCTGCTGTGCGAGGCACTACCCCATGGGGGAGACTGGCAGGGATTGCGGACCTGGGAGGGGGCGGGGGTCTCCACTACTGGAGACCTCTACGAAAACAATACCCTGTTACCCTTTAATGACTTAATGGAGCGGCACGGGCTTCCCAGGAGAGACTTCTTGTTACATGCCTCCCTGACGATGGCTATCCGTAAACATTGGAAGAAGGGAATGGTGGAACCGCCGGTCTCGACACCATGCCAATATGTAGTATCAGCGGCTGGGACGATCAAGGCAGTCACTTGCCTCTATGGGCGGCTCACCCAGGAGATGCGGCGGCCCTTAGAGAACCTGCGGCTCAAATGGGAAACAGACCTTGGGATGCCCATAGCTGAGAAGCCGTGGGAGGCATTAGTAGAGAGGGCATGGAAAAGTTCTAGAAATGCACGATTCCAGCTAATCCAGTTTTTTGTCCTCCACAGAGCATACCTCACCCCGCACAAGATTAATGAGTATTTTGGGGCCCGATCAGTTTGTCCGCGATGTAAATTAGAAAACGCCGCATTTTTACATATGTTTTGGGAGTGCCCACTACTAGAGGGGTTCTGGAGGGAGATACTGACTATACTGGGCGACATAACGGAAAGAGACACTACACTGACCCCGGGATATTGCCTGCTGCATTGGTTTCCCCACACTGCCCGGTATAAGGTTACCAGCAAATTTATAGACCTGGGGTTAGTCCTGGCTAAACGAGAAATCACCAGCCACTGGAAGGCGACCAGTGCTCCTAGTGGCTCGAGGTGGCGGAGGGAATTTATAAAATGGGCAGATTGCGAGGGGATTCTTAGGCTGCAAATGGCCCGGAGAATGGATAATGGACAAATGCTGGACGCGGCGAGGGCATGGGAGGCATTAGTTGAGTTGCTCAGGCGCCCGGCGGACGATCCCGAACCCCCCTGAGTGAGTGGATCTGTGAGAGAGAGCTGCAGTGTTGTCCTATTGGGTTGTGATCTATGGGGGAATGAAACCATATAATACGTAGCGGCATCCCCTTGCTAGTTGCCTCTCTATTGGAATTACTGTATCTGTTGTCTTATATGACTGGGTACGATTCTTCGCAGAGCTATTGATGACAGAGCGACATGCCTGGAGGGTGGGGGGAGTTGTATAGGGGGGAGGGGAAGGGAAGGGTACGTTATGACTAACGGAAGGGGTGGTAAGGTGGGTGGGGTTGTTCCTAAAGTTGAGGAGGGGGGGGATTATTTGTTTGTAACTTGTATGACATATCAATGAGGGCTTTGAATTTGATTATAATTGAACCTAATGGGAACCTGATGCCTGGGTATAAAGAACTGCGCAGCAGGGCCCATTTACATAACTGCTACAAATGACTAGATATTGCCCTACATGCCTAGATCAAGAGAATATGCCATAGTGATTGTTGTATTATAAATGCCTAATAAAATTTGTTTACAAAAAAAAATCAAGGAGAAAGTGGTAAGAATGAATATGTAACTTCACAGTTTCTTTTACAGGACGAATTTGACCCATATAATCATCAATGACGGTGCCTAAGAGAGGGGGAGAAGGAGTGCGTACTTGGCGCAACCCTACCAGTAGATCAGTCAGGTCCATATGTTGAAGGGAAAGTAAAAGGTAATGATATCACTTTTCTTTTGGACACTGGTGCTACCCGTTCTACTGTGAGAACAGCAGACATCCCAGACCTTCCTCTCTCTCTGGAGAAGCTATCCAAGTTGTAGGTGTAGCTAATCAAAAGATCAGAACACCCCTTACTGAGCCAATGGAAGTAAAAATAGGGAACTTCCGAGAAATGCATCAATTTGTAGTGTGTGACTCTAGTCCAGTAAATCTATTGGGTAGAGACTTACTGTGCAAAATGAATTGCACTATTTTCTGCACACCGGATGGTGTTGCAATACAGACCCCGGACGAAGATCATGTTTCATAAGTTCATGATAGCCAAGCAAGGTACAGAAATAGATGAGATGTTCTCTTTGATAACAAAAAACGAATTACCAGAGGAACTAAGAACTACAGTGAATTCCAAAGTATGGGATTTCACAGGAAAAGAAGTAGGACTTATGGCAAAATAGACCCAGTAAAAATCACTGTAAAGGAAGGTGCAATTTTCCCAAATACCAGACAGTACAAAATGAGTGCAGAAGTAAAGGCAGGAGTTGTTGAGGAAATTAACAGAATGGTAAAACAAGGCTTATCAAAAGAAGTTATGAGTAGCCCTTGTAATTCACCGATCATGGGTTTGAAAAAGCCTAGCGGAAAGTATAGGATTGTTCAGGATTTGCGGAAAATTAATAAAATTGTGGTACCTTGTTGTCCCATAGTGCCAAATCCTGCAGTAATCCTATACCAGATACCCTGGAGTGCAGAATGGTTTACAGTGATTGATCTATGCCAAGCATTCTTTTCAATACCACTGCACCCAGATAGCCAATATCTCTTTATGTTTAAATTCGAAAATCATGTCTATGTATGGAATCGTGTTACTCAAGGATACACAGAAAGTCCCTCCATTTTTAATCAAATACTGAAAGGGTGTCTGGAGAAATTAGTGCTGCCCAGGAGTTCAGTCCT
Organism: Calotriton arnoldi; assembly: GCA_963921515.1. Taxonomy (NCBI): domain Eukaryota; kingdom Metazoa; phylum Chordata; class Amphibia; order Caudata; family Salamandridae; genus Calotriton; species Calotriton arnoldi. The sequence goes on along the minus strand of CAWUFW010000080.1, from coordinate 939,222 downwards.
GGTGCAGTATATTGATGATTTACTAGTAGCATCCAACACTCATGATGATTGTGTTGAAGATTCAATTGCGTTACTCAACCATTTGGCTGAGGAAGGACACAAGGTGTCACCTGAAAAGCTGCAGTTTTGTACAACGGCAGTTAAATATTTGGGACACCAAATTGAAAGAGGAACAAAAAGAATAACATCTGACAGAATAAAAATAATCAAGAAAATGAAAATGCCAGAAACACAAAGAGAAGTGAGAATGTTTCTTGGAATAGTAGGATACTGTCGACAATGGATTATAGGGTTTTCACTACTAGCAAAGCCTTTAATTCAGCTAACCAAAAAGAAAGCCAAAGATCCAGTTGAATGGGATGATGAAAGTGCTGCTGCATTTGTAAAATTAAGAAATGCATTGTGTGAGGCACCTGCCTTGGGCATGCCTGACTATACAAGAGAATTTGCACTATTTTGCTATGAAAGAGAAAATTGTGCACTTTCAGTGTTAACTCAAAGACATGGAATAGACAGGCGTCCTATAGCATATTTTTCTGCTACATTGGACCCAGTGGCGGCAGCATTGCCAGGCTGTTTGAAAGCAGTCGCTGCTACCTGTATGAGCATTGAACAAAGTGAGTCAATAATAATGGGATATCCTGTAACAGTGTTTGTCCCACATGCAGTTGTGATCTTGTTGACAAGAACTAGAACTCAGCATCTCACACCTAGTCGGATGACAAGGTATGAACGAATTATTCTTGGAGCTGAAAATGTGACCATAGTTAGGTGCACTGTTGTGAATCCTGCAACGTTATTGCCAGATCCAATTTTTGAAGAAGTTAAGGACGATCCAGAACATGATTGTCTAAAGGTCACAGAATTGTGTACAAAACCGAGACCTGACATACAGGAGACGCCCCTAAAAGATCCAGATAGGGAGCTGTTTGTGGACGGCTCATGCTTAAGGCATGAGGATGGTAAATTGAGCGCAGCCTATGCTGTGTGTGAACTAACTGGAATAGTCGAAGCATCCTATTTACCAGGAGTCAAGGCTGCACAAGTAGCTGAATTAATTGCTCTGATCAAAGCTTCCAAAATTGGGAAAAATTTAAGAGTAACCATATTTACGGACAGTCAATATGGGTACGGGGTTGTGCATGACTTTGGCCAACTGTGGATGCAGAGGGATTTCAGGACTTCTTCAGGAACCCCAATCAAAAATGGACAGTTTGTAAAAGAATTATTGGAAGCAATACAATCACCAAAAGAATTGGCAGTGGTGAAATGTGCTGCACACCAGTCAGGAGATGACTGGGTGGTAGTCGGTAACAGATACACAGATCTAGTGGCTCAACACTGTGCCAAAAACAGGTTGGCAGTAAATAAAAAGGTTGAAAGAATGGGAATCAGCTGCCAACTTATGCTATGTGCACCACCTGAAACATGGAATGATGTGAAGAGACTGCAAGACGATGCTGAGGAGAGTGAAAGAGATGTTTGGATTAAAATAGGATGCACCCGAAGAACAGATGATGATGTATGGGTATACACAGATGGCAGACCAGTCATGCCCGACTGTCTGATTTCACAAATGGCCAGAATGTATCATGGAGACACACATGTAGGGAGAGATGCCATGATTAGACTCTTCAGACAAAGTTGGTACAATCCAAAGTTTAGGGCTGCAGTAGAGAGTCTTTGCCAAAGGTGTTTAACTTGCCAAATGAATAATCCAGGAAGGAGAACAGTAATTGGTTTGGGAAAAATTGGAAAAGCTGAAGGTCCCTTTGTGAGATTGCAGCTAGATTTCATACAATTACCACCATGTAAAGGATTGAAATATGTACTTGTCGTAGTGTGTCTGTTTTCAAGGTGGGTGGAGGCTTACCCTACCAGAAGGAATGACAGCATTACAGTCGCAAAACTGTTGTTACGCGAACTCATTCCTAGGTTCGGTTTCCCAGTAACTTTGGAATCAGATAGAGGAAGTCACTTTAATAACGATGTAATCCGAATAATCTGTGAAGCATTCCAAATTGAACAGAAATTGCACTGTGCGTACCGCCCAGAGGCTTCTGGAGTGGTTGAACAAATGAATGGCACAATAAAATCAAGACTGTCAAAGATGTGTGCATCAACATCGCTAGATTGGCCAGATGCATTGCCTCTTGTTTTAATGGGACTCAGAAGCATTCCTGATAGAAATACAGGATTGAGTCCGCATGAAATAATCATGGGAAGAGCAATGAGACAAGCACATGTACCTACAAATAAACTGCTGAACATAACTGATGATATGGTTCTAGATTATTGCAAAGGATTGGCTGACCTAGTGCGTTCTGTCTCTCACCAGGTTGGAGAAGACGCAGTTTCCAGGCAGCCTGAACAAGAGCATTATCTGAACCCCGGAGACTGGGTGGTTGTGAAGCATCACGCCAGAGAAACGTGTTTATCACCCAGGTGGGGCGAACCTTGTCAGGTTATATTAGTTACGAACACAGCAGTGAAATGTGCAGGATTGCCTAATTGGATTCACGTAAGCCACACCAAAAGGGTGCCAGCTCCTGAAGGAAAAGATCCTCAGCCAGCATCAATAACTGAGGAAGCTGAAGGTTGGACAGCTGAATAATCCCAGGTGAGAGATTCGGGAGAAGCTGAAGAAGAACAACCGAGCACAAGTCAGGACTGGATACCAGTGGTCGACATACCAGAGGTTTACAACAAAACAAGAAGTCGAGCAAGACTAGAGGAAATTAGTGAGGATCAGATAGGTGAAGAAGAAGCAGCTCAGGATAGGGAGAACGAAACAATAAAAGAACCTGAGCAGGCCCAGATAGGGAGAGGAAATTGGGCTCAAATCGACAACGAAACAGCAAATTTTGAGCAGGGATAGACAGGTTTAGAAGAACTCGGTCAGGCTGCAGAAGTACAAAGTGCAATAAGCCCTGATCAGAACCAGTTAGAACAAGAAAAATACGTTCAGGGAGAAGAAAACAAAGGAAACCACGAGCAGGAAAGCCTCAAGCATGAAGACGTCAATCCTGAACAGGGTCAGTTAGTAGAAACTCACATTGGAGCAACTGAAGAAAAACCAATAAGACCTGAAAAAGAACAAATAGAAGAAGAAACTGAAAACGAGGAAAAACAAATTGTGCCACACCTTGAAAATAAAAGTGTTTTTGAAAAAGACTCAGAAGATGAAAATACAGTGCAAACAAAGAAAGCCAGAAAAGGTGATCATTGGCCTAGTGTCATCAAAAGAATAAAATACCATATAGAAACCAGAAGTGACGATCCAGAACAAGTAAATGAAGTAACAAGCCTAACAGGACAAACAAGTGGAACTGAAAAGCGAAAAAGCAAAAGACTGAAACTTGTGAACAATAAGGTCCTGATTGGACTTATATAATCCTTGAAGACGAGAGTTCTGAGTCCAGTGAAAGTGGCGACGAAGGAACAAGTGCGTAACTGACTTATGAAAAAGAAGTAAAACCACCTTGATAACGTAAAAGTCTTGAAAGAAAAGAAGAGTAATCTTCTTTGTCAAAATGCCTGACGACAGAGTTTCTGGGAGACCGAAACGGAAATGTTGTAAAAGATGCTGTGCTATATGCATATGTAGCCTGGTAGAGGTGCTTGTAGTGTGGTTAGTTGTGATTGTAGCAATTCCTTACCTTATGATAATGGATAAAAAGATTAACAACGAAGCTAAGGGAAGGATAGATAACTTGAAACGTGATAGAGTAACATTAGAAGCAGAAGATGAACCAGAGTTTCATCATGCGGTAACAGATAACGATACTAGTTTAAATGTTTTTACAAAATTATTGTTTCAATATGTAGATACCATGGAAGTTAGTGATTGTTATGTTGTATGAAGTTACCAGAATCAGTGGCAGAAGGGTTAACAGATCATCATTTGCCTTTAACTTATGGCATATCATGTAGTGTATTAACTAGTTTATTTTATAAAACAGGCAGACTTCAGTATTATTATTCAGATATAGATGTGATATTTTCTGAGGTTCCGATTCGAAAGAATATGAACCCAGTGCTTAGTAGTCAAGATGCACAATTTATGGGAGAATTTTTCCTAACAATGAAATCGATAGATATAACACATGCACATAGAAGCAATCTAACATGTTCGTTACATGAAGAAGAAAAGATATTTTTGAACTTAGTAGAAAATAGAAGACAAGATTTTCAAAAGAAAGCATCTGAGCATAAGGCTCATCTGCCACCTTGGGCTGAGAAAGAGGGTATTTACACACCTGGCAAGGCTCAAGCTGCTATGGCTCTGGATTTTGTAAAGACAGGGAAAATTTGTCTACATAGGTTAAAGACTGATTATAACAATATTTTCATCGGTACCAGTGAATGTGAACATAATTTCTTAATTCTTGGAGGTTGGGGACTAAAAGGAGGAACAGATTCAGTTTTTCCTGGAATCTATTATGTGTGTGGGAATAAGGCTTACTTTAGGCTTCCTGCAAAGTGGTATGGAAGTTATTTTGGAATAGTTTTTCCAAAAATATACCACGTAAAAAGAAACACTGGGACAATGAAAATAATAATGAATTAACACGTAGTAAAAGCTAGTTTTTCTGAAATTGTAGGTGATATATTTGGTGCATTAATACCTTCAGTGGGAATAATTCTGAACTCAAGGAAAATATGTAAATTATTTACAGTGGTTGATCGTTTATCAACGGATACTGCTGGAGAATTTCTAATGATTAATGCGGAAATGGTTGCGATTAGATCAATGGTTATGCAAAATCGACTTGCTCTTGATATAATATTAGCAAAAGAGGACGGAGTCTGTAAATTGTTGAAAACGAAACATTGTTGCACGTATATTCCTGACAAAAGTGCAGAAATTGGAACGTATATAAAGAATATCACAAAACTTGAGAATGAACTAAAACCACTGGAAGTTGATAGTGTATGGGAAAGATTGACAAATAGCATTACGTCAATTGGTACCTGGTTTGCTAATGTAGGTAAAGGACTTGTAGGTCAAATATTAGTACCCTTAGTAGGGATAACAATAATAGTATTGTCAATAATGATATGGTGCAAATGTTGTAGAAAGAATGAGACGTATAGAGTGACAGGAAAAGGAAAGAAACGAAAGTTTGATGAAATAGAATTAGAAGATCTTAAGAGTGAATTATACAAGAAATTGAAAAGAGAAGATAAAAATAGAAAATGTAAAAATGAGAGACAATAATATGCTAGAAAGTTGGCATCTGGTTGTGGGTAGTTATGATGGCTCAGAAACGCCATCAGAGAGGGGATTGATGGAGCAAGGACTCAAAATGAGACTTGCTCGTAAGCAATCTTCTCATAGTATTAATTAATTAAACTTTGTAATGTCTTTACTAATAAATGCATACACGAACACAGTATCCAAGTGAAGCTTGCCTATGGGTTTAAACTAATAAGTAATGATTGTCTAATCCAAAATGGCCGCTAAAGCGCGGGAACTTCATTGCGCATGTGTCAACCATATCACATGGTATGACGTCTTTCTTTGCTTGGAGGGAAAACTTTGCTTCTGCGCAGATGTGCTAAAATGGCTGCTTAATGTTCTCACGTGTTAAAGCTTGCGCATTTGCTGCAATTAAAACTGTGGTATTCTAATGATACTAATGCGGGAGAGATTTATTATTAAATGGGAATAGAGTAGAAATAGGGGGTATACAGTGAAGACATTTATTTGTGATATTAATGTTTTCTTCTTTGACTTTCTATTAGTTCGTAAAATGGGGCCTGGGTTAACGGAAATGGCAGCCCGAGAACTATGGGATGTGCGCATGTGCAGAGAAAATCAAGGCACAGCGATGAAGTCAACTTGGACGACATCCAAGGCCATGACCTGTTGGCCGATTCCACTACATCCGCGATGTTCTCTCAAATGCAACATTTTATGTACATTTTGTATTAAACTTTGTCGTGAGACGGGTGGGAAATAAAGCAAATGTATTAATTGTGAGGGGCGGTATTTAATAACAATGGGCTTAAAGAAATTGAACTAAATTGACATGGTGTGAGGATCAACCCCCTGTCCCCGTCCAATCAGAAATAGTGGGCCCATAATTTTGAAACATTAATGGGAGGTACCTGGGTGTAGAAGGGTATAATAGATATAGAATTAGCTAATTAGTTAGCATTAGGGCGTTAGCGTTGGCGTTGAGGCTGTCAGCTTGGAGGACCACAGAACGAGCTGATCGATTGCTGAATCGCTGTCCAGAGAGGTCTCGAGGTGGGGGCGGGCGGATTCCATTAGAGGGAAGACTCGGAAGATATTGAGGAGGAGCGAAGTGACAGAGAGGGGAGCGACGCAGGCGTCGTTTGGTAGAGAGGCCACCTGTCCCGTCTTGAACCTGGTTCGGAGGTCTTGGTCTTCATCCTTCCTAGGACCCTTTCCAACTCCTTGGCCAAGGGGTTTGGTTCTCACATCTTTAGGTAAATATAAATGCAACCTTTAGCTGTGCTGCTGTCTCTATCTTCTTCTTTCTGAGGGACCGTCATTGATCGATAATTGATTATTAGTATGCTTCATCCTTGATATACGATTAAGTATTATGTGGTTTTGTAATTTACTCGGCTAAAACTTTAGATAAACATTTTAAAACTCCCTGACTCAGTGATTATTTTAGAATTTATGAATTGTATTGAATGTCACTCATTTTAAACTTCCCAATTATCAAAGGGTCCATTGGTAAGTCATTATTCATCAATCAGAAAGGTAATTGGTAGCAGGGATATTGATAAAGAGTACAACTGACCCACCAGCGGAAATTGCTAGCGTAGTATGAATGAATGGGCCCAAGTGAGTATTTGGTGTATGAATGCTTGTTGCTAGTAACCCGCTAGATCAGCACCACCATGACTACCTCTCAACCAGCGTAAAGCCGAGTCAGCATTGCCGTCAAAAAGGGAAATTCCAACAAAGGGCATGTTGATAAAAAAAGTTTGCAAAGCCTGCGAAAATCTGGAAGTACGCAACCATGCACGCCGACGTAGAGCTACAGCAAAGGCCATAGTCCAACCAACAGAATCGGTGGTATCCATACCACAGCAGGTGCTAAGTTTGGCAGCTTGTTGCCCATCTCGTACCATTAGAACAAGAACATTCCGAGCTTTCTCTGGAAGGGAGGGCAAGAGGCACTCCAATGAGTTCCACAAGGCATGGCAGAGGCGGGTGAGGACACAAGAAGTGTTCAGAGATCGCAGGACAGAGCTAGAAGAAGAGAAAATACGCCAACAACAAGCGTCAAGTTTCCTGGTCTCTCTTTCGGGAGGGACAGGAGGAATAAAAATCAATATTTTTGGCGGCTAAAGCAGCCTGTACCACAAAGCTCTGATTAGATAGATGTCTAAAAAGATAGGATGGATCCTCCGGGGCCGGGCAATGCCTGTGAGAAATAAAGCAATCTACAGGTAGCCCCAATTCAGGTATAGCCCAAGCACCCAACAGGATATCAAAAAGACATTCACTATAAGGAAGGACAGGCTCTATGTCAGACTGGTCAGGATGTAGAATGCCAAGTAAGGGTCTGTTGACAATTCCACAGAAGGAATCTGTAAATCCAATACAACCGAAGCTCGATTGTGCATGCCCGCCAGAGTGGAACTCACGTCCGTAGCTAAACCAAGAGGAGACAGGAGGCTGGAGAAGATTCTAAGCCTCTGGCATCACCAAAGTCAAGTAACCAGCTAGACAGCATAGGGGGTGGACCCATGTCCAAAATGGGATGGTGACACACCACACCTTCCTTAGTACCTCCATAATCATGGTCCTCAGAAGGATAAACCGGAAGAAGGGCTCCAGAGAGCAGAGGAAAAGAGTCTGAGACTGTCGACTACATCAGCGCTGCAACCGAAGCCAGTCGACACCTCGACATCGGAAGGAGCATCGAGCGATGTCTATGTCACCACCATCGGAACCTGCAGACAAGAACCCTATACCGACATTGGAGTCGGGAGACCAGAAGCAGGAGCCGAAGGTGGTAGCCTATGCAGGCTGTGCACCAGCTTCGCTATGGTGTCCGAAACTGGAAACCGACCTGAAGCAGAGGGAGAACCCACCGGCAGGGACACAGGCACAACCTCATGCACTTCCGTGGGGCCCCTGGGCACTCCAAAGGAAGGTGACGACCCAAAAATAGAATGAAGAGATAGATCATATTTTCTCATCTAGGTCTAAGTCGCCCAGGCCCCAGGATAGGTGGGGAGGCGCAGGGCGAACTCATGCCCCCGCACTTCAACAGAAGAGCGGGGACCTGCGGTAGGTTTAGGGGATTTATAAAGCGTGTGACTACCCTTGGGCATCTCAGCGCTGAAGTGATACAGGATAGGCAGATGTTAGCACAAGGGATTAGGGGAAGAGCCATGTTTTAAGTCTTTTTTTGAAGGACACTTCGTTTTCAATTAATCGGAGTTCTGGATCCATACTGTTCCACAGTTTGGGTACCAGATGAGTGAATGACCTTCCGCCCCATCTGGCTCTCTTGAATCTGGTAGGATTCATCAGAAAGTTAGAGCTTGACCTAAGGTGGTGACGGGGTGAGTAATGTGAGACCAACTTTTGGACCAGGGAGGGGCCTCTCCCATACATGGCCCGGTGAGCCAGGCTGAAGGACTTAAATTTGATCCTGGCTTGGACCGGAAGCCAATGAAGCTCCCTCAGTGAGGGTCTGGCTGAATAGTGTCTGGGTATATTCAACAGCAATCGGGCAGCTGCATTCTGTACGACTTGCAGTCTATTTGTAACATATTTAGGAGAGCCCAGAAAGAGAGAGTTGCCGTAGTCCAGCCTCGATACCACCAAGGCTTGCACTACAGTCTTCCTCGACTTCTCTGGGAGCAGGGCCATTATTTTTCTGATCATACATAGTATCCCATAGCAGGTGCTTGAATGTTTTCTGGCCTGGACCTCCATCGTCAAGTTCTGGTCCAGCCACATACCTATGTTTTTTATGGCTGTTTTAGGAGGGGGTGGCGGCCCCCAATTGGCTGGCCAGAGAATCTCCGAGCGAGGGCTGAAGTTGCTGCCCAAGATCATTAGCTCGGTTTTGTCCCCATTCAATTTGAGGCTGCAGTCAGCCATCCAAGATCCTATTTTTTTCAGGCAAGGGACAAGTTGTCTGTGGTCCGAGTTAAGGGAGTCTGAGATTGAGACCACTAGTTGCGTGTCATCCGCATATGACACGATGGAGAGGCCAAATTCCTGTATAATGTGGGCCAAGGGGCTAAGATATATGTTAAAGAGTGTTGGACTTAGGGAGGATCCCTGAGGGACTCCCCAAGGAGCTGAGTCGACCGCCTACGCCGAGACTTACCTAAGGAGGTCGAAGTAGAATGACATCCACGGGCAAGGCTCCTACAGCGGTCGCACGGTCGGTCTGTAGAGTGCGTAGGGAACCGAGGACGACGAGAAGACTTGTGAACTGTGACAAAATTAAAGTGTTGCATGGTCAGGCACCAAATAATAATGTGATACATTTATGGAACTTTTGTTGTGGAGGGATTGGCTGGTGCAAGTACTTGACTTGATACACCTGTGTACTGTGATAAATTTGGTGACTTGTTCGTGCTGAAACAATATTTCAGGGCACTCACAAATTTTTCAATATAGTGTAGACTGTTTGTGAAAAACATTATTAAAAAAGATCTTTAAAAAAACCAAATTGTCCACGATTATCTCCCTGGATATTTGGAAATTACTCTTGCAAATAGGAAGTGATAATTTGACCAAACCAGTGATCTCAGAGGGATGCATATAGAGCACCAATACATGTTTCAGGAATATTAGCAACGGATACTATTTGTCGTTCATGCCTGAACTGGTCCACTAAATGTTACTAATAAATGTTCATCTTCATTAAAATAGTTTACTTTAATTCTAGACAGGACTTCAAATGGCTACATTTCTCACTGTTTCAAGCCAAGGCATTTATCAAGCAAGGGTCCAGTTTGGATAGTGCCCTCATCAATATATAAAAGGCAGTATTAGAAAGATCAAAAACAGAGGGACAGAAAGGTAAAAGGAGAGCAGGAAATGGATCGCTTAAGAGCATAGAACTATAAATCCCCATCTCTCCTCTTTTTTCTTACATATTTACAGAGCTCTTCACCTATTTGCTGACTGAAGCTTCAGCAAACTTGACAGCATCACACAAACAATTATGGACACTGCTGGTACAGGTGTAATGTTTTCATATTGTGAACCTGTGGTCAGTTTTGTTTGTTGAAAGTTAGAGAACACAGTACAAGAAGAATGTGCGACTATGCAGCCTTGCACCACCCTATATAATGTGCCCTGGCATTCACGGCTCATTGTGCCAGTCTCTACCATTAATTGTAGCTGTCGAGTTGGACTAAAGTTTCTGGCTATTTTTTTTTTTTATTGTTAATGTTTTTGCCATTTGCTTGTGCAATGTAGCAATATTCAAGGTCAGATATTGAGATAACACACATTTTCTACTGCAAAAGAACAAGTTACTTCTCTTCAGTAATGCCTTTTCTGCTAGAGACCCTATCTGACCACAGATTCCTCACCTTTAGAATATTCCCCAGGCATCAGACTGGATCCAGAAGAATTTTCAGCGGTCCCTCTGCATGCCGTTAGGGATCTCGATGGTGCTCCACTCTGACGCTGTTCTGCTCCGGAAATGACATGTGGAACATACATAAGTGCAATTCCCGCATGCTGACGTCAGTTGCTTTCGAGGTTGTCTGAATCCCTAAACGCTGAGCTCCAACGGCAAATTGGTGTGACCAGTTTGCAGATTCCTAGTCTTGTGATCTTATTCATAGATAGAGTCCGATCACAGAAAGGGGAAGATAGGAGAGTTGGTGAGGAATCTGCAGGTAGATAGAGTCTACCAGAAAAGGTGTTATCGAAGGTGGTAGGTAACTTGTTCTTTTGACAGAGACTTCTAACCATAGATTACTCACCTTTTAAATAGATTAGGGCTCTGGGACTGCGTCCTTCTGAAAATCCTACACGTTTACCTAAAAAAATATCAAATAGATCGATTTTCTTTAGAGATAGATTGCAACTCCAAAGAAACTGATGTATTTAAGTCTGGGCTATCTGTACCAGGTTGTCTGTACCAGGCTGCCTGCCTTGCCTTGCCTCGCTCTGAAGCAGGAGACGGAAGCCAGGCAGTAAATCAACTTTCTGAAATGTGACACACAACGCAGGGCTGACCTTTCTAAAGCCCTTCATTGCCATTGTAGTCTAAGGTGGTATGTACTATAGGCCAGTGATGCTGTCAGCGTCATGGTTTCGGAGTCTGCATCCATGCATGAGGCCAGACGTTCCAACCTTTCCCATTCATCACACAGTAAGATTTGATGCAGGCATTCATGATTTGAAGCCTTGTCCTTGGAAATGGTAAACGTTATAATGCTAAACGTGTGTAATGTATATTGTGCTGAGACCCCCTGGTCACACTAACCTACCCCACTGTGACACCTCAGGCCCTGGCTGCAGGTCCCTTCAGGATTGGAGCTGCTGTATTTGTTTCCCCATGAAATTGATCCAAAAGATGAGCAGGGTTTTTGTTTCCTTGCGAAGTTGATCCACATATTCAAGTCAAGAGCAAAGGGAAAATATGTGCTTATAGTAAAGACAGTTACAAGCTGTATGGTGTTAAAACTGGCCCTATCTTCGTACCCTTAACATTAATGGCTAAAACATGGATTGACTGATGAATAATGAATGTTAAAAACGTTAAAGTAATATATTTAAGGGATTTAGGGGCACATGCATCAAGCCCGCATTTTGCGATTTCTAAATAGCGAATTTTACCGATTCGCTATTTAGAAATCGCAAAATGCAATGCATGAAGGATTTGCCAAAAAAAGATGTGATTCCTTAAAATTCCTTAATTGCGACTCGCAAATTGTGAGTCGCAATTAAGGAATTGATTCCCATTCATTCCTATGGGCCTGGAGGCCCATAGAAATGAATGGGAATTGCATGCGCAATTTGCGAGTACTCCATTGGTACTCGCAAATTGCGCATGCAATTTCAAAGGTGCATGGATGCCAAAAGGACACCCTGTTGCACCCCTGAAATTGTTATGTACACCCATGTTGCGCACACACATGCCCCAAGGGCGTGTGTGTGTGTAACATGTAACTTTGAAAAATGCACTTTTGTGCATTTTTCAAAGTTTTCACAAATTACCATCAACTTAAAGTTGATGGTAATTTACATTTCTTAATAGCAAATTCGCAATTTTTTTTTTGTTGCATTGCATTTAGGGAATCGCAAATTGCGATTCCTTAAATGCAATCGCAATTTAAGAAATCGCAATAAATTGCGATTTCTTAAATTGCGAATGCCTAACACTTTAATGCATCGCAAAAGGCCTTTTTGCGGGCGCAAACGGCCGATTTTTGCGAATCGCGCCGTTTGCGCTCGCAAAAACCTTTGATGCATGTGCCCCTTAGTTCCTCTTTTATTTCACGTTTTACATAATCTTGAAGTCTCCAAAAGTGTTAGCCATTTCATCATGTGTTTCTGTATTTTTTTCGTGCATCTTATTACCCTTGCATAGTGCATACTTTGAGCCGTGCCAGGTGTTTACGAAGGGCTTTGATTGGGAGCTCTGCCACGGAGACTGAAGGCAAAGCAAAGTGTCTGTCAGTGGGATGGCCTCGCTTCAGAGCACACTAAACAATGGTCATATTCCAGTTGCAATTTAAATTCTGTGTATATGTGTGTGAAGGGGGTACGCACATGCTAAAATATTTACAAGGCAAAAGAAAATAAAGTGCTTGAATGAGAGTGCAGTGTATGGGGGTGATGAAGTGAGGGAGATGCGAGGAAGTGCATTTGGGGGAGTGTGAAAAGAGGGCGCTGAAGAGGAAAGAGGTAAGGTTGAAGATGTGCCGATGGACGAGATGTGCAGAGAAAAAGGGAATAGATGTCTAAAAAAACGCACATAACTGAAGGGCAATACTCCTTTCAGAGTTCTCAATAATATTGAATTCAGTCACACAATTTCAGGATTGAAACATTTCCTATCTTAATTATTTATCACAAATCATTGTTTTTATTCATTTATCTTAAACAGCTAACAACCACTGTCAAAGCCAATAGTACTGGCAGGTTTTAGGTGTATGTCAGTTATATACCTGGATGCAATAACATCTCTGAAAGAAACCAAAATACCAGTTGGATGGCATAATATGGGAATCACTGAAATTTATTTTACATGTTCCCTTTTAGAGAGCCTCCACTTTTTCATCCCACTTAAAGACCTGCCTACCCACATTTTCATATGACTGATTGCAGCCACCAGAAGTGGGGTCTTTCCATAGTCTGGTTAGAGCATTTTCTTCCAAAGTTGATGCCGCATGCACTGCAAGACACTGGGCAAGCACATACTTTAAAGGGACTGAAGTTGTCGCGCTGTACAATTTGCACACTGCAGTAACGGTTGAACTTATTAATGCATTAAGGTATGGGGCAGTTTTTAATGTCTCTAATATTTCAAGACTATAGGTTCCCACTCCTTTATAAACCTTGCTTTCTTACTAAATGTATTTGCTTTAAAATGCAACAATTTTTTTGGGCCAAGATGGCGACCTTGTAGGGCGCAATTTCGTGGCTCTCCGCTCCCGCTCGGCACAGACCCGCAAATTCGGAGACGGGAAGGGCACCGGAGCCTGTTGAACCCTCCCTGGGAGCCGCGCAGGTGACGGGGGGGGGGGGTGCCGGAGCGCCAAAATCCCGGAATTGGAGGCCGGTGCTGAGGTTGCACAGAGCGGCCTGGGGAGAGGAGACGGCCGACTGGAGGCTGCCCCGAGAGTCCGTTGCGGTGCTCGCGTCGGCGCTACAACCAGCGACCCCTGAGCCTGGTGAGGTGATCGCTGTCGGCATCGTGTCTCGAGCGGCGATATCGGCCGCACCCGGAGTGGGCCACGCCGTCCAGTCCTGGAGGTGGTGGGCCAGGGCCGCGTGGGACTACGCGAGGCCCAGGCTGTGAGGGGCCCTGGCAGGCCTCGCCCGTTGGCGATCCCACGTTGCCCGAATTGCCCGCGGGGCGGCATCCAGAGGCGAGACCACCTGCTGGCAGTCACCGGGAGGGGCCGGTAAGAGGCGATCACCGGCGCAGCAGATAGCGGCCCTCTGAGGCAGAGGGGGGACCGCCAGGGTAAAACGCATCAAGCGGCAAATCGGCCACACCTGGAGTGGGCCTCGCAAACCGGCCTTGCAGCGGGGGGTCCGGAGCACTGGGGCGCACGTGAGGCATAGGCTGTGGAGGTCTGGAGGAGCCTGGCCAGCCTGTGGGCCCTGCTGCTGGACTCTGCACCACTGAAGTGGCCCTGAGGAGATTGGAGCTTTGGCCCAGGGACTAAGAGAAGGTGAGAGCGGCTGAACTGTCGTGGCAGGACAGGACTGCAGCAGTGGTGCCCCAGTTGCTGTTCCCTGGCGAGTGTGAAGCACCCCCCGGCGACCCACCTGGGACACAGGACATTGAGGAGTAGCTGAAAGCATGAAGACACCATCCCCCCCCACTTCGTTGCCTCTCCTCAGGCACTGGGTGCAGCCCGAAGGAATAGGGCAGAGGTCGTGCCTGGGCCCTGGGATCCGGATCAGCTGCCGGCCGCACCTGTGTTGCGAGGACCCCCCCTGCATTAAGGCGAAATAACGAAAGTGTCCGAGCGGGGCCCTAGTTAGTGCGGTGAACTCCGTCCTGGCCGGATCTACGACACGAGGGCCGCCTTTGTGCATCATGCCCACAGCGGCCCGAGCCTGGGTCCGGGAACTGCCCTGATCGGATAGGAGAGCCTAACGAGGCGAAGGGACAAGTAGGGGGAGGCTGTGACCCAGCTGGTGAAGACGTAAGGAACGATTTACACGCCCCCGTGAGACACCCTCCTGCCTATAAGATACCCATACTAGGTCTGCACCCACTCCAGAACACAGCAGTATAGCAGAGATATGGCGGCCGCCAAAGGCAGAAAGGACAGATCGGTGAAAGATATGCTGATCAAGTCAACGACTCCGCAAGTGGAGGGCCAACCTATTTAATTAACTTCATTTTTGAAAAAAACAGTGCCCCACCCTTCTTGTTTTTGGACCTCTTTAGGCCACACCTGAACCATTGTTCTTAAAAATCCTATAGCAAAGAGCATGGAAGAGGCTGAAGGCGTGGAGGGACTCGAGGCCCCTGTTATGTTATGTTACTGGAATTTATAACGCGCACAGATACTCCAGGGAGTGTCCCGGCGCGAACCTTGAGGTGCTAAAAGGGATACAATGATTAAAACAGGAATGTTTTGAGCTGTTTTTTAAATTGACCCAGATCCTGAATGCTGCGCAAAGCATAAGGAAGGGAGTTCCAGCCCTAAAGGAAAGAGGTCTACCCCCCCATTCTTTGTAGACGAACACGAGGAATCCGGGCAAGAAGCTGGGATGCTGACCTCAAAGGTCTTCCTGGAGTGTAAAACGTAAAGCACATCCTTAAATAGGCAGGCCCAGACGCATACAAGGCACGATGTGCAACAACCAGGGCTTTAAACTTCACACGATTGATGACAGGCAGCCAATGCAGTATACGCAGGTGTTGTCTAATGCTGCTTCTAATTGGAATATTAAACAGAAGCCTAGCCGCTGCATTCTGGACCACCTGCAGTTTGTTGAGAGTATAGTCCGGTAAGCCAATGTACAGAGCATTGGCATAGTCAATACGTGACAGTATCAGTGCCCGGGTCACCG
Organism: Calotriton arnoldi; assembly: GCA_963921515.1. NCBI lineage: Eukaryota > Metazoa > Chordata > Amphibia > Caudata > Salamandridae > Calotriton > Calotriton arnoldi. Next base: position 923,483 of record CAWUFW010000080.1, on the reverse strand, counting down.
TTTCCTTCGCTGCCCTAGGAAGCAACGGGAGGAATTTCTTAAGGGATTTTAATAGCCCAAAACAGCCCCCAACCAGCTTCTTGATTTGGGTCGAAAAGGATAAATTCTCATCAAACCAAACACCCAGGTTCTTAACTGGTTGACCCGAAGAAGATGGCAATGGATAGTGAGACGGCCAAAGTGATTCTCTGAACCGAGGAGGAAAATTCCCATAAAGGAGAATTTCTGACTTATCTTCATTGCATTTAAGCTGAGCTGCTGAGAGCCACTGAAAAACAGCTGTCGGGCAGTTTTTTACCTCCAGAGTGGAAAACTCCGACTTGCCCCAAGTAAACAGGAGTTGGGTGTCATCGGCGTACGCCACAATCTTGGCTCCCAACAGTTAGTCGATCCTTTCTAGAATCGCTTTTCTCCTCCCTACGCGAATACCTGTCCGCCATGAAACGCGAGCTCTTGGCGGACCTGCGGGAGATACACAGAGACGTAGACTCTTTGGGAGAAAGGGTCAACACTCTAGAGGAGCACGAAACGGGCGCGATGAGGAACCTGAGAGCCTCCAACAAGAAGTGCTCAAGTTACAGGAGCAGAACCTCAACCTCCAAGCTCACACCGAGGACCTGGAGAACAGGTCCCGGCGGAATAACATCTGCATCCGCGGCATGGCACAGGGGGAGGGGGACAGCGACATCGAAGCCCTGGTGGTGGACCTCTTCCGCTCAATCCTAAGTGAGCCTCCAGAATTCTCAATCAAATTGGACCGCACTCAGAGTAGGCCCTAGGAGAGCAGCCCCTGCTCCCCCAGTGGACATTTTGACCTGTGTGCACGACTACCAGCTAAAAGAGCGAATACTTCGTGAAGCTAGGCACAACACAGATTTCCTATACAAAGGTCAAAAACCTACACTATATCAGGATTTGGCAGCATCCACCTTAATTAAGCGCAAGTCATTCCGTCCGATCACGTCCCATCTAAGAGAATCCAGCATCAAATACTCCTGGGGGCACCCTTCCGAATGATCTTACACTTTAAGAGAGAGCTAAGACAGATCCGCTCTCTCTCAACAGCCTACAAACTTTTGAACATCGAGGAACCCACAACGGACAAGCCGCAGCAGAACAACCAAAGCCTCAGACGCCGAAGTGGTCATGGATGGGCCACCATCAAGCCACCCAGCCCGTCGTCGCGCCCTGATTCGGACACTATGGCCAGGGAGCGGTAGGCAGTTCTAGCATCCCTGACTGGAGCATCTTCTGAATGAACATAGAGAAACTAAAGAAGAGAACTAGCGGTCAGTCACTAGCTCCCTTGCCCGTTGTTGGAACTGCTTCAAACATTCGCACGGGCTGTGTTTGGGGGGGGCGGGGAGACACCGTCCACTGGTACCCTACACTTTCTCTCCAAGGAGCCGCAAGCTCCGGACATTGACTGTTAGATGATTTTTCACCATATTCATGTAGTCGCTACGTTGGGGTTTTGTTTGGTGGGTTCCCTTCCCCTTCTCTGCGCTCCCTCTGTCTCACCCATACAAATGCGATTTCTACCAGGCCAGATCCCCGCACATAGGACTCCCCCCACTCCCAGGCAATATAGACGTAGTTCAACGCCTCGCTCCAATAGCGCACTCAGACCCCAGCCTACACATCGATGAGTGTTAAAATCCTAGCCCTGAATGTAAAAGGGCTTAATAACCCTACCAAGCGAAGGACCATCCTGTCTTACTAGGAGAATCCGAACGCACATATATGTTTATTGCATTAGACCCATCTATTGCACAGCGATACCCACAGACTTCGCTCCAAGGCCTTCCCACAGCAATATTTCTCTTCCCTTCCAACCAAGAGAGCTGGGGTAGCTATCCTCATATCTCGTAACTTCCCAAGGGTGGTGGGGGCAAAGGTATCAGAGATTAAAGGGAGACTCCTGGCTTTCACTGTAGCCATTGGAACGCACACGTTCACGCTGGCCACTATTTATGCTCCCAACAAGGGTCAGGTGATATTCCTACGCAAAGCAGTCGCAGAACTAACATCCTCCCTGGACTGGCAGATACTTATAGGGGGCGACTTGAACACAGTATTTAACAGCCACCTGGACCGCTCAGCTCAGGGGCAGTCTGGGGCCTTATCTGATAGTGGACAACATTGGTTACATGATCTGGGGCTAGTTGATATCTGGCGACACTTCCACCCTTGCACAACCGACTACACCTTCTACTCCCACGGCCATAAGACCTATGCCAGGCTGGACTACTTTCTTGGGTCCCGGTCCCTTCTCTCTTTGGTGCAAGATTCATCCATAGAACCACGCGCACTATCCGATCACGCAGCTTTAACTATAACATTAACTTTTCCCCCCTACACCCCGGCCATCATATTCCTGGAGGTTAAGGGACACACTACTCCAGCGCCCTGAAGTCATCGCGCATCTAACGAAGACGCTCAAGGACTTTTTATCTGTGAATGATACCCCGGACACCTCCATAGTGTCCTTATGGGAAACACTTAAACTGGTGGCAAGGGGCAACTTCATAGCTACGTCCTCAGCAGACAATAAGATACGCAGGGAAAAAAGGGAGGAGCTCTCCAAACAGGTCCTAGAACTAGAAGGGATACATAAACGGACGGGCCCCTCAGATGTGGAGACAGCTAGAAGCCGCGCGCACCCAGCTAGCCAGCCTAGACCTCAATAGGGCTGAATATGCTGCCCTATGCTTGAAACACGTTTTACATGGGAGGGGACAGATGCGGCTGCCTGCTGGCTCACAAATTACGCGCTCCCCATCAGGCAGCGACGGTTCAAATGATCTGCGACGCTCAGGGCGTCGAACACACGCGAGAAGCGGACATATCCCGCACATTTAGAGACTTTTACGCAGAGCTCTACTCTGCGCAGCAAAAACAGAATTCCCTTACATATCTTCGGGATATAACTCACTCCCGCTTAATGCCGGACCAGGCCTCTTCCCTCGATAGTCCGATCCGGGTCGAAGAAGTTATCTCAGCTATAGCTCGGCTCAAGCTTCTTAAATCCCCAGGCCCGGATGGGTTCACCGCTATTTTTTAACAAAAACGTTCGGCTTCATCCTAGCCCCAATATTGGTACGACTATTTAACGCAATTGGAGACACCTCCGAGATACCTCCCACGATGCTCTTGGCAGCGGTAGTTGTCCTCCCTAAGCCCGGTAAGGATAGTCGATACTGTGCTTCTTACAGGCCTATATCCTTGTTGAACATCGATCTCAAGATATTCACAGGGATCCTAGCGTTGTTGCCGGGACAGATAGACCCGGATCAGGCCGGATTCATGGTGACTAGACAATGCAGCGACAACACTAGGAGGCTGCTCCACCTTCTGGACAAGGCACATCGCCAGTCAGTGGAGCGAGTGGTGCGGTCTGTTGACGCTGAAAAGGCGTTCAACAGGGTGCACTGGCCCTTCCTGGAGGCCACCCTGGAGCAGTTTGGGGTAGGGAGCCGCTTCCGCAGGTGGGTGTTTAGCAGCTATAGCCATCCCTCGGCCACTGTTCGGGTAAATGGCTTTACGTCAGACCCCGTCCCGATAACAAGAGGAACGTGGCAGGGGGGTCCGCTCTCCCCACTGCTGTTCACAGAGCCGATAGCACAGAGGGTGCGGGAAAACCAACAGATTGTGGGGGTTCCCTTTGGGGGGAGCGGCATACCATCAGCTTATACGCGGACGATGTAATCGCCACGCTAGAGACTCCCGAGACATCGATACCGGCCTTCCTTGCTGAACTGGAGGTGTTTGCGGCTGCTTCGGGCTTCCGAGTCAATGTTTCAAAATCGCAAGCCCTAGGGTTCTCCTTAAAGCCGCCAACCATTGCCATTCTTAAACAGGCTTGCCCTATCCGGTGGGATCAGAAAGTTATACCTTACCTAGGGATCAAACTGACTGTATCCACTTCAGAAACAGTTTCTTTAAATTATACCCACCTGTCGGCACAGATCCGACGGGACCTGCACCGCTGGCGGCCGCTTGGCCTCTCCTGGTTAGATGAGCGTACTCCCTAAAATCCTATACCTCTTTCAGACATTGCCAGTAGAACCCCCCCGCCCCCCGGCATGCTGAAACAGCTTCAAAATGGAGTTATTTTCCTTTGTCTGGGCGGACAAGAAACCAAAGATGAGTAAAGATATGAGTTTCAGACCCCCTGGGGAGGGGGGCCTGGGGATCCCCAATCTAGATCGCTACTATAAGGCTACTCAGATACGACCCTTGCTAGAGTGGTCTCAAAAGGAATCTGAGAAACATTGGCTTTTCATTGAGCGCGCATTGGCTGGCCAGTCCCTGTGGAAGATTCCTTTCCTCCGCAAAGCCTTCCGGCCCCCAGGACTATATGGATCACCAATCTTACGGGCCACCCTAAAAGCTTGGGACGCAACTGCTAGACGTAGTGGCCTTACCACTTTCCCATTGCCGCTCACCCCCATAACCAATAACCCCGACTTCACCCTGGGCCTTGACCTGGTAGCTTTTAGTCACTGGGATGGGGAGGGACACAGATCAATAGGTCACTTCTTTGATGCCGAGGGCCCCCTCTCTTTTGAAGACTTTCCCGAGATCCGAGCGATACCATTACCAGTAGATACGCCACTGGATAATGCAGCCCCAGACATGCCAGGGATCGGAGAGAAAGCTCACCCCTTATGAGAGGTGGCTGCTCTCTAAACAGTCAAACAAACAGCTTATTACGGAGCTCTATCACATACTACGTCCCCCGGAACAGCTGACCAAATCTGCGGGTCAGAAGAGATGGGAGACGGAACTGGGGCGGACACTATCTCCAAAAGAATGGGGCGATATCTATTACAGGGCCCGACATTCGGCACGCAATATATCTAGTATAGAGTCTGCTACTAAGATAAAGGCGTATTGGTATCTCACTCCCCCCAGACTTAATAGGTGTGACCCCGGCCGCTCCCCGGGATGCTGGCCCGAGGGCACATTGCTCCACCTGCTATGGGAATGTCCCACTCTTACATTATACTGGGAACAGATCTTAGACGAGATCGATAAATACTTTGATACCAAAATATTACGCTTCCCGGAGTATGTCATCCTGGGCGTCTCCGACAGGCTCACATTCCCTCGCAAGGGTAGGCAGATGGGAATAGCTCTGGGGGCGGCATTACAGAATATATTGTCCCACTGCGGTACGGACAGAACCCCCACGCTACAGGGGTGGTTGCACAGGCTGTGGTATGTACTAGGCATGAAGCACATCTCTTTTTCACTTCAAGGGGACGGGACCTCTTTTGCTTTACTGTGTCATCCTTTTATAGCCCTGTTATGCTCTGAATTCCACGAGTTAACCTGCCCCAAGTACATGCGACTGCTCCGACTTCCCGCGCTGCTACAGGACCTGGCCCAACCTCCAACACACTGATACACCCTGCGCCATATATGTTCCTCTTTCCTTGGGGCTGATGAAATGGGGGGGGTGGGGGAGGTTGGGTTGTTGTTCCTGGTTTCGTTTATGATGCACTATTTAGTACTGCAAGTACCTTCGGCCCACAAGTCGGGCTATGTATTGCTCAATGCATCTTGTTATGTCTTTTTAAAAAATAAAAAGCTTTAAACCCAAAATGCAACATTTACCAATCTTTTTTGAATTATTTCCTGGGAGGAGGACCCTTTCTGGCCCCATGTTTGCCCATTAAGCTTGCCTGCTTCGCTCGCTGCATAATAGTCATACCCAACTTTTACACCCCACCACTTTCAAATGTCACCAGCCACCACTGGTGAATGGACTCAAACCAGAAAGTCCTGTAAGACCGAGCGGGCAAAATGCCCCTCTCAGCGTACCAGACTGTCCAGATAATAGTGCATCATGAACAAATGGTGTGATGCCCATGTAGCTGCCTGGCAGATAGGAACTCCATGTGCCAATGCAGTGGTAGCAGTTTTGGGCCTAGTGGAATGAGCTTGCAGTCTTTCTGGAGGCTGTTTTTTGGCCAATGCGTAGCACATCTTAATGCAGAGCATGATCCAGTGCACGGGTACTCAAAGTACGGCCCGCGGGCCGCCAGCGGCCCGGCAAGCCTTCCTTGGCGGCTTGCGGACCTTGCAGATATCCTACCTGTGTTTTTTCTTTTTTTTTGTAAGTGTCAGCAAACACCGCCGGTTGCAGCAGCGCTCTATGGGGGCCGGGAGATTATTTAAAAGACTATTCACTTGTTAATGAGGCTTTGTTGTATTTCACCTCTTCTTAGCGCCCCTGCATCTCCACTCTGAGTGGAGATGCAGGGGCGCTAAGAGGTGAAATACAACAAAGCCTCATTAACAAGTGAATGGTCTTTTAAAGACCTGTGAAGTACTCGGGTGCGGCTGTGTGTGTGCCCGGGAAGCTGTCTCAGCCCCAGCTGACAAGAGGTGACAGAGAGAGGGAGACAGAGAGGGGGAGACAGAGAGGGGGACAGAGAGAGGGAGACACAGAGGGAGGGAGACAGAGAGAGAGGGAAACAGAGGGAGGGAGACAGAGGGAGAGGGAGGGAGACAGAGGGAGAGGGAGGGAGACAGAGGGAGGCAGAGGGAGACAGAGGGAGGGAGTCAGGGGGAGACAGAGGGAGGGAGAGGGAGACAGAGAGAGGGAGACAGAGAGGGAGACAGACAGAGGGAGAGGGAGACAGAGGGAGGGAGACAGAGGGAGGGAGACAGAGGGAGGGAGACAGAGGGAGGGAGACAGAGGGAGACGGAGGGAGACAGAGGGAGGGAGTCAGGGGGAGACAGGGAAGGAGAGGGAGACAGAGAGAGGGAGGGAGACAGAGGGAGACAGAGAGGGGGATACAGAGGGGGGGAGACAGAGGGGGGGGAGACTGAGGGGGAGACAGAGGGGGGAGACAGAGGGGGGAGACAGAGGGGGGAGACAGAGGGGGGAGACAGAGGGAGGGAGACAGAGGGAGGGAGACAGAGGGAGGGAGACAGAGGGAGGGAGAGGGAGACATACAGAGGGAGACAGAGCGAGAGGGAGACAGACAGAGGGAGACAGAGGGAGGGAGGGAGACAGAGAGAGGGAGGGAGACAGAGAGAGGGAGGGAGACAGAGAGAGGGAGGGAGACAGAGAGAGGGAGGGAGACAGAGAGAGGGAGGGAGACAGAGGGAGGGAGGGAGACAGAGGGAGGGAGAGGGAGACAGAGAGAGAGGGAGACAGAGGGAGGGGGAGACAGAGGGAGGGAGGAGGGCGACAGACAGAGGGAGACAGACAGAGGGAGGAGGGAGACAGACAGAGGGAGGAGGGCGACAGACAGAGGGAGACAGACAGAGGGAGGAGGGCGACAGACAGAGGGAGGGAAACAGAGGGAGGGAGACGGAGATAGAGGGAGTTAGGGAGAGATAGAGAGAGGGAGGGAGAGATAGAGAGAGAGAGGGAGGGAGAGAGAGGGAGGGAGACAGAGCGAGAGAGAGAGAGAGAGATGTGTGTATGCCGGGTCTGGTGGCTTAGTGGACGAAGGCGTCCGCTGCAGGGGCCTGTGTTCAACCTCATGGTCAGTTTTTTTTGTTGCTCTAGCCCCGCCCCCCTCCCCCACTGACCCCGCCCCCACCGGTGCGGCCCTCGGCCACAACCCACACTGTAAATTTGGCCCCCGAGAGAAAGTTTGTGAGTACCCATGATCCAGTGGGAGATGTTCCTTTTCGCTCCAGTAAATCCTACGAAGAGCTGATTCTCCAACAGGTGTTCTCTGGTACGATCGATGTACTAGCTCTGTGCTCTCTTGGGTTCCAAACAGTGGAGTCTTCCCTCAGTCTTAGAGGGGTGAGGCAGAGCAAAGAACAACGGCAAGGTGATATGCTGACATAGCATCACAACTTTGGGCAAGAAAGATGCAAGCGTCCACAGACCCAGCCTATCTGGGAACTTGGTGGTGTATGGCAGGTTGAGACAGAGCTTGAAGCTCACTTACTCGCCGCACTAATGGTAGAGGGATGAGGAACACTGTCTTGAGAGTTAGAAGCCATAAAGTAAAGCTGTGAAGTGGCTTAAAGGGAGTGCACATCAAATATTAGAGGACCAAGTAAAGGTCCAATTGTGGCATGAGAAAAGGAGAGGGAGGAAAGTTGTAAACCTTTCAAAAAAGGCATCACAGCTGGAAATTTAAATAATGAGGGTTGGTCCGGCAACTGACTGGATGGCAAAGCTGCATCTGTAAGACGGCTATTTCCATATCCCCTTCTTACAGACCCAGCAGCGTTACCTGCAGTTTGTGGTGGGACAGGAGCATTTTCAGTTTGGTGTGGTCCCCCTTGTCTCATCAGTGCCCCTCGGGTGTTCACAAAAGTAATGGTGGTGGTAGCACCATACCTTTGGAGGTCAGGCTTCCTAGTCTTACCCTAGCTCGATGACTGGCTGTTAAAGGCAGGCTCGCCTTAGGCAGTTGGCAACCACCACCAGACTATGACGAAACTCCTGTCATCTTTGGGTTACACTATCAACATGCGGGAGTCACACCTGACTCCTTCTCAGACGCTCTTCATTGGAGCCATTATGCAGAAGGTTCAGTTTTGTGCCTTTCCCCTAGAGAGTCCAGGCCACGATTCCGTTCTTTCAGCCTTGGTCCTAGATTTCAGTGAGGACGACCCCGAGGCTGTTGGGACTTATGGCTTCCTGCATCCTGCTCGTCAAGCACACTAGATGGCATATATCGTCTCTGCAGTGCAATCTGATGTCTCAATGGGCCCAACGACAAAGGGATCTCTCAGACTACGTGCAGATTGCAGAGGAGACTGTAAAAGATCTGCAGTGGCCGTTGATCTCTAACTCTCCCAAGTGGCCACCCCAATCCAGAAGCGGTTCATCGGTCACCACGAGCACCAGGTGGGGAAGGAAGAGGGGTTTGCCGCTTACCCGATTGCGGTCCAGTAACCACCACTGCAGATCTTTCACAGTCTCCTCTGAAATCTGCATGTGGCCGGGCCACCTGATGCGTGATTTTATGGGACTGCTCTGTGTGGCACCCCAAACTCAGGAAATCAGGAGGGAGGAAGGATGGGGGGACAGGAGCATTTTCAGTTTGGTGTGGTCCCCCTTGGCGAGAAAGGGCACAGTCTCTCCCAGGGGCCATATCTCAGAGCAGAGGGAAGGCCCCAAATGCCACCTCGACACCAGGAAAGCGCCTGTAGCAGCCACCTGTAAGGTCGCCGAGCAGGGAAAGACCAATGAGGGGAAACAACCTTTACATCGTGGTCATTAAACCGCGATGCCTTCACAACGCGGTCGTTACAACGACCGCGTTGTTACAACGAATGCCATTACTACGCAAGTCATTACATCGACTTGCAGTAGATGGCGCTCTAACATAAGGAATAGTATAAATATTCCAATACCTTCCCTACTGTTGCGTAGGCTGGAGTTGGAATAGTAAATTATACATTCCTAATGTTACGGCGCCATCTACTGCAAGTCGATGTAATGACTTGCGTAGTAATGGCATCGCGTTGCAACGACCGCGTTGTAACAAGGCGGTCGTTGTAACGACCTCGTTGTTACCTACCGCGAAGTAAAAGCACGCGTTGTAACGTGCTATATTCCCAATGAGGGAGAGGCCCAGAGCCAAGTCCCAGAAAGGTGCTCAGAAGCCATATATGGTCCTGGTGCAAGGTGGGGCAGAAGAATACACCTACGCCTCACGGATCAGAGAGCCCCCTGGGTCTGCCTTTCCTCCTCTGGACGTGGGTCCAGTGCAGGGTGGACTCAGGAAGCAACTCATCTGCCGTCTGAGCTCTCCGCACATGTGCGCAGCCCATCACCACAGCGTCAGCCTCATGGGCAAGTCGTGCTTGTCATCTTGTCACTCCTCTTCTCTGCAACGGCCACCACCTCCAGCAGATCAGCGGAGACCCAGTTTGGAGTGGGCGAGGCACGGGGGGTTCAGGACATCGGGGGACTCAGTGTCATCAGTGGGGGAGTATGTAGGAACACAGGGGCTTAGGTAAGTGCGCCCACCATCTTGGCCACGATCCCCACCCCCATGTGTAGTTTTTAGATATTTCGGTTGATGGGAAACATATGGAAAGTAGTGTCCATTAGAAAAATAAGGATGATAGAGCAGTGGTTATGGTGGGCGTAAATCAAGACGCATAATTCATAGGGTGGTCTCTGTGGAGTTAAGGGCCTGAAAACTAACTTGAAGAGGGTTAAATAATATTTGCAGGCAGTGAGGAAAAGGAGTTGATTGAACAATGGTTAATTGGATCATGGAAAACACTGGGGGTTTTAAAAGGTAACTAATACTTGAAGGAAGGATAATCATCAGCTGTATGCTTCTTGAGAAGTTGTAGGACCACAGTTGTTTGAAAAGCTGAGGGTATGTACTAGAAGAGACAACCAGATGGTTAATGATTCGGGAACATTGTTGGTTTGAGAACGCACAGGAAGGACTGACTCCTTTGAGAATTTTGATGAATTCCAAGGACATTTTAAGAGAAAGATAATGAATTAATCAAAAGTGCAAAATGGGGGCTGCATACGATGATGAAGCAGCAGCAAGAAGAGTGCTAGGTTTATTCTTAACTTTGGTTTTGGATGAGGAATAGAGGCAGATTTGGAGGCAGAGGCTGAATTGGATTGTAATCGTTGAATGAAGTGGAATGAGAACCTCAAAGCTTGCAGTTAGCTGCACCTAGATCAAATACATCATTTAGGGCCAGTTTAGAATCATCGAAATGTTGGGATTTTGGGACTTTCTACCTCAGCAGATAGAGGGGATGACCTCAGTTGCAGTGGTGAAGCTGATTGGCTGTTGAGTCAAAGATGGTGGGGAAGGGATTATGGTGAATATGGTTCTTGAATGCTAAGATACATGTTTGGTTAGAAAAGGCAAAAGACAGAGATAATGTACAGAATGCAGAGCGAATCAAACCTTAAACCGCAGTCAATAGACCTGGGTTAAATCCAGGTTGGCTTGGATAAAGTATCATAATTAGGAGAATGGATAAATGAACAAGTGGGAAAGGCTGCTCGTGATATATTGGAAAGTATGAAATCACAAGCTTAAACCTGTGCTTTGATTTGGGGGTGGGGGGAAGAGTGCATACATAATTCAACAGTCAGTAAGGGAAAGTCGAGTGAAGAGGGTAAGGTGTGGGTAGCCCGGAGAGCTAGCAGTCGGAGCAGGAAGGAAATCCAGTGTTTAGAAGTGGATGAGGGAGATTGCATACTATCTAGGGTGCTTTTTGGACAGTGGCTTATTTATTTTGTTTGGTTTATTTGCTTATGTGTTTCCTCCCATAAATGTTCTAATTTTTGTATTTATATGGTATTTGTATAGTGAAAACCCAGCAAAACAAAAAAGGCAATGGGGCACTGTAGTGTCAAAGGCAAGCATACAGTCAACTAGTGATGGGATACGTAGCTAGTTAATTGATTTTTTCCGCACTGTGATGTAGTGATCTTTAAAGAGGTATGTTGTCAACTCTTTCCTAAACTGGAGCAGCTTTGGAGTGGTCCTTATGAATATGGGATGGTGTTCCCAATTCTGGTTGCACAGATGTGAAAGACCTGCTCCCTTGTTTTTTGTTTTACAATCTGATGGTGGCCTGTCAGTCAGTGGTTGTTGAGGTGTTTTAATTTGAACATTTTAAAGATAATGCAGAACAGACTGAAACTGATATAAGCCTCCACAGTGAGGCCCTAAAGAACAAGTTACTTACCTTCGGTAACGATGTATCTGTAATAGACTTGTTATAGGTTATTTATAGATTCCTTACCTTAGAATTACCCTCAGGCGTCAAACTGGATCCGGAGAATTACCCCTGCGTGCTGGTGGGTGGTGTCGGTCGACTCCGTGTCCGTCGTCCTGGTTGCCGGGATGACATCGTGGTGCCTACTTAGACACCGCCCCTGCGCGCTGACGTCACTTCTTACACGACTTTCCACGCCAGAAGCGCAGAGCCATGAAAGACACTGACCGCTGGTGCACTACAACTAGGCCCTGTAATGGAGTCCCTATCCCTAGAAATCAGTTCGCAGAGCGGGGAGGTTTGGTGGGGCGGTAAGGAATCTATAACTAACCTATGTCTCTTACAGATACATCGTTACTGAAGGTAAGTAACTTGTTCATCTGAAAGAGACATTTAGTTATAGATTCCTTTCCTTAGAATAGATACCCCAGCAATACCAACCCCGGAGGAGGGTCTGCGAACCAAGTTCACACCAGAAAATACTGGAGGACAGAGCGGACAAAATAGCCGTCCCTCCGGACTTGGCTGTCCAGGCAGTAACATCTGGTGAACGTAAGCAAAGATGCCCAAGTTGCCACCTGGCAGATGTCAAGAAGTGTAACTCCAAGTGACAATGCAGTAGCCCTAGTGGATTGAGCACGCAGCTCCACTGGAGGTTCCATTTCCGCTAAAGCGTAACAGATTTTAATACAAAGCACAACCCATTGTGAGATGGTACGCTTTTGGGCAGCCCAACCTTTCTTGGCACCCACATAGCCAACAAAGAGTTGATCATCCACCCAGAAATCTTTTGTGCGGTCAAGGTAGAAGGACAGCCCACACTTTCGGTCCAGACGGTGGAGTCTCTCCTCCTTGGAAGGGTGCGGAGCTGGGAAAAAGGTGGGAAAAGTGATAGTTTGTCGTATGTGAAATGGTGTAACCACTTTAGGAAGGAACGAGGATCTCGTCCTAAGCACCACTTTGTCCGGATGCACAGAGAAGGAAGATGGGCTTAGAGGATAGAGCTTGAAGATCACTCACCCTGCGAGCAGAGGTGATGGTGACAAGAAAAGCAGTTTTTAGGGTGAGAAGCCAGAGAGGACAGTTGTGAAGAGGCTCAAAGGGAGCACACATAATATAAGATAAAACGAGATTCAAGTCCCACTGGGGCATTATGAAAGGAGATGGAGGAAAGATGAATAATGCCCTTAAAGAATCGGTTTACAATAGGGGACTTGAAAAAAGGAGGGCTGATCTGGTAGCCGAAGGAAAGCAGAAATAGCTGCAAGATAGCCTTTGAGAGTGCCCAGAGCAGAGACCTGCTGGGCCAAAGAAAGGATGAAAAAGAGAAGCTTAGAAAGAGGGGCAGAGAGGGGATCCACAGCCTTTGCTGAGCACCAAGCCACAAACTTATTCCATTGACCGGGTTATATTGTTTTAGTGGAGGAACGCCTGGCTGCCAAGATGACGTTACAGACTTCGGGCGGAAGGTCAAAAGCTGTAAACTGTCGCTGCTCAATCTCCACGCAAGGAGGTGGAGGCTGGTTCGGGTGGAGGACCGTCCCCTGTTGCTGTGACATAAGATCCTCCCGAAGGGGCAGTCTGATCGGAGGATCGATGGCCATGCTCAGGAGCTCGGAGAACCAGACTCTTCGTGCCCAGTCCGGAGCCACAAGAATGACTTGGGCCTGGTCGCGCTTGATGTTCTTCAGCACCCCTCCCAGTCCTCATCACCACCATCTGGTCAATAGGGAACACCAGGGATGAACAGGGGAACAAAAGTACCCTCCAGCGTTGGGTTCGATGTCGACTGACGTCGGTCCGGCTCCATCTCGGGGGTGAGGATAGCGGCGGCACCAACCGAGGGCATGGCCGGCGCCGGTGGCGTCGTCGGGATCAGTGCCAGGGAAGGTCGAGTAAGAAGGACCGGCATCGATCCGGATCCAGGACCGGATCCCCGTGGGCCCTCCGGCGCCGAAGCAGTCATCAAAGGCCCAGGATCCCTGACCGGCTTCGCAGGGCCCGAAGGCGCGCCGGCGGAGTCGGGCTGCCCAAAAATGCGATGGAGGGCTTCGACAATGTACAAGGTTGGGCAGGGGACCCTTTTGCTGCGACAGAAGATCCTCTTGAAGGGGCAATCTGATTGGAGGATCGATGGCCATGCTCAGGAGCTCGGGGAACCAGACTCTTCGTGCACAGTCCGAAGCCACAAGAATGACTTGGGGCCGGTCGCGCTTGATGTTCTTCAGCACTTGGGGCAGAAGTGGTACAAGCAGAAAGGCGTACAGGAGGCCCCAGTTCCACTTGCGATGAAAAGCGTAGCCGAGCGAGTGCCTCCTTGGAAACTCCAGCGCGCAAAACTGCTGACATTGCGCATTCTCTTCGGTGACAAACAGATCTAACCAAGGCTCTCCCCACCGCTGAATGAGACCTTGCACCACCTCCGAGTGACGACGCCATTCGTGATCTACCAGGGACCGACCGCTGAGTTTGTCCGCCCTGGTGTTCAGAGAACCTGCCAGGTGTTGAACCACAAGGGTCATGCTCTGATGTTCCAGCCATGTTCAAAGGCGAAGAGCCTCTTGACATAGGATCCACGACCCCACCCTGCCCTGTTTGTTGCAGTAGCACATGACGGTGGTGTTGTCTGTGAACACCTGCACTACTTGCCCCTTGAGGGAGGGAAGGAATGCCTCTAGTGCCAGGCGGATCGCCCGGAGCTCCAACAGGTTGATATGGAGCCCGGGCTCCTCTGGAGACCAGACTACTCGGATCTCCGCCTCCCCAGATGGCCACCACATCCCAGGAGCGATGCATCGGTCACCACTGTTATTTCTGGTTGGGGAAGAGAGAAGGATCTGCCTCTGACCGAATCCTGGTCCGTTAACCACCACTGCAGTTGTTGTGCATTTCCCTCCGAGATCTGGACGTAGTCGGAAAGATTCCCCTGATGCTGCGCCCACTGGAACTTCAGGTCCCACTGCAGAGCCCGCATATGCCATCTGGCATGATCCACCAGCAGGATGCAGGAGGCCATGAGGCACAGCAGCCTCAGGGTCATTCTCACCGAAATCCGGGCTGAAACATCGGTATCATGGCCCGAATATCCCAGACTCGCTGCTCGGGACGATAGGCCCGAAACTGCACTGTGTCCAGAACAGCTTCTATGAAAGGGAGCATGTGAGAGGGAGTCAGGTGTGACTTCAGCACGTTTATAGTTAACCCCAGCAAGTGTAGGAGGTTCGCCGTAGTCTGGAGGTGGGAGACGACAGCCTGGGGCGAGCCCGCCTTCAACAGCCAGTCTTCGAGATAAGGGGGGGGGGGGGGAGACTGGAACCCCAGATCTGCGCAGATGAGCTGCGACCACCGCCATCACTTTCGTGAACACCAAAGGGGCACTGGTAAGGCCGAAGAGGAGCATGGTGAACTGAAAATGCTCGTGGCCTACAGTGAACCGTAGATAGAGTCTGTGGGCTGGCAGAACGGGAATATGAAAATAGGTGTCCTGCAAGTCCAACGCCACCATCCAGTCTCCAGGGTCAAGAGCAGACAGGATCTGAGCAAACATGAGCATTTTGAACTTCTCCTTCCGGAGGAAGCGGTTGAGGGCCTTGAGGTCTAGAATAGGATGCAGGCCTTTGTCCTTCTTGGGCACCAGGAAGTAGCCGGAATAGCAACCATGACATACTTCTGTTAGCCGGAATAGCAACCATGACATACTTCTGGTGCAGGGACCCTTTCGATAGCTCCCTTGGCCAAGAGAGCGGAAACTTCCTAGCAGAGAAGTGCCAAATGACGGTGGCATGGAGGGAGGGGCAGTCTCGAAGGGGAGGGAGTAGCCCCTTCGGACTATTTGCAAAACCCACCTGTCCGATGTGATGGATTGCCAGTGGGGGAGGTGCTGGCAAATCCTGCCACCCACTGGCCGTTGAGGGCCCTGAATGGTCGGACTAGGCGGGTTTGGAAGCTGCTGCAGAGGGGGGGGGGGGGACACTGGCCCACCCGCTGGCTCCCAGACCCGCGAGGTCGCTGGGTCCCACATCTGCGGCCACGCAGAGGCTGGGCAGCTTGCTTGAACCGGTCGCCAGACTGGGCCGGACGTGAAAGGGTGCTCCTTCCGTAGCCACGAAAGGGGCAAAGAGCAGACTGGGTGGATGGGAAGACGCAGCGAGGCCCAAGGACCTGACCGTAGCCCGAGAATCCTTAAAGCGCTCCAGCGCCGAGTCTGCCTTGTCGCCAAAAAGGCGACGGCCATCGAAGGGCATGTCCAGCAAAGTTGACTGGACATCCCCCGAAAACCAAACGTTCTCAACCAGGCCTAGCGCCTAAGGGCTACCGACATGGCAATCGTTCTGCCTAGTGAGTTGGCGGTATCCAGTCCACATTGAATCGTGAATTTAGCTGCGTCTCTCCCATCTGCCACTGCTTGGGAGAGAACAGCCCGGACCTCCTCCGAGTAATGAGGCAGCACTTGCGTGACTGTATCCCAGATAGTATGGGAATATCGGCCCAAGAGGCACTCAACATTCACGGACCGTAGTGCCAAGCTGGAGGAAGAGAACATGCGCTGCCCAAGATGATCCAGCTTCTTGGATTCCCTGTCTGGGAGAGCAGAAGAGAATGCGCCCTTGGAAGAAGAGGCTTGGACCACCAAGCTCTCGGGGGAAGGGTGTTGGGTGAGGAAAACTGGGTCGCCCAGAGCCGGGCGGTGGCAGTGGCGGCGGGCAATCGTCCGTTACACAGGAGCCCCTGTGCTGGGCTTGGACCAGGAGCCCAGAAGGACATCAGTGAGGGCTTCGCTGAAGGGCAGAAGGGGTTCAGAGGAGGTTGCCGCAGGCTGAAGCACCTCTGTCAGGAGATTAGTCTTGACCGCCACTGAAGGGAGCTCCAGGTCCAAGGCCTCAGCTGCCCTTCTCACCACCACAGTGTAGGACACTCCCTGCTTCGTAGCCACGGCAGGGGGAGAAAGCATGCCAAGGTCTGGGGAAGTTTCCAGACAACTGGCGTCATCCGAGTCCTCTCTCCAGTCCGGCTCTTCAAGCTGGTCTGCTACAGGGCCCAGCAGCCCCTCCCAGTCCTCATCACCACCATCTGGTTGATAGGGAACACCAGGGATGAACAGGGGAACAAAAGTACCCTCCGGCGTCGGGTTCGACGTCGGTCCGGGTCCATGGATGGCGGCGGCACCACCGACCAGGGCATGGCCGGCGCGTCATAGGGATCCGCGCCAGGGAAGGTAGAGTAAGAACGACCCGTGTCGATCCGGATCCAGGACCGGATCCTCAGGGGCTCTCCGGCACCGCGGCCGAAGCCGCAACTGAAGGCCCAGGACCCCAGACCGGATTTGCGGGGCCCGAAGGTGCACCGGCGGTGTTGGGCTGCCCAAAAATGCGATGGAGGGCTTCGTAAAATGTACGAAGTTGGGCAGGGGATGCTCCGGCTCCCGGAAACAGAGCCTTAGAGCAACGACGCTCCTTGTCCCGCGTCGTGTCAGCCGACGGACGGGTAGAAGGCAAAGAGCGCCGGTGCTTTTTCGACTTACCGGAAGACCTCCACTACTTGAGTGCGACGAGGTGTGGTAGCTCCGCGAGCGGTCTCGAGAGCTCCCTTTCGAACGAGACTGGGAATGGGAACGATGTGGAGCCAACCGCCGGGACTTCAATAGCTTTCGGGACCGCTCCCGCAAAGACTTTGGATTCATAGCCCGGCAGTCTGAGCACGACTTCGGGTCGTGGTTGCGCTCCAGACACCAAAGGCACACGAGATGCAGATCCGTCACAGAAATCAGTTTGTGGCAGGAACCACAAGGCTTGAACCTGGTCCGACGTTGGGACATCCCTCGCGCACCTGGAGTCGATAGACTCAAAAAGAAGTTGACAAAACGTCGAAAAAAGTTAGTCAAAAAGTGACTAGCGGTAGCTCTCTCCGGATCTTTAAAGAAAGAACTGACGTCAGTGCGCAAGGGCGGCGTCCAAATAGGCACCGCGACATCATCCCGGCAACCACGACGCCGGACGCGGAGTCGACTGACGCGCAGGGGTACAGCTAAGAAAAATTTCTCCGGATCCAGTCTGATGCCTGGGGGTAATTATAAGGTAAGGAATTTATAACGCACTGTCTCTTTCAGATGGTTAAAACAAACAGGTGTGATGTATTGGTGTTTAGTGTTTCAGAGATTGCTTGGGCACAGATGGCAGGATGGCCCTGAAGGAAGAAAAGACCAAAAGAAAAGCAGCGCAATTAGGGTATAGGATTAGGGAATGGATTGATTTTCCCCAAACAGTTGCACCGGATTAGGAAAGCTTTTGCTCTTTTGGCAAGGTGCAGTTTGAAATCAGCAGAGTATTTTTTCTTAAACGCTGAAGTCCGTGCAGAAGGTGAGGTGCTAACTGGCATGAGCAAGGAAAGTTTTGAAGGATTTGTTAGAGGGGTGGAGTTAGAAAATCTGTTTTGGTGTGGTTTATTTTGGAGAAGTGGGAGGAAATCAGGCTCTCTGATAACGAGGATTTTTAAGCAGCCCAACATCATTCACAGAGGACTTAGAGCTAAAGTTGGGTGTCCTTGATATACGGATGTTAATACTGGAAGGCTGTGATCTGTTTATACGAAACAATAGCAGCAAGTGGAGAAAGAACATAATGTGGTTAACTCATTCTATAAGAATGGAAATTTGACTAAAGAGAGGGTTGTGAGAAAAAAAAGCAGAGCATTTTTAGCACCAAAGGAGGTTAGTGAAATGAGTTAGTCCAAATCAGAAGAGATTGTTAAGTGGGAAAGGATGGATCATATTTGTCGATGGCAGACCTCTGTTAAGGTTAAAGACGAAGAAAGATGATGTGTAATAAGTACTAAGAAAGGAGTTAGAAAATTAAATTGATAATGCCATTGGGAGAGGATTGAAGAGCAAGGAGGGCATCCACAGGCATGAGTGGAAGTTGAGAATAAAAACATGGAGGTGGATTTGGTATTACTTGATTCCATTTAAAACACATTAGAATACATTGCAAAGAAACAGACCGCCAAGCTAGATTTCATTAAATAAATTTATTATGTTAAAATAATTTAACTCCAAATACAACTGTTCAGTTTGCATCAAGTTTTATGTACAATTCTTGTTTCCATCAACCATCCGGGTAGAACAAATGACAAGCTTGCAAAACAATTTGACTGCTCTATTTATAAACTAGTGTCTAATGTTTTACCTCCCAGAAGTCCCAAACGAATTTGTTAAATCTAGTTCCAACTTCATGTGAAGTCTTTTATTAAATGGGCAAAAGGTGCGGTAAAGCAATTCTAAGCTCTTGCAGTCAAGCAAAGGGCTAATAATCAATGTGGAAACACACTGATTTGATGCACAACACAAATGGCTTTTATATTTGGGCAAAATTTGCTACAATAAAAGGAACCGATTTGCCCCCACAAGAAAATGATGGCACTGGAGTTATGGGGCTTCTACATCAAGCCCACTTGAATTCGCACAACCGGAACAAAATCCATTCAAAACTTTTTACATGGGACGGTCATGCACAATACTTTTCAGCTATGCCGGCTCATTGCTTTCCAGTGCATTTAGACAGTGGAAATAAATCGCAGCCTTAGAGAGTAAAATTATAAAAGATAAATATGAATATATCAGGGTTTTTTTTTTTAAGTACAAAACTAGAAGAGCTAAATAAAAGAATGGGTCTTTGGATCAAACCATATATTTAAGGCATGTTGATTTTCTCACAATAGGATAGTTTAAAATTAAACATGGCCTGGGAATCTTTTTTGTTCACTTCCACTTAATGACTCTTTTCTAATTACATGGATATATTATGTGCTATGATTCTTCAGAAGAGTTGATACAAGTGCTTGTATTTCTTTTCTTAACTTTTTCTATTTGGTTGTTGAACAAGGCGTCATAGGATTTTACCACTTCATTAACACGGTATCAACTAAATATGTAACCGAACCCAAAAATAGGCATATACATGTACGGAAATCAGTCTACCATTTCCGGGCAGTTTACATGATGCATATGACGTGCTGTGACATTTTCAATACTAGAACAAGAGTTCGAATGCCCTAATATTGTGCCATCCAGAGGCAGGGATCAAACACGCTTATGTGTCAGCGGGCGAGTCCCATAGTGTTCCCTGGCACAGCTCAAGCCCATTCTCTGGTTCATTTGGGGCATAAAGGCAAACTTCATCAGAACCGAAGAAGCACCTGTGTTCCAATGTTGTATTATGATTAAATGTATGGAATCAATTCTTTTGCAACTGTTTTAATGCAACCAATATTGCTCAGCAGGTTAAAAAAAGTTACTCTTGGATCATTAAAGTTAATCTTGGAAATGTCACGATGAGAAATTAGAGGTGGGAATGGGAAATGCTTACTTACAAAAGTACTTTGAGAAGCTATAAAATAGTCTGCTTTTATCCTTCAATGACTATTCTGTAAGTGCACATTCTAGTCAGGTATTACAGTAAATAGTGCTTGTCTTTTACTATAAGTAGCTGGCACATGCGATGAAGCAAAATACTTTAATGCCTGTGAATCTAGGAACCCAAAACTAGTCCAAACAATTCTGAAAGCAACAGAGTAAATTGCCAGTAAATTTGATTCTCCTAGCCCAGGGAGTTTAACACCCACTTACTTGTGCCAGCTATGCACCACATTCTGGCGGGTGATGGTGACAGAAAGGAAAAGAGACAGAAAATTGTGCCTTGAATCTTTAAATCGGAGCTCAGGGTCATAATAAATCAGTCATATGCATACCTATATCTCAAATTCTAACCCTGCCCAGTTGGCCAATCTTCAGTTGCAAAGAAGAAAAGTCAACAGGTAAAAAATTAAACTGCAGAAATAGATGATGGCTTTTGGGAATGGTGGGGAAGAGTAGGAGAAAAAAGTTGACTTAATTTACTCCTACGTCTGAAAGGTATCCATTCTCATCTTGAGGAAAGAGATTATCAAAAGAGAAACCATAATAGGATAGACAAAGGCCAGATATCTTGTCAACAGAATTGTATTAACTGCCAGGCAAACTGAGCTCAATTCGGAACTGGTATCAAAAGTAATGCTTGCCGACTGTGTGTTTAGTGGCTCTTGAAAAATCATGGATTTAGTTATGACTGAAGCAGAAGGCAGCTTCACCCTTGTGGACAAAAGGCAATCGGATGTTCTATGAATGGGAACATCTAGGTTTCTCCAGTGGCAAATGGCGGCCTTAGAAGCTAAATTACACCACATACAGCCCGTACATAAGTAAAGAAACACAGAACACCCCCACTGAGCCCCTTAACACAATTTAAGGCTAACCCTAAAAGCACATTCCATTAAGGTCGTACATCGATATCTTGAGTCTAGAGAAAAAACAACATAAAAGGAAACACTTCGATTTACAAGGGTACTTGAAAATCTTATCTGAACAAAGGGAGACCTTGTTCAAAGAACAACTGTATCTCCAAAACACTACATTTAGTTCAAATATGAAGGTTGTATGTCACTCACAGCAACCACAGAATGTATTGTATTTCTAAAGAGGTTGCTATAATATGGATCTAATAAATCACCACAGGAAACATACACATTCATTCAAATGTAAACAAACTATCTTAAAGAGCACAACTTAATTTTAGTGACTCTTCAAAGTGGCCAAAAGGATAGGTAGGATTTAAGCCTATATTTCTCAAAGAAATAAGTGAGGAATAAACAATAAAATGCCATCAACACAGTAGCAAAGGCTTGCTTCATGTTTGGGCTCAATTAGGAAGTAAGATAATTTGGGAGTCTTTCCCTGCTGCTTTTGAAAGATCTGCATATGAAGACCAGCCCTGATGGCACAAGGTATTTCATGGGGAACAAAACATGCAAGCTCAGCACTTTCAGGATGAATTGAAAAAGCTGTCTTCTGGAGAAAACGGTCAGCTTTCCAAGTTCAACAACACTGATGATGGTCCAGATGAAGGTGCTAGATCCAGGTTTTACAAGCTTGAGGGAAACAGAACTAGCATATCTTTATAAATTGTAACAATTTCATACACAATTTCTCACACGCTGAATACATTCCGCAGGGAGAGCCAACCCTTAATGGCTAAAGACCCACTGAGGCAGTTCTGAAGAATAACTGATGTTAAATTCCCATTTGTGAGGGGCATGGAATAGAAATAACATTTTTCAACCTCAGTCAGTTTGAAGGGTACAAAGCATGTGCGGGATAGGTCAAGAACCTCAAACATGGCTGTGCCAAAAAAAGCTGGATCTGTAAATCCATAGGAGAAGGACCACGCCTTGGGTATCCAGATTTACAGAAAAGAAACTGGGCCAAGATGGTCTCCTTACTGCAACAGTGTATGTGTGTGTAATAACCATATCACAAAGGAGTTACAGCTATTCATTATCTGAACAACTGCACCATTGGCAAACATTGATCCTTTAACGCACTTAGGATAGAATTTCAAAGCTTGAAGTTGCCAAAACTTTAGCTTTGCTGATCCAAACCCAATGAATGGGAATGGGCATTTTGCCTCTCTACAGCGAAGCAAACCATATATTATACGCGAGGCGTGGGAAAAAACAGGGTTTCTAAAGGTGATCTGGTTTTGGGGATGTTTGATCTTGGACACCTTCAGAATTTATGACAATTCTAAGAGTAGAACCTCACTGCAGGAGACATTAAGTTTTGTCAGAACAAGCTCGTGTAAAATGCCACAACAGCTGTGATGATGTGATGGCAGTCATAAAGGGCAGTGGGATGAAGCTCTGGTAATCTCAGTCCTTCTCATGATATAGCAACCTGAACTAAGGGAACTTTGACGGATACCACTGTCAACGGCCTTTAGAAAAATCCAGGGTTCACCATTTGGAATATCACCATAGAAACTAAGTGGGGTTTGAGAAGTACTGGGAGCTGGTCCTACTCCACAACTTCCCCCGATAAAAGAGCTTTTTAGCACAGTCATAAACAAATGCAAATCTGACCGAGCAGACCACTTGCAGGTGGAATGCTTCAATATCCCTTATCGCTGGTGAAAGCAAGAGTGAAAAAATAATGACATTGAGGTTTAGCATTCTGCAGTGCCCTAAACAGGTGTTGCAATTACATGACACATTATTATTTTAATTAACATCAGAACTATGAAAGGAGTGCCTCTGCTGTACTGATACTCCACACAGGGTGTCTCGATACAACTACCATGACTTACAAGCTATATAAAAAAGATCCGCAAGTAGTGGAGAGAAGTAGTGTAGGAAAGGATGACAAACTTGTGCCATCAATGCGTTTGTAAACCAGGGTGCATAAGAGGCACCAGTAGTGGGACTGCTACACCTTGGAAGTTTGACCAGAGAATCAAATACAGGTATCTCAAACAGGGATGGGACTCCGCCTCCAGAGGCAATGGCACTGCTAACAGGTTGCAAGAATGAAGTGACAATGGTTATTATCAACAAAACCATTACTGATGGCAATGATGCTTTAGAACGTAACGTGAAATCATAGTTTCTGGGAAACCAAATGTCAGCAAAGTAGATGAGAAAAAATGCTTGGGAATGTATTCGCTCCTGCGTCCTGGTCACAAGTGTTCTGTATGTCAGCATTCACTTTCTTGCTGTTCTTGAGTTGGCGTAATGGGAAGAAGGCAACACTACATAATTTTACTTTGAATCCAAAGTCTCTTTAGGGATTTTCACTTTGCATTTTTCAAGTTATGGGAAAACCAGTGGAAAGACCAGCATGGGAATGATTTGGCAAGGGACTGATCAACTTCTTTGCCACTGGGTGTCAGAAGAAGGATGCAGCAAGAGGCCAATATAAATCTATGATCACTGTTCCATCAACCTCGCCGAGGATTCCATTAGGATACAACCAAACTCAATAAGCAGAGTTTCTGTCACTTTCAGAAGTAACTGACATAAGTGGTGGAGCAACCTTCAGCTGCAGGTAAAGTGCCTAACCGTACATAAACTGCCCAGGTGAAGTAAGTGCTTTTCGGAATCTATCAAACCCTCTCCCAACAACTGAACTGCAACCAGCACATTTGTCCCCAATCACGTCAGTTTTCTTTTAGAGGATAACGCCTCTCTAATCCACTACCAGAAGCAAATTAGATACCAAGGCCTTGCAATATCAGCCAATTAAAGGGGGCTCTCAAATACTGTGTTGCGCTATAAATCAGGTTTGAGACATACAACTAATACATGTGAAAACTAAGCACTTAGAAATAAAAAGATCTAAAACCCAATTGTGTCACAGAATCTGCATAGAACTCAGAGCTGGAACTTATGTGGTCACAATATGACAGACGGGGAAACTGCAGTGGTCACAGGTCAAAATAATAGTATTAACCAAGTGGTGGGATATTTAGAACAGTTTTTGATTACATCCTTATTGTGGGCCATGTCCTAGTTAATTAAATGGGCTATGATTAAGTTTTAGTCCTACAGAAGTTCGGTAGGTGTGTTCTGCTACTAATGCCAACCCCAGCCTCCTATCATATTTTGAGTCCTCACGTAGAACATATAGCTATGGTTTCTGGAGCTGCTAATTATTTGCCATTTATTATTCATTGGAATTTGCGTATGAATTTTGACAATGTACGTCATGTGTACTATATGACATACTGTTAACTATGTTGATGGTGTCTATTCGGTTTCATTATGACTAGATTGTTTGGCGCTCGTTATTACCAATTATTTGGGGGTAGCAAAATATAAATTGTGAAGTTCTGATAAACTGTATGCATGACAAAGTTTTAAATAAAATGGATGTACACAACAAAGAAAAAAATTCTGAGTTTTAGTAAATGAGCAATGAAGATCTTGTAACCTTATAAGAGGGGCTTTGTTCAGAAAAGCGATATCGTTTAACTCCTTGCGCATAAACCAAGAAGGCTTAGAAAAGTAAAACTGAACTTAATCCTAGATGCACATTAAAAAACGCAATACTGCCCTCTAATCACAATGTTTACAAATGCATATGAAGTGCCAAAATGTGCAGTGCAAAACACAGCCAGGCGATTCTGCTTCACAACAGGAGGCAAAAAAATGCTTCTGCAGTTAGGCATATGCTTCCTAAGTGGGCCATTATCTGCTCATGGTTAACAGTTTTACGTCCCCAGTGTTAACATTACCCACTTTACTGACATGCTATCCTTTAAAGGTGGGCTTACCTGACACACCAACATTTCTAAAAGGTACTGCAGCACTGAGAATCTAACCGAGTACTGTTTAATAAAACGCAAGTGCTAAAAACACCAACAGTCTCTCCATTTTAAGAATTCTTAACTCTAAAATATCATGGTTGCAGGTCAGGTATCCTGTTGCCTTGATTCCAAACTGACTCCATTATGCTAAAGCTAACTTCACTGGTCATCAGCAGCGGAAAATGACATTTCAAACGATTATGTATGCAAAATATATTCCAGAAATACACAAATAAAAAGTTGAGAACCATAAAACGTTCACCAATCACAGCTCCGGTCCATAAGATTGAGTAACTTGCCAGAAGGAAGCGTTGTTTTACAGGAGGAAGATCACATGCACGTCATTACTGCACACAATTTAAAGAACAAGCCTGTTCTTTTGACTGCCAGCTTAACGAGGTCCCATTTTCGAAGGACAATTTGAAATATAAAAGGTTTTAACATTGATGATTGAATGGGCCAATCATTTTTGAGAGGTGGACGTCTCATTTCAAGATTTCTGAATAGAAATTTTACTGCGATTAGTCATGCAAATAATATACAATTCAATGTGACGCAAAGCAATAAGGCAAACCAGCATCTCCGCTACTAAAAGCTTTTTGTCACCTCTCGTCGTGCCTTTTCAGCGTTGGGCTATATGATTTACAGCAACATTTGCCGTTAATGTTAGTCAATTAGAGGGAAAGATTTAAAAGAAAAAAAGAAAAATTTTCACCCCTTATATCACACACAATACATTCTAGTGTTCATCAAAATAGTTAAGTGGGTATATTCAGTTATAATTATAATTAAAAATTGCTATCGTTAAAGCTAGGGAAAGCGCAAACTTGGATGGTCGGTGAGGGGGCATTTCAGAAATCAGAGCCCTTAAAAGGCAAGTATGACGTAAATCAGTAGTGTTTTGTTGGCTTGAAAATTGACGGTTGCTTTGATTACTTCATGAGGTTTCTGTGGAGAGGGGAACATATGGTCGCAACATGGCTTCATTTTCCGTTCAAGATGGAACTGGTGAAAATGTCCCTTGTAAATAAGGCAAGTCTATTTTAGTCACTGCTGCTTCCTCCTGGTTTAGTTGAGAGGTAATGGCATTTCCGGCCCTGCAAGTAAGCAGCTGATATTTTTTACTGTTTTGCAGCAAGCCTTCCATTGACAGCAGCAACGTAAAATATACTTCAATCTAACACTGTAAGCTTTCCTTGTTCAATGGATTGGCAGTATCTCAAATATGCGATTTTGCTTTTTGCCAGGTTTCCATTGGTGAAATGTGAGCGACCCAAAAATTACTTAAAAACAGCAAAGGGACATAAAAATAACAGTGGTTCAGCGTGGCAGTGTGACCTGCACGTGTTGATGCGTCTTCCGAGGGCCGAAATGCCAACTGGAAAAAGACTGGTTGGTTGGGGGTCTTCCTGTGGTATTAAACATTCTCGGGAATCAAAAAATTCACTCATGAACGCACGGACACGATGCCACAAAACTTCCACAAGGGACGCGTAAGATCACATATGCACTTGAAGTTGCAGATTCAAATGTGGCCAAGAACGTCAGTTACCCAAAGCATACAGATGACCAGACATGGCTTCTCACTCACAGGTCCACTCCAAGTCACGGCTTTACTTCACATACATTTTAGCAGATCGTGGAAGGTGATGCAACAGGTAGTGACCATTGATAAATTCTACGCGTTATACCTAGCCAAGTCTTTGCAGCTTCCCTCGGTGAATGTTATTGTATATTACAGGCAGAGCAGCAAGGGTCATCTTTATCTGGCTGAGCCGCATAGTTCATTTGCCGAACAATTTCCGCAAAAAGTTCATCCACCATGGTTTTACTTTTGGCGGATGTTTCCATGAAGGGACAGCCCCAATCTTCAGCTAAGGCTCTACCTTCAGTCGAAGACACCTCTCTTTCACTTTCTAGGTCCACCTTGTTACCAACCAAGATCACCGGCACCTTCTCATACCTGCAAAATCAAAGGAAAACGTCTCACTATAACAAACAAAAGCAAGGACTGTCAAAGTTTTTGTAATGTCACACAACATGGATGTATCTTACTTCAATGAAAAGACAGTATAACAGTTTATCTGTGAGTTGGTAACAGGGAGGAAACAAAAGCACGTGATGTAGACAAATCCAATTTACCACTTGAAACAAACTGTATGATCGTAGCCCCAGTGCGGTTTTCATTCATAGATGATTACGATTTTATCACGTTTCTATATATAAATGGGTACAGTTGACAGAGAATGGCCATTTTATCCTCCCCCCACCAGGTGCACCATAACTCTTATTCTGGGTTTATTCTTCCAATATTGCTATAATTAAGATGAGTCAAAATATCAAACTTGCTACATCCGAGAGCAGTGGAAAAGAGTAAGAACAAGCATTTGCAATGCAATAGGTCTCGCATTTGCGAGAGTTTAAGCTATTGGCATTGTAAATGACAATGCCTTTTATATGTATGTTTTGATAATTTACACATAAAAGGCATTGTCATGTACAATGCCAATAGCTCAAACTCTTGAAAATGTGAGACCTATTCAAAGAAGCGACCGCCATTGACCCGGGCTGCTTAGAAAGTGAAAGCGCGCATGGCGCGCTGAATGTTGCAGGAAAGCATGTCGGGCATGCAGTAAGAGAAACACATTAAACAAAATAGTGCTTACAGACTAAATAAGATTTATCATGTAACAATAGAAGTAAAAGGGCCAGTCCTCATTGGAGGTTACAAATGAAGACAATGGCGGTACTTAGGAGGGACTAACCAGCCTATTAATGAATCAGAAGCCAGCATTTACGAACGACAATGACACAAGACAATGACAAATATAGGCGGAGAGTGGGCAGGGCTTCTATTCCATAATCCGATACAGCATGGCTCGACCTAAAACAAGCATTTGCAATGCAATCGGTCTCGCCTTTGGGGTCTGATAAGTATTTAGTCATGCAATATATTGTCTGCAGCTGGGGGCTAGTAGCGGTGCCATCCGGATGCAGGGAAGCGAAACAGTGCGTCTCCAATCGAGGGCCGGCTGTTTGCAAAATGCCATGCAATGTGCAAGCAAACGTTTTGCTTCGCTGCAAGAAATTGGGACGGGGTTTTGGTTGCTTAATGCTTTATGCTTACACCCTCCCTCCCCCTTATTTATTAACATTTATAGCTGCTGTCTATCTGTTCTAACTTTGGCCTTCTCTAGGGAACGATACAATTATGTACAAAATAAAGACATAGCCCTCGCTGTAAACATAACATTGCATCTTATTAACGGCCATTGAGGCACTGATTTATGTGTTCCAGGCTCTACAACTGGTGCTATTTTCCAAATCAATATTTTGTGCTAAAAGTGAGTAGCCGAAGGATACAAATTAGCCAATTAAAGGAATGGTATAGAGGGTATGCTTTGGAGTCGGAGAACAAGAAAAAGAGGAAGACAAGGCATGAAGTAAGAAGCAAGCAAATGAAAGTGAGAAAGTTAATCAACAGTAAGCAATTGGCGATTATAAAGCCCACTATGTTTTTGGGAAGCCCAGAAAAAGTCTTTTAAAAGCAAAGGCAAAAGTGAAACCTTACAGAAATGCATAATGTAAAACTTTGAGCAGAAGCTGCTACAAAGGAGACCATTGGTTTTTTCCCCCGATTTC
The DNA here is from genome assembly GCA_963921515.1 of Calotriton arnoldi. Lineage (NCBI taxonomy): Eukaryota > Metazoa > Chordata > Amphibia > Caudata > Salamandridae > Calotriton > Calotriton arnoldi. The sequence goes on along the minus strand of CAWUFW010000080.1, from coordinate 894,972 downwards.
TCAAGTTTAGCAAAACTGTACAAATTTGAAGAATTTACTTTCCTCCTGTGGCTTACTTCCCTAATATGCCAAATGTGGAAGTGTTTTGGAATTTCAAAGGGTTTAGGGGCACACCCAATTAGGAGGCAACCTTAAGAGAACCCAAATATATTTTGGGTTAGTAAGGAGCCAGTCGCTTACTTGTGGGCGATGGCAACCTTGTATACAACACTGTTTATTAAAACAGCACTAAAATTCTCATTGCTGATGCCACTTGCTTCATGTTGTTAAAAGGGCAATGCGGAGCAGGCGAAAATAAATATAATTGAATATAGTGTCCAATCCGCACTGGGCAATCAATATAAATAAAAATTACCTGACATCCATGGAAAACTCTTCCATGTGTGTATTTTTTAGTTTATTTCCCTTCTGACCCGCGCCTCGGGGAGGTTCACGGATCCTTCCTCTTCCTCCTCCCCCTCATCCATGGCTGGGCTGTGAAACTGAAAGTGGCGAAGACAGGTGTTGGGCAGCTGCAGGAGCCCTGGCCGCAACCGGAGTTGAGGCAGCGCCTTGTGCGCTTCAGAGGCGGAGGACAGAATAATGGAGGGTGAGGGTTGCCTCAATATACAAAAAACTTATGAAAAAAACGCAAACACTATAAAGTAGACACCGCGTCCGGTAAAAAAAACAAGAAAGGACAGAGAGTCCCTGCCATCCACCCACTCCGGCAGGCCGAGGATTGGGATGTTGCTCCTGCAGGAGCACCCCTCAGTATATTCTGCCCTCCCTCCAGTGTTCGCACACGGTCCCGCAGGTCTTGAACGGCTCACTGGTTATCAGTTGTCTGTGGCTGCAGTGAGGCTAGCATTTTTTCCCCTTCGGCAACCCGGTCAGTCAATGACCCATGGTTGTGCGTTATAGTTAACATGAAGGCCGGGCCCCAGCCGTCTCGTGGCCCTCCTCGTTCCTCAGAGGCCCATGTTTGCCACGCGGCCCCGGGTCAATCAGGCCTCAGCGCTGCAGCTGCTGCCGTGATGATTTCTCCGTGCTCTGATTCGGGCACCGATGCCACCGCGGTCACCTGCTCCACTAGGCCCTCCTTCTAGATGCGCCAGACTCTCGGGAGGCCCAAGGGGCACCCCCAATCCGCCGGATATCACAGCCGCACCGGGGGGCTGTCACCATGAAGCCCACACCCGATCGCCTCGCCACTCACCGGCCCGTGTTGTGTATGGCCCCAGGGCAACCAGGCTTTTGCTTCGCAGCCGTAGTCGCAACGGTTTCTCTCTCTCTGCCACGGCCCGGGCCCTTACGTTGCTGTAGGCAGCGCGGCTCAGAGCCGGGGTCCCCAGTTCCAGCCTTCACCTCCGGGACCCCGATGAAGGACGTTATCTCTTGCCCCACGCAACCTTTTCTCCAGCTGACCAAGATACAAGAGAGACACGTGGAGCACCCTAATCTGCAGTGCCGATTCGCAGCGGTGGGCACAGTCACATCAGAAGGTGAGCTTATGTCGATGCTGGGTCAGAGTGCCGATTTAGGGAGATTGCAGGGTGGATGGCGAAGAGCTCTAGCAATGTGTGACAAGAGTTCCAGGAAGCCTCCAGATCCCAGTGGCTTTCCCAGGAATTACCCCCGCTTCCCCAAGTATCATGCATCATTCTAGACAGTGTACTACATAACAACAAGCATTTGCAATGCAATAGGACTCGCATTTACGCGAGACCAATTGCATGGCAAACGGGAGTGCAGGGGGCGAGAAGGCACGAACTGGAGTTGGGGGGGTGAGAAGGCATGGACTGCGGGGGGGGGGGGGGGGCCCGGGAAGAAAATAGTGCTCACAATCTAAATAAAACATACCGTGCAACACTTGAAGTAAAGGGGCCGGTAGCGATGGAAGGATACAAATGACGACATGGCCATAATAAGGAGGGACTAACAAGCCTCATAATCAATCAGACGGCAGCATTTACGAAAGACAATGACAAGAGCCAATTAAAAACATGGGCGGAAATGGGCGGAGCTTCCACTCCATACTCCATTACTGCATGCCTCGCAAAGCGAGCAGCGCATGCGCGCTGCCGCTGTAGGCTCGACCTAAAAAGGGCTGGCAGTATCTATCCTGAGAGTACAATGGTCCCCATCTGGGCCTCGAGGGAGCTATAGTATAGTTTGAAGGAGTCAAACCTTACACAGTTGGACTTCAAGTTTTTGCAGGTGTCTAAGCCCTTTCCTAAGTCCCTCTTGGGACTTTCCACTATTTCTCGAGTCACTGCACAGGTCTCCTTTTGCAACTATGGAGGGAGGGTCTCCCTGAGGTTCTTGTCAGTAAAGGTTTTCCGTTTCACAATTATTACAGCGGCCAATCGTTTATGTAACTTTGGCTTTCATGTTTATGTCTTAGGCAGTTTCCAGCAAACAAATGATGGACGGAATGCTGACAATGCAAACATTCTCCCCCAGTCAAAAGATCTGGGTTAAATCCATCGTTCTTTTGCCCACTACGCCACCCCAGTTTGGACCCAGCCATATGCAAATCAGTCTTGACCCTGTGCCCCATGGGAACAGTCCAGACCGAACTGCCAGGCCAGGTCCTCCCTGGACCGGAAACAAGCATCCTGGGACCGGTTTCAGGGTATGTCACCCTTCTTCAGCCAGGCTAGCTTGAAACCAGTGGCACAGTGAGCAAGGGACCCACGTCTGGGCATACCCATCCCACTTAGGGCGAAAAGTGTTACAGCAAACAAATGATGGACGGAATGCTGACAATGCAAACATTCTCCCCCAGTCAAAAGATCTGGGTTAAATCCATCGTTCTTTTGCCCACTACGCCACCCCAGTTTGGACCCAGCCATATGCAAATCAGCAAGGCAGTTTCCAGACACACAAATTCTCAAAATGAAGCTGCACTTCGCTTCGGAGTGCCCAACATACTCTGGAAGAGAAAATTTGTCTTTCTTCCACCTATCCCAATCCAACCTCAGAGGAATAACCACTCCAAAACACTCTAGATGGTCACAGCAAGATTAGTATCTAATGGTCATGTACAGCAGAAGTCTGCTCAAGTGATTCACAGTTTGTGAATTTTGGTTGAGCAAGAGAGCCCCAGGCCTTGAGTGCTCAGTAGGTGTTTCAGTCAGCGATGACAAATACTGATGAATCTATAAAGGAGTTTCCTTCTTGCAAGCATGGCCTATTTGCGGGATATCATTCTACCTGAGAAAGAACTGAGGAACTGTACACATTTTCGGTCTTTGAGCAGCCTCCTCAGGGGAGTATTTCATGTTACGCATGCATCTGAAATCACCTTAGCCACAACAAACGGAACCTTCCCACATATTCCAGTGATTTTGATAGTTCAAAGTAGTTGACAAAAAAAACAAGACTTTACATTTCCAAGCTGAAGGGGAAAAGAACTGGACAACAGGGAGTAGATTGAGATGGTTTGCATGGTCTTCAATTGATAGATACATACGTTTGCAATTTAAGCCTACGGCATAAGAGCATACAGATTAGATTCAGGTGACCTCCTTGCAGTGAGAACACAGATCCTTACTGGGGGAGGGGGGTAAAAAACCACATCATATCTCCGGCCTATAATTTTAACATTTGGTCATAAACTCTATTGGGATGGGTCCTGAAGAGCGAGTGTGAATGTGTGTGAAGCACCAGCCTGTAATCTTAATGTTCGAACAGTGAGCTTAGCACATCACTTAATACCCAGTGCTTGATGAGGGGTTACTGTGAGTTGCAACTCTTGTTGCAGAGTCTCCCCGAATCTCTACTGGGCGCAGGGCCTTATTGTCACCGTGCATTTCAGTTGTGGACACGTCCCGCAGATACCAATACTCATCAATAAGATGCAAGTTCCTAGAGTCCCAATGTGCACTAATAGTTACAATGTATGAATCTATAGATAGAAAGCTTCAGAGTACTGTACAAATGACAATGCAGTATTTAGCACTTTCTTAAAAAAACAAATAAATTGCTTTTAGTGTCTCAAGTTATTTCAATAGTGTGAATGCCCCTAATGTTACAATGCAATAAAGACAGGTGCACATTCCTATTGCCACAATGGAGAACATGTCCTGTCACAGAACAATTCCATAAAATGAAAAGAGTTGCCTCTATCTTGGGATGGCGCTGTATCCAGTCTCTACGACTCTCTGGCACTCTGCCTTTCTGGGCTTGCTTCTGAACTTTACTCTTCTGCTTATCTTGCTGAATTGTGTTTTCTGTTTCCTCCTGTACGTTGCTGCTCTCTTGCGTTACTTTCTGCATGCTGTCACCTTGATTAGTCTCTTGCATAATTTTCTGCACCGGGTCTTCATGAGATACCCGATGCAGGATGCTCGCCTGTGTCGCCTCGTGCATGCTGCGCTCTTGAGCTGCCTTGCATGTTAACTCCCTCTGATGCTTCCTGCATGCCGTCTCCTGGGGTTGCCTCCTCCATGCTGCCTTTATGAGGTGCCCCTGGCATGGCATTCCCCTGGGCTTCCACCTTCATGCTATCTCCTTCAGCTGCCTCCTGACTAGAGCGAGCCTGGAATGCCGCCAGCAAGCGGACGTCTCCATGTGTGACCAAAGTCCCCGAGAGCTCCCCTTTCTCAGACACACAAATATGGGACTTGTCCTTTCTCTATCTCTGTGGCTCGGACAGCTTCACCAGCACACACTAATGGGTAGCCAAAAGATACGGTCATAAAAGGCGACAATTTTGGAACAGTATTTTTTTACGTTCACTAATGCCGAGATTATGCGGGAGCAACAATCAAAATCCTCAAATACATTTATACAATATTAACGTGTATTCTATTTTTTTTACTTTTAGCAAAAACGTCTTCAATTCGTTTTTTCAAATCCCATAATAAGTCTTTTTTTTTGTTGTTAGTTTTCAGTCGCCTGGAAGTTCCTAGTATAGATCTCCCCTGCGCTTTTGTAGCGCGGCCGCTAAAGTGAAAGCGGTTGCGCTGTGAATTAAATAAATAAGCGCCGCCGCTAAAGTGAAAGGGGCTCGTGCGGTAAAATAAATAAGCGCAGCCGCTACGGCCCGCACTGTAAAATAAATAAGCTCGGCCGCTAAAGTGAAAGTAGAGAGAGCAGTAAATTAAATAAATAAGCAAAATAGTGCTCACATCCAAGTTAAAACAGACTGTGTAACAAGACAAGTAAAAGGTCCAGTCCTTGTGGGAGGTAACAAATGCAGACAAGGCGGTACCAAGGAAGGACTAACAAGCCTAATAACGACTTTGAAGACAGCGTTTACGAAGGATAATGACACAAGCCAATTAAAAATATGCACTGAGAGTGGGTGGGGCTTCGAAGCCATACTCCACTACTGCATGCCTCGCAGCAGCGCATGCGCTGCCCAGGTTCGACCTAAAAACGGTGAAGAGACAAAGCACACACACTTTGCATTTGTCCGCTCAGTGAAATTATTACTCTGTTTCACAAGGGTCTCAGAGAGGGGAAGGCCTAGAGCTCAGTTTGGCCAATTCATTTTTGTGATCTACTTTTATGACTTTGAGGATGGTCACCTTTTGGCTCAGGACCACAATTCTCACTCGGCATTATCGTCTGCGGCGAGAAACAAAAAAGCAGGACATTTGGTATCCCGCACAAAGCAAGTAAATGACATGGAGCAGACCTCTCAAAAGGGCAAACCAGCAATAAACTGGACAGTTGTCCACCGTAACTTGAACCATAACCCATCCTTTACCCACATCGTCCTATAAGCGGTGGTCCTGTGATGGGTTAGGCCTCACTCTACGCTCATGACCACCCAACCCTCCCGACTCGGACCAGCAGAGTGAAAGGCATTGTCTCAGGTTAGTCTCAAAAAGTATGCTTTCTAGGCAGTTAGTTGTAGTGATTGGGCCACAGGAGAACAACAGCAGAAAAAGCTTGTCCACCCTCAAACCATGTCCTATTTAGGACTCACTTAAGAAAGTGCATGCGCTGTCTCTTGCAAGACCTTTTACTACCTTACAAGAGGCTTAGAGGCTGCACATGGCTTACCATTGGTTGGCTTCATTGTTCACTCATCTGCTTGCTTTTTTTTCATCAGCTTCCTTCCTTTCCATGTGTTTGACCATCCGCATGGACGCATTACCTGTGTCCTTCCACTGCTTATTTCTCTGGTGCTTTTTTTTTTTATTATTAAGTACTCTATAAGAGGTTGTGTTTTTAAGCTGCCTCACTCACGTACTTCTCTACCTGTGTTCCTCCCCATTTCCGTCGCCCACTCTCCCTTCATTGTACGTGTGCTTGTCCCAGGCCTCCCACCACTAAACCCTCTGTTGTCCCCTAGATGTGCTTGCCCCTAGATCCGCACCTACCCACCCTCCATTGTCCGTCTACTTGCCCCCAAGCCAACTCCCTCCCTCCCACCCCCAACTGTCAATTTGCTTGCCGCCCAGCCCACCTCTGCTGAAAGTGTGGTGACCTCCGTTCCTCCCGCACTCAGTTGTCCATGTGCTTACCCCCCCCACCCTGTCTCTGATGTCCGTCTGCTTCCCTCCAACCTCAGCCACCCCACCCTCTGTTGTCCCTGTATTACCCCACCCTCTTTCACTTGCTGTACATCATGGCTACAAAATATTGCCAATGCCCTTGTAGGAGAGACCTATTGGCTTTGCCAAAGGTTGTTTAATGTATTCAGTTAGCCATTCTCTCTCCCTCCTCCCCTCTTCGCTCAAATACCGGTTTCTTACTTGTCCTGCAGTAAATGATTGCGTGAAATGTAATTAATTGCTCTCCTGTTGAAAACAGTTAGCTCTGTTTTTGCCTTTCCAAGGAAGAGAGTTGTCTGTTGTCCAAGTAGCTGATCCTCCCTGGCCGCACTTAGCCTTAATAGAAATTCATAATGTTTCCATATATATTTCAAAATACATGGCTCCTGTGTATTTCATCAGTTTTTTAGCATGGTGCTTCTGCTTCTTGTAAGTGAAACTGGCAGACGTGTGCTGGAAATGTTACAATTATAAAATAATTCAAAATACTACTTTACTATTTTTTTCTTCTGAAAGCAGAACAGAGGACATCTGGCTGGTGTCCAGATTATGTAGAGTTATGGAAAGGCTACCCAGTCTCGGATATCAGAAGGAAGCAAAGACAAAACCCAGTAAAAATACAAAAATCAGAGCACAGCCTGGTATCTTCGGTTAGGCTGTGCTTCCAGCAACTCAAACATTTTCTTGGGAGAATTTGTTTACTTCATTTTTTCCAGACTGCTGCATGCTGTCCTGCCAAATAAAATGTGGATGCTGGTGGGTTAATATTGCTGCTGATCTGCCCAGTCTTAAAATTAAGGTGGGGGTTACAATGATCCGAATAAGTCAGATTTAGCTGAAGGCTTCTTGAAGAAAGTGGACCAACTTCTCAACCTTGGTGTATTATGGAAAGGGATCCCTCGTTTCTCCCTTCCCCACTGTCTATATCCACCAACTTCTGTATGACAACAGACTTTGAATGCTGGATTGGAGTCAGCACTGCAGGCCTGTGCAGTGGTATTCATCTTCAGAAGTTGTAGCCTTCCTTGCCGGGTGCAAAGAAGTGCTCAGGTATGCCAGTTGCGGCTTCCTGGTTGAATTGTCCATGATGGCGAGTCTTTACAGTTACAACCCCGTGCCCCCATCTGATTAGGGCTTCCGCTTCAGCACCGATAGCTCAGCTCCTCTCTCCAAAATCTGCAATGGCAGCAACGATCTCTCAGGCTCATGCGGATTGCAAGATGACTGACTGATGCTTGTTTTCACAAAGTCTTGGTTCTCTTTCAAACTTTTTCTGGTTGGTACTCAGGCACAACCTGTGTGTGAAGTTATGGCTATCAAAGCAGGCAGCACTGGGGCTGTCTCCCAGCAGGAGAATACCAAAACAAGGGCAGTGTGAAGTATGACATCTCTGCACCTGGGTGTCATCAGCCTTCTTGAAGCAGCAACCTGGGACAGAGAAAAAGGAACTCTCTGGCTAGAAACGTTCTCACATTGAACAGAAACAGCAGTCCCAAGCACACCCCCGTCATCTACCAAACAGCAGTGCTAAGGAAGAGCTACTCAGCAGACTTTGGCTAACAAGGCCCTCATTTCATTTTTAGGTCTCGGACTAGGCAGCGCATGCGCTGTCTCGTCGAGAGATGCTGTATACAGTATGTGGGGGGAAGCTCCGCCCACTTTCAGTCTATGTTTTTCTATGTTTTTCATTGGTTTCAATTGTAAATGCTGCCTTCTGATTGGTTTTCCACGTGTTAGTCCCTCCTCACGACGGCCATGGCGTAATTTGTGCACATCCGAGGCTATTGGCCCCTTTACTGAAACATTATTTTATGCCCTATGTCCCCCCCCCCCCCTCCTGCAGTTCGTCACTTCTCGACCTCCCATCACCCCCTCTACTCCCGTTCTTGCCTTCTTAAATGGCCGCACTCTCATTTGTAATGCAATACCTCTCGCGTAAATGTGAGCCGTATTGCATTGCAAATGCTTGTTTTTAAAGTAGTGCGCATTAACATGCGTGCGCTTCCTTATATCGTACGCATGCGCCAAAAGTCTCGCAGGAGCATAAACAGCCAGGATCCCTTACTTCCGCAGTGCTCAGAAGAAACGTGGCGTCTCGAGCGTGCTTTAGATGCATCCAGGGCACATCATTAGGAATAAATCATAGTAAAATAATGTAGGCTTTCCAACAGTACCCCAGAGGCGTAATATTGGTATCCCCTGGGCACTAAACCCTGTCTGTATCCCGGGGGTGCCAAAGGGACTTAAACTCCGCCTGCTGTCACGTCTCGAGTTGTTGTCTTGTGACGTGTAATGGTCATATGACATCTGCTGCCTGAGCGGCGCTTCCCTATAGCCCCTATTCTGCTCGAGCTCTGCGGGTGCTTCCCTTCCCACCACTGACATGCTGACCCTCATCAATAAACTGTTGGACTGGTTCACGTCCCTATTCTGGAAGGAGGAGATGGAGCTTACGCTGGTGGGGCTTCAGTACAGCGGCAAGACCACCTTCGTCAACATGATTGCGGTAATTTTAAGGCAGGGTCGCTGCCACCATGATACAGCACAGTTCTATTCACACCCCGTGTTCCCGTTTACACGCCCTCGCTTTTCTTCCGTGGGTCTCTGTAATAATGCGTGGTGCAAAAATAGGAGCTCCGCCGCCCTTCCTGCACTAAATCGGATATTATTTCGCACAGTCCCATGCTGCACATTCCGCCCTCTACCTAACAATTCTACTTTTTCTATTCCACCTTTCACGCCGTTCCTCACATCTTGCGCCTTTCCCTTTCAACCTGTTCCCATCTCACCCTTTTCCAATTCCACCTTTCTCTAGGTTTGTGCCTGGGTAGTTCAAATAGTTCATTTTTCCGTTGCATTCTGGTACGCGTAGTTCTGAATTTATCATTAAGAAAGAGGACTACAATTAACAATAAAACATCCAGGGCCGAATGAGCTATTCGGGATTAGACCTAGTCTGCACTGTTATTCAATTTTCTACCCATATATCCACTGTTCTTGTCCCCGTTGCCTATCCCCACCATTTACATTGTTCAGCGTGCTAAGTCTTTCACCGTTTCCATTTCACAGTTCATTCTGCTCCCACCAAACATTTCGCCCTATTTTCCCTGGTTTACACTTGTTCTTTCGCCCAGGATCACACTGGAATGCTCGAGTGCCGGTGTCAGGATGCTTGTATTTACTTACCATCCTCAACTTCTGATTTTGCTTCCTGTATCTGTTGCTCTGGACCTTCAGGTCCCTTGTTTAGAACGTTTTATGGCCTCTTTTTGTAATGTTTACATTCTTCGCTAATATCCATCTCCACCTACATATTCTACAGGTGTCGGTGCCTTTTTCCGTAGAGTTATATGGTGAGTTAAAGCCCAACATCTAACAAAACAGGCTAACAATTCACATAATGATAATTCCAATAGTAAAAAAAGTCAGATGTTGGTCTCTGTCTGCCGCGTTAATCTTGGGACGCTGTTTTCGGTGTTTGTCCTGCTTCTCCGCCAATAGGTGAGGCCCTCTTCCCGTCATGAGACCAGGAGAGCAGTCTTGAAATATAGTGAGTTTTGTTTTTTTCTGTAGGCCTCGGAGTATTGCGAAAGATTATGTGGGAGGAAGGTAGAAGTGTGAGTGTTGCACTTTTAACAACAAATCACCCTTACCCTCTCCTTCCTTCCTTCCTTCCTTCCTTCCTTCCTTCCATTTGTTCACCTGTGAATGTAGCCTTTTACTGACGTTTTTCTATTCCAAACTGCAGCTTCGGGATGGAGGAAAAAAGTTCTAAATACAAAGAGAAACAAGCATTTGCAATGCAATAGGTCTCACATTTACGCAAGTTTAAGCCATTGGCATTGTAATTAACAATGCCTTTTATTTATGTTTTAAAAAACAAAAATAATAGCCATAGCTTAAACTCTCGTAAATCCGAGACCTAATGCATTGCAAATGCTTGTTAATGGAAGCCATGACTCCATCCTCCCACAGTTAAAGTCTCGATCTCAACCCTGCATGATTAGGAATGCAGGCAAAATATACCTCCAATGTGTCTTTTACTTACACACAACACACAACACACACACACACAGTCAGTGCAAGGTTCTGGGGGAGTTCAAACAACAGCACATGCTTGGTGCACCTCTCCAGGTCACAGAAAAGGCTCCGGACTTTGCATTACCAAGGTCAGGTCTAAGCCTCAGAGCACACACTAGATTAGTATTACAGCAGGTCCAATCAAATAGCCAGGATAAAAGTTTCACATGCAGTCAGGCACTCTGTGCAGGGGTACATATCAGTTTACAGTGTAGGAGATATTCCTATCCAAACAAGCATTGGAAATGCAATAGGTCTCGCATTTTTTTAAAGTTAGAGCTACTGGCATTGTAAATGGCAATGTCTTTTACCTATGTGTTACGTAGTGTATGAATGTGGTGTGTACTGGAATTCTGTGAGAGGGATTGGATTAGTTAGTTATGTAATTGTGTGGCGTGGAGTTGTGTTGTGGAATTATGTGGCATGGTGTGATGTAGAATTATGTGGATATTAATTATATGGTATTGCATGTTTTGGAATTATGTGGAGTGGGATTGTGTGTTCTGGAGTGTAATTATAAGGAATGGTATTTTGTGTTGTGGAGTGGTATGTAGTGGAGTTTAATTATGTGGTGTGCAGTTGAATGTTGTGGCAGGATGTGGAATTGTGTGGAGCATACTGGATGTATTTGGTGTGTTGTGTAATTGAATTGTTGAGTTGTATTATGTGGTTTGGTGTCGAATTATGTGGTGTGGATTGTAAATGTGTGGAGTTGAATTGTGTGGTATGGAAATGTGTGGATAGCTTTGCGTTTAGAGTAGTGTATGTATGTGGTGTGGATTGGAATTATGTGGGTTGGATTGGAATTGTTTGTTGTGTAATTTTGTGGCATGGAATGTGTGGTGTTCAGTGGAGTTATGTGTAATGGAATTATGTGGCATGGCATGCAGTGGTATTATGTGGATAGTAATTATATGGATTATGTAGTAATTACATGGATTATGTGGAGTGGGATTGTGTGTTATGGAGTAGTTATGTGGCATCGAGTGTACTGGTATTATTAGTTGTGTGATTGTGTGTTATGGAGTGTAACATTCCATTTTGCTTGATTTTGGAGGAGTCAAGCAAGGATAAAAGGCCAGACAGAGGCCAGACAAAACAACCACAACCCTCGAAACTGGCAAGGAAAGCAGGAAGCCACATCGTCCCCTCTCGGTGAGACTGCATAGACGAAGAATGGTAAACACACCCCATTCCCATATTTCTCCTCAAGTTTACAGTAACGTTTCGACGCAGTGCAACCAGGAAGCCTAGTGCATATGGCACCCCAAAAGGCGGTTTGTGAAAGAACATCAACCAGGCTCTCCCTTACATGGCATTGCGTAATCTGCCATTATGCACCCTTTACAGAAAGATGAACTGACTGCCACCTCCAGCACTTGAGCCTCGCTTTGGAGGGGCCTCGACACCCAATGCAAAAGTCTGTGTCTCTGAGCTACAGCTCATGCTTCGGCTAACCCTGCCGCATGTGCATCGTCCACAAAATGAATGGCTCCTGCAAGCAACTTAAACGGCATCCACCAGCATCAGACATCAGACATCCACTAGACACAGAGTGCTTCCTGGCTCACCAGAATATTCCGAAACCTAAGGACAGTGTAATACACGAATACTAGTCAACAGTCACTAGTCAAATGTGTTTCCTTCAAAGAGCTCCGAGTTTACCATTCTACAACAAAAGAATAAAGTTCCTACCTGCTGCTATTGCTAATTGGGCTTCGTAGTAGGTTCTATCACTCGTAGCTGCGTTTCAAGGTCTTGTGTCTATTCTGAGAAAAGGAAGTTCAATTACTATACCATCATCGTAAGGAGAAGGTTTACCCATTTAAATTCTATTATACCGATTGCTGTGCCTTCTTACCGTCTATCTGTAACTCTCGTTTCCTACAGCTGCAACGGGAAGCAGTACGCCGGGAAGCAGTACGCCGGGAGTGTTTCGCGTACTCGTTTTCAAATGGACCAAATCTCGCGATGAGATCCGTAACTAATCAAAACAAGGGGTGCCCGACCTCGTCAGAGATAAGACTCAGAGGACAGCAAAAGCTGGGCTACAGGAAATGACGGCTAACGACCCAATACACAGCACCTCTAATCCATTTAAAGACGCTTCTAACTGTGCGTCAGGGAAATTCTGGCCAAGAGCCCATATTGGAATAGGCACTAGCGTGAGCAGTCTGGGTGATGGAATACATGGACGAAGGATTGTGGACAGAGGCATGATCAGAGTTGCACACCCACACAGAGATGGGTTGCACGTCCATTCCCTGCATTGCGTACTGCATGAACAAAGAAAAAGATCCTTGAAAGAGTAGGCTGTGTTTTTTTCCCTTCACCATCTTGCGTGTTCTCAATTATCACAGCTGGAGAGTGCCAAGACACTGTTTCCCTTTACATGGTGTTGAATTAGCTTGGGGGACCAGGAGATCCATAGCAGTGCCATGCCACTAATCACCATGCCTTGGAGTCAGAAGCAGTCATATGTGTTCCCTAATGTGATGTCATTAAGGCAAAAGGATGTGTGATGTCACTTCCGCTACCCCTGCCATTTTGGTGTATTGACGTATATGATTCTGCCCACAGCTGAATCTGTGAACAGCCACAGGTCAGTAAGAGATTGCAAGAGGTGCCAATGCCTGGTAGTCAAATTGTTGCAATCAAAGCTATTGATAAACAGAGTGGATCGCAGGGATTCGAACCTTTACTCCTTCTGAACGAGTCTTTCATTATGATCCCTAAACCACCATTGGCAGGCACTCAGAGGTCACTTGTGCATGGTAAAAATGAATCAGTCTATCAGAGCAACTAATAAAGCTGTGTAAATTGCCGCAAAGTGACTTCATCACTTAAGGGAGAAACGCGTCATCTGTCCATTCAGAACAAACCTCGTGTCAAGAAGCTGTCCACTTTGATGCTAACTTGCCCCAAAAATGGAGATAATAAACAGGCAGCTGTACATCACCTACAGTGACTCCGTGTCCTGACCTCGTACATGGACGTTATAGCCGTTTAATACCTCGCGCCGTGACACAAGCAGAAAAAAACATCTATATTAATATTGCCTCTCTGCTTGCCTGAAGTTCACAGCACTACCACTGCATGTGCCAATCAGTTGCAATTAGAGAAACTTAATTAAGTTAATGGACATCTTGGACTTGTGAGTCCGCGGGGTATGAGGAATGTGTATATTCAACTTGAAACTGATGAGTTTGGGCAAACTGCTCAGTAACACCTACTTGACCGAGCACACACAGGGAACGGGGGCTGCAATAACGGAGCCAACGGGAGGGGCTGTTTAGTGGAACCGCTACGGCCACAACCCACTCACTGAACAAGAGAGGGCAGGTGCGTCACGGCTGATTCTCCTGTGCCCTTCGCTTTGACGCGCACACACTGAACGGGCACTGTCATGGCAGAGCAAATGGCGGGGGCTGGTAATTGGCAGAAGGGACGCATAGTACAAGAGGAGGGAGGAAAGGTACAGTGCGGCATGTACAAACAGAGGGTGGGGCACACAGTAGCGGTCGTGAAAAGCGACTTTACGATAAACAGTTGCGCTTGTGAAAAGCGCTCATAAATAAATTCTAAAGTCATCCCGAACTCTGTCAAAGTAGTACAATTCCATTGTCTGCTTGGTCACGGTGCCTTGTGGCAGCACAGTGCTGTTCAGGCGCTCACACACAAGCAAGGGTGTAAATGTTTCACCTGAGAGTGCAGGCGGTGTACTCGGTCACCCAGCAACATGCCGACAGAGGCTGGAAGTGATAGGGTGCACCGCCTCATGTTTTCAAGCCATTCTCCGCTTGCTCACGCTGCCTTGTGGTAAAGCTATATACACACACCTCTCTGCTTTAGAGAAAGCAACTAACATAACAAGGGGGAGCCCCGGCACCGAGGCAACCCTACTGACCCGCAGACAACCATCTGTCACAGCTCTGCCATGGACTCCTCCACCCCCAACTCATGTGTCCCTGACCCCACTTATTGCTGAACCGCCACCTGCCTTAAGAACAACTCACACCATCAAGCGAGCGGAGAGACAGACCCTGAAATGGCGGCCGCGCGGTAAAAAAATAAACCGTGGTGCGCGCGCACCACAGAGGAGCGGGGGGAGAGAGCGCGGCAGCGGCAGCAAGACGAACGCGCGCTGCTGCGCGTTCTGGCCACCGTCGGGAATGGGAGGAGCAGAGGTGGGACATGCGCCCGCCTTTGCCCAATCGCGTGCCGTCTCGGTAAAAAAAACGCACGCTCCAGCCAATGTGGGCTTCCCAAAGCTAAACCACACGCACAAGCGTGTAGGTAGCTTTCAGAAGCCCTTTCTAAAGGTCTCGCACTGCAACGCTAGGCGCGAGACCTAAAAACAGTACCGCTCCACTGAATAATGAGGTATGGCACTTTTTCCTGGGTTTCTGTGGTCACTCAGGACAACTTTAACCATCCCTATCATCTGTCCTGCACCAGAATCTATGCTGTGTAATCTCAGTGAAAAGGTGTTTAACATTTCTATCATGACATCATGCCCACCTGGAATTTTAGCACTGAGTTCTTAGCTGGGTGTTTTGGGGCCGCAATGATCTTGGTACTCTAAGCTCTTTGTACATCTGCAGATTGCAGTGAGCCACAATAGTAGCAGTCTACAAGGAAGTGGGCTGCGTTCTGACAAGATTGCCATTTCTCAGGGACAGCAAATAGAGAGAATGGTGACTGCTTGCCCCAATCCTTTACTGGAATGCCCAAACGTCAATAAGACAGCAACTGCAAGTTTACACACACTAACAAATCTTAAATGGCTTGAACTACTGTTATCTTAGCATGGAAACTGCTTTAGCCAAGCGAGGCTTAGCCAAAACGCTTAAAATATGTACCTGCAAAACAAATCACTCAAATTTAGGAAATGGGAACATCAAAAATAATGAAAATAGTGAAGCTGCGAAGTCAAGAAACCACAGACCTTGTTGAACACCTCACTCTCTATACTGGAGCCCTATCAACGAAATTGGTGTAGTCATGAGAGGTAAAAACACCGGTGGTACCAAATATATCTTGTGATACAGGACAGTTAGAGTTCACCTGCTGGTCTTTATGGCTGTAACTGGGGGCTGGAAGGATCAAGTACAAAGGCTACCCCAGATTGGTTGGCTGCAGACCACCAACCAATGCTGGAGGTTCAAGATTGCCTACCAGTGCCCAGTAGAGCTCAAGGTGAAAGACCATCAAGAAGATAATATGCTGGCAGGAGTAGGAACTCAACAAAGCTGTGTATAGAGCGTTGTAGACAAAAATACAGATTGGGAACCTGTATGTACAACAAAAGCTTGCAGCAATCCAAGGGCAAGGGCTTCTCTTCAAGGTGACTACCCTGCAAGAGTGCACCAAATGGGGGGGTTAAACAGGATGAGGGCCTGACATTAAGACAGCATACAACGATATCTCAGGTAGATCATCGCTTTTGAGTCACATCCTCTGTAGTGCATGGAGGTGGATATAACCAATCTAAAGCCTGTACAAGAGAACACCTTGTGGTTTAGTCTTGTTTCCAATCCACTGCCATAAGTAGCCAGGCAATGCTGAACTGAAGAAAGGTGCCATGGGCAAAGCAACTTTTGACAGCACAAAGGCAACCCTGAAATGCCCCAGTCATATGCTTCTTTGGCACTGGAAGATTATTAACAATGCAACCACAGTCAGATGTTTCTTTGGTACTGGAAGATTATTAACAATGCAGCCAAAAAACTCCTATTGCTGTTCCTTACACAATGCAACACAGCATAGCTAAGCTTTCGACGGGCACTGGCAGAGGTATTTACTTCTCAGGGAAGAAGCTATCTGAGCTTCCCAGGTGGGAGATGTCTGTGAAAGCAAACGTCCTAAAGAAATGCCTCAAGCTTAGGGGTAACATGTCAAGAACTTAAATAATGAAACTTTTGATTTAAAAACACTTGTACAAAAACAGTCAGTCATGCCACCTAGGAGCCCACCCCAGGTTACAAAGTGGCATGGTAATGGAGTAAACCTATTAGCACAACTAGGATAATCCATTTGACTCTGCGGTAGGGCGAAAAAAACAACCAGAAGTAAAAATTGAGTGATTTGCTGCATTATAAAGAAGTCAAAAATGGGTACACTACTGTAACTGTACAACTATTCTATAGCATTAAAGAAAATGAGGCGCAGCATTTTGAGAAGTGACAGAATTTAGTACACTATACAACTTTGTTTGGAGACTCAGATAGGAAAAAGTGTTTCATAGCAAACACTCATTCCAGATTATTGTTAAATCAATGCATCAGGATAAACCAAGGGAATAACACTTTGGGCAAGTCAGACAAATTTAAGGCAATATCCAAATACATGTAAGTTATTTCTATTTATATTAATCTAATGCATTTCTATTGTGAATTTGTCTAGGAGTCCTGAAGTTCTTATTATTAAAAATACTTTATTGGTTTCTTTAACAAGGTATACAAAGGCATATATCAGCGTACGCAAGGTTATCCCAGGCGAGATTGTACTTGTACATGTATCACGTGAGGGTGGTATCCTACATGGTTATCCCGGCCTAACCCAGCGCTCCTTGATGGCTAACAAACAGGACAGGACAGAACAGGCAAAGAAAAGGAAAAGAGAAGAGAAAAGCAGAGAGGAAAGATCCCCGGCTAGGGGAGCTATAGTATCACATTTGCATATTTATACATTTGAAAGAATAAGGGTGCTCAACAATGGCCATTTTACCTCTCCTGGCAGACCATTGACTGTATCCATGACACATTTACTTGAATACAGTTCATACAGCTGGTTCAATAGTAAAGCCTCTAAAAAGTTCCATAGTGACCTGGTACGATAGTAGAGTCCCTTGGTTTGGTTCCTTCCTGAGATCATTTATTCACGGGGGTTCATAAGAGTCTAGCAACTTGTCTAAAGAGTTCCATAGTGTCCTGGTTGACGGTTTCCGTGAGGAGATTTGTGAAGCTATGTTGTCGGCCCCTCTGAGGTGGATGATCCAGTTTAACCAGCTCCTGTACGACGTCTTGCTTGTGTCTTTCCAGTTGACAAGAACCATTTTTACTGCCGAGGTTATTAATAGGTCGAAAAGGTCTCTGTCAGATTCATTTCTCCATTTTGTACTTATGCAGGCTGTGGGCAAATTGAATGTGTCTCTGTCCAGATTACTTTTAAAGACCCCCCCTATGAAGGTAAAGACTTTGTCCCAAAACGTTTTGACTAATGTACAATGGTAGATAAGGTGGGCTAAGTCCCCCGTCTCCTGCTTGCAGTTCCAACACATTGCATCGCTTCGGAGCCCTAATGTACATAACCGGGCCGGGGTCCAAAATGCCTTGTGTAGTAGCCAGTATTTGGTTTGGGAGAGAACCGGGGTGATCTTATTACGTGAGACGGAACCCCATAACAAGGGCCAACCCTGCTCTTTTGGCATCTCTGGTGGCAGTTGACCCCAGTAGGCTATTGCTTTGTCATTAAGTTTGGAGTATTTTGGGCGGAGAAGTTTATATATCTGTGATACCTGATGTCCCAGTTTGTTAATGTTCAACACAAATATGGAGATTGAGGGTTGGGCGTTAGATATCTTTGATTTTGTGATTGCCGCTCTAATCTTTAAAAAGTTGTAGAATTCAATGTCAGCTAGGTTATACTTCACTTGGAGGTCCTTAAATGTGAGCGGGTATGTGGAGTTCCCTAGTTGATAAGGGAAGAGGATACCCTTCTTAAACCATGTGTCTAGGGTCAGGCTTTTGCCTTTATATTTAATCTTGCTATTGGCCCAGAGGGATTCTAAGTTAGATCCTTTAATACTGTGTTCCAGTTTTTTGTCCACCTTAAGCAATGCTATCTTTGTGTTTTTAAAAATGGATTTGGAGGTCTGTGGGTATAGTCTATTCGTTGTTAGCAGTGCGAGGGGGTTTAGGTTATTGAGGATTGCCCTTTCCACCTCTAGCCATGCCGGGGTGTAACCGGTGGGTGGAATTATCCAGTATGAGCCTTGTTTCGCTAGGAACGCCAGCTGGTATAGTCTAAAGTCAGCTAGGTTCACACCTCCTATTGTTTTAGCTAGTCTTAGTTTCTTGATACTGATCCTTGCTTTTTTCCCCCGCCACAGGAATTTAGAGATGAGATTATCTAGTTTGCGGTGGAAGTCGTCCGTTAGAAGGAGCGGGAGCATGCTGATGAGGTAGTTGACCATTGGGGTGATCATCATTTTGATAGTCTCGATTCTGCCCCACCACGTAATAAATTTTGGTGACCAAGACTCCAGAAGCTTCTTTATTTTCCCTAGTATGGTTTTCTCGTTTTGGTGTAGGATGTCTATCATGTTACTCCCAAATTCGATGCCTAGGTATTTTATGTAGCCTGTTTGCCAAGTTAGTCCCGAGCCTCCCCGGACCTCTCTCGTACAGTGGATGTTTAATGGTTTGAGTTCTGATTTCTCCCTGTTGAGTTTGAACCCCAAGAGGTCAGAATATCTCGTTATTGTGTCCATCAGGGCATCAATTGATGTCTTTGGCTGTTCCGTTACGATTAGTATGTCATCTGCGTAAGCAGCTAATTTTATTTGGACTCCATTGATCTCTACCCCCTTGATGTTGTCGTTTGAATTGATGTCCCTGATAAGGGGTTCCAATGCTAGTAGGAATAAGGATGGAGATAGTGGGCAACCCTGTCTGGTACCTTGCTGTAACGTTAATGGTTCAGAGAGCGAGCCATTCACGACAATGCGGGCTGATGGGTTTCCATATAGGGCCATAACCATACGTGTATATTCCTCCCCTAGGTTGAAGGTCTGCATGCAGTGTTCCAGGAAGCCCCAGGAAAGCCTGTCAAAGGCCTTCTCGGCGTCTAAGGTGATAGCTACTGCGGGCTCAGTCTTATTGTTGGCATGCTCTATAATGTGGCACAGAAGACGGGTATTATCATTAGACATGCGCGTGCGGAGGAAGCCTACCTGGGAGTTGCCAATTAGTTTTGGTAGGACAGAGTTGAGTCTGACAGCTAGGATCTTTGCTTATATTTTGCAATCTACATTAATCAGTGAGATAGGCCTGTAATTCTTCGGTGATAGGTGGTCCTTCCCTTCTTTCGGAATAACTGTTATATTTGCTTCTGACATGGTGTGTGGCGTGGACCCTTGGGATGCAATGTGATGGAGTCCTGAAGTTCTAACAGGGATCCAAGCTTTCTGTACATACACTACTGAGTAGGCACTTCCTTTCCCTCTGCTATAATCGTCATGTCTGGTATGAAGGGAGTCCTCAAATCAGTTTTTAGAAATGTTAGGTACACTTACAGTATAGCTGTATTTGGTGACAGTGTGAAGGACTAAAAGTATGTTGTCACGAAGAAGTTGGTGGACACAGACAGTTGAGAAGAGAGAAACAAAGGGTCCTGTTACATAATACATCAAGGTTTAGGAGTTGGACAACTTTCTTCAAAAAAGCCCTTCGTTAAATCAGACCTGATCGGGTCATTAGAACTTCCACCTTATTTCTTCAGTATGGCAGATAAGCATAATATTAAGCCACCAGCATCCATGTTAGACAGAACAGCATAAGGGAGTCTAAAAATATGAAGCTAAAACTTCTCCCAATACATTTTTAGGTCGAGCCTGGGCAGCGCATGCGCTGCTCTGCGAGCCATGCTGTACTGAGTTAGGGATTTTGAAGCCACACTCACTCTCCGCCCATATGCTTCATTGGCTTGTGTCGTTGTCCTTTGTAAATGATGGCTTCTGATTCCTTAATCGCCTTGTTAGTCCCTCCTTAGAACCGCCTTGTCTTCATTTGAAAACTCCCATGGCGACTGGCCCTTTTACTTCTGTTGCAACACTGTATGTTTTAATTTGTCTGTAAGCACTATTTTCTTTAATGGGTTTTGCCCTACTGCAGGCACGGCGTGCTTTCCTTACATTCAGCGCGCCATGCGCACTTTCAAAGCAGCCGGGACAATGGCGGGCGCTTGTTTGCAATGCCATAGGTCTTGCATTTAGCTATTGGCAGTGCAAATATTTTTTTTATTGTCAAAGCCCCCATGATGCACTTTCACATGCATGAAGGCCACGCCCCTTTCTTTAGAAGAGCCGTGTCTAAGGAAAGGTGCGCGGACGCTATTAAAGTGAAACCGCGGCATGGGGGCTTTTACAAAAAACAAAAAGCATTTGTTTGACGAACAGATGCTTTTTTTTTTGTAAAAGCCCCCATGTCGCGGTTTCACTTAATTAGCGGCCGTGCGCCTTTTGTTAGACACAGCTTTTTTAAAGAAAGGGGTGCCGCCTTCATGCACGTAAAAGTATGGCATAGGGAATTTAACAACAACAAAAAATATTTCCAATGCCATAGGTCTCGCATTTGCGAGAGTTTACGCTGTTGGCATTTACAATGCCAATAGCTCAAACTCTCGTAAATCCGAGACCTATTGCATTGCAAATGCTTGTTTAGGAGTTGCTGTAACCTACAGCTTGACGAGCAACACAAGAGAAAAACACTTGCTCTGCGGTTTTCATACTTTTATTGGCTTTTGTGTAACACCCTGGAGCTACTGAGGGAGTAACTTGGCAAAATCAGAGGTGTCGGCCTGTCTGTTGAGTGCCTTGGTTATTTAGGGACAGGACTACAGTAACCCAAAGCCTTGCTGGCTCATGCCTCAGTATTGGCTGTACTGCAGCTGGACACAGTCGGAGTTAAACAGAATCTACCTCATGTTACATCCAATCTAGAAGTAGCAGACATGCAAAGGACTCTCCTCACATTGGAATGCCACTGGATAGATTGACTCGACAGAATGCATGTTTGATTAAACATTGTTGATGAAAGTATGCAGACTATCCACTTAAATGTACTGATGTTTTTACCACTCTCTGTATGGTTCATACTCTATTCTCTGGCATGGTATTTTTTCAAATTCACACAATGTTTGTGATGCTTGGAACTTCAGGACAATGTAGATCTTCTCTGGAGTTAAAATGAAAACTCTATTGCCTTATTTTTTTATATAATGTATGTCACAGATTGTTTAACTGCATTCCTATTAATTTTGTAATACCAGGAATCTTTCAAAATGTTTCCTCATTTCTTTCGAAAGTTCAACTATTGTGTATTGTGAACTTTCTTTCCTATCACCCCCTTTGCGCTATTCTTTGCGCACCCTTTCGTTAGATCCTCCACTGGGTATTTTGAACTTCAATTCCGATCATCTCTTGACTGGCGTGCCTAGCATGCCGCTGTCATTAGAGCTACGACACAGAGGTTTCTTACTGTGCTAGTCTTTAATAGGGTTCCAGTTCCCCATGCCCGCAAGCGTTCTTCAGCCACTTAGCAAGTAGTCCGCCACCGCTATTCGATCGGTTGCAGCTTCAATCCCTGCCTGCGTTGCTGCTTGACACCCAGTTAGTAGCATCTCTGCCTCAAGATTTCTCATTGCCACTCTCGCTGATCAACATTTGTTGTGAGTCACTTGTTCTCCCGACCACCCGCCATATTTCATGTGGATGGTTAACAGTTGCAGTTGGTCCTTTTACGGCTGCCCTTCTCTCAAGTTGGGCCCAGTTTCCTTTTTTAACCACCCAAGCTGTTCTACTTATCCACTGTTAAGATTTAATCACCTGTCTCTGGTTGCCTGCACCACATTATGATTAACGCTGACCAGGTACCCCCCCACCCCCCAAAAGGGCGCCTCTTGAGCTGTGTGCCTTGGACCATTTTCATTGAATTTTCACTGACTAATGTGGATTTTTCAGTCGCAACTCTACAACCTTGTCTTGCCTCTGTTTTCAGAGCAAGTGTCTCTAGGTAAGCCCACTCTCCTTCAGCTGTTTCACTTACCTGCATTTTCCATTTTTAACTCTTTGGTTACCGACTTCTATTTTTTTTTAGGTTGCTTTTTCTTTGAGCATCTTTTGACAAATGTCCAGACGATGGCCCAGGTTAAATAGCCCTTTAGGGCCGAAACATCCACAACCCCTTTTTACAATGTGAAAGATCAACAAAATAGGGAAGATTTTGTAATTTTTAGCCATGTCTTTGACCTCGACCCCACTCTTTGACACTGTCCCATTGAATCAGCAGGAGTTCAGTGCTCTACTGGACTCAACTGTGACAACCAACGGTGCCTCCACAATGACTGCCAGGCTGAGCCAGACCGTGGCTTTGGGCCGGGCTGGGGTCCATCATTTTGAAGACCAGGCTGATCGTAGGCTCAGGCATCTTGGCAGGCCTGATGGTGATTTGCCTGGTATTTGCCTGTGGCTGCAGCACCGAGCAAGCTAAAGAACTCTGGCAGCTTTTCTTTAATTATACCCTACAGCGTTTTGTCGCACATTAGAGATGTCAGAGCTTTAATATGCAAGACTAATGCATTTTATTGTAGTGAGGTGGACATCAGCACTGAAATGCGTTAGTCAAATCCCTGATGCATTGTACTTGGCAGGAATGAGTACAGTCACAAAGACTGGCAACTCCATGACTGACTCAGCTCAGGCCCTATGCCAACAAAGACTAGTCTGCTATGAACTGTGCAGTACCAAATAACTGGCATAGGACGGACCAGGTATGATTACATACCAAAGAGGCACATGTGGACGCCACAGCCAATGCGCACTTCGGAATTCTGTGCAGTGCACTAGGATTGGCTGAGGTGCAAGCAATGCTTTACTCCAGTTTCATCTTACACATTGAGATCCACCCACTTCCTGAGAAAATGTTCAGCCATGGGACTTGTTGACATGCGAACCAAAGTACTAAAATGACAAAGGTCTTTCTAAATAGATTAATAGCAGAAAACGGACTCGGGCTGAATTTAAGAATGGTCCATGTTAGGCAGCAGACAGGTGGCCTCTTTACAGATATCACAAACACCAGTATAAAAAAATAAATACCACTGTATACATGACACCATTGTGTTTCTTTACAGCAGCGCTCTCAGATGAGGGCAAAACCCCTCTTCACAAACAGCATTAACACTATGAAGGGTCTCCGCAAGCATACCACCACATGAGTGGTGGCCATCTAAGGAGAGGGGAAGCCTCTCAGGAGTCAATAGGTCTGCAACAATCACTGTTTCAGCAGCATACAAGATCTGCACAATCAAATTCGGTACTTAAGAATAAACACATGGGCAGAGCTAAAGCATCCCTCTCAGTAGTGCCACTAAAAAAACTTTCATAAGGTACCTCGACAACAGTTCTGTCAGCCAGACCTAAATACTGCTTCTAAATAAGAGTAAAGGACGGAATGGGTGGCTGATGACAACGCTAGGGAGCATGTTGCCTGGTTCCACAGAGAAGGAGTTCAAGAAGGCTAATTTATGAAGGAAGACGATTTCAGGAAAGACACTGGACACAGGATTTACTTGGTCAGACTTCCTGGTGCAAAACAGGTAAAACACACAGTCCTGGGAAGTGAGAAGAGTGAATAAAAAGGGGAAAATAGAGAAGGCAAGTTCAGTGCTGATTTACACATTCTTCTTGGGACAGAGCAGTCTGTCACAGCACAGGGATAACCCTACAGGAACACAGGGATAATATAGTACATTTAATAGATACAGGATGCCACTGTGTTAAAAAGAACACAATGTGGCATGACACTAGCCGACACTGGTCTAGGAAACGAAATCACAGCCAGAGAATATTTGTAAGTAAAACAGCTCGAACTTAAAGTCAGCGAACCTAACACAGAACATTAGTAAGCATACCAAATGCACTTGTAGTAAAGCTGAAACTTCTAAAGACTATAGGAGAAATCTTGGAGATGAAGTTATAGGAGATTGTGGAAAAATACGAGGTTCAATGTTCACTTTAGGTCTTCTTTCAGCAGCAGGTTGGGGAGGCCACTTTTGCTGCTAGAGAGCCATTTGAAGATTAAAAACAAGCACTAACAAAGCCAACAGGTCTTGTCTATGAAACTTATTAGCTTTGCCATTGCCTTTGGTAATGCTGTAGAGCATTGACAAGATATTTTGCAGAACAGCCACTAGTTAAAAAGAAAAAAAAGCCACAAGGGAGCAGCCGGTCACGTCATTTTGTTTCACCACCCAAGTGTACCTAGAAAATGATGAGGGTGCCATTTTGTTTTCTTTACCGATCCGAGGTAGATCAGTAAAAGAAGGAGAAAAAAAAAGGAAACTGAAGTGAAGCGAAAGCTTTTTCTTCTCTTTCTTTTAAAGGCAGAGTGGCCAGGAGCAATTTGCTGTCTGGCCGTCCAAATACAAAAAAAAATAAAGTGTGGGGGTA
This sequence comes from Calotriton arnoldi, assembly GCA_963921515.1. Classification (NCBI taxonomy): domain Eukaryota; kingdom Metazoa; phylum Chordata; class Amphibia; order Caudata; family Salamandridae; genus Calotriton; species Calotriton arnoldi. The sequence goes on along the minus strand of CAWUFW010000080.1, from coordinate 870,165 downwards.
GTGGAAAGCAATGGGGAGCGGCCATGGGTGGGAAGCAATGTGGTGTGTGCGAGGAAAGCAGTACACAAGAGAGAAGCAACACAGAGTGTAGGGGAGAAGTATGTGAGGGAGAGCGACACAGAACCGGGAGTTTGGCCAGGGGAAGAGGCACACAAGACAGAGCTTGCAGATCATGTGCAAAACTCCTTTAAGACACAAAGCTATTTAGGTCGAGCATTCGAGACCTCTCGTATATACTTTAGTATATACTTATGTGTATGTACTTTGTGGGCTCTGGAGATCAGCCCTAGGACTTGTCTGCTTCCGCTTAGGGACTTTTTTTTTCTGTTCAACTGCCTCTATTTAACTGTCTTAATAGAAAACGTATAAAAAAGAGAGAGGAACCCTTGGTAACCCAAAGGACTAGGGTTCAAACAAGAACTTTATGCAAAAACGTCCCTTGGGAATGTTTTGTGTCCACACCTTACTTCACACTCGTAATCAAAGTCACATGCATATAGATCCAATCATACCGACCACATCCACGCCTTGAGTCTGCTACGTATTGGCACAAAAAACCTATAGTTTATTAAATTGATAAAAAAAAATTTTTTATTAAAACAATATATTTTTCAAGACATTACACAATAAAACCAATTCTATCAGAAAAAACACAATAGAGCACTTACAATGCATTCAATAATAGAATCAATTGATCCCAATAAAATACAAAAATATATTGCACGAGAGTTTAAAAACAGACAGTAACTTTTGTCATCAGTTGCCACAATCAAAAAACAAGATTTCACCACATGCACCTTGATGCCTTACAAGTCATAAACATCTAAGGTAATGTTCAAACAGATAGATTTGTGGCTTCAATACAAGCTGCCGACGCGTTTCGAAGGTATGTTCACATAACACCTTCTTTTTCAAGACAATGATAGTGTTACTCCCGTTCTTTTTTAAAAATCTATGAACATAAACAAATATATTTAAAATACAATAGTAATCTTATTATCTGCTTATCTACCAAACAACGTAAGAACTAAGAACTGATGCTCGTTTTACACATTAAGTCAAGTGATAGCAAAAGTTGCTACGCTCCACCACTACGTAAACACCGCCCCCCCCCTCCAACCCATTCCTGCCACCACCAGCTCAAAAAGGGAAAAAAAAGATAATACTGCAGGCATCCACTCTCTAACATGAGATTGAAATACAGAGGGATAATTAAGGAGAGGCAAGTGAAGATGCTATACCGTAAGCACCTGCAACTTCTTGCTATCCCAACCCAACTTTGACCTCCTTCCCAGTTCTTAGTCGCAATTTGTTTTACCCAAACTCTGAGGACACCTCTCCACAATACTACAACATCTCCCATAGATGACTTCCGCCCCCTGCTCATTAGTCACGGCATTCTTAAACCAAGTTCAACAGGGAACTTCTAATGTGAAATAAATCTGCCGGACTGCGTCTAGCCCGCCCTCCCCTCAGTGGCCACCTTGCCCTTCTAATACCATTCTTCAACTAGACCCTTTTCTTTCCTTTGTATCCCATACACACAGCTTGCTAATTCAATAATGCTCTCTCCAGAAGCTCTTTTTGCCTTTGAGTATTTGATCTACCCAGAACCTACTGATCAAGGGCCATGTGGAATCCAATGCCCTCACCTTGGACTACAATATCAAGCCAAGTGACACAATAAATGCTTCTACTTTCACTTACTTTCCAAGACCAAAAAAAACAGGTAACTTTAGGTTAATCAGCAATAATCATTCTAATTTGTGTTCTCTCCGAAGCTTCACCAACATTCCACATGAACTCTCAACCTGTCTTCTTCCTCAGGAACCTCTAAAACATCTTTCTACCCAGACATCTCCATTAGACTCCATGCTGTTTTACAACTGACATCTGCCTACAAGAGCTAGAAGCAGCTACATGCAAACATCCTCACTAGAACTAACTCCCAGCAACCTCAAAGAAATCCATTTAATGTTGCATCCTTTTATGTCACGCCTACTGGAGAGCTTTTAGCTTTTTGTTTGCGAAAGACCTCTTGTGGTCCATTCCAAAACATTTAGAGATGGCTTAGAGCCCGCCCACTGCTGACAACTGGCTGGCTCGATTGTCATTCATTTGCTTGCTTCATATTCAATGGTTTGCCTCCTCTTGTGCCCATCCCACCCCAGAGCATAGCCTCTTTATCATGCTTTAGATTGACTGACTTGTATCCTTTTTACTGCTCACATTAAAGAAACTACTTTTTTTTTACCCACAAAGTTCTCCAAGAGACTGCAAGTGTTTTCTTGACCTTCCCTTCCCCCACTCACCCAAGCAGCTTCCCCTTCACCCACAGCCCCATTCACTCTTCCATTGCTAACCTATGGCTCACGGTCATTTAAAAAAAGTTTTACTTTTGTGATTTGGAGGCCCAGGCAGCTACTATTTGCATTTTATGCCTCCACTGCTCCCTCACCCACTCCTCGTTGCTAGCCATCCCACTCTCTGTTGTACCTCCACCCCTCAAGGTCCTTTTAAAAAAAGTATTTTTGGGGTTTTATTTTAGGGCCCAGCATCTGTCACTTGCTGCAGGGCCACTCTGAATTGTATAAAGCAAAGCACAGCATCAGGTAAAAAGCATTGGCATGGACAATAGGTCAACGAGGCATGGCAGGGCTCGAAAAATCCCCAAAATTGTACTAGTCTTGCAGGTCTAGTACCTTGAAAAATCTCCTCGACCTAACTGCAACCTACTTGACCTCCGTCTCTGAAAGCGGAGCAAATGTGACAAGATAACAAGATTTAAAGGCATCTTTATTGCTCATTAACTTTGTGAGCAATAAAAATGCCTTTAAATCTTGTTATCTTGTCACATTTGCTCCGTTTTCAGAGATAGAGGACAAAAGTTAGTTTGTCTTCCTACTCGCCAGAAAGGGCGAGTAGGACCTAAAAACAGCTTGCCCTCATTAAATTTAGCTCGCATATGTGAGCGGTCGAGTGGATTTTTCGAGCCCTGCATGGCCTATTGGCTTTGGCAATGCTTGTTAACACCTTGCAGCCAGACAACCGTGACAACTCAGATTCTTCTGTCATCACAGTTACCCACATGCCAATCCCTCACTTCCGATATAATTTACTCCCAATCTTCAGAAGGAATAGATACAGAAAAGGACATCTTAATCCCTACCTGCAACTTGTCCAACAAGTACTGTCACCCCATTTCCCAAGTGGCCACTAAATGAATCAATCTCCTTTGAAGATACCCTTAGTTCAGCATTCATCCTATCTAACCGCTCTCAAACATCCTCTGACCAGGACCATCCCTTCTGTCGACCCATCTTTGCAGATCCATCTTTGAAAACGGCAGCGGAAACAGTGCCCAAATGTTATATAAACTTTGCTAACCGTGATTATATTTGTTATCCTAAGATAGACAGCATTTTCTTTCAAATGATTATATACTTTCTAAAGGAGTGTTGGCCCTTTTCATTTCCTCGCCTTAATTCCTGCTTGGTCAAAATTGTGTGGTCCTTCTCAACAGGAATAGACTCACACCAGTTTAGCGGTTACCAGTACACATTTGTACACATGGGCAGCCTAGTCCACATACAAGGACAACTGGAAGCACCCTTTCAACAAGGGACCACATTTCATCATTTTCAGAAGTTTTGGTCCAAAACTACTAGAGTTGGTGTCGGAGGACAGTATCAATCTAGCCGGAAGCAAGATGATACTGTACCTTGAAGGGGGAAAGGGTGGAACGGCAAGCAGTGAAGGTTGTATGCTGTCTGAATTGAGGGGTTTGTGAGATGGAGTCTTGCGTAGGATGAATGAAGCAAGAAAAGTCGCCCCCTAATTGAGTAAAACGGAGCAGAGCCCCTCTGCAGTTCTCTCTGAGGGGTGTTGGTAAATTAGCAAAAGATTAATGAACTAAACAACCAAGATTCCTTATGTGGATATTGCCCCAAAATTTAAAAAGGTCAGGGCACAATTGCTACATTTTAGGCATAAGAACCTATATGATTTGACTCCAAAAAAGTTGCAATTCTCCCCTATACACACACGGTGGGGCCTTCCTTTGAACATGATAGTATGTGCTGCACCATAAGTAAATGTTTGAGACATATCAGAAATTTCGATACCGCACATCCAAAAACTCCTTTTCCTTGAACAATGTTTGATGAGTCTGAGGAAATCTTTATTTACAAGCAAAATTACCTATCTTGAGCAGAATCATGTTTGATGGCGAGACTGCAGAGAAGAGATAACAGATGCATCTGACTAAAGGTTGTTACCCTCACATCAACTGGTTGGTAAGCAGGAAGAAGCTTCAAAACATTGACTGTGGCACACAAATAGCGATCCCCCTTTCTTTTACTTTTGCCCCGCTTCTTAAAACATACCATACCTTAACAGTTACCCTTACGTCTTGCTACTTACCTGTTTAAAGTCCTATTTTATTCACCCTCTACGTGTCTTCCCATTATAAATCCCAGCCCGAAATTTTTGTACCCTTTTTCCCCTAATGAATACATTACACATCCCTTTAATAAGTATACATGAGAAGTGTGTTCCACTGGTGCACAACTTAAGAACGGCCACAAGTATTAACCACTTGTGAAACAGACATGGTATCAGTATTGAACACTGGTCCTTGTACACCATTTTATGTTTTTTTCAAAAACAGTGTGGATTCCAGTCACCACAATTACAATATTTGGCCTATGCACATATAGGGATATTTCATATATTCGCCTTGTCCTAACATTTTTGCAAAGAAATAGCTTATTAGTGTTTAGTAGTCTGATCAGGTACTAGAAAGAATCGCTGAGGTTCTGATCGGAGGAGGAACTTGGTGAAATTATAAGGTTACAAAACCAATCAATTTGCTGTCTTTCTCCACTATTTCAAAAGAATACAAATAACAGGATTATAACAGGTACAAAAAATACTCAACAGAAATGAAAAGATTCTATTCACTTTCACAAACAGGAAATCTAAGGGGGCAAAAATGCTCTCAGTGCAAAATAAAATTTCACAAAAAACAAGAAAGGTTGCTGGCAACCGGCAAAAAATTCAAATATTTGGGCAACCAGAAGAGCTGCGCCAAATGGTAAGTCATCGAGCGGCATAGCGAATTACATGGGAGGAACTTGTTAGGGCACCACGATCCACAAATGTATAACTAATGGGAACCCGAAGGAATGTGGAAGAGAAGTGAGGCAGATGCAAAATAAACATAGGCAAGGGTAGCAACATATTGAAATTTAAAGATGCAAACACCTGTATCCTGAGGAAGAGGAAACTGCTGTACAGGAAGACCAGGGGGAAAAAAACACAAACAGCAGTCTGCATGGGACAGAGCATGCCTTTCGAAACAGGAGTGTGGTAAATACAATAGACTAATTTAAAGCGAGTCAGAGTTTCATTTTCAGGCAACACAAGAGGAAAATGAGGGGCCAGACATATCATCTGGTAATACTGTGCAAGTCATGCTGAGTAAGAGATGGTTGAGGAAGAAATATACCACAAACTGGGCGAGAGAGAGATATCGCACAACCCTAGAAGGCAACAGTGGCCCCTATTGTAGCCAAATCGAAAAGGGGGGGGCGGGTTGGCCACTGCAAAATTTTGGAGAAGCAGAGGGATAGTTAAGAAATTGAAGATGAATGGCGTTCCATCTATTTACACAGTACTGTTCAGGAGGAAACAGGAAGGCGGACATTTCACAGTAAAGTCTGAAACCCTCAGGAAGGCTGACCTTTTATAGCAGGGTCTGAAACCCCTAATGGGATAGGCAAACAATTTCAAAACAAGCGAAACTACAAGAAAGTCTGATAGAAACATGTTTCTAAAATAAATCTTACAGATTCGTCTAGCCCATTCATGAATGACATTCTTACCATCGAGGCCAAGTAGAAAACCTCAGTATGATTGGCCCTGGAGTAGAAACAACCACTAGGTCAGGTCTGCTGAATTTCAATCAAAGTTAAACAAGCATTGGCATAGCCAATAGGTCTCGCTTTTGGGACCTTATAAGTATTTAGTTATACAGCACAATATCCTTTGTGCAACAACATTAACTGTTACATGGCTAAACACTTATAAGGTCCCAAAGGTGAGACCTATTGGCTATGCCAATGCTTGTTTTACATGGTAATGCCACCCTGCATACATTATTCCTGATACAGGTGTAATGTGGCGCAGGGCTTTACAAGGTGACGCATCTGCCTAGATGCTCACCTTGTAAATATGGCGCAACGTGGCGCATTGTTTCGCCGCCGCTGCATAACGAAAAGTGACACAACGGCGGCGCAAAAGAGTCGCACAGGCTTCATAAGTAAGGCCCACAGACTATTCCAGGCCCTCAAAGCGATAAGAATGGCTTAGGGTGGCATGTATTAGTCATTAGAATGACTAAATAGCTGTTGTTGTAATCATCTCTAAATTAGACAAACAACTCCACCAGGGGCAGACTGTCATAAGTGCCGGTGGTAACAATGAAGTACAGTGCTGAGCACCGGAAACCACCGGCTCAAATTAGGCGCCTGCAAACATCAAATGTAATGTTCGGTAAAGCAGACGTGGTTGTAAAATATCTGTGCCTAAAATGATGTGAAACCATGCACTGACTCATATTTTTTAGTACCTAAATCCCTCGATCCAGAAGCCTGTTCATTTGCATGGATTGCCTGGTGAATCACTCGCTTTGCCTGACCACCCACACCTCATTTTGAAACGTGTAACATAAAGGAAGAATAATAAAATCGAATACGATCTGGCCCTTCCCCTGTGACTTCCCCAGACCAGAGTGCGCTCATTTGAAGCAGTAAATCTTACAATGATTTTAGTAGTTTTAAGCAAACGCACTTCTATATAATAGAAAATGGGCGTTTAATGAAGGCGAAAAATCGAATTTAGATAAATAAGTTATCTGTACTGGAATTTCAATGAGCAGCTTCAAGGTCATACAGATTTTACCGATGCTGACAAGTTCTGTCATCTGTTAGTTGCTATTCCAACAATTTCTTGGCTGAATGGGCACAAAAGCTTTTAGCCATCGGATATTTCTAGGGGGCCTGGGGAAAATGAGCGGGTGGTCATAGGCTGCTCCTGGCTACACAGGGAGTTATGCGTGCATAGGAAATGAAGGACCGAGCTGGACAATTTTGAGATGAAAAATACCTAGACTCAAAGCTGTGGAATGAACCAGACTGCTGGATATAACAAGCGCGCGCGCAGAAAGTTTAAAACAAGCTGCGAGACGCGCTCTGTGGTGGGGGAGGCGCATGTGCATGCCAGCGGAATGACGCATGTGCCATTTTCTTTACTTTTTCATTTGTCGATCCTATCTGGCGGACGCGACTTGTGTTGGTAAATAAAAGAATTGCGATTTTCTGGTGCCAAAGCGTCAATTCCATTTACAAAAAAAGGACCACAGGTGTGGGTGGGGAGTAACAGAAGGACACTAGGAGGGGGAAGGGAAAAGCTGCACACGGAGGAAGTTAGGAAAAACACAAACATACAGGCAATGGAGAGCAGCACAGAGAGCGGGGTGAGGCGACAAAATCACATGGACGAGAGAAAAACACGGGGGGAGAAGCACACAGCAGAGATAAATTGAGAAAACATACACTTGTGGAGTGCTTAACCAAAAATAAATGAGAGAGACAGCAGCATGGGGAGAAAAGCAGAGGGAGGAAAGAGAGCAATACGGAGCGGGGAGAAGCAGACGAGGGATAAAGCTGTAGAACACATGCACTCTTGTATAGTGCTTAAACAAAAAGAAACAAGCCCGCGAGTGGTGCGCGCGAGCAGCCCACCTCTCTTTCCTTCTTTCATTTAGTTGCTTCCCTGTGAAATGGATCCAACAAGCATTGGCCGCGCGACGCTTGTAATAAGAGAAGCTGACGAGGAGGGAGTGGGAGAAGGGAGGAGGTAGGGGAGGGGATTCACGCGCTGTAAGGCTTAATGAGCCATTACAGAAAGCCAGATGGCAGCTGTGCACGTGCACGCCATCGTGAACGCAAGCTGGAGGCCAGCAAAAGCCTGTGGGTAGCACTTTGAAAACCCACTTACTAAATGTCTCGCAGAGCAGCGCATGCGCTGGCTCAGGCGAGACCTAAAAATATATATATATGTCTGAAATGTAATAAACTGCATGGTATCTATTTCACGTTCTCATCCGAATATAAAGGAGCAACAAAATACGTACACGAACTGTTAAATCATGGGTAACTCGCCCTAATCAAAGTAAGGCCCCATTTTATTTGATACAACACTGGCCTTGCTATGGAATTGGTGAACAGGCTTAAAGTACAAAAGGGCGTTGTTACCACAGAAACATGTCACACTTAAATGCATATTCAGTTGTATGCACTTGTATTTACTGCTTTATTCCTATATGACTATCGACCAACTTCTTGACACTGTGCTTCTAGAAGAGTGATAAGAGTATAGTTTCCCAGTGCCAGCCTGTAGGAAAGGACCTCTTTTTGTATGATCCTCACCATAAAACGTTAAAGAGACAGACCCTAAACCACATTTGGTGTCTGGAAATGGACTATAAGAAGGGGAGGTTGAGACTCCAAAATTGGTCCTCTGTCAAGCAGCCAGATGGGCTGTGTGAGTGGAAGCTCTGCAAGACTTCTGCCTGTGAACAGGGCTGGGGGGCAACGCCCGTTAGTCTCCCTGCTGGGAGAGGGGACATCACCCAGGAAAACCAAGACCACCAGCCCTGGAGCACCAGCACCTGCCTGCTTGCCAAGACCAGTGTGCGCTATGAGGAAGAGGAGCACATTGGCTGGAGCGAGGTCCAGTGGGGAGCCATGCAGAGATGACTCCCGATGCGAGCTGTGAGGAGGCGGCTGTGCACTGAACGGGTTGCTGCCAATAAGCAGGATTGAATCGGCGACCCCTGTATGACAGGTTAGGGCCATCGTGACAGAGTCATGAACCGAATGCCGCGTGAAGCTCATACCGCCTTGTTGCTGTGAACGCATGCCAGAGGGAGCCACTGTAAAAGTGGCTGTCCCGACAAAGCGCCAAGACCTTAGCGGCGACCCCGCATGCCAGGATGGGCCACTGCGGTATAGGTGGGGGCACAGGAAAGGGCAACACCACGCCAACAGGTATCTCTGCAACCCTGTATGCTAGGAAAGGGCTACTGGTATCTAGTAATGTAAAGTTAGAGCAGTCATCTGGGAAAACTGCAGCTGCGCTGTGCAGGTCGGAATTGAGCACCGAGACCTCCCCCCTACCCTCCTCCCATGGACTCCAGAGGACGTAGAGAGGACTTCGCTCCATCACCAGGACCCAGTCAGGAGCATGAAGATCAACCCCCTCCTCATGTGTGGGGAAATGCTGAACTTACTGTGCCAAAGGCAGCCTGCAGCCCTTCCGATCACTGTTGAGGCAGACTGTGCCGCTCAGAAGAGAGCCTGCACCTGCCAGGTGCTGCCGCACATCCCACGTGCAGACTGCTTCTACTGAGCAGGACTGGAGCATTGGTAGCGCCCGGGGTCGGGCACCTGCTCAAATGCAGAACACTTCCTTGCTGCTGGAGTGGGTAAAACGGGTTACGGATCTGTCGGGCCATGGGGTACTTGCTGCTAAAGGCGACGTGGCACCATAGACACTTGACTATTTCCTAAAAGTCAGAGTGAACTTTTGAGTAAGGCCTACTAGTGAGCCTTCCCTGGATGTAGCCACCAGTGAATGGGGGATAACCCCGACCACATTACACAGAAGAGGGTGGGACATGGATTTGCCAGACAAACATCAGAGTCCCAGGCTCAAGGGGATTGCGTTATTGCTTACAAATGTCGTAATACTTATTTAAATGTGCATAGTTAGAAATGAAATACTTATTTTTAATATAAAAACATGTATTTGACTGGTCAGTGATTTATTGACATTACTGAGTGCACTTTGGGTTATTAGTTGCGTTTGCTAATCTGTACCTACACTGCCACTCCCAGAGGGAGCCTTTGACTGCTCGTCCACAGCTACCACTGAGAGTCAAGTGCAGAAGAGGTACTTGTCCTTGTTGTTCAGAAACATTGGAAGAAGGCTTGCACCATCTTGGTTTAAGGTAGAGAGGGGCATCCTGGGATTACTTGAGGGCCAAACCCCAGTAAGTTGCAAAGTGGAATGGCTAGCCTTGTGGGAAACTACAGCCAAGTGAGTCTTACCCTCCCACAAATGAAAAGATGGCATAAAAGTGGCAACCCAGACCCACAGTCACTACTGGACTGGAAAGAAGACTGAATTACTGCACTGCTGATCGCAGGACCCAACAAAGAGGCTGAACCAAAGACTGAACTGCACCTGCTGAACTAGAGGACCACACAAAACGGACTGAGCCAGCAGTGCTCACTCGTGAAAGTTGCCCATGTACGCAAGAACAAACACAGGGACTCCTAGAGTCAGTTGGCTGACTCCTTGCAGCTTTTACATGGCCACAAAAGCTGAAGGAAGCCTTCAATTGTGAGAGCCCAGCTGCCCAGGATCACCTGCCCACCGCTGGACACCGAAGTGCCTGCTAGGAGACCGAGTCCTGACCTGCCCAAGGTGTCCGCAAGTCTGTGGGACCTGTGGGCGTCAAAATGGACCCTGGACTTCCTGCAAGAAAGACACTGACCTGTACACCACCATTGAAGACTGCTGTAACCAGAGACTGGTCCAGCAATGGCAACTGGACCTACGCTGGACTTCACTGGGGCATCGCAGGAGACTGAGTCCTCAGGACAGAGACAAACTCTGAAGTTCTTGGACCTCGAGGAGGCCCCAAGAACTCTCACTGCATCTCTTCCACAGCTCCAGCAGTTTGTGTCCTTGGCGTCTTCTCAGCATCAGGGGGGTAGTGGGGTAAGAAAGACTGACACCTATTCAGGTGTGGAAGAACACAAGCCCCCACACCCCTGGGGTGGAGTGAGGACATTAAACACCAGAAGGCAAATATTCCTAAAAATAAAAAAAAGGGGGTGGCTCACCCAGGCATCATGCCATGCTTTAGTGACAAACTTTTGGAAACCACTGAGATCCACAAAATGCCTACCACCAGCAATGTTACCCCACTTGTGTGGCTGGGTAAAGCGTCTATGATACAAAATGCAATGTGGAGAAATCAGCAATAGGGGTAGGTCCAGTATTTGGACCCGGGCTCGGTGGCCACACAGGGAAAACTTACCAAACCCAGGCATTTCTAAAAACTAGATATCCGAGGTAGCTTTGTGTGGATCCCACAACATTTTCTTAACCACAATGCCGTGCAAATCTTAAACCTTGACTAAAATCGCACTTTTTCCTTGCGTTTGTGCGGTAAACATCAGGAAACCTCAAGGATCAACAAAATTCCTACCACCCAGCCTTCCTTCGCTTGACCAGATAAAAATGCTACCCCACTTGTGTGGCTGGGACTAGTACCCCCGACAGGCACAAATCAAACTAGGGCAGGGGTCTTCAAACTGTGGGGCGCGACCCCCAGGGGGGCCGTGGAGCGATGCAAAGGGGGTCGCGCCTTCCCAGTCACACTTCTGCCGAGGCCCAAGGGCTTCAGCCCCCCCTCTTCCCCCGTCCTGCGTCTCAGCCCGGGCTGCTGCAGTGCAACTCGAGCTGCTGTGGGCTCAGCTGGGCAGTGTCTGGAGTCTTATCTCTGGCACGCCCGAGTTTTTCACAGGTCTTTAAAGACCATTTGCATGTTTACATGCCTTTGTAAACTGGTTACAGAGGCTTAGATTTTTTTCCTGGTTCCAGTACCCCCTGGACCCCCACTCTGCCTATTCCTTACATTTGTATTTTACCTTTACTGCTGCAGTGTGAGAATGCATTTCATGAAAAGGAATATAAAGTAGGGTTGCCAAAAGAAAAATGCCTGCCGTGTTTTGTTTAAAGAGCCCGCAAAGACCTCCTCTTGACACTAAATAGACTTATAAATAAAAAAGTATGTATGCATTCGTTATGTGACTTTTCTGTCTGTTCTCTTTAATTATCAGTCATGGATCATTGAGGTAGCCCTAGAACACAATTAAAAGTGCTTTCCATTTATATTTGCTGTTCGAAGTATGCACAGATAAGTGCTTAAAATACAGCTTTAGGTGACTGCTTATTTTTGTACCGACTGGGCCATCAAAATAATCTGCTGGCAACCCTAACCATAGGACTGGAAGTTTGTTGCAGGATCAGCAAATTTTTTATTTCCTCGATCCCCGATTAATGCCATAATAGCAATAGTTTAACTTAGATCTTAAACCCTACGTTGCCGTCCATAACATGCTGAGGTACTTCAAGTGTCTGGGAATGCACTCTGCATTCAGACAACTCACTCGTCATTCTCGCCCTTCACTTTCACGCTCACCCTGCATTCACAGCGATCACAATGCACTCACACCATTCACCCGCTCACCCTGCACTCACAGTGATCACTCTGCACTCACAATGCACTTGCGCTGTTCATCCTATACCTCACCCTGCAGCCACACGAGTACACTACTCATCCTGCACTCATGTGACACTTCACTCACCTGTCCCCCTCACTGCTCAATATGCAACTCACTCAAACAAGCCCATCAGTAATCATACACTCATTCGTCCCATTCTGAACTTGCATCCGTACCTAAATTCATAAGCCACCTCACTCACCCTGCAGTCACTCCTCTTACCCTACTCTCACACTGTTGCATCGCTCACCGTGCACTCACATGGGCACTCTTGTCACCCACACAGTGCAGAGGGTTAACGTTCCTGCTACAAAGAATATGTACCATGCAGATCACAGAAATGAGTGTAAGTAAACTATGAGTAGCGCTATAAAAAAATGAAATGTTTGTCAGAAAGGTGCTGTAGAGAGATTAGGTGAATTGTTGGTGAGTGGCAGTGAAGGAATTCATGGAGAAAGAGGAAACGGGGTGGGGCACCAAAAAGACTGTTGCACCGTGTGCGACCAGTGTTAGGACCATCCCTGGCTGGGAGTGTTAAAGGTGAAGTGAGAGGTTGAATGGGGAGAGTTCAGAAGTTGTAAAAAGGGTGAAATAAAATGGCCTGCAAAGTGAGAGAGGGATCCGGGGTTAGGAGAGGACAGAGGGATGGAAGGGAGGGGGTGAGAGGAAAGCTGCATGGGTAAACTGCTTAACTCTGCACAAAACCGCCAGGGTTTTAAGGGACCCCTGCTTCTCCCGGCCAGGGCCAAGTGAGCTTCTAATGTGGCAGCACGTATTCCTGCGGAGTGGAAGGCCCTTCACAAAGGTTGACTAGAAATCTTTCTGATGTTAATTGCTGTATTTTGGTTATACACTGGTACTGATGGGGTGAAATCTTTCCTCAGTGTTACTGTGTACGCGGCATCACATAACATCATTTACCTTTTCTTCCCACACAATTTAGTCAAGCCTGTCACGTAATTTGGTCCTCACCTGCCTCATAATTCCAGTAGCCCTGCCTACAGGTTTAGAAATTTTTGTCAGGAGGGGGTCCTTACGCCTCAAAATGTTGACAGGGGGGTCTCGGCATCCAAAAGTTTGAAGACCTCTGAACTAGGGTCAATTAGAGTTGCTCCGCGAGACTCCAATGGACCTTGGTTTGATGCGTGCCTGTCGCCGGCACTACCCTGAGCCACAAATGTGGGGTAGCATTTTTATCGGGACCAGCGGGGGAATGCTGGGTGGTAAGAATTTTGTGAATTTCTGCTGATTCCAGAAGTTTCTCTCATAGAAATGCAAGAAAAATGTGCAATTTTAGACACAATATGAGGCTTGCAGGGCATTGTGTGTAAGAAAGCTTTGTGGGATCCACACGAGGCACACCACCCTCGACTCCCCTAGGTGTCTAGTTTTCAGAAATGTCTAGGTCTGGTAGGTTTCCCTGGGTGGCCGTCGAACCCCCCCCCCCCCCCCCATTCCTCATTGCCAAATTAGATCATTTTTGTGACAGGAAATGCGGATGTCTCCACGTTGTATTTTAGGGCCTTTCCTGTTGCAGGCACTACGCCTCCCCACACAACTCACGTACCACTTTTATCAGGAAACTTGGGGGAATGTTAAGCGGTAGGATGTTTGTGGCTCTCTGCAGATTCCACAACTTTCCATCAAATGTGAGAAAATGTGTTTAGTCAAAGTTTGAGGTTTGCAATGGCTTCTGGGTAAGAGAACCTGGTGATAGCCATGCAGATCACCCCCACCCTGGATTCCTGTGGGTGCCTCGTATTAAAAAATTTGCAGGTTTGCTAGGTTTCCCTAGGTGCAAGCTGAGCTAGGGCCCAAAATCCACAGCTAGCCACACTGCAAAAGAAGTGCCAGTGTTCACTGGAAAAAATGTGATGTGTCCATGTTGCGTTTTGGGGCCTTTCTTGTTGCAGACACTAGGCCTACCCACACAACTGAGGTATACCTTTTTCATCAGGAGACTTTGGGGAATAGTGGGTGTTAGGAAATGTGTTGCTCTCTGCAGATTCCAGAACTTTCATAACAGAAATGTGTTGAAAATTTGTTTTTTGTTTATCTAAGTTTTGAGGTTTGCAAGGGCTTCTGGGTAAGAATACCTGGTGAGGGACATGCAAGTCACCCCACCCTGGATACCCCGGGGTTTCTAGTTTTAGAAAATATGCAGGTTTGCTATGTTTCCCTAGGTGGTGGCTGAGCTACGGCCCAAAATCCACAGCTAATCACATTGTAAAAAAAAGGTCAGTTTTCAGTGCAAAATGTAATGTGTTGATGTTGTGTCTTGGGGCATTTCCTTTCGCGGGCACTAGCCCTACCCACACTAGTGAGGTACCATTTTTTTTTGTCAAAATATTTTTATTGAATTTCTTCAAAGATACAAACATTGAAATCACAACTACATTCAACTCGTCCCACAGGGCCAGAGCATTAGAGAGCTAAAGAACGTGTACAGTTTGCTCACAAGTTTCGAGCTACCCCGGAGGAATTCTATCAGGAATGGGAAGCCTTATCCAAACTGTAGCTTCTTACAACATATCACATATTATTTCTGTTCCCGGCCGTAGGTTGTCATCCCGATCTCCAAGGAGAGGACGTGGCTCCCATTCTTATTAACAGAGATACATGAACATTAAGAAGAAAGAAAGAGGAAGAGCAAGAAAAGAAAACCAAACATTTCCAGGGTGTCATAGTTGCGTCAGTACCATACGGAGGAGCGGGGAGGGGTGTACGCCTGCCACGACCTGCGTGAGAAGGCCTGGGGGGAGGGCAGGATTCACAGTCCCTGAAGGGAGCCCCCTGCAGTTATATCAAGTAAAGGTGGAGGGCCCTCAGCCGAGGTCCACAGGCAAACAGTGGCAGCCCTTCTGACAGATAGCTCACCAAGGGGCTTCAAATATAGTCAAAACCTTTCCGTGAGTCCTCGATAACGAGGTACCATTTTTAATAGTAAACTTAAGGGAATGCTGGGTGGTAGGAAATGTGTGGCTCCCCTCAGATTCCAGGCGTTTCCTCAGAAATGTGAGTAAAATGTGTGCTTTTAGTCAAACTTTGAGGTTTGCATTGGCTTCGGAGTAGAGGTAGGACAACCTGGTGAAAGCCACACAAGTCCCCCCACCCTGGATTCCCCTAGATGTCCAGTTTTCAAAAATGTACAAGTTTGCTAGGTTTACCTAGGTACCCACTGAGCTAGGGCCCAAAATCCACAGGTACCCACTTTGGAAAAAAGGGTCAGTTTTCAGTGGAAAAATGTGATGTGTCCGTGTTGTGTTCTGGGCTCTTTTCGGTTGCAGGCACTAGGCCTATCCACACAAGTGAGGTACCATTTTTATTTGGAGGCATGTGGGAATACAGAATAGTAGAACATTTATTACCAATTGCATTTCTCTGTACTTATGCCTTCCAAATGAAAGCAGGTGTGTAAGAAAGAAGACAGTTTGAAAAATGCCCTCTGAATCACACGCTAGTAAGGGTACCCACAAATTCTGAGATGTACAAATAACCACTTCTCCTAAATTCCGTATTTAGGGTCTATTTTAGAAATACATAGGTTTCCTTGATACCCATTTTTGACTCTTTATATTTTACAATATGAATTGCTCTCTCCCCTGTAAACAATGAAAAACCATTGTACGGTGCTGTTCAGTTGTTGGGTCTGGGTACCTCAGATTCTTGGGAAACCTACAAACTCTATATATCCCTGAAACCAGAAGGGTCAAGCAGACACAATTGTATATTGTTTTCATAAATCGGCCATCGTGACAAGAAGTTACAAATGTAAACGTTGTCACTAATCGTTTTTTACTACTCATTTTCAATATATATTTTTTATTTCCAGAGTTAGTTTTTGGGGGAAAACCTTGAGTGATCTAAACAAATGAATGCTGAACTCCGAATTTTTATCCAATTTTCAGAAATCTATAGCTTTCTGGAATCACCCATGAGTTTCACCCCAGTCTCCACCATAAACTGGAAGTATGCTGAAAGCTCAAAAATTAGGGAAAGATTGTTACCTCTTTGAAAAATATCAAAACTGCGGTAAGAAATATTTTTTGATTCAGCTCTTCATGTTCCTGAAAGCTGGGAAAATTGTGACTTTAGCACAGCAAACGTTTTGTTGACACAATTTTTTGGGAAAAAAGACACTTTTGTGGAGCACTTTTTCGCAGTCCCCTCCTGGAGAATCCACAAACCCTAGGTACCCGTGGAATCCCCAGTCTGTGGGGAAAAACAGGATGCAAATTTGGCGTTGATACCTTATGTGGAAAAAAGGTTATGAGGCCCAAGCACAAACTACCACAATTAGCCCAAAAAAAAGGGCTTCGCATTCTAGGGGCGAAAGGCCTAGCTGCGAAAGGGTTAAAATAAAAAAGACCCTATTTTTATAAATTGCTGTTGGATTTTTATTGGGTCATGTTTCTTATTTCCCTGCTGTTTTGGTACTTCTAAATGCTTTACACTTGTTCCTTTGAATAAGCCTGACTGCTCTGTGCCACAGCTACCCATGACTGAGCTAAAGGTTTTGCTAAAGAAATCTAATGGAAATTGATAGATTGGGACATTATTATATGTGACGTGTCACAATCACACCATCCAATAATCCACTTTCCTACTGACGCATCACAGTTTTGCTCCCGATATTTCTCCATAACTATGTCCTTCAAAGGGGGCTTGGCTTGCAAGCCGATGGCGACGGACGCGTGAGCTCGGAGCTCCGCGCCGGCCCACCGAGTTATCCTACCTGATTGCTGTTGCCCCGGTCCCGGGGGCACATACTGGACCCCGCCGTCGCTGCTCAGTGTCTGGGGCGGCAGCCCGGGGGTCCTGGGTGCCCGTGACGCTGCGGGAGCCCGCTGCAGTGGGGTGCGGGGCTTCGGCTCCGAGAAGACAAGATGGCAGCGTGAAGTGGTTCAGAGTTCCCGACGGCCACGGAGCTGGCCTGCTTGATCCTTGCGGCTCCCTGACTTGGCCCGGGGGCTGAGCGGGGGCTCTGGTGACCTGCCCTAGATTGGTGGAGACCGCTGAGTGGAGAGCCAGAGGACGCGGTGCTCTGCTGGAGGGGGGACCTCGCGCGCTCTCGTAGAGCCCTCGCGCGCCTGCTTGAAGACGCCGGTGGCGGCGTTGCGGCCGGACCGGAGAGAACAGATGCGGCGGCGCTTTCCTGGCGTGGGCTGCGGAGGGGGCCCCCCGCACAGAACTACGAACCGGGGGTGACCCGCCATTCCCTGGACTGGAGCACGAAGGGGCCGGCGCCATTTTATCAGGCAGGTGACGCGTGGTGCCTCCCCACTGCTGCGCCTTGGAGTATACTGGGCACTGCTCGGGCCGCTGGGTCGGGGGGCCTCTGCTGCGGGCGGCGGCGGGAGGCTGCTCTGCATGTGTAACCATACAGGAGTATTGCCGGTCAGGGTTGGATTGGGATTAAAAAAATCGGCCCGGGCACGCTAAAAAAAGTGCCCCACATTTGCAAATTGCCTTACCGCAAAACACTGCTTCGGCGAAATGTTATTAAAAAAGGGGGGGGGGGGTTGGTTTAAAAAAAATGCACGGATAAGTTTACACTGGTGAAACACACCGGAAAACAAGTGAGGCCACTTTTGCTCAGGCCCCCTGTCCCCGCTCAATATGCATATATTAATGGGCCGGGCCAGCGAGAGAAAAGAGGTGACACCTCTGCCGTTAAAAAAGGGAGGTAAAAGACGCCCATCTACCTCCAGAAAGGCCACAGAGGCACCCACTGGGCCGCTGGCGGCATTGAACAACGCAGAAACCGTCCAAATCGGACCCCCAGGCTGCTCAAAAAAGCAGCCCACAGCTGGAATTCGGATACCGGCCCCTCGGGCATTGCCCGGGTGCCCGCGTTACCAATCCGACGCTGTTGCCGGTGGGAGTGCTGTTGCTTGCGCCAGGGGACTGGGAGACGCAGCTGGAGGTGCTCCCCTGCACGCCAAACATCCTCGATTGCTGCTTGGGTCCGCGAGGTGTGGGGCCCAGGCGGTCACCTTCGGAGTGCCTGAATCTGTGCCGCCGCGAGCCAGGAGAGAGGGTGGATATCGTCTGGCTGTCGTTGCGAGGGCCCCGTCGCTCTTGGGGCCTTGCTCCTCTTGGAGGGGCAG
Source organism: Calotriton arnoldi (assembly GCA_963921515.1). Taxonomy (NCBI): domain Eukaryota; kingdom Metazoa; phylum Chordata; class Amphibia; order Caudata; family Salamandridae; genus Calotriton; species Calotriton arnoldi. The sequence goes on along the minus strand of CAWUFW010000080.1, from coordinate 851,633 downwards.
TTGAGCCCTGCCGGGACCGGTGCTGCTGCACGCTGCAACCACAGCTTGAGGAGTGGAGGAAACCGTGATAACGGGGCGCACCGTACCCCTGACTCTGCTGCGGAAGGTGGTGGCCGGACACTGGTGGTTGGAGATCTCGGGCCCTTGCTGGAATCCAGTAGAGACTAGACAGGAATAGCGCTGTCGCACTCTTAAGCGGACCTATTGTCTCCACCTGGCCCGGTGCAGCACTGGTGTACACAGTTGACGAGCTGCTTTTGGAGGTTGGTAGCACCCTCACATGACTATGGGGAAGCCCAGGGGCAAGCAAGTGTTGGTTCCCCCGGATCACGATGGCCTGGTCCCGGAAGACAGGCGACCAGACTCACCGGAGACGCCCGCTAATTCCGGAGTCCAACAGCAACTGGCTCAGATCCTGCAGGCCATAACGGACACTAGAGAAGCATTGCATCAGGACATTGCCAATGTGGCAGTTGGGCTGGGACTCTTACGTGCAGAACATACCAAACTGGCCGAACGAGTGAAGCAGACGGAGACAACCCTGGCGGACCTGGCACAGCAGTCCCTCTCTGACCAACTGGGAGACATCTCCCACAGAGTGCAGGCGTTGGAGAAGAGAGCTGAAGATGCTGAAGGGTGTAATCGACGAAATAACATAAGAGTACTGGGCCTTCCGGAGGGGATAGAAGGCTCTAACATGATCTTGTACCTGGAGGGCTGGCTCCGTGATGTAGTGGCCCCGGAGGGGTTGACTCAGTTCTTTACCCTGGAGAGAGCCCACCGTGTCCCCGCTCGCCCTCCAGCCCCTGGAAGACCTCCCCGCCCAGTTGTAGCCAGACTCCTTCATTACAAAGACAGGGATCTCCTGCTGCAGATAGCACGCACATCTGGGCCTTACACAGTGGACAACAGCAGGGTGTCCATCTTCCCTGACTATACGCTGGAGGTTCAGCGACGCCGTACGTCCTTTCTAGCTGTTAAGAAGGCTTTGCGAGACGAAGGGCTCCAGTACTCCTTGATGTTTCCAGCCCGACTCCGGATTATCCTAGATGGCACAGTGCATTTTTGTGAGGACCCCAAGGAGGCGTGGGACTGGATTAATACCTACAAAACTGGTCGAAAGCCGGCGGAGCGGGGCCGCGAGCGTCCCCCTGGGGACCAACTCCCACGGCGGATTCGAAGATCACGGCATTGTCGTACCACCCTGCGGACACCTAGTGCCTCCCAGACGGAAAAGGAGAGAACTGACGCGCTACGGACGGTGTCGGAACTGTTGCAAGGCCATAAACTGCCGTCGGGAGCAGAAATAGGGTCGGAAAAGATCTCGGACGGCTTGGACATGTCACAAGATGGCAGGGTTAAGCTACCGCATGTTACTCCGGGTACCGCAGATGAAATTGTTTGATTGGCCTGGTGTCCTTCTTTCGCTCAACTTCACTCTCTCTTCCCGCCTCTTTGTGGGCTGCCCTTTATTCCCGGGCTTCCCGGCTCTGTGCGGTCTCCTTCTCCGTTGCTGCGGCGATGGGTAGATGAGAGAGGGGGTTTCTAATTTGCTAAATTATTGTAAGATGCCCCCGGACATGGGGTAATGGGTATTAAGTGGGGCATAGGCGCGGAGTTGCTTATTGTTTAAGTTGCAAGGCAACGCCGGTTTGCAGCTGCCTCTCCCCTTGTTCCTCTGTAGCTACTAGAGGACATTGAGTTTAAGAGGAGTTTGGATGGGGACTAGCGTTTTAGTACCTGTTCTGGGGTGGGGGAATTGGGGGTTTTCTCGGTTTTGTAATGGGATGCTTATGGGGTCTCGGCGGATCACTTCAAACGATTTGCTAGAATACTGTGCAGGATTATGCCATGGGTTCGTTACCTGAACTAAAATGTATGTCTTGGAATGTCAGAGGCATGCATACAATGGTGCGCCGCCACAAACTACATGCATATTTAGTGCGTAGGGGGGTTCAAATCGCTTTCCTTCAGGAAACGCACATAGCAAACCGAGAGGGCCTCGCCCTGCAACGTAGATGGCGGGGTCAGATCTTCTGTACGACTTACTCCGCCTTTGCGCGGGGTGTGTTAATTTGGATCAGGGCGGGGGTGCCTTTTCAGCCCACACAACAGCTAATAGGCCCAGAGGGGAGGTACGTGATGGTAGCGGGACGATTAAATGGCAGGGATGTAGTGCTCAGTAACATTTAGGCACCTAATACAGAGCAGCCGGCCTTTTTTGCACAACTGTCAGAGAAACTGGCTCCATATTTGACAGGATCAGTGATTATGGGCGGGGATTTTAACTTTATTACTGATGTATCACTGGATCGGTCCCACCCACCTCTCCCTGACGCACCAATTCACAAGATCTCTAAAGCTAGAAGGGACTGGCAGCATAGATGGGGACTTGTTGACGCCTGGAGAGCACACCACCCGGACACTCGTGACTATTCCTTTTTCCTCGGCATTACATGACCTCCATGTTCGTCTAGATGCAGTGCTCTGTTCCCCAGACATTCACGCTGAGGTCAAACATAGTGAATACCTCACTAGGACACTTTCAGATCATAAACCACTATTACTGCGTATACACTGGGCTCCGGTGCGCTCGAAAATCCCGACATGGCGCCTAAACCCAGAATTGCTAGAGGACCAGGCCTTTCGCGAAGTGGTGGGCACTGGCGTCACGCATTACTTTCTGGAAAACACTGGTACTGCATCATCGCTTGCTGTGGAATGGGATGCCTTTAAAACCGTGATACGAGGTCCCTGCATTACTAATAAGATGGGGGTGCGTAGGGTGCTTTTGCAGGATATAGAGGCTGCAGACCAGCGCTTGCGAGCGGTCGAGCAGGAACTCCCTGGGCGGCCTGATCGGCAGCAGGCTCTAGTGGAGGCGAGAGAGACAGTCGCAGTGCAGGTCGAGAGACTGCGCTGTTTTGATTATAAAAACTACCTAGTGCGCGCTCATGCAGAGCGAGACAATTCCGGAGCGTTATTGGCTTGGTTAGCTAACCCAGCTACGAGGGGGACGGTCATATTAGAGTTAAATAGTCCAACTGGGGCGGTTTGCTACACCCAGCAGGAGATTAATGATCAGTTCTTCGCTTATTATACGGATCTTTATCAGAGTAGGGTGGCACTGAATGATGGGGTCCTTAAGGAGTTTATAGCTGCTGCGGATCTTCCTACACTGGACAGGGAGCAAGCGGAGCTGTTGGGTCAGGATATAACCATTGGGGAGGTATGAGGAGCGATTAAGCACATGGCGCGGAAAAAGACTCCTGGGGCGGATGGCTTGCCCATTGAGTTTTATCTTATATACACAGATCTCCTGGCTCCTAAGTAGTGACACTTTATAACGAAGCAAAACGAGCTGGACTGCTGCCCGCCTCCACTCGCAAAGCGATCATTATTCCATTATTGAAACCGGGGAAATCGCCCTCGGATAGGACGGCCTATCGCCCGCTGTCTATGCTCACTACTGATTACAAGATTTTAAGTCGGATCTTGGCAACTCGATTACTCCCGCACATGGTACACCTAATACACAGGGATCAAGCGGGATTTATTCCGACTAGGAATACAGCCATAAACGTGAGACGCCTGCTTCGTATCTTAGATGCTGACACTTACCCGAAAGAATCTGCTGCTATCTTGGCGGTAGATATAGAGAAGGCATTCAACAGTTTGGAATGGCCTTATCTGTTTCAGGTCATGCAAAGCTTTGGCTTGGGGGACGCATTTGTGGCTTGGACGGCTCTCTTGTACAATCAGTCTACTGCTAGGGTTAAAACGGGTGCAATGATCTCGGACGCCTGTGTCGTGAGCCGCGGGACGAGACAGGGCTGTCCACTTTCCCCTCTATTATTTGCCTTGGCCATGGAGCCGCTTGGTCTACGATATCCTGGGCTTTGTGTGCACGGTCAGTTTCATTATATTGCGCTTTATGCTGATGACCTACTCATGTTTCTAGCTAATGCCGAGGATGCCCTCATTGGAGCAAAGAGGTTACTACACGACCTTAGCACTGTTGCTGGACTCAAAGTGAACTGGGCGAAGTCTTGCCTGTTTCCCGCCGCCCCGCTGGTTGATGGCCCAACAGTTACGCACGGGGTGCAATGGGAACGCCAATGCATGACGTATCTGGGGACCCGAATATATCATACCCAAACTGATTTATTGGAGGGTAATGTGGGTAGAGCCATTAGAGGCCTTAGGAGTAACCTTGAGTTTTGGGGAGCGCTCCCTCTTTCGGTGGCCCTCCTTAAGATGATGTCCCTGGCCAGGCTATTGTATTATTTTAGGACCTTGCCTGTTTGGATACCAGCGTCAATTTTTAAGCAACTTCAATCATTGATTACGGGGTTTCTCTGGGCCGCGGGCAGGCGGAGGGTGGCGCTGAAAACACTGATGAGGCCAAAGTCAGAGGGTGGACTGGCGGTCCCTGATTTCGAGACATATTACCTGGCGGCACAGCTGCAGTGGCTTACTCAAGCAGTAGCATTGGAAGTTCGAGGGCAGGGTGGTCCTGAGGGAGAGCAGACCTCCGGGCAGACACTCTCCCGAATTATTTTACAATTGCCGTTACGACTTAAGTCACTTACTCAAGAATTGCAGACGTGGGGCATGGCTAAGCAACGAAGCGTAATGGCCGCCTAACGCTGTAGCTCCGTAAACCCTGTCCCCACACGCCTATCCGCCACACTGATCCGCTCCCCCCCCCCGAGGAGGAGAAAAGACACCGGAGGTATACAGGAGGGGATTCCTTCTGACCCCGAAACCAGCAAACGTTTGTGCCCCGAGAAACCGGAGCAAACTAAGTGAGGCCTATCCGCAGCGCTGAGACCGGGGAGCACAGTGCCGGTGAAGCCGCGGCAGTGAGGGGGCGGAGCCGCCTTTCCCGGCCGTAGCCACGAGCCTGGCGAGGGGCCCTGAGATTCATCCGCGCTCCGCAGCGGCATCGGCGGAGTGAGCGTCAAGCGGTCCAGGCAAGAAGCACCTGCAGCAGCCCTCACCGTCCCGAAGATCGACTCGGAGGCCTGAGACGCCATTGCTCCGCGGGGCAGGACCGGAGCACTGCGGCGTGGCCTGGAGGTGAGGCGGGGGGCCCCGAGTGTCTTGGGGCGGTGCCCCCGGGTGAAATCATCGGTGGACCTTGTCCTCCCCCCCCCCTCGCTGACATATCCGCGATCAGCTGCGGGTCCTGTTCCCCCCCCCTCACTGGCGTGCTGTGAGGTGGCGCGGGGACTCATTGCCACGGCCCAGCCACCCAGTTGAAGAGACAGGGCGAGTGTTTGTGCCGGCCGGCCCTGCGCTTATTACCAGTGGGCCTCCGCAATAGCTGGCAGGGTGAAGCGGGCGCTTGGCTCCCACATATGATGCCTCCTGAATCAGCGCTACCGACCATAAAGTGATCTGGGTGCGCGTGGACCATATACCAAGATCCTGCAGTCGTGGGTCCCTCCCCCGCCTACACCATTAGACCACTGGCCGGACACGTTACCAGTCAGCACCCTCCTGACTACCGGGGTCATAGACGCCTCGTTTAAATCCACCACAAGCCCTTTGTGCGGCGAGGAGCGGACACAATGGAGAAAAGCAAGCCCCCAGGAACGAGAGGGTCTAAACCAACACAGACCAATAAACTCGATAGATACACGATGCCCAAAGACATGCTACAGGGCCGTCAATCCAGAAGTACACCCCTGGGGGACCCAGAAGAAGAGGAGCGAGAACTCTCCCTCAAAGACGTCATGGAGGCCATCACAAGCGTCAAGACCTCTCTTGAACATAAAATGGACACTATCGCAATTGACGTGAACCTAATAAGAGCAGACCTAGCCACATTTAAGGAAAAGGTCAAACAGGTGGAAATTGCTACGACCAGCCTGACGGGAGACGTCGCACAGCTTCAGGGGAGGTCTCGGACCTACAGAATTTCCGTAAATTCACGGAAATGAAACTGGATGATTATGAAGGGCGCCTACGCCGCAACAACCTACGCATTCTGGGAGTTCCGGAACGGGCGGAGGGGCAATCTCCGGACCTCTTCGTGGAAGACCTTATCCTAAAACACCTCCAACCCAAGGGCCTCAGCCGATTTTTTGTTATCGAGAGGGCTCACAGGGTACCGGGGGGGCGTCCGAAACCCGGGGCTCCTCCGCGCCCTATGCTGGCGAGAGTGTTGAACTTCCGGGACAGGGATGTCATTCTCCAAAATGCTAGGACAGGAGCTCCACTCCACTATGAAAACGCAGACATCACCTTCTTTCCAGACTTCACTCAGAGGGTGCAAAAGATGAGGCGCACCTTCCTTGTGGTGAAGAGGGAGCTTCGAGAGCGGGGCCTGAGGTACTCCATGTTGTTTCCGGCACGTTTGCGGTTCGAGGCGGAGGGGCGGACGTGGTTTTTCGAGCACCCTGAAGAGGCCGCGGACTGGATTGAAAGCAGGAAGATCCCGGGCCCACCGGATAGTCATCCCAGAGAGGAGACTTCGCTGTCCCCTACCGGATGAGACATGGTGGTGGAGAGTGGATGTCACTGGGACATTTTGGCCCTTAACCGATCTGGGTTAAGCACTGGGCGACTACGCAGTTGACCTGGAGGGAACTTCTTCGTGACTGTTTAAACTCCAACCCTTGCGGTGTGACTTTTCCTTGGGGTTACAGACTTTAATTTTTACAGGGGACAGAGATACGGACAGCCACACCCCTATTTTTTTCTACCTTTAGTTTTTTGCTAGGGCGACAGGCACTCTGCAAGTTTGAAATGGGCAGTTCTACGCCCAGAGTGCAGGGCAGCAGGGAGGGGGGTTGTTGGGTGGGGGAATTTTTGTTTATAATTTGTTGGAAATTTTGCATCGGTGTTAATTATGGTTTCTTCAATAGAGGGGGTGTCGACTTTGTTCCTCCTAGCACTTCAGAGTCCATCAAATTCCAGATATTGTCCTGCTCCAGGAGACGCACCTGGTTGGTAATCTGTGTAAGGCAATGCATAGGGGAGGATACAAAATGGTAGCACACGCGGGGTTCACTTCTGGCTCCAGAGGGGTGGGCATTATGATGAAAAACACACTCCCCCTCGCTATAAGTTCCACATGGGCGGACGACCGGGGAAGATACGTTGGTATTACGGGAACTTGGGAGGGCCGTCTTCTCTCTCTCATGTCCATCTATGTTCCGCCAGGCCTACAGGGCACCACCTTTGCGGACCTGGGTACGGTCCTCCTCTCCATTCCAGACGGCCTTGTGGTCCTCGGAGGGGACTTCAATGCGGTGGTCTCGGGCACACTGGACCGCCATCCCCCGCGTGAGGTGGGGTCCGCTTCCCGCTGGCTACCTGACTTCCTAGAAGCTATGGGGCTAGTCGATGGTTGGAGAACTTACCATCCGGATCAGATACAGCACACCTTTCACTCCGGGGCACACCATACCCTTTCCCGCCTAGACTACTGTTTACTGCCAGCCGCACAAGCATTCCTCATACATGAAATCAAACATCTCGCGAGAGGCATCTCCGATCACTCACCAATATGGCTCCGCATGGTCCTCCATCAGAACAAAGTAGGAAGACTAGCCCCAATCAATCCCTGGTACCTCCACAATCCCAAAATCCGCGCAACCCTTATTGAAGCCATGGATAATTATTTCTTAGATAATGAGGGGACGGTGTCCTCATCCAAGTCCCTATGGGAAGCATTTAAGACTGTAATCCGGGGACAGGCGCTATCGCTGATCTCGGGTGCGAAGAAAGAAAAACAGAAAGAAGTTTTGGACATCGAGGCTGAAATCGATAGATTGGAGAGTGACCTGGAGTCTGGGGTGACATCAGAGAAGCTTCACCTCCTGAGCCTGAAACAGCACAGTTATAAGGCCTTAGTCACAGACAAAGCCAAAAACCTGGGGAGGGAGTGGCTGGGTAGACTCTATGACCTGGGCGACAAAGCAGGGAAGCTTGTAGCATGGCTAGATAAACGGGAGTGGGCAAGCAGGCTGGTGCCAGAGATTAGAGTAAAAGGGGACATACCCGTCACGAATCCACAGGAGATAGTCGATAGCTTTGCCAGCCATTACCAAACGGTCTATACGACAGTGGCCCCCTATACGGAGGAGGACTCTCAGGAATTGTTACATGACATCAAACTCCCCCGCCTCTCCTTAGAAAATCGGGACTTCCTGGACAGTGACTTGACCCCAGACGAGATAGCGCAATCGATCCGTTCGTTAAAATCGGGGAAGGCTCTCGGCCCCAATGGACTCCCCATCAAGCGCTATAAGCTGCGACCCGATAAACTCTCCCCCTACTTAAAATCTATGTTTGAGGAATCACTGGAGACGGGAATGCTGCCCAGGGAACAGAGGATAGCCACAATAGTTACCATCCATAAAGACGGGAAACCCAGAACAGACTGCAGTTCCTACCGGCCAATTTCCCTCCTAAACGCCGAACCAAAAATCCTCGCCAAGCTCCTGGCCAATCGCTTGGTCAAGGTCATTAGTGCCTTAGTACACCCAGATCAATCCGGCTTTATGCCGCACAGGAACACGGCCCTGAATCTACGTCGAGTCCATGGGGTAGTAGCTAGAGCACATACTCTCCGAGAGCCAGCAATGATCGCGTCCCTGGACGCAACCATGGCATTCGACACTATTGAATGGCCTTACCTTTGGGCAGTATTGGCCAAAATGGGTTTCGGCCCTAACTACATAAACTGGGTACGACTTCTGTATAACGAACCCCTAGCCCAAGTGGTGGTCAACAATAAGTTATCAGCTACCTTCCATTTGAGTCGGGGAACCAGTCAGGGCTGCCCGCTTTCGCCTCTCCTCTTCGCCCTGGCCCTGGAGCCTTTGGCAGCCTGGATCCGTAGGGATCCCAGGATACGGGGATTAGAATGGTCTCCCGGCTGGGAGGACCGAATCTCCCTCTACGCAGACGACCTGTTGCTTTATCTGGCCTCTCCTAGGAAATCCCTTATAGTGGTCTTAGATATCCTGGCGGTATTCGGTCGATACTCTGGAGTAAGTCGCTTTTGTTTCCTCTGTGGGGCGATCCACCCGTCCCTCCCAAGAACTGCCCCATACAAATCAACACGGCAGGCTTCAAATATCTGGGGATTTTCATTTCGCTAGATCCCGCAATCCGGTATACTCAAAACCTTCTCCCCCCCCCTTCGTAGGCTTAAAAGCGATATTGCCAGCTGGAGGTCGCTACCCCTCTCCCTTCTGGGCAGAGCCGCCCTATTCAAAATGATGTCCCTGCCTAGATTCCTATACACCTTGCAAAACACCCTGGATCCTGTTCCCGCCAAATATTTCAAGGAAATTGAGGGTCTACAGAGAGACCTGTTGTGGGATGGAAAACCTCGAATCGCCCTGACCAAACTAACACTGAATTGGTATGACGGTGGTATTAGCCTCCCAGATATCAAGAAATACTACTGGGCGGCTCACCTAGCAGCCATCAACCACGGCATGTATGGCCGTGCAGACGATCCCGGATACGCCATGGATAAATGGCTCCTCCCAGGTGGTAATTATAACAGGGCGCTATACTCACGGCCCAGACGATACACCTTGACTGGCCCCACCAAACATTCTGTCCAGATTTGGCATGACGTTATCGCCTCACTGGGATGGAAAAACACGCTGACATTAGCCACTCCACTTTGGGACTCAGAAAGATTGGGCGACTTATGGAAATCGAAGGGTTTTGACAGATGGGACCTTATCGGTATCTCACACATTGGGGACCTTTGGGGGGACGGAGGGGTCAAATCCTTTGACACGCTCCAGGCGGACTACGATCTGGCAGCCACCGAGTATTTCCGCTACCTGCAGGTCCTGCACTCACTGCAATCTTCGCTGCCTAGGGGGACTTTCCCTCCAGAGGCCTCTCCGCTGGAGAACAGAATATTAGACGGCCACCTTCCCGAGAAAACCATCTCCCTGATTTACAAAAAGTTAATTAACAACATGGAGAGTCCCCTTCAATCACTCCGTGAGAAATGGACGCAGGATGGGGTGGAGGTGGATGATGAGGACTGGCAGATGGCGGTGTCTTCCCCCAGAGAGGTCGCTATTCCGGCACGTTTGAGGCTGGTACAGCTTAAAATCCTCCACAGAATTTATATGACAGGACCCCGTTTGGTACACATGGGATGGTCTGATAATGGGAACTGTAGGCGGCGATGTGGTCACGTGGGGACATTCATACACACAATTTGGGAGTGCGAACATATCATATCCTTCTGGCTCAAGATCCATGACACTATTAATGCGGTACTACAGGTTCACCTCCGCCCAGAGGCAAGACGATGCCTCCTCAATCTGTGGGAACCTACAGATCTCAACACAAATCAGACACGGTGGGCTACACTGGGGTTCATGCTGGCAAAACGTAACATTGCTCAACTATGGGGGGCCACACTACCACCCACACTGGCAGCATGGGAGAAGAACCTTGACTGGTGCATGTTTCGGGAGAAAACAGTCTACCTGGCAAGAGGGTGCCCCAAAAAATGGTCCCGGATATGGAGCCCCTGGAATACCTACCGGGGAGAGATCTGTGTGCCTCCTGATTGTCACGAACAAAATGACCCCCACACCCTGTAACATTCCTCTACCATGTAGAAATCCGACGTATTTCCTCCTGTACCGACTGTAATGTATGATTTGGCTAACCCTCTGCAATGTTTAATGGAACCAATGTATGTTTAATAAAAAGAATTATAAAAAAAAAAAAAAAAAAAAAAAGAATTGCAGACGTTTCGGCTCTGTTGGAACAGGAGTCAGAGGAGAGCGCAGATCGCGCGTCCTTATGCTCCTGAGATCCCCTTGGCCATGTGCACTGCTCTGCCACATGGGGGTAATTGGGCTGCGCTGACTGGCTGGGCGGCGAAGGGCCTGACTACACTAGGGGACCTGTATGGTGATGGCATCTTGCTTCCCTTTGGGGCATTACAGGAACGGTATGATCTGTCTCGTGGGGATTTCTTGCTTTATTCGGCGCTCACTGCGGCCATTCAAACGCATTGGAAAGAGGGGCTGAGTGAACCGCAAACCTCGATGGCCTGCCAATACGTAGTACTGGCAACAGGGACCTTTAAAGCAGTCACCTGCCTGTACCGACGTATGACGCACGAGGCACTGACTCCATTACTGACACTGCGGCAAAAGTGGGAGGAGGACTTAGGCGAAGAGATTCCCGAGAAAGCGTGGGCTGAGCTGGTTGAGCGGGCGTGGACGACTACTCGAAATGCACGATTCCAACTGGTGCATTTCTACATACTACACAGGGCATACCTTACTCCAGCAAAAATTAATAAATACTTCGACACAAACTCGGCACTGTGCCCGCGTTGCAGCACGGTGGGTGCAGATTTTCGTCACATGATGTGGGGTTGCCCCCAACTTGGGACCTATTGGGAGGAGGTTGTTACACTCTTGCAGGAAATCACGGATAGGGATGTAGAGCCCACTATAGGCCTTTGCCTGCTGCACTGGTTCCCCCATACCTCCAAGAACAAGATTACAAGCAAGTTTTTGGACTTGGGCCTTCTCTTGGCAAAAAGGGAGATTACAGCTCATTGGAAATCCAAGAAGGGCCCAAGTGTTCAGAGATGGCAGTCAGACCTCCTTAAATGGGCTGAGTGTGAGGGAACTGTTAGGTTACAACTAGCGAAACGGACCAATAGTGAAAAAGCGCTAGAGGCAGCAAGGGCTTGGGAAAGCCTAGTAGTCTTGCTCAAAATCCCAGACACAGTTTCGGATGATGACCTTGTCACCGATGACCCGGCTGCTCAGCCCTAATCGCTTTATATTCTGTGTGGGTGTAGGTATCCCTGGCATCTCCGATCATGGCTGCCTCTGATGCTGAGGAAATATATTGTTGAATGATGTAATGTACCATCCTTGCACTCATTCGTGATGCACCTAATCGTTGGTATGATTGTCTACATGTGATACGCCAGGGAGGGGGGAGGGATAGGAGGGAGGGAAGGGGGTTCGCCTAGTAGCAGCAAGGGTCCGGCAAGAGGGATGCTTTTTTTTACATTATCCCCAAAGCTAATTGGTTGTTGCTAATTTATTTGTTTTTTAAGAGTTTGCTGACATTCGCTTCTATTGTGATACAGAGTGATATTCGTTATATATGGGTCATTTCTATGCCACCTGTTCTTGGACGCGACCATGTTGTAATCTCCTTGCGTAACTATCCGCTTGCTTATATATCCTGCTAATGATTGTATTGATTTGGTTTGGAAATAATAAAAACATATTTAAAAAAAAAAAAAAACTATGTCCTTCAAAAATGCACTGCTGTCAGTAGACAGGCTTCCGGGCAACTTCATAGGGTTAGGAATTGACATACATAGCATACCAAATGCTTCAATTTAACCACAGATTATAGAATGAACCAGGGAGGTAGCAAAAACTGGAAAATAAGGCAAGTGAGCCTACTTAAGGAGTAAAAGGAAGCTTGGGAAATAAATCAGTGGGTAGTAGAATACCATTTTCTCCTAAATGCCTGCTTCTGTATGGTATAAGACAACTAGATAAAAAAAAATGCAGCCAGCTAAGACATAAAAGGCACAAGATGAGGAGGAAGAGGAAAATCTGGATACTAGTGATGCCCATTTTCACAACACATTTATGACACCTCTGGGAAGAGTCTGCTGGTTTCACAACCCCTAATTTCCACAAGAGCTTGGGATTTGAGGAAGAACAAGTGCATCAGTTTGAGGGAAAAGCTTTCCCTAGTTATGGGACAGCTGTCGAGTGTTCGCAATGGTACACAAATTAGACTGCCTATGCTTCAAGCCATGTATGGAAAAACAAGGGACACCCTACTCACATGGAACCAGGGTACTTTACAGTTTTACAGACAACAACAGTTCCTGTGGAAAATCAACAAATGATACTAGTATATAATAGCACAATCACAATAATCGAAGGAAAAGAGATGTCTGAAAGAGAAGAGGCATATAACACAAATTTTGTATGAAAATACGTTGTTTTATATAAAGGGGAGAGGATATGGCCTAACGGCTAGGGCGGTCGACCTCGAATCTGGGGAACTGGGTTCGAGTCTCGGCTATGACGCTGAACATCCTGTGATTCTGGGCAAATCACTTAATCTCCCTGTGCCTAACAAAAATGAATGTGTCCTCATGTAACGCAACTGGTGTTATGTAAAGCGCTCTGATACCCGATACTTTCGGGTCAAGTTCGCGCTATATAAAACTCTGATAAAAAATAAATTAAAAAAATGTAATCACATTATTTTAAATCTAGTGAATATCTATATGGATTTCCTGGAACAAACGTATGCCTTGTCTGCACAGAACATATATCATCCCAACATAAAATGCTGGAAGCGTTACATCGATATTTTTCTAATCTGGTCTGGTCCTGAATATGACTTCCATGAATTTGTAAAATATCTGAATAATGTTCAAAAACATCTAACATTCACCTCTACCATACAGAAGTCAGAAATTGCTTTTTTAGACCTGGCGATTAAACATGAGAATGGAGCACTCTATACTGGTCTCCATAGAAAACCCACAGAAAGAAACACCCTTCTCGCATATAACAGCAATCACCCACGTGCTCTAAGAGATGGACTACCATTTGGCCAATTTCTACATCTTCGCAGAAATTGTTCACGTAAAGAAGACCACATGAGGGAGGCACAAATACTGAAAGCAAAACTGTTGGCTAGAGGTTATCCAAATAAAATAGTGTGAAATTCACTCAAGCGAGCATGGTTTTGCCCCAGAGAGGAACTACTCACCACTAGAAATAAACCGCCCCTTAAAAAACTGATTTGTGTCACAACTTTTGGGATACATATGAACAAAATCCAGAAGTTAATTAAAAAAAAACTGGCACCTTAGCCAAAATATAGATCCCTTTTTTGAATTACCTATGTTTGCATTTAAACGTGGGAAGAATATAAAGGATCACCTGGTTCATTCCTCCACTCAAAACAATACCAGGCAAAAGTCTAGAACCTTAGAATCAGCCTGGGGATTGCCAGAAATCAAAGGTCATCGCAAGTGTGGGAATTGTGTGGCATGTGTTTTGACATTTGGCACGGATACTTTTGAACATGGGCATGTGAAACATTCTCTCAACTTTCTTTCAAATTGTAATACAAGGAATGTGGTATATTGTACTGAATGAGGGCTATAACTGCTTGTGTAGTAGTGGTTGACATGGGTGGGAACTTCTGGGTGCGACATTTCGGCGCTTGTTTTATTTTATAGAAATAGTTCCTTTGGTTTATATTTAATTGAAGTTATAAACTTTAACCACTAGAGAGCTGCTATTATATGTGGCTATGAACTGCTGATATGCATTGAAGGCACAAAATTAAACGCTATGCTGCTAGCAGTGCAGTGCTGTGTTGTGAAAACCAAGATGCAGGCTTGGGGCAAGAAGCGAATTCCACCTGCAAACTCATTTGAAAATGTTATTTGAGGTTCACAGGACGTGGGAGCCGTAGCTGGGGATATGGTGGATGGAGCCTGCACAGGCATGCCGTGCCGAGCAGCTGTGGTGTTGGCGGGGCTCTAAGGCAGCGTTGGCTGCCCTAGAGGGGAGCAGCATCCTCTGGCGCGTTTTGTAGGCACGCCATGCCCAGCAGAACTGGGGGGGAGGGAGGGGTCTATGAGGCACCGTCGGCTGGAGGACAGCAGTGGCCCGGGTGAAAGAAAATTGTTTATAGTTCTGAAAATGCGCTCTGTATACTATGTAGCTGCTGTGCTTGTAACAGTAGCTAAAAATTTATGATTATGTGTATTTTGTGGCTCCCAGGATGTTGGAGCTGGAGGTATGATGAGTGGAGTCTGCACATGCGCGCCATGCCGAGCAGCTGCAGCGCGGGAGGGGCTCTGAGGCAGCATCGGCTGTTTTGGAGAGCGTGGCAGCCCCGGTGAAAGAAGAAATTGATTAGAAAAAATATACTTGTGAAAATGTGCTTAGTACAGTCCGTAGTGGTTCTGCTTGCAACAGTAGCTACAAAATTATGATGATGTCAATACTGTTAAGTCCGTAGCCATCATGATGCTTATACTAGTGGAAATACGCTCACTAAAGTCTGGAGCTGTTCTGCCTGCAGCTGTAGCAAAAAATAATATAAAAAATGCTGTAAAGTCCTTAGCTATCCTGCCAGCAAATACGTTGCGGTAGGGGAAGTCGGTAGATGTCATGCCTGCAACACCAGCTAACAAAATGTCTGTAGCAAAATAGTGCTCACAAATTGAAAATAAAACAATCAGAGTAAGGTCACTTGTAAAAGAACCAGTCCTTGTGGGAGGTTACAACTTAAGACAAAGAGGGACTATTAAGGAAATTCACCATAGAAAAAAGAACATTCCCAAGAGCCAGTGCATAACATGGGCGGAGCTTAATGCCCATGTCCTGAATACAGCATGTCTCAAAAATAAACCACAAGCGCTGCCGGGCGAGACCTAAAAATCATAGTGCAGTAGGAGAGAGGAATATACCTCAGTTCTAGAACATGGTACTAGGTTATTCCCTTACTTTCACAAAGATAAGCGGATACTTGCGATTACAAATTAAATGATGGAACTTGGTCAACAGCTATAAAACCAACAAAATTCAAATTACTTTAAAAAATATATAATAACTTCCTCTGCAAACCAGTTACCTTTTTTTTTTTTTAACATTCTTATTACTAAAACAAGAGTTGCTGCGAATGAAAGTCAGTCATGTAATGATTTTTGCATGTCCTACGAGAATCCATTAGTTGTGCATTTAATTTTAATGCCCAGGCCGAGTACAGCCCTTTAAATCAAGTGAACTACATGGAGAGTAACAAGCGACTTCATGAGTTTAAAAACTAGCTTGCAATTAGCCTTGGAGCCTCGAACTTTGGGTAGATGGCTGTGCAGGCGTCTTACTGTAGAATACGTGTGGCTCAGCTACAGGTTAATTTTTTTTAATCTTTCGGGAAAGTGACTAGAGGTACCGCAGATAATAGTGGTGAGAAACAAAAACTTAGTAGGAGTGGAGTATGCATTACTCATGATAGAGGGTGACATTTGTATAGAATATTTGGTCAGGATGTTCGCTTCCAGTTCTTTTTGTGAAAGAAGGCTTGTCATGTCAGCAAGGCCATTGATATCAAAGTAAGCTGTAACAGAAGCAGCTTTACAGAACTGTGTAGGGGCCTAAGGCAATAAATAGAATCAACCACAGTGGCTCACGTCTGTGTCATTTAGAAAGAATAAAGACATACTGAGGGCTCCCAGTTAGCTGTGAAAGGTAATAAATGACATGAAGAATGTGTATGTGCGCACACACACACACACACACACACACACACACACACACACACACACCATAAATAACCAAGGTGTTCAATGATCCCCTTTGGCATGGACTCATCCTGGCCAAATGCTATAGTCCACCATGCACCCTTCGAGGACCTTTTGAACAAAGAAATGTCATTGTCTGGACACCTCTACACCTTCCCTCTCATGTGCTAAGCAATAAGAGACGCGCTAATTTGAACCAGTGTGACCAACAAGCACACTTCCTGTGATATTAGCCCAAGAGCCTACTGTGTCACCTTCGATATTTGAACTCCAACTCTTTTGTCCTGATGATCACCCCGATAATGGCTTAGGCAGAGTTGAAACATTGACACTTGGGGCTAACTTGGACAATAGTTAAAATATGGGATGGGACTGTAATACGTTCTGTTCCTTCACTAGATTCAATATTGAACCATTGCAGCCGAGTTGGACAGCTTTAAACCAGCCAACTTAACATAGCAAAATAAATCCTTCTGCGGGTCAAAACCTTCCTTTTTAGGTTGAAGCCTACCAGGCAGCAAAGCTGTCTAGTTGCTATAGACTTCTTGGGGACATTCTGAAATATGACCTGAGAATGCATTTCACCCATAGCTTACCATTGGTTTTGTGCTTTGTAACTCACATTTGCTTGCTTTATTTGTTTTAGGCTGTACAACATGTCTTTGTCTCTCCTGGGGAGCCAATCCTGTTTACTATATTCGTCCACAAGTGTTCGCATTCTGTAAACAGGCCTTTAAATTTTGTAATGTCACATTTGCTGTGCATTCAAAGACAAGTTAAATGTCAGACTCTGTCCTCTGAGGGAACTTGGTGTTTACTTTTCTTTCTCGGACTTAAAAGTGAGAGGATTTAGCTGAGATTCTGGGGGTGGGAAAGGAATGGCTTTTTTCTAGTACACAAAATGTAAATGTCTAAATGAACTGTGCAAATGTATCAGAATTAGGAAAGCATAAATGAAGCATTTGTTTTGTAATTCTGAAGTGTGCTGTACACAAATATTTTACTACGATCACAACAAATCAATACACTAGCTGATACCATTATCACACATTGTTTGTGCGCTGCATAGTTTTATCAGTAAAACTGTGTGTGTGTGCAAATGTAATGGTCATTTCAATTGAAAATGTATTGTCTGTAATGGCAGTCCACTACCACACCATCCATTCTTCACTCTACACCACTCCAAGGCATTCTAAGCCACTCCATTACACTCCACGCTACACCACTCCACTCTAAGACACTTGGCTCCACTTTACGCTATGCCACTATGATTTCCACTCTATGCAAATCCACTCCACACCACTTAACTCTAGGCCACTCCACTCTACGACATTCATCCACACTATCACTCTACGACGTTACTTTACTCTACGCCACGACACTCTACGCCACGACACTCTACGCCACGCCACGACACTCCACGCCACGACACTCCACGCCACGACACTCCACGCCACGACACTCCACGCCACGACACTCCACGCCACGACACTCCACGCCACGACACTCCACGCCACGACACGCCACGACACGCCACGACACGCCACGACACTCCACGCCACGACACGACACTCCACGCCACGACACTCCACGCCACGACACTCCACGCCACGACACTCCACTAATCATTAGCCATGCTGAACAGCAGTCACACTGATGTACAACATGGTTACAAACACATTGGCAAAGCGAATAGCTCCTGCATAGGCGAGACCTATTAGCTTTGCAATGCTTGTTAATATTAGTAAGCCACCTTTAGGGAAGGCCTTGTTAGCCCACCAGGCACGGTGCTTAATATTAAAAGAAAGGCATGTTTCTTTTGCAGTTAACATGCCCTGTACAGTGAAAATACAAAATTGCAGTTTTTTCTGTAACAAAGCCAGTGGTTCTATTGGCTAACATGGAGTTTCACTAGCCACCGCGCTAAGTGCTAACTTCCATTGGGAACCACCAAAGATATTACTTCAAGGTATCAAATTAATTGTTACATTAAAAACGACTCATTGCTAAGACCAAATTCATGGTAACTTAAAAAGCCAACACTTTGTTGCCCAAACCTTCGGTAGCCTTTCCTGTTGACCTGCAACAGTTGGCATCCGAGACAACATACCACACCTGCACCCCCCCTCCCCTCTGCTAGGAAGTGTGAAATCCTCCCAGGGACGGGGAACAAAGAATTGCTAATGGAAGGAGGTGTGTCCTCCCCCAACAGAATGACTACCAGGCAGTGGCAACAGATGGCCCAGCTACCAATAGGCTACCACCTCAGTTGAAGCAAATGGCAATCACATCTCTGCCTGCTTGCTCCTTTGTAGAGGCAAAAAAAGAAAAACATACCCTGAAAGGGATATTTACTTAGGAAATTTCATGCTGAACCATTAATATAAGAGGACTCTATATGCGGTTAAAATAAAGAGATGCTCCTTTAGGTAAGATTTGAAGAATTGGAAGAAGTTTACATTTGTCTGGTTCATATATATGTTCTTAGCAGTCAGGTGGCTCTCTTCTTCCAGGATTTAATCACTAATGTAACTGACTAATGGCAAGAGAAAACAAGCATTTGCAATGCAATAGGTCTCGCATTTACGCGAGTTTGAGCTATTGGCATTGTAAATGGCAATGCCTTTTTTTATGTTTTGGTTTTTAAAACAAATAAAAGAAATAGTAATTTTATTTTTTTTACTTTAATAAGCGCGGCGCCGTCTTCACGGACACCGCGCTATGTTGCTTTTGGTATTGTAAATAACAATGCCTTTTAATTTTTTTAAAGACATTGCCATTTACAATGTCAATAGCTTAAAATAATGTCATTGCGAGACCTATTGCATTGTAAATGCTTTTTTTGGGGACTGAGGCCTAGCAGGGCCTTGGCCCACGGCCCTTTCTGACCTCTCTTCAGGATCTGTACCAGCGCGTGCGTTTTCTGCTGGCACTGCCCACTAAAAGATGCTGGACCTGTTTGCAACGCTAAATACAATGATCAATTAACCTTTCCTGCTATTTACCCGGCTGTCTGGCAAGTATTACATTTTCACACCTGTCCAGCACAATGACACTAAAAATAAGACACTTTCTGCTATTGGTCTTGCTGGCTACTGCACACAATAGCTCATTTTATATTCATCTTGCAGCCCCACTAACAATACGTTTTTTGTCGTCTATGTACCTAACACGCCAAAACAAAAACATTATAGATGTTTTTTGCAGTTTATCCACCTGTTGATTTCACGGAGAAGTTTAAGATGGAGGTGAAATTCGCCCGCCTTTTAACACACGTTTAATCGTGTGGTCCGTCTTTAAAAAATCTCGCTAAAACTTTTCTGCACATGTAACAGACACAGCATGAACGTTCTGCGGTAGTAACGTGCACCTTAACTTCACCACTGCCTTTAACAAAGAGCGCCACAGCTGTACCACTGCTTTAACACCCCCTGTGCAAATACGATGACAATTGGTTTTATTCGACTTTTAAAACAAAATCCCTTCTTAGAATAAAACGAAAACGTTGCAGACAGGCATACAGTGGATGAAAGCCAGGGGGAAACCGTGAAAGACCTCATGCACATACACAGGCAGGGAGAGGAGAGGTGGTCCAGCAGCTTTCCAGGAACCGGGAGGGAGAGAGTTAGGGAAGAGTCAGACAGCTTCAAAGAAATGTTTGACAGGAGGGATCGAGTGCCCGCGGGCCGGGATTGTTTGGGAACCATTGTGCCCTTATCGCCTGTACTCAATACGAGAGAAAACACAACACGAGAAAGGGGAAAGGTGGGATTAGCTTCTCTGTGTTTCTTCCCAGGGTGGGGGGTGATGGGATTACAACGATACAAACAAGCGCCCCCTCCCATCCCTTAACAGCTCTTCCCCTACCAGCATGCCCGCGATACTGAAGGTGTTACAGCAAACAAATGGACGGAATGCTGACAATGCAAACATTCTCCCCCAGTCAAAAGATCTTGGTTAAATCCATTGCGATACTGAAGGGGCAGAGTGGTTTCTCCCACATTGGGGTCCTCCCGCTTGAGACCCCAGGCGCCTGGCACGGTGCAGCTTTAAAGGCAGGGCAAATCACTGCAGTCCACTCACCCCGGGGAAGGATAAGGTGGCCTGAGGGGCAAAGTGACGCTTTAAAGTAGGGCGAAACTGTGCCGGGTGTTAGACGAGTGCCCACCTTGCAGATCACGACAGGACATACAGCAGAGCAACTCCTCTAGGCGCCAGCACCAAAGTCAATACACGGGCAACAAACAGCACACACAGTACTGGCGGGATCTGGACCCTCCTCCCGCTCTGCCTTCTGCGGGGTGCAGCAGGTCCCGGGTTGGATCCCAGAGGTACGACTGCACTGCTGTCTGTTCTCGCATGCATGCACTGGAGGGAAGCAGGGGGCGCGCGCGCTCGTGTCCCAGACCTGCCTGCCTCACGGCTTGCAGTTAATACTGTCTCGCGCTGACCCCACAGACAGCCCGCGCGGGCGCGAGCCCAGCGCCCTCCCTTCTCCCCCAGGAGCAGACCGCCCACATGCCATTGGCCAGCACCGAGAGGGCTGGGACGGCTGGGCGGGGCCTGTGCCTCCCTCCGGCCAGCTAGCTCGCCGTGGAGAGTAACAACGCGTGCAAACGAAGCGAGTGGCCGTGCTTTGGCTGTTGCGGGTCCACATGCTCGGTATGTTGCGATCGAAAAATATCCACTCGCTAATTCATTCGTCCTTTTCAGGCAACAAGTCTACTCCATGTGAGGTGTAATGAACTGTTTCTATACACGAGCGGCCATGCATTGTAAAGTAAGCCTATCGCGGTGCACTTCGCGTTACGAAAAGCTTTAGTTCGTTCATACCTTCATCCATTGATTCATCTGCATCTATGCAGCTCTTCAAAGAGCAACTTACAGAAGAGATCGGACCATAACGTGGTCATTCTTGTAACTGATCCCGCCATATGATTTGAGGCGCTATATAAAATCCTTCATTAAATCATGTGCCTTTGTCTTGTAATTAACTACATATAGGTGTACTGCAGCTAACCGAATGCAAACCAACTAAGCACTCACTGTTACTATTCCTACTGCATAGTAATCAGCGCCACGCCAAAAGCGTTATTTTTTTTATTTATTCACTCAAATACTGTAGCAGGCCAGCGCTATCCAGATTGTAACAAAAACAAGAAGCGCCCGCCATTATTCATTAAGGGAAGCATTCCGGGAGTGTTGTGTGCGGCCCGCCATGTAAAACGGAAAGCGCATGGCCCGCTGAAGAAATAATGAAAGTGAAAGCGTGCATGGTACCGCGCAGAAGAATAAACAAGCATCGATCTCTTGTCTTTATGGGTTTCTAATTAGAAACACATGGCCCCATAAAGATAAGAAAGTGCTTTGCGACAGACGCAAAGCAGACGAGCCAGTCCGAATGGGCCGGACCAAAAAGCGGCAACCAAAATACCCCATTTCCAATGGCAGGCCACCGTTTACCATAAACGGTGACGCAAGCCAATGGGAATGAGGGGCGGGGCTTCAAGCCCTCTTCTCAAAGTCCTCAATAGCAATAAATCTCGCCGAGCGAGCAGCGCATGCGCTGCAACGCTAGGCGAGACCTAAAAAACACTACTTATGGCACTGACAATTTATACAACAAGCATTAGCATAGCCAATAGGTCTCGCCTTTGGGACCTTATAAGTGTTTAGCCATGTAGCACATTATCGTGGGAGCTGTGCCGCCAGGGATTGAAGAGCTATAAAATTACTACACACCGGGTCATGCAGTCCGATTCAGGAATACATGCCTGCCTCAAGAAACATTTACGGACACATTTCAAGGCTTTTTAATGCAATGCCATACTCGCCACCAATACACTGCACTCTGAGATCGCAAAGCACTGGTTGTACATGTGAGGTCAGACATGTCACAAGCACCATCGTGCACTGTACTTTGAGATGTCCTGCTTTCAGAAATGTCACAAGCACTGACAACCTGCCATAATGTGAAAATCATTAAAAAAACGAAAATTCCTACCATCGCAAATGCCATAAGGAGACATGATGGCTGACTGTTTAAACACTCTCTGCTGGCATCTGCTTTGGTCTGCAGGACATACATTTGTACTCAGGCAAGGTCAATTCAGCCTTCCATCTCCAAGGTCAGTAAATGGAGCACGATTAAACTGGGAACAACTAACACCTGTTATGTACAGCGCTTCGAAACGGCAGAAGTGCAGTTTAAAGTGATATGTAAAAGCAGGTTATTATTATAAGCTTCAGTCTCAGGGGTGTGGAATTTAATAAAATATCTACTTGTGCATGGGGCAGGTTGCTTCATAAATCTACTTGCCCTGTAACAAAATCCACTTGTCCCTTTTGTTCCATGTAGTGTAGTGACAAATTATGGCAGCAATCCCAATATATAAGAGCTCTGCTATAGCCCCTCTGATTAGGCCAGAGCAGGGTTTGAATACTAGCAATTCCCTTATTTTGCCACCTTTATGCAGATCTACATACTGGGGCTGAAGGTAGTGGTAAGCATTAGTTCCAGGACTGCAATGGCCTTTTAAGTCTATGCAAACCTACTAACTTGCTTGTTTTATGGGTTTTCACCAGCTCTCCGCTAATCTTTTACCATACTGAGAAAGGTTGGAAATTTACTCCTGACAATGGCAGGCGTAAAACTTGTTCCAGAGTTGGCGAAAAAAATGGTTGGAGGGAAAGTAAACTTGCAAACGCTCAACAGATTTTTGCATGGGCAAATCTACACATTCATGTTTGCTCGTGCTAAAATGTAGTTCAGAAACATTTTCTAGGTTTACGATTTCATGACCTACTTCTGTAAATTCTTGTGAATTTATGAAAGCCATAAATCTGCACTACTGCACGGACATATACTTTGGGTGCACTTTTAAGATTTCTTTAATATTTGGGCCCCTAATTAGGTCTGGCGTTAACCAATTTGTTTGTGTTTATTACAATTCTCTTTCACTGCCTATCGGCTGGCTTCACTATGATTGACAGGATTCTGCTTTTCACAAGGAGCATATTGGCACACAAAGTAGTTTTGTTCAGTGTCTCTAATGTAACGGGTTTGGGATATACCAGGAAGTATTGGCGCACTGCTATGTTTGCGTAAATGTAATCGTTCTGCCATACGACACGGTGCAGCCAGGATAGGCTTCCGGTACAGAGGTGAACCAGTGCCTGTCTTCGGCCTGAAGCGCACCCGTGACAGGTTTTCAGACGGCGAACTCACTGTATCCTTATTGACAGGCGCTTTAATCGTGGATCGCCATTATCCTGACACCTTCTGACAAAGATGCTTCTTATACAGCCCTGAAGAAGTCACGGGATACTTCCTTTGTGTGACGAAACACGTGTTGGCTGGTTGTGTTCGTAAAAAATTAAATATCTGAAAGAACTATTGTGTGGATACTAATTATCAGATCTTGCGAAATACAAGTGACTTTTTTGACAATAAGGAATTTACCTAGCTTACGTGTGCCCGGGACTTTGGTTTTTAGTTTTGTTCAGTGCCAGGAACTAATGTGGCAAATGTGTGCTTGTTATAATGGTGAGGGCCTGGCAGCTCCCACGCCAATACAAAAACCATGCCAAACAAGACACTTATTTACAAAACCAAAAGGCTGACCACCAATTTCAGACCTACTGACTTTGCCAATGCTTGTTTATTTTTGTTTCCCATAATCTTGTTGAAACTGGTTACACCGATTTTTCCATTAGGAATATTTTTGGGAAATACTAGCATGCATCAACACATTTTATAAATGATGCTGCAAAGAAATGGTCCCTTACATTTTACAGTAGTTTAGCAAAATGTTTTTTCCTAGTTGCATTTGTTTGTGAACATTTTATTTTGAAAGAAAAGAATCATCCATCTTGCTTTCAAGCTTCTGCAAATATTTGCATCTAATTAAAGAGCATTCTGGAAGCATTATACATAGCCTCATATTGCTAAACTTTGAGAACGTGTGTACACATGTTTGTCTGGGAACCACTGTCAGTAGTGCAGTCCGAGCTTACATTTCCTTAGAACGCTCACCCTAATAATAAAGGCTTTGCATTAATAAACCATAAATTCAAGTTCGAACAGCATTAACATATGAACACAAAAATTACCATAACTGCAGACAATGCCCTTCCTAGATTCATAATGTGGTACTGTAAACTTGCAGCCAAAGGGTTTGTGCTGCAGGTTTGTCCCAAGGACAAAATATACATGAAAACTTGTTGTCCTTGATCCCAAACAATATACAGTGGGCGTCAGGCTATAAGAATTCCACACCCCTGTATATCAGTGCTGAGCATTTCCACAGATCAAATCATTTCCCTGCCGTAGGAGATGATACCACAGTTGACCATTTCCCTGATGATGCTGCACGCTCTACCACATCCTTGTACCCCGAAATGCCGCTGCCCCGAGACCAGAGGTGCCACAAGCATCAGCAGTTTAATACCCCCATAGAGGTTCTGCTGCCAGCCCTGCCATCTCCATGAGAGGCCAAAGGTGTCAACATTGTCTTACGATCAGAGATACCTGAAGCACTAGACCGGATTTAAGAGAGGACACTGACTTTAGATCAGAGATGGCCCTGGCATTAAACATACCCTGGCAGAGATGCTGCAAGAACCCACACCAACATGGCATCAGAGCTGCCACAACTACCAACGCAGCCCATCAATCAGAGATACAAGCACCATCCCTGCCCTGCCCAGAGATGCCACACACACCACTACCGCAATGCTCTCGGAAATGTTACAAGCATCAACACGGTCATGCAGTCAGAGGGCAACAAAAAGTTCCCTACCGATGTTTGTCCAGGACAGCAAGTTCTTGCAAAACACCCAGACCCTAAGAGAGTCACACTAGCTCCGTTTATAAAGGACGATCTCCTTGAGAGAACAGCCAGCAACAATAAATTCCCAGGTACACAGAAATTACATAACAACTATTGGCAATCAATAGGTGTCGCATTTGCGAGAGTTAGAGCTACTGGCGCTGTAAATGTTTTTTTACATCATGTGTTTTGGGGTGGAGTGGATGTACGTGGTGTGTATTGGAATTATATGGTAAGGTGGAGTTATGTGGCTAATTATGCGGTATTTAGTGCATTGGAATGATGTAGAGTGGGATTGTGTGTTATGGAGAGTAATTATGTGGTATGGTATTTTGTGTTGTGGAGTGTTATGTAGTAAAATTTAAATATGAGGTGTGCTCTTGAATTTTGTGATGTGGAATTATGTGGTGTGGATTGTATGTCTGTGGTGTATTATGTAATTGTGTTGTTGATTTGTATTATGTGCTTTCTTGTGGAATGGAACTGTGTTGAGTTGATTTGTGTGGCGTGGTACTGTGTGGCGTTGAGTTAAATTATGCTGAGTGAAATTATGTAGCATGGTGTGGAGTGTATTTATGTGGATTGTTACCATGTGGTATAGATTGGTTTGATGTTGGGTGTATTTATGTGGTAGTGAGAAGTGTTATTATGTTTAGTTGAAGTAAGCTGTGCTGAGTGGCATGTGTAGTGTAATTATGCTGGGTGGTTTTGAATTGTGTGCTGGTGAATGGTGTGGTGTTGAGTTGTGTGGTGTTGTGTGTCACAGTAAACATCAAGTTATAATGAAGGTGGGGTGGGTTTGAAGGAAGGATGTAGGGAGGTAGGGTGGAAGAGATGTTGGAAAAGAGTGAAAGAAGGTAAGTGGTTAGGGTGGAAGAGAGTAACAGACGAAAAGGGAGGAAGGGAGAGAGGAGGTTTAAGGAAGGAAGAAACTGAAAGGACTTTGTGAGAAAAGAAGGAATTAGTGAACAAGAAAGTGAGGGAGCATGAGAGGAAGAGAGTGGGGTATAGAGGTGATGTAAAGAATGAAGGGAAGGTGGTACGGAAAAGTGAAAGGAACGGGGAATGAAGCAATGACCTACACCCTTCTGCTAAGTAACAGAAAATCCCACAAGCCAAAAAGACCTGGTGAGCAGGGAGGAGGAGAAGTCTATATTTACAGTAAATCGCCAACCTGAAGAGGCGATGTTGGTATAATTCAACAAATTATCAGTTAGTCATAAAACGTGGTATCCTTCCACATGAAAAACTACTGTTGACAGGACTGGGACAAAACGCAACCCACAAAGAAAAAGTTTATTAAAGTGAAGGATCACGTGGCTTCCCACCCGAGGTCATTAAAATAGGTAAATGTCACAAATGATCACAGTATCTCCAACCGTCAGTGAGGCCTCGGATTTCTTTTAATTAGAGCTAAATCTGAGGACGCCAAAATCCAATTCAAAATTTTTTGAGGATGGATGCAGAGTAACCTTTCACTCTAAAGAAGAGTTTCATGCTGATGAACGTATGTTCTAAACTAACTCTGCATACACTCTAGAGCAGAGGTCTTCAAACTTTTGGCTGCCGAGACCCCCCTGTCAAAAAAGTTTTAGGCATGAGGACCCCTCCTTACAAAAATTTCTAGAACTTAGTACTCCTCATAATTGGTGCTCCCTTTTTTCCGTTTTTACGGATTTTTACAGATAACTACAGACAGAAAACATTGTATATCCTGTCTGTATCTACTTTTAAAAGTGGAAAATACAGATAATTGGCTTCTTTTGGGTGACTCTATCCTGAGTTTATTGACTTTCAGGCCAATAGTTGTACATATTGCCAGTATAGGGAGTTATAAAGCTCACAGAGATTTGCTTAAATTAATTGTTGCATTTCTCAACAGGTATTTGTGCTATTATGCCAATTGTTTGATGTGTGTATTATATTATTTTGGCAGTGTAATTTGCTAAAACGCGACAGGCATCAAAGTATGAGTGCACAACTATCTGTTAAGTAAATGTGGAAATATACGAGTTATCACATCATCTGTTCACAAAACAAAATAAATATGGATAAATACAGACAGCAAGAGACTGGTTTGAGTAGAAAAGGTTTCTCAGCAATTCTTTTAAGCATGGCCCACTCTCCTACTACCCTCCTTTAGCCTCACTGCTGCAGGTGAAACCTGCCTTCTAGTTCTTACTTTCTCTGTCTCAGGGTTGCTACCCTCAGAGATCAGGACCTGGGCCACAGCCCTCAAGGCAACCACAGACAATGCAGTATCTAGGATAGACTCACCTACCCATCTCTGTTACTCAGGGTCCATGCCAACCACCACTGCTTCTTGCCCTCCCCCAGGTTTCATTCTGCCCCATCAATAAAAATTGGGATGCAAACCACCACCTGCTTACTCCTCATGGACAACCTCCATACTACCAGGGGGTGCTATGGAGCAGACCACCCAGTCCTGCCTCTTCAGGGTCACACCTTACTTACCTTCTCCAGTGTAGACATTGCATCCCTCTTTACTGAGAGGCCAGGCTCTGAGGCCAGCCTTAGAGCGCCGCTAAGAACTCTAGTTTGCATAGGGACACTAAATTACACTATGCTACCAGGTCACTATGGATCGAGATCTCAGAATGAAGGCCAAACACCATGGCATTTATTTACTAAAGTATGCATTGGCGGGTGCATAACACAACGCAATAAAGCATACAGGCCTTTAAATAGTAAGTAGATTGACACTAACTTTTGTGTAGCCTTTCAGCGTGTAAGCGCCCTTACAAAACATTAGTAAAAGAGGGTCCATGCATCCACTCTCAGGCTTTCGTTTTACAAATTATTATCAGGTGCAGCAATCCAACTGATCTTAAACATTGGAGGACTACAATTCCCAGAAAGCAATACTTTGTTCAAAAACAGGCTGAACAGGAAACAGTGTTCCTCTGTACAGAGAGACCAGGTTCTAAATGAAGTTTGAGGCAAATTAAAAATTGTTCAATCCACCTGTTCTCCAGAAAACCATTAATGTCAAAACATAGTTTCCTGGTTAATATGTGGGATAATAATGGAAGGGAGACCTTGTAGAACAGAGCCAGGGCATGGCAGTCCCACTGGAGGGGTGAGAGGGCAGCACCCACCCAAGAGAGCCCCAGTGTGGGAGACACACTCCTTACTCACAACAGAGGGAGACCTTGTGGCACAGAGAGCAAGGCCTTGCCATGCCAGATGGAGGGTGAGAGGGCAGGACCCACCGAGAGACCCCAACTGTGGAAGACACCAGAGGGAGACCTTGTGGAATAGAGAGCTAAGCCCTGGCAGACCCACTGGAGGGGTGAGAGGGCAGGACCCACCTGAGAGAGCCCCAGTGTGGGAGAGACACACCTTACTCAGAGCAGAAGGATAGACCTTGTCTAAGACAGAGCTAGGTCTTGACCACTGGAGAGGTGAGGGGACAGGACCCAAATGATCCTGATGGTGGGAAATGCACTTATATAGCGAAACAGAGATCCATGCCTGCCCTGGACATGATGGCAGCGGGAGGAGTGGGAATTACAAACTTACTTTTCACATGATTTTAGGCACAGGCTGATGAAGTGATTTATCATTTTGCCCAAATTGATGTGATTACACGATGTTGCATTAAGCGCCGAATTCCAAAGGTTCCATAGTCGGCAGCTCTAGGCGCATCCTCCTACCGCTCATGTAAAATGGCACAATGTTTTCAATTTGTGTTTTAGAGTCTTACGGGTTTTTTTGCAGTCTGAGCTTTCACCTGCCATCCCCTATCTGCAGCTACACTATGCATTCCTTTGTTTACACATTGGAGCATCAACCACGGGTGGTTTCCCAGGTCTGGAGTGCTAGGCCCAAGGCCCTGCTGGCACGGTTCGCTATACTCATTATGCTACTCAGGGAAAAACTAAGAAACTGGTAAGATAACTTTGTTGGTGACAGAATACTGAGAGCCTCCGGTGTAGTGTGCAAGCCGCAGCTTTCAGTCCCAGCAGAAGATATACTTATTTTTTTACAGCTGATAATAAAATATGTTATTTAAGTGCCAATGGACGCTTTAATTATTTATTTTCAGACTTTTATATAGTGCTGGCTAGACCTGAGGGTATTAGCGCTTTACAAGACATGTTACACAGATACATGTACAAGATACAGAGACCATAGCACTGGTAGAAGAATTTCACCTTCATATAGTCTACCCGAAAGGGAAAAAACATTACAACAATTGTATATGTATATTTGTTTATGGTAAGAACTACATAATGTGGTGAACATTCTTGTTACAAAACTAGCCTGCACGTAAATGTGTCATTTTGAGTAAGGCTTCCAGCCAGACACGCTTTTTAGCCAACCGCAAATTGCATTGTGGGTTTGTAGGTTTACTTGTCCCGTTGTATGTATGGGCCAAGCAGACAGCATTCTAAGGGGATATAATACATCGGAACTTTGATGAGTAAGCCATGTCATTGTTTTTCATATAACAGCATCTAAGTATGTTGGGACTTCTAGGATCATGAGCAAAAGTAGTAAAAGTGAAACTTCAACTCCCAGCATGCATAGTGCTGTTAGCTGAAATGGGGGTATGGCTCTGTGCCCTGTCACGACACAGACCCAGCCAGCAGCTCTGGAACGCTGGTGACTTGCAGAATGTGTCATACAGGACACGTGACAGCCTGGCAGCTACACCACACGAGGGAGAGTGGGACCCCACGAAAATAAAAGTAGACGGGAAGGATGCAAATAGACTGCAGAGAGAGGACCCTGGGGGAGTCATGGGGTCCTCCAGGAATTCTAAGGGCTTCTAATGACCCCAGGGAGGTGAATACGAGCAGCTGTCCCTGTGATCCTGAAAGGGGGTCTCTTTCCCTTTGACACAAGAGTTCAAAGGGCACAGCTCTGGGGTTAAACACCCCCTCCGACTCCCGCGGCCATGCAAACATATCACCTGTCAGCAAACAGCCAGAGACAGCCCCTTGCGAGCCTCAGGTCCAGACCCTTCGCCAGAGCATATTTATGGCCCCAGTTCGCGGCATTTCCTGATGTTAAATCTGCAGTTTCTCTGATTGGAGGACAATCACCGATGACGCTGTATGCTTTCACAATGTCCTCCAATCAGAGAGCGCCTGAAGATGCCACTATTCGGAATCCAAAGCGAAGAGCAAACGTTTTGGATTCCAGATTCAGGCAGTTCCAGGCAAAAGTGCGATGGGAATGCGCGACCCCCTTTCTAGGACTCCACGCCCCCCCTGGGGGTCGCGCCCCACAGATTGAAGACCCCTGCTCTAGAGTGACAGACAAGGTGGTCTAACAATGTGGATGTTTAAGAGAATCTATCAAAGTCTTCCTCGAGTGGCGTCCGTCCATCCTGCAGTCTGAGAATAATGGATAGAAGAAAACTGTTCAGCCCATCAAATTTAAACAACTTTAACCTGAAGGAACTGGAGCTTCTAGTTACTGCTTGCCTTGATCGAAATCACTATGCCTGCTTAGGCAACGAGCAGGTGACCATTTTACCACCGCTGCAGCCATGTGAATAAATTCAGGAATGCATTTAATGTCCATGGCCCTGAGCATCGCTGTAGATCTTCGCTAACCCAGGTGCATGCTACAAGCAGGTACACATATGGCTCAAATGACTTTGGGAGTTAAGGTGGAGGTGCGGGCAGAGAACTGTGCCAGTGTCACACGATTACCTTGCTTACCCAGGACCTTGTCAATAATGGTAATTCTTGGCAGAGAAGATTTATGGCGGCTTAGTCGTATTCTAGCAGGCGCGCAACGCCCATTGGGCTGAAAGGGCCCCCCCCCCCCCCCGTCGTGTGTGGCAGCCCGGGCTGAGACAGCTTCCCGGGCACACACACAGCCGCACCCGAGTACTTCACAGGTCTTTAAAAGACCATTTGCTTGTTAATGAGGCTTTGTTGTTTTTTCACCCCCATCTTAGAGCCCCTGCATCTCCATTCTGCCTATTGCTGGAAGAATTAGCCCCTCCCGAAATTTTTTCTTAAAGCCACCCCCCCCCCCCCCCCGAAATTTGACTCTAGTTGCGGCTCTGTATTCTAGCATTACCAACTGGTATGAAAGTGAACAAATGCTACTATTACAGGATAATGTCAGATCTGTTTTATAAACATCTCTTCAAAAAGTCGTTGTGAGAGTTGCAGCCAAGTCATCAGCCGACCTAAAGCATTGTACTAGACTAGTGTGGTTTTTCACTCACTAGTGACGTGGAATTTGAGCAAGGCAAAAAAATGTGGCGGAAACAATACGTCTGCAAAACAGACTGAAAACGCCTGCAGTTTTAGACATGACCTGGTTCTTAAAAACAGCAAGAAGGGGCTAATGTATACATGGGAAGGGGGGGTGATCATGCTTCTATTCATTTCCATACGACAGCCACAAACATACCAACTTAAAGTCTCAAATTCACTGCCGCACTTCAACCACTATTTTCATTAAGAAAGTGCATGTCCAAATTAAACACTAGCATTAATCATCCCAAACTCAATCATTCACTTTTACAGGAAGTTGTGTACGAAGAGTATGTGGGTATCGGCCAGAACTGTCGACTTTGGAACTGGGGAACCAGATTCGAGCCTCGCCGTCCGCTCAACATCCTGTTATTCTGTGGGGTATCACTTAATCTCGCACAGGACTTAGACAGTGGATTCATGAGATTTATAAATAAATAAATAAAAAAATTTGCAGTATTATATATAATAAAGTATATACTATATATACACAACTGCAAAAAAATCCATAAATCATTTTCTTGGCCTTGTTTTGTCTAAGTGCAATTTGTCATGTTGAATTGGAGTGCTGCTTCAGATTATGTGGTCTTTTAATTCATGGGCTTGCGTTTAACAAATCGTTGTCTCTGGCTGGCTGTTGGTAATTCACACCAAGGAGCGAGGCATGGCTGCACATCACAAAACCAGGGGCACATGGATCGTGCATGCACAGGGAAGGGCAGAGCTGCGGTCGCTGCACTGGGAAGCTCGCTGGCTGTTCCGGGACGTGCAATGGAAGCCATATGAAGGTGCCCTAGGAAGTGCACTGTCAGCCTGGGAATGTGCACTGGAAGCTCTCTTATAGGTGTTCACGGTTTTTGGATGTGCAATGGCAGCCCTAGAACATGAACTAGGAGTCATAGGATGTGCACTGTCAGTTCACTGGAAGTCCTTTTGAGCACTAAGAGCACTGGGATGCCCACTTTTAGCCCAGGGGCGTGGACTGGCAGCCCTCTAATAGGTACACAGAGTCCCAAGATGTGCACTAGGAGCCATGGGATGTCCACTGTAGGGCTATGAACGTGCACCTGCAGCCGTGGGATGTGCAATGGCAGGCCTTTCATGGGCACACGGAGCCCAATGACGTGCGCTCTTAGCCCAGGGCTGTGCACTGGAAACACTATTATAGGCGCTAGGAGGCCTGGGAAACTCACTGGAAGCCTGGTTATAGACGTTGGCAGTCCTTGGATGTGCAGTGGCAGACCTTTGATGGGCTAAGGGAGCCCTGAAATGTGCCGAAGTAGCCATGGGATGTGCAGTGTCAGGCTAGGAATGTGCACCGGAAGCCATGTTATGGGAACTGGCGGTCCTGGGTTATGCAATTTCAGCTCGGTCATGGGCACTTTTAGCAGCCACCTGCTGGGGGAGAGCCCGCGAAGAAGAGGGGACGCAGAGTCCCCACACGACCGACTGGCCCAGGGCCCAGCTGCAGGCCTGAGACTTTGGCTGCAGGACCGAGGTGCAGAGTGTTGTATTCTATGGCTCCTTCACGCGCCAGGCTCTGGCGCTTCACAGCCAATGTTCATGCACTCTCCTGCGCGAGAGCTCTATTGTCTTCCCAGTTCCCCCATTGGTTCACCCGCATTCCACATTCCCTCCTCTCCTGTCCCGTTCCAACTGCCCATCTGTCATTGCTTGGTCGATCCCTATACCGCACTGCTGTGTAGGGGCTGTTATCCTGAAATAAACGTATGTTTATCAACCCACGACTCCTCTTCATTTACCACACAGAGGAGAGGCCACTGACGACGCCAGGAGCGGTGAGTGAGCACAGCTGCCTTAGCTTCCCTGCCGTGCTCCTCCCGCTCGTTGAACTTACAGTCTAGGCTCATATCGGACCCTTCTCCCCCCGCGCCTCCCTGGATTCGAGTGATGTGACTGCCGGGGGAGAGGAGCTGCGACGTTATCCCCTGGGCCCGGGCCCTGCTCTGGAATCTGCCCCCTGCTTCTGACCCAACGCGAGGAGCCTGCTGTGCTCAGGCGAGTGCTACTCTGCGCACACTGAT
Source organism: Calotriton arnoldi (assembly GCA_963921515.1). Classification (NCBI taxonomy): domain Eukaryota; kingdom Metazoa; phylum Chordata; class Amphibia; order Caudata; family Salamandridae; genus Calotriton; species Calotriton arnoldi. The sequence continues at coordinate 818,179 of CAWUFW010000080.1, read as the reverse complement.
CACCGTGGTCGGCAGATGGCGGCGGTCACCTGCTAGGAAAGACCTGCGCAGGAGAGGGGACATCGGAGTCCCATACGAGAGACTGGCTCAGAGCTCAGCTGCGGGCCCATTACATCGGCGCCTGGACTAAGGTACAGGGGAAGGGCTGCCGAAGACACAGAGGGCGATGAGTGAGCGCGGCTGCTTTAGCTACCCTGCCGTGGTCCTCCCACCAATTGGACCTGCAGCCCGGCCATACGCCGGATCCTCCTTCCCCCCGCGCCTAAGCAGACTCAGGTGCTGTGACTGCTAGGGGAGGGGAACTACAGCACCACTCCCCGAACCGGGGCCTTTCACTAGAGTTTTCCCTCCGCTCCCAACCCAATGTGCGGTACCTTCCGTGCTTGTGCGGGTGCTGCGCCGCAGGCCTGAGGCCTAGAAGACCCCCCAGCTGAGCCGGCATCACAATCGAGACGCAAGGTGTGGGGAATAAAGCCCCAACTAGCCACCCGCTAGCAGAGCTAGCAGACAGAGAAGAACCCCATCTGCCTGATACGCTCCTCATGCCAGTCCATGATCAGTGGGTCCTCTGCATCCTTGTCCCACACCATTAGGCTGGACTCTCCCCCTCCATGCCCACAATGTGCTGAGGGCCGTGGCCACTGGGAGTGAGGCTCTACGGCACCAGACCAGGACTTTGGTAGGAGACCTGCCTCTACCCACAACGGCCGGGAGAGCAACCTGGCAGCCCGAGTCCCTCCAACAGTCGGCGCCACAACCAAATCGCAGGGAGAAAAAGACAAACTTACCGGACGCCCCGCCAGCGGGTGGCGTGGTGACACCCCTGAATAGAAGGACAGTACCCTGGACCCCTCCCACCTGAGTGACATCCTACTTATAGGCTGACCACCTGATGTGCCTGCAGGCGGGGGCGTACCAGTGCTCATAGCACAGCGGAGATTACAGCAAGGAGGCCGCAGCTAACACCCAACATAAACCCCTCCCCCTTACCGCATGGGGAGACTCCGCTTTCACACCGGGGCCCAGGCTTCGACCCAAACTAAAAAATTTCCCCCGGCATTGGGTGCCCCACGGGTGGAGGAGGACGTCATGGCTGCCCTCACAATGTCTGAGAAACTGGATAAAGTGCTAGCTGACAGAGCACTCTAGGGTCACCATGGAGGACAAATTTGGTGCTCTGGCCACGGACCTTAAACTTCTATGGGATGACCGCAGAAAGCTTGCAGATCGGGTTACTCAAGAAGAGAAATCCCGTTTAGCTCTTCGACCACTTACGATCAACCACCAGGGAGCCCTGCGTGACCTCCACAGTCGCGTGGCACAACTGGAAAGCTGGGCAGACAACTTGGAGGGCAGATCCCGGAGGAGCAATATAAGCATACTGGGACTGCCAGAGGGAGCTGAGGGACCAGACACCGTCGCTTACCTAGAGACCTGGTTTAAGTCCTTTGCCCCTGCCTCTGACCTAAGACCCTTCTTCTCCCTTGAGAGGGTGTACCATAGCCCGGCACGCCGCCCGCCACGGGCTCCACCCCCCACCCCGACCATTACTGGAAAAATTCCTGCACTTCAAAGAGAGATGCAATACTTCGCACCTCCAGGCAGAGCGGGTCTCTCTGAGTAGAAGACAAGCATGTCATGCTGTTCCCCGACTACACTCGGGTTGTGCAACATCGGCAGCAGCTTTCACGGAAGTCAAACAACACCTCAGACAGATAGGAATGCAATACTCACTGTTGTTTCCTGCACGCCTCAATATAATATTCGGAGGCGATACCTCCTTCGTCACTGACCCAGCTGAGGCGTCGGACTAGACTGACCAAGACTCAAATAGACTCAAGCTCTCAAAGACTGGTCACATCCAGCGGAACAGGAGGGGGGGGGGAAAAGCGTCCAGTTTCAGGTCCTTGTTCCGAGGCCTCACGTCTGCCATCTGGAGCAAATTATTGCTGAGCGTCGGAGGGCTCTACAGGCCGCAGCGGACTTAGGCCCTACTTCAGTGACCTGACGAGAGGGGCGCCCATGTGTATGTGGCCCCCCCTTGCTAAGATCATCAGCGAACATGGGTTAACTCCCTACTCCTATGCGGATAATACCCAACTCCTCTTATCTTTCGATAACGATAAAATCTCGACCAAATCTCTTTTTGCTGAGGGCATGCAAGCAATTCCCGGATTGATTACGGAAAATTTCCTCCAGCTCAATGCAGCCAAAACCGAGATTCTGCTATTTGGCAGTGCTCAAACGCAGTGGTCCCCCGACTGGTGGCCCGCAGAGTTGGGCCTGGCCCCCACCCCGAAGATCATGGCTAAAAACCTGGATTTCCGACTGGGCCACTCTCTTACTATGAGAGACCAAGTCATGGCCACCTCAGGTACTTGTTACCACACGCTGAGCCTTCTCCATAGTGTTCCAGATGCTTCCTCTATCAGTCCGCAGGACCCCGATTCAAGCCTTGGTAATCAGCCGCCTCGATTACTGCAATGCTCTTCTTGCATCCGCCAACGAATCCCATCTACAGAGTGATTCAGAGTACAGCAGCTCGCCTGACTCTTAATATGCCCCCCAGAACCTCACCCCGGCCATTGCGGAGGCATATTCACTGGCTTCCCATCCCCCAGAGAATCAAGTTCAAAATCTGCAGTCTAGTCCAGAAAGCACTTCATGGCGGAGGCCCAAGCTACCTGGTGGAAAAACTCAAGCTCTATCTACCGGGCAGATCTCTTCGTTCAGGGGGAAAAGGCCTGCTCGTTGTCCCCCCGCTACAGAAAACTTCGGGCTGGGGCAAAACTTTTGCTTATCTTGCTCCGAAATATTGGAACTCACTACCTGTTGAGCTACGCAAGTGCACCAATCTCCTCCTCTTTAGGAAACTCCTGAAGACAGATGTTTTCTGTAACGGATTGCTCTGACCTGGCATACTCCTCTCCTACAGCGCGGTGATACCCCTTCGGGGGCGATTCCGACGCTTTATAAATTCCATCATCACTTCCGAGGATAATGACAGTGACTCGCACATCCCGGGCTAAATCAGCGACACCACCAATTGTGACGCACCAAGCAGCCGATACTCTCATCTAAATGCCCCGTGCGCAATCTCTCACCTCTCTTTTACAACTGATAGCGCCATGAGCTGCAAATCCAAACAGTATTGGTCCCACACATTCCACTGCCTCCGGCCCCCCACCCACCTTCTTAATTCTACTGAATCCACATGGGCCATACACAACGCTTGCACAGGGCGCACGACCGGCTCCCCCTTGTTACATTAAAGTACTTGCGCCATGCTTTGTTTGGACATACTGTTAGTTGCAGTAGGTCCCCAGTGTTGGTACTCTGTCCCTCCCCAGTTATGTTCATACTTCCTTCCCATTTCAACACCGTGGTGGCCGGGGGCCACTATACTTTGCAGGCTGTTACCCTTCTGGCAGGGGCGAGGCTGCAAACAAGCTTTCCACCCCAGCATTCCCCACCACATCCTTTTCATCATATTATGACCCGTACCGCTGATGTCAGTTTCCTCACCCTGAACGTACGGGACCTGCACACAGCTTGTAAGTGATACATGGTGTACTCTTTGCTTTGTTTGCCCTAAGTTGGTAGGGTATGCCCAGACGTCGGTACCTTGCTCACTTTGCCACTGGATTCAAGCTAGCCTGGCTGATATGGGGTGTTACCCCGAAACCGGTCCCAGGATGCTTGTTTCTGGTCCACTTAGGACCTGGCTTGGCAGTTCGGGCTGGACTGTTCCCATGATGCACAGGGAAAAGACTGATTTGCATATGGCTGGGTCTGAACTGGGGTGGCAAAGTGAGCTAAAGAACGATGATGGATTCAACCCAGATCTGTGACTGGGGGTGAGTGTCTGAAAAGTTTCAGCGCTCCGTCTATCTCCTTGTGTTTGCTTTGTACTCTTATCTCAAGCATCAGAAGACACAGATAGCTCTGCTGCAAGAGACACCATACGGTGGGAGAAAAGCCTGTCTGGGAAAGTTATGGACGGGGACCCTTCTGTGCTCCACTTACTCGGGGGGCATTAATGTGGCTGCGACCTGGTACTACCTTTCAGGAAACCTGCAGGGTGGTTGACACTGAGGGGAGATATGCATTACTCAAAGGACTAATGGATGGTCAGTCGGTGCTTTTAGGAAGCGTCTATGCGCCCAATACTGAACAGGGGAAATTCAGGGACAACTTGTCGGGCGTCTTGGCCCAATTTACAGGCTCACCATGGGTACTAGGGGGAGATTACAATTGTGTGCTTGACCACTGCCTGGACAGGTCCCACCCGCCTATTCCTCGTTCACCACCCTAAGTACAGAGGGAGCACTTCCACGTCGGAGTGCAACATTGGACACTTGCAGATGCCTGGAGAACCTGGTACCCCACGGCTAAACTATACTCATTTCACTCTATCCCACACAACCTCTATGTACATCTTGACCGCTTCTTGTGCTCACCCACCATAGTCCCCCAAGTCCAACGCGCGGAATACATGAGGCGGGTCCTGTCAGACCACGACGCACACCTCAAGGCCCTCCAATGGCGCCACCCCTCACCCAGTTTGGTGGCTGCCGTGCGACTGCCTTGAAGTCTCGGTGTTTTGACACAAGCAGGAGGCACATATCTGCCACTACATTTCTGAAAATTCCCATATGGTGTCCACCAGAATGCTGGAATGGAACGCCTTTAAGGTAGTCACCAGGGGGACGTGCGACTGGCAGATAGTAGGGGTTCGACGTACACTCGAACAAGACCTGCAGGCGGGCGAGCACAAGCTTGCTACTCTTAGCAAGGCGGCAAACGCTAACCCAGCATTTATGACCCAAACCGCCCATGAGGCGGTGCTACCAGACCTCCGATGATACAACTTCAAAGCATATGCTGCCAGGGTGCACCGACAAGGGAACAAGCCAGGAGCGCTCCTGGTGTGGCTTATCTGCCAGGATTCTGATGCTTGCTCCATAACTGAAGTGACCACACCCTCCGTCGCGGTCCATGCCCAGACAGACATTCTGCAGACCTTCTACAACTATTACGCTGAGGCCTATAGTGCCCCACAGCACGAATCTTAGCGGTTTATAAACCGATTCCTCGCAACTCTTACCCAGCCCCAGATCCCCTCTCAGATGAAGGCTTCCATGGATGCAGAGATCACATTGGCAGATGTGAAACAGGCAATCCTAGACCTGGCCCGTAACAAAACCCCAGAGATGGACAGCCTGCTGTTGGAATACTACAATACTTTCTCTAACCTGCTGCCGCCCCGACTAGCAGAAATGCACGAAGCGGCGCTCCAAAAAGGTGAGCTATTTTATTCGCTCCGTGAGTCCCTTCTAGTCTCGATTCCGAAGCCAGACAGAGAGTCTGAGAGAGTCTGAGAGAGTGTGTGAGAGAGTGTGTGAGAGAGAGTCTGAGAGAGTGTGTGAGAGAGTGTGTGAGAGAGTGTGTGAGAGAGTGTGTGAGAGAGTGTGTGAGAGAGTGTGTGAGAGAGTGTGTGAGAGAGAGTGTGTGAGAGAGTGTGTGTGAGAGAGTGTGTGTGAGAGAGTGTGTGTGAGAGAGTCTGTGTGAGAGAGTCTGTGTGAGAGAGTCTGTGTGAGAGAGTCTGTGTGAGAGAGTGTCTGTGAGAGAGAGTGTCTGTGAGAGAGTGTCTGTGAGAGAGTGTCTGTGAGAGAGTGTCTGTGAGAGAGTGTCTGTGAGAGAGTGTCTGTGAGAGAGTGTCTGTGAGAGAGTGTCTGTGAGAGAGTGTCTGTGAGAGAGTGTCTGTGAGAGAGTGTCTGTGAGAGAGTGTCTGTGAGAGAGTGTCTGTGAGAGAGTGTCTGTGAGAGAGTGTCTGTGAGAGAGTGTCTGTGAGAGAGTGTCTGTGAGAGAGTGTCTGAGTCTGTGAGAGAGTGTCTGAGTCTGCGAGACAGTCTGTGAGAGTGTGAGTCTGTGAGAGTGTCTGTGAGAGTGTCTGTGAGAGTGTCTGTGAGAGTGTCTGTGAGAGTGTCTGTGAGAGTGTCTGTGAGAGTGTCTGTGAGAGTGTCTGTGAGAGTGTGAGTCTGTAAGAGAGTGTGAGAGAGTGTCTGTGAGAGAGTGTCTGTGAGAGAGTGTCTGTGAGAGAGTGTCTGTGAGAGAGTGTCTGTGAGAGAGTGTCTGTGAGAGAGTGTCTGTGAGAGAGTGTCTGTGAGAGTGTGAGAGTCTGTGAGTGTGAGAGTCTGTGAGTGTGAGAGTCTGTGAGAGTGTGAGAGTCTGTGAGTGTGAGAGTCTGTGAGTGTGAGAGTCTGTGAGTGTGAGAGTCTGTGAGAGTGTGAGAGTCTGTGAGAGTGTGAGAGTCTGTGAGTGTCTGTGAGAGTGTGAGTCTGAGTGTCTGTGAGAGTGTGAGTCTGTGAGTGTCTGTGAGAGTGTGAGTCTGTGAGTGTCTGAGAGTGTGAGTCTGTGAGTGTCTGAGAGTGTGAGTCTGTGAGTGTCTGTGAGAGTGCGAGTCTGTGAGAGTGTGAGTCTGTGAGTGTGTCTGTGAGAGTGTGAGTCTGTGAGTGTCTGTGAGAGTGCGAGTCTGTGAGAGTGTGAGTCTGTGAGTGTGTCTGTGAGAGTGTGAGTCTGTGAGTGTGTCTGTGAGTGTGAGAGTCTGTAAGAGAGTGTCTGTGAGAGTGTGAGAGTCTGGGAGAGAGTGTCTGTGAGAGTGTGAGAGTCTGGGAGAGAGTGTCTGGGAGAGAGTGTCTGGGAGAGAGTGTCTGGGAGAGAGTGTCTGGGAGAGAGTGTCTGGGAGAGAGTGTCTGGGAGAGAGTGAGTCTGGGAGAGTGTGAGTCTGTGAGAGTGTGTGAGTCTGTGAGAGTGTGTGAGTCTGTGAGAGTGTGAGTCTGTGAGAGTGTGTGAGTCTGTGAGAGTGTGTGAGTCTGTGAGAGTGTGTGAGTCTGTGAGAGTGTGTGAGTCTGTGAGAGTGTGTGAGTCTGTGAGAGTGTGTGAGTCTGTGAGAGTGTGTGAGTCTGTGAGAGTGTGTGAGTCTGTGAGAGTGTGTGAGTCTGTGAGAGTGTGTGAGTCTGTGAGAGTGTGAGTCTGTGAGAGTGTGTGAGTCTGTGAGAGTGTGTGAGTCTGTGAGAGTGTGTGAGAGTGTGTGAGTCTGTGAGAGTGTGTGAGTCTGTGAGAGTGTGTGAGTCTGTGAGAGTGTGTGAGTCTGTGAGAGTGTGTGAGTCTGTGAGAGTGTGTGAGTCTGTGAGAGTGTGTGAGTCTGTGAGAGTGTGTGAGTCTGGGAGAGAGTGTCTGGGAGAGAGTGTCTGGGAGAGAGTGTCTGGGAGAGAGTGTGTGAGTCTGTGAGAGTGTGTGAGTCTGTGAGAGTGTGTGAGTCTGTGAGAGTGTGAGTCTGTGAGAGTGTGAGTCTGTGAGAGTGTGAGTCTGTGAGAGTGTGTGAGTCTGTGAGAGTGTGTGAGTCTGTGAGAGTGTGTGAGTCTGTGAGAGTGTGTGAGTCTGTGAGAGTGTGTGAGTCTGTGAGAGTGTGTGAGTCTGTGAGAGTGTCTGAGTCTGTGAGAGTGTCTGTGAGTCTGTGAGAGTGTCTGTGAGAGTGTCTGTGAGAGAGTGAGTCTGTGAGAGAGTGTCTGTGAGAGAGGGTCTGTGAGTCCAGCTCTACCAGTAAAACAGAAGCGCGAGACGGTGTGCAGTCAGCTGAGTTTTCTCCATCTTATAGTCCAATATTGTTTTCGTATCCATCTGTTGAAAATGTCATAATTTGGTTTATAAGGCTGGCTAGTTTTTCAATATTGCATAGCCTAATATAAACGCTGAAAGGAAAAATAAACAGTTTCGACTAAGTGTCATTTGGCAAACACAGCATCATGTGTTTCTTAAAATAAAGCAGTCTAGCCGCTTTCAGTCACTAATTTACATTTAAACAATGTCCTTAAAAAGAACACATGATTATTGGAATGTTATGTATTTTACACAGCGCTTTGTATCTTGCATCTGTCACTGTGAGCTTCACAAAACTGCAGATTGTGGGTCACTGTCATCCAATATACTCCTTTTATAGTCCTTGAAATTATTTTGCATTTTAACTGGTGATAAAACGCCGATGTTTGCTGCAAGATCTTATACCGCTCACCAGAAACAGCGCCTTAAAAGCAGGCACTGAGTCACGGCGCTGTGAATCTTTCTGCCAACAGTTTTACTATGTGTCATTTTGTTTCTAGAGAGAGTTTGTCGCTGTTCTCCAACTACATATAATGTAGTCAGCTCCTGTCTGTATTCTGACGAGACACTCTATGAAAATTAGGAGTTCCTTAGCCATGAGGCAACTGACAGAAAACATGTCTTAATGTGCTGAGTCTCATTGTAAATTGCAAGTGCAAAGATCACCACAGTTTCTTTTAACAATCTGCCTGCAGATTAACACAACTAACAGAAGCGGAAGCAAGCACATTTAGTGGATAACGTGTGTCAATTATATAAACAACCTGTGCGTTCAACAGTGTTAACAAATAAGTTAAAAGCGTTGTGGTCTCACATGATCTATTTATTTTTCAGTTCTACCGCACCCACGAACCTTTTTTCTTTTTATTAAAAGTTGACATTGGAGGTGACAGAAAAAGCAGCTCGTGAGATTTTCAAATGAAATAGGCGCCACAGACTGAAAGTGAGTGAAGTCAATGCCTCTCCATAAAATTATAAGGGCAGGAGCAGACGAAAGAAATAAGCAACAGCTCGGGAGGGGGAAGAACAGAGGCAAGAAGCAACAGAAGGGAGGGGAGGGTCGAGGGATAGATAAACAAGCACCAGAAAATGTCTACTGTCTGAGGCGGCATTGGCTTAGTCGGAAGTGAATTGCTCCTTGAAGAATTCACATCAGATGCTTCCGAAGGTAAGAATAACAAGCTAACGAGGAGGGAGGGGGAGAAAGGAGGGGGTTGAAGGGAGGGGGGTAGTGAGAGCAGAGAGCAAGGTGGTGGAGGAGCATGATTCACGCGCCGGAAGGCTTAATGAGCCATGACAGAAGCGCATGCTGTGCGCGTAACCGCACACTGTATGCCACGGAAAAAGCTGTGGTCGCACTTTTAAAACCCCACAACTAAATGTCTCGCCAGACCAGCGCAAGCGCTGGATCAGGGCGAGACCTAAAAAACGAGTACTTATTAGGCGCACTTTACACTTTTTTTTTTTTTAATTTGTTTATTGAATTTTAGAAAGCAAATGCCAACAGCAAATAGGTCTCGTACAGAATATCGTGTAGAAGAACAACAGGGCAACACCCCCCCCCCTCCCCATCCCAGGCAGACAGCGTCAATATTTTCAAGGCACCCATAGATGACCTAAGCACCAAATGAGAGGCATATGTAGACATAGCAATATGAACAAGAGATGAAATATACAGGGTATTCATAATGCACATCAAGTAACAGGAGCATAAGGCATAAGCCCGCAGTGACCTGCGGAAACCCAGGCGAAGAGCGAACCATCCCCCAGAAGTCATGGACACACAGAAACCATCACTCCACATCCGTGCGGGACAGGAGGTATGCAGACAGTGGGGCCCAAAAGTCCTTCGGGCGTGAGGCCTCAGGCAATTCCTCCTCATACAGTAGAAGCTGATCCCTGCAATACAACAGGTCCCGAAGCCACTTCTTTACCGTGGGAGTTGTCTTAGCCCCCCAACACTGTGCCACCGCCCTCTTTGCCAATAGTGTAGCCACAGCCACAATCCGCCTATTACAGGGTTTAAGACGTTGTACCATACCAATAAGGCACAGCTCCGGAGTGCACGGCACAGGTTCCAATACAATGTCTGTTAGCATCTTCACCACTTCAGTCCAAAAGATAAGCACACCTGCACACATCCATGCTACATGCAAAAAATCTGCCTCATTCATCCCACACCGCACACAAGCAGCCGTCTCTCGCAACCCATATCTACATAGTTGAGACGGGGTATAATAAAGTTAATGAAGGAATTTGAAATGAATTATTCGAAGATTGCAGTTCGCCGTGAGGCGGCCCGTGAGCCTACAGCACGCAGCCCAATCCTCCAACACAAGAGTACCTCCCAACATTGCCCTCCAACGCAAAAAGGAGGGGTGGTCCTCACAGTCCCGCTCACGCATGGAAGCGTTGTACAATTTAGTAACAAGACCCTTGCGCCCCGCTCCCGACAGCATCGCCTGCAATGCCCGTAGAGCAACGGGTTCCGTCGGATAGTCCGGGTAGGCCGTCCGAATCGCCTGTCGAACCCGCACATAGGTAAAGTCAAACATAAACCCGCGCTTCTCGCCATTCTGCGCCTCCAACAAGGTCTTAAAACGGCCATTTATATAAAGGTCTCCCAGCCGGGAGATGCCTACCTTAGCCAATTCGCGCACAGCCGGCCTCTCACGAGCCGCAGAGATATCAGGGTGCAAAGTTAGGGGCAACGACGGAGCATAGAGACACAGCACCTGAGCCCGCCTAGCCAGCATTCGCCAAGCCCACGCCGTACAATGCACGGGGTTGATCTCAGTCCGCGGGCCACCCGAGCCACCCATTAGGACCGCCGCTTGTAACGGCATTGGGGAGACCGCATCAGATTCAACAGCGACATGAGGTTGAAAGCGCTGGGGGAAATGCCAATAATGGGCGAATTGCGCCTGAGCGCACAGATAGTAGAGTCTGATATCGGGGGCCTCAAAGCCTCCCCTTTCAAAAGGCTGAGTTAATACATCCCACCGACAGTGAGGTTTCTTGCCCCCCCACACAAACGAGAGAAGGGACGACTGGAGCGTCGTAAAAAATGCCATGTTCAGTTTAATGGGGATATTAATAAAAAAGTAGAGCAGTTTAGGCAGAAAGGCCATCTTAACAACCGCAATTCTGTCAGCCAATGAAAGGGGGAGATGCGCCCAGCGTTCCGCCAATTCAGTAATGCGCGCTATCGTTCGGCCGTAATTTTCAGAAACTACTTTTTCTGGGTCCCTGTGTAACCACACTCCCAAATACTTCACCGGGTCCGACGTCCAGGCCAGGGGGTAATCCAACGGCACCTCCGTCGTGCGCTCTGTCAGAGGAAACACCGCTGACTTTGACCAATTTATACCCAGACCAGAGACCCCTTCGAACCTCACATATTCCCGAAGCATTGCAGAAAGGTAGACCGCCGGGTCACGGACATAGAGCAACATATCGTCCGCGTATAACGAGACGATCAGCGGCCGCTGCTTAAATCGCAATGCCGCCTCCGCGTGTCGCTGGCGAAGCCGACAGGCAAGCGGCTCCAGTGCGAGCGAGAACAGCATTGGCGACAGGGGGCAACCCTGCCGCGTGCCCCGTTCGATGGGGATCGTCGCGGACACCCACCCATTTACTCTCACCCGGGCAACTGGAGTATCATAGAGAACCCTGAGCCACTGTAAGAAAAATGGTGGAAAACCCATCCTGGTCAAGACCACAAACATGTAGGGCCATTGCAAAGAGTCAAAGGCCTTGGCTGCGTCAAGCAGCACAGCGACGGCCTGGAAATCAGCCCCAAAGTAGTGTAGGGTGGAAAAAATCGTGCGTAAATTGTGAGTCGTGGATCGCGCCGCAACAAACCCCGATTGATCAGGCAAAACCAGGAGCAGAACCAGGGGCTGTATCCTGGTGGCGATCATTTTTGCTAAACTTTTAGCATCAATATTAATAATCGAGAGGGGCCTATACGATTCACAGTGGGTCGGAGGCTTGCCTGGCTTCAACAGCGTCACAAGCAAGGCCTCCCGAAAGGTGGGCGGTAATGTGCCCGTGTCATATGCTTCCGCATATACAGCCAGTAGATGAGGCGCTAGATCCGTCGCATAAGCTTTATAAAATTCACTGGACAGCCCATCCAGACCCGCAGCCTTACACGTGGGCAAGGCCATTATAGCCAACTTAACGTCTTCAACCGTGAACGGCTGTACCAAGTGTTCCCGATGTGTAGAAGAAAGCCGCCACATCATCCAAATATGTATCAATCTCCTCCGTCGACGGAGAGTCCCGGGCTGCGTAGAGCCGGGTATAGAACCTCAATACAATATCACAAAGCTCAGCCGTCGAGCAGCGGGTAACCCCATCCATATCCTGCAGTGCTGTGATACGCTCCTGGCTTCGTGGCTCCGCCAACTTCTGTGCTAAGGAGCGACCAGGCCTGCCCCCTTCACCGTAATATCGAGCGGTTTTCCGCCGAGAGCAGTGCAGGAGTTCCTGATCAACCGTGGCATTATGTTCTGATATGAGATCCCGAATCCTCGCCAAGATAGCTGGAGAGGAATCGGACTCGTAGGCGCGTTCCAATACGGATATATCAGATGCCAGTTTCCCTTTTCGGCGCCGAAGATCACGTAGCACCCCAGATTGCGCCCCTATACAAACCCCTCGGATGGTAACCTTGAAGGCTTCCCAAAGGACCCCCGCACTATCCACCGACCCCTCATTTTCCCTAAAAAAAATTGTAATTGCGTCCGCGACGGTCTGACGAAAGACTATATCCGTTAGTTCAGACGGCTGTAGCCGCCACGTGAAGGGCGGTCTCTCGCAGGTGGGGACCTGCAATTCCAAGGTGACCGGAGAATGGTCCGACAATGTACGAGCCTCATGAGTCACCCCCACCACCCAGGGGCACACCTCCCCGATAAAAGCCAGTAATCTATACGTGACCAAGAGCCGTGAACTGAAGACACAAAAGTGCTTTCCCGGCCCGCGGGATTCCGCATTCTCCAGATGTCATGTAGTTGTTCTGTATCCAATAGTCCCTTAATCAATTCCGCAGCTTGTCGAGCCCTCACCTCTCCGCTCCCAGCTCTATCCATAGTGGCATCCAGACAAACATTAAAATCCCCGCCCCATATAATCGCAGCCGGAGGGAAAGCAGAAATGCGACGCCATACATCCGAATAGAAGGATGGATCATCCACATTGGGGCCATACACATTCACCAAAAGTACCCCCTTATCACCCAGCTGACCGTGGACAATCACCACTCGGCCTTGCTCATCCGTGTCTGTGTGAATCACCTTGAACGGAACACCCCTCTTCACCAAGATCAGCACACCTCTGGAGTAAGTAGAGTAGGAGGATGCCACCCTTACGTCTGCCCAACGGGCACCCACTGTTTTTTCTGATTCCTTGGTCAAATGCGTCTCCTGTAAGAAAGCCACCTGCGCTCTCATGCGCTCCAAGTATGCAAAAACTGAACGTATTTTCTTGGGACTATTCAGCCCACGGACATTCCAGGTGAGAACCCTGATTGACTTATTCATAGTGTACATCCATTCAGAGCTAGCCACTCATACCATAAAACAAATACATCGTGCCCCCTCTTCCAGAGTGCTCCAGAACCAGTACCAACCGATTCAATCACGCCGTCTGTCTGCCACCCCTGACCCAACCCCCCACCCACTTCAGCATCCCCAACCTGCCAAAGTCATCCCCTTTGAACACCCCCCCCCCCCCAACAATCCCCTGAGAACAAAAAGAGTATTTTGGGGTACACCCAATCGGGGGCACAGAGTGCTACTAACCTCCCACAAGTAGGAGGTGGCCGGGCCGATCTAAGTATATGCCAAATTAACGAACTTCTCAATGTGCGGCACTCAGTACACTATGCGTCCCGTCCCGATCCTCATCATGAACAATGATCAACATGTTGGCACGGCCCATCAAGGCCCGTGCCGAGCCAGAGAGCATGAAGAGCGAGAACCCACAAGCAACAATGGATATAAAGAGGAGTTCTACCATCAGAGAGAGATGAGTGCACCATACAGTGACCACAGTAGGAGCTGTATCCCCCACCCTGCAAGGAGTAACCAACATACACTACCAGGACAATCATTATCACAGTTGTCTGAAATCTACCCACAAAATAGCCCATCCCTGAAGTACATATCAAGAGAAGAAAAGTAAAGACTCAGGATTGATCGCCAGGTGGCCAGCGTGCCACCCCCCTAATCCCACCCCACCTGATCTCCCAGTCCGACTGCAGCAGAGACCCCCACATTGTGAAAGCACATGGGAGCTACAAGCTGCCACACATAGGAATCAAACCATCTCATAGGATACAGCAAAATTCACAGAAGGAAGAGAATCACAGAAAACACCTGAAAATCAACAGCTACACACAGCTGCCAGACTGTCCAATGTAGCTACGCACTTCAGTCATTTTCATCAAGACGTGTGCTCCCCTCACGCAGCTTGCGTTTGAGTTGTTTAGCGTGATCCATGGCAGCCTTAGGGTTCGCGAAAATTTTAAAGTCTCCCTCAGGCCCTATACGCAAGCGTGCAGGGTACAGCATGGCATACGGCACTCCCTCAGACTGCAGGAACTTCTTCACCGCGTGAAACTCCCTCCTGGCAGACTGCACCGCAACTGTGAAGTCGGGGAAAAACGCCAGTGTATTGCCCTGATGTTCAATCGTCCCTTTGTCCCTGGCCAGGCGCAAGATAGTGTCGCGATCCCTATAATTCAAAAGTCTCGCTATAATGGGGCGAGGGGCCGCACCAGGGGGCGGACGTGCCGCAAGGGATCGATGGGCGCGTTCAACAATAAACATGGGGGACAAGTGTTCTGTGCCAAAGAGCTCTTTAAGGAGGGCTTCCATGTAAATCTCCATTCTCCCCACGTTGGTGGACTCCGGCAGCCCCGTCAGTCTGATGTTGTTGCGACGGGACCGCGCCTCCAAATCCTCATTCTTTGCCTGAATGAGGGAGAGCACCTTCTCCATATTCAGTGTTTTCCCGGACTTCGTGCTGAGGCCATCCTCCGCAGCTGACACGCGCTGTTCCACCTCCCCCATACGGGCATTCTGCTTCTCCAATTGTCCAGACATAAGATCTAGGCGATGGTTGACTGCTGCCATCGTGCCTTCAATGGACTGAAGACTGCGCTGCATGGCCAACAACGTGGTCTCCAGCGAGGGGGGGGGGCATCATTGTGGCCATCCGCTTCAGAGTCCGAAGCAGCGCGCTGCGTAGATTTAGGGGTCTTGCGAGTATCAAACGTTAGGCGAGTCTGCGTTTTATCTGTGCGCCCCATACTGTTAACAAACAGTTCGTTCCGTATCCGGCAGGCAAATCACAGGCGGGAGGCCAGCGCACACAATCCCGCACCCCTGGAGCGGAACAGCACCACCAGAAGCCAAACACCAGCCACCGCAGAGACTCAGGCAGGATTCTGCCAGCGCAAACGTTCCGTCCATCATCCCCTTTTGTATCGCTTTGTTCGCCCTAAGTTGGCGGGGGTATGCCCAGACGTGGGTCCCTTGCTCACTTTGCCACTGGATTCAAGCAAGCCTGGCTGATGACGGCTGGAATGCCAGAAACCGGTCCTAGGATGCTTGTTTCCGGTCCAGGGAAGACATGGCTTGGAAGTTCGGGCTGGACTGTTCCCATGAGGCACAGGGTCAGACTGATTTGCATATGGCCATGTCTGAACTGGTGTGGTGGAGTGAGCTAAAGAATGATGATGGATTAAACCCAGATCAGTTGACTGGGGGTGAGTGTTTGATTGGCTCAAACGTTCCGTCCATCATCCCCTTTTGTATCGCTTTGTTCGCCCTAAGTTGGCGGGGGTATGCCCAGACGTGGGTCCCTTGCTCACTTTGCCACTGGATTCAAGCAAGCCTGGCTGATGACGGCTGGAATGCCAGAAACCGGTCCTAGGATGCTTGTTTCCGGTCCAGGGAAGACATGGCTTGGCAGTTCGGGCTGGACTGTTCCCATGAGGCACAGGGTCAGACTGATTTGCATATGGCCATGTCTGAACTGGTGTGGTGGAGTGAGCTAAAGAATGATGATGGATTAAACCCAGATCAGTTGACTGGGGGTGAGTGTTTGATTGGCTCAAACGTTCCGTCCATCATCCCCTTTTGTATCGCTTTGTTCGCCCTAAGTTGGCGGGGGTATGCCCAGACGTGGGTCCCTTGCTCACTTTGCCACTGGATTCAAGCAAGCCTGGCTGATGACGGCTGGAATGCCAGAAACCGGTCCTAGGATGCTTGTTTCCGGTCCAGGGAAGACATGGCTTGGCAGTTCGGGCTGGACTGTTCCCATGAGGCACAGGGTCAGACTGATTTGCATATGGCCATGTCTGAACTGGTGTGGTGGAGTGAGCTAAAGAATGATGATGGATTAAACCCAGATCAGTTGACTGGGGGTGAGTGTTTGATTGGCTCAAACGTTCCGTCCATCATCCCCTTTTGTATCGCAGCGCAAAGAGCAGGGCACTCAGCGCTAAGAAACCACCTATGGGGGTAGGCCGCTGGGAATCCTCAGGCAATCCAGGACCTCAAAGCCTGCCAAAGTAGCTGCACCCCCCACAGCACACCTTCACGTGGTCCGCCAGCTCCGCAGCAATCTCAACCACCAGATGCAGTAGGACACAGTCTCCTCACGCCAACAACAGCAGTGATTGTCAGCTCTCACAGACCCCCCCACAGCCCAACAGCAGCTCGCAGCGCGCCGCGCCTCCACCCGCCTAAGCAGCCACAAGCCCGGCCAGCGCCACACACTACTCACCGCCGCCGACCGTAGGGAGCCCGCGATCCACAGTCCGCCGGAGCCCAGGCAATCGTGGAGACCAGCGGGAGCCCCCGCTCTCGATATCCTCTCCACCAGCGATCCGAGTCACAGCGCGGGAGCCAGCAGGCACGGGTGCTCCAGATCGTTTTGAGTAGGCACCCTCACGAGCTGTATGCGGGATGGGATCCGGACTCCTCACCAACCAGCTATTCGCCGATTCTCCGCAGCTCAATGGTACGCGGTAGGCGCCATTTTGCGCGCGCTCCCCAGGCAGCCAAGAAGTCCGCGTTTACAGCGGGTACAGCAATTCGACACGATGTCTGACTCCTTCAGCCGCCTCAGGACCCCACCGCAGCAACACCCGGTCCGCTGTGGAAGGTGGATGTGCCGTTATTTGGCAGATAATGGACGGATATCAGCCCGGCCGGGCAGAGCAGCACTAGAGTGCGGCCATCTTGCCGTGCGCCCTCTAGCGCCCCAGGCGCACTTTACACTTAATTGGGCCATTTAACGAGGAGTGGTGGGGGCGGGCACACGGAGACAAGGAGGCACTGCAGCCGCCGCCCTGTGCGCCGCTGCTCGCTCCCGCGGCAAAACGCCGTGAGAGTGAACCTTTCAGAAGAGGTGGGACATGCACCCACCTTTAGCCATTTGCAGGCTTTGATTCTAAAAAGACACACGCAAAAGCCAATCCAATGCGTGGGAGGAGTCAGACCCACATAGAGTAGATACAAGAAGCCTCGCAGAGCAGCATGCAAGCGCTGCTCTAGGCTCGACCTAAAAAAGGATGGTTTGATAATCATTGTCCAGCTTGAAAAGGCACATTGAGGAAACTGAAGAGGGATTAAAAACATGGTTGGTAAAAATACTAAAGAAGAAGAAATTGTGAAGATAAACCCTGAATAGAATCCTTGAATAATAGGAAAAAATTGAGTACTTTAAAAATAATTGGTAACATTTTTTGTCAGTAATCCAGTTAAAGGAGTAACATTTTGGAAATTAGTTCAATCTGGAGTGGGAGGTGAATTAGTTGAAGGACATTGTATGGTCCCAGAAGATCAATGAGTAAATTACCTGGAAGAGGTCGATAGCAAAGAGTATAGTGAAACCTTATCAGTGGAGTTTGAGTGTGACGAGGATGATTTTTTTATGTGTTTGACCAAGAAAGTAATTAAGAAGGTAACTGTGTCACTAGGCTTAAAAGAGCAGCAGGTCCTGACAATCTCCCGGCGATAATAAAGTTCAATTGCGATTGGAGGGCACAGGTTTTTGCCCCAACCTTAAAATTAATTGTAGCTGTGGGGAATGCCCCATTCCAGTGGAACAAGGTGGGTTTAAAAGAGGTCACTCAACACTTGACTATTGTTTTACTCTATGGTCGATAGCCCGGAAATCAATAGGAACAAAAAGGTAATTTATACTGCTGTTTCGTCGACACCCAGGTGGCTTTTTGAATTCCCAAACCAAAAAATACCCTGCGAATCCCAGAAGGAAATGAAAACCAGGGGGGGGGCCACGGAGAGTCCTTAGAGAAATCCATAGAGAGAACTGGGCCAGCTTAGAATTAACACAAGGTGGCGTTTCAAAAAAATAAATAATGAAAAAAGAATGGAATATGCCATGGATGTGTTCTGGCGCCAGCCTAATTTGCTCTTCATCAAAGAGATTTACCTTCTCTGTTATGGAGTACCCATACATGATAACCTAAGGTGGGAGTAAGACGTGTACTGCTTAATATATGTTGATGACCTGGTGATTATGTTTGTAACACAAATTAGTCTACAAAGGAAAGTGGTTGTGTGTTTTTTTTTATACCCTTTAAGGAAAAGAAACTTGTGATAAATATGGAAAGAGACCAAAACAATCTTTTTTGTCCATAAAAAGAAAAGGAAGGAATGGTCTCTGAAAAGAACGAGAATAGATGAAATCTCCTTTTATAGGTATCATAACTGGAACAGAGCGGAGGGCTGAGTTTAAAACTCTTCTGAACCTTACAAAATCTCCCATGATTTATGCAATAAGAAAGGAAACAAGACTGGTGTCCTGGTATTTTATATTAGTAAAGTTCATGTTAAAATTTGGGAATAGATTATTAGCATCTGATGATAAAATAGTTTTTTACTTTAAAACAAACTTTTGATTAGCGAAACAAGATGGGCTGTGAGTCTAAGTAGACAGATAAAAGCAATAATTGATCTCTCTACGTTCTCCCACTCCTGATGTTGAAATTTACACGATTAGAACTAAATATGAAAATAGCAATTTGTCAAGTGGAAAGGATTTACAATATTTACAGGGAAAAAAAAAGTTCAAATCGGGTATACCATTTGATGAACTCTTGGATTAATGAGACGTTTTCCTTTATGTCCTCGCTACCAGACCACGAAATGAGATACAGGATCTTAAAATTTAGGATTGGTATCATCCCTATATTTACCACCTCAATGTTGTCCAATTTCGCAGGGGGGCATTGCAAGTGTGGTTTGAGTGTAAAATGTTCCAGTGTACATAAATTATTGCACTGTGTATTTTATATAGGAGAAAGGCTCAGAATTTTAAGACCAATTTTGAATAAGTAAACTGTATAATAACGTCAGGTAGCATTGGGCTTTTTATTTGATATACATTTGAAGTAAAAACTTCCCAACAGCGCACACTACAGACGATAAGAAGGAAAGAAATTACTTTTAGTTCACTTTTTGGTGATTTTCACATATGTAAATGTCTGGCTATGAAAAATAGGTAAAATTTTAAAAGGATATATATAGTTGGTTTGTGATAAATCATAAATCGCATAGTATTTCTAGTAATTTTATGTATATAATGTTTTTATTTTTAATATTGTGCTGCGATAGTTTAATGGACTATGGTCCCAATAAACTGAATTTTTGTACTCCCCGAGTAAATCCCACAAAGCTTGAAATAATTTTCAGACCACAGATGATACTGTATGCAACCTTTTTTTTGTTTTGTTTTTTTTAAATCGCAGGTATCCACTTTTTTAGCCAGCAGATGAATAAGTTACAGTTTGATCTCTGACATGTGCCCTCGACAAGGTTATATCACAGCCACTAAGAAACACATACCTGACCATTGAAGGAAAAGCAAAAATTAAATAAAAGACACCTGCAAATAAATCTTAAAGCAATAAAACTACAAACTCTCAAACCAATCAAAAACATTGTACTACAAACACTGAATCTTAAAAGCCACTTGCATGTCTAGAGAATTACATACATTTATTAGTGAATTCCAGAACCCTTAATGCAGACTCCAACATGACTGCCTCCCAGCAACCATGAGATATTCTGGCTGATCACTTCATTACATACGCCGCAGAGCAGAAAAAAAATGAGAAAAACAAAGTGGATAAGCAAATTCCCACTATCAGACCTTTGACTCGGGGAGCAAGTCAAGGCCCATAGTTACTCTGCTTCAACCCATAATCCCTGAAAACTTCAATACCACAAAAGGCTGTGCCTCAGTTGGAAACCATCTGACTAGTGTCAGGTTCATTTTCAAATACATTCACCTCACAAGCTCTGCTGCCATCATCAATCTATCACTGATGACTAGAATCTTTCTTGGTGAAATCCAAACTGCTCACATAAAAGCTAGTCCCAAAACTAAATAAATATGTAATCATGTAGTATTTACTATTATTTCAAAAATGGGTAATGCGCACAGCTACCCCTTGGGGTTTCCCGGCGCAGAGAAGATGGGAGAGGAGCATAGGAGCAACAGATTTAAAAAGCCAGGTTTTCAGGCCCTTGCGAAAGGCAAGAAGTGGCAATCAGTTCCTAGGACAATCAGGAAGGGAGTTCCATAGTTTTGGACATAGGTAAGCACATGAGCGCCCTTTCATGCGAGACAAGTGGAACCTAGGCACAGTGAACAAGGCAAGGTGTGTGGATCTCAAGGAGAGGGACGATATGGCAGCACCAAATCCTGGATATAGTGAGGCCCGAGTCTCATTTTCGCCTTGAACATGTAGCACAAAGCTTTGAATTTGATGCAATTAGAAATCGTAAGCCAATGCAGCTCGTGGAAGAGATTCGAGACCAAGGCATATTTGGGAAGCCAATAGAGTAGCCTGGCAGGAGCGTTCTGCACTAGCTGCAGCCGATGGACTGTGGCTTTGTTGGCTCCTAAATACAGCATGTTGCAGTAGTCTAATTTGGAGAGGATTAGGGCCTGAATCACAGTCCTTTGCGCAGAAGCATGGATCAGCCAAATGATCTTTTTTTAGCCACTTAAGCACTGCAAAACAAGTGTCCGCCATGTGAAATTGAGGGAGGATAGATAACCTATCATCCACATGGAAACCCAAGTTTTTAACCTTTGAGGACGGAGTAGGCAGAGCCTCTAGGGAAGCAGGCCAATGTTGCGGTGCCCAGAGAGCAGGATTCTTGCCCATAATCATGACCTCAGTTTTGACCCCTTTGAGCTTGAGTGAGTTTTTATTCATCTATGAGGAGATGTGACTCAAGCCCAGGCTAAGATCAGACGGTCCATGATTATGAGGCGATGGCAAAGTGAAGATGATCTGAGTGTCATCTGCATAAGGAAAAAGGGTCAAGCCACTGCTCTCTACTTCATCCGCCAGAGGACGGATGTAGATGTTAAACATCGGGCTCAGCACAGAACTCTGTGGGACTCCAGAGGTTAACGCTTGGGTCTCAGGCCTGGCATTAGAAGAAAAGACTTAAAAGGACCGATCCATTAGGAAAGATCTGAGCCACTCCAGAGCTGGGCATTCCAGGCCCTATTGCCATCAATCTTTCCACCAAGATGGAGTGAGACATGGTATTGAAGGCCTCGCTGAGGTCTAACAAAATGAGTTTGGCTGTTCTGCCCTCATCCAGGGGCTGCCTTAAGTGCTCAGCTACACCCAAAAGGAAAGAATCTGTACAATGTCCAGCCCTAAAGCCAGACTGGGATGAACAGAGAAAAGTTTTGAGCTTCCACGAACAAGGTCAGTTAACCATTAACAAGTTTCTCCAAAGTTTTGGAGAAGATGGGTAGCAGAGAGATTGGGTGGAAACTTGACAGATTGGCCAGGTCCACATTGGCTTTTTTCAGGAGTGGAAAACCATGCCATGTTTCCACTCCTGAGGGACAAACACCTCACAAAGCGAGGCATAAAGAAGATCCAAAATCATGGTTAGCAGGCAAGAGTCCAATTGCCTGAGCATGCTAGGTGGTAAAGCGTCCAGCAGGGAACCTGACTTAATAGATTGAAGAATAGATTTGAAAGATATGTTGTCCAAAAGGGACCATGTACTAGGTTTCGATGGCAGGCCAGAGTTAATCGAGTGCACAGCTACTCTGCGGAGTGTCTAGGCACTAAAGGTTCATCGAACACGGATCCAAAAAGTAAATTAGAAGGCACGATTGAACAACCAGTTTTTTAGGCTCCGTTTAAAAGAACCTTTATTTTTAGTGGCACCTAGGTAGAAAGGAAGGACATTCCAGCCAGGGGCAGCAAGAACAGAGAAAGAGGTGCCTCCCCATTCCTTCCTCTTGATTTTTGGCACAACAGCTATCAGCATCTGAGGAGCGCAGACTTCTTGCTGGGTGGCAATGTACGAGTCTTTTGGCCAGGTAGCCAGGACCTGATCTATAAAAGGCGCTGTGGGCCAAAACAAGCCCCTATAAATGAACTCTCTCCCGAACTCGCAACCAATGCAATTCCTTGAGGTATGCATTAATTGATTTGTGTATATGGGTATTTAGGAGGAGCCGGGCTGTCGCAATCTGCACCAACTGGAATCTCTTAAGTTGGTACAGTGGGAGACCCCAATACAGAGCATTGGCTTAGTCCAGCCGAGAGGCAATGAGAGCATGGATTACCATCTTCCGGCAGTGTGAAGGAAGCAAGAACAGAAACTTTCTTGAGGATCTAAGAAGGCCAAATTACATGCCTACCACACTGTCCACCTGGGAGCTGAAGGACAATTTGTTGTTGAACTTCATCCCAACAATACATATAGTTGTGTAAGAAGAAGGAGCAGAGCTGGGCCAAAATTCATCACCCCAAGAAGAGGGGTGGATGTCAAACACTAGTATTTCAGTTTTGATGGTATTTCACTGGAGATTGCTCCAGTGCATCCACTGAAATACTGCTGACAGACACTTCAAATCTGTTCTGGGCATAAGAAATATTACTGTCCCAGGTAAGAAGGCCAAAAAATATATTGAAAAGGAGCGTAATTATAACAGAAAAAGTTTATTTCATATATTCTATTCCAAGCACAAATTAACAACATCCACCAAAAAATCAGTCGAACATATGAATTTCACACAATCAATCCTCCGGGAGTCTTTTGAATATGTACAGAATCCAATTTTATTTATGTTCATGATAAACAGATTTTTCAATCAGCCCAAGCTAGCACGTTTCGCCCCTTTAGGACTTCATCAGGGTTGGATTCTCTATTGATTTTTTGTTTGCGTGAAATGAAGCTTCAACTTGTATTTCCTTAATTATCCTCAATTCTTCTCCTGGGTGGTGTAGTACCCGCTATTTCATCGGATTAGCTTTGTAAATGTGTTGCTCGATAGGCAAAGTTTGCAAATAAGCCTCTTTCTGTGACGTCATCTGCAGTAGAATACTGTGACATCACAACTTGCTTCAAGCCGGTGGTCAGTTGCTTGTCCACATGTGCCTCTGCATAGTTTATTGTGAACATAAATTAAATTGGATTCTGTACATATTCATAAGACTCCCAGAAAGATTGGTTCTGTGAAATTCCATATGTTGGACTGATTTTTAAACTTTTTGGTGGATGCGGTTGACAATTTGTGCTTGGAATAGAATATCTATATAAAAGAAACTTTTTCTGATATAATTACACTCCTTTTCAATATATTTTTGTGGGTTTCTGATAGATTGTGGCTTCAAGGCAGTGGGGCCACAGAGAGTTGAGCATAGGAATACATTTTTTTCACTATGACACATTTTTTCTAGGATCCAGGTAAGAAGGATCTGCATGTGGTTAGTGTACAATACCAGCTACATGCCAAAGGATTTCACCAGGACTGTCAAAGGAGTCATATAGACATTAAACAGCATTGAACTAAGGGCAAATCCCTGAGGAACACCAAGTTTTAGATGTCTGGAATCAGATGCATAAGGCAGCATCCATACAGATTGACATCTGTTCGAAATAAAAGAGCCAAAGCAGGCCAAAACAGCTCCACCAATCCCAATGTCCCTCTGACGCTGAATGAGGATAGGATGGGAAACTCTATCTAACGCCGCTTATTAATCTAGAAGCAATAGGGCAACTTGTTTCCCTCTCTCCACAACCAGTTGATGAGGTCAGAGAACTGTACCAAAGTAGATTCAGTGGTATATAGCGGGCGAAAGGCTGATTGCAATGGATGCAGCAACTGGTTGGAGTTCAGGTACTTGGACAACTGGACATCAATCAGTTTCTCAAGAATCTTTGAGAAAGCTGGAAGTAGTGAAATAGGCCTGTAATTGCCCAGGATAGACTTATCGGCCGAAGGTTTTTTCAGCACCGGAATTCGCTTAGCTTTTTTCCAACAGTTAGGAACAGTGGACTGACATAAGGATTCATTCAAAAGGGGGTTGGGAATGGGATTAATGGCCCCATGATTGGCCACCAAGATAGGACATATCTAAAGGTCCATTCCTAGGTAAACTCACCAACTGCTTTCAATTGAGTACCTGCCTTCATAAAAGAAAACAACCCTCTTTTGGACTATCAAACTAGTCTCCGCTCTGGTTGTGCTAATGAAACAGCACTGATAGCTTTGTTATATTCCGTTGTGGCTATCAAGACTCAAACGGAGTAGCGGTATTTCCCCTACTTGACACTTCAATATCCTTGGACACCGTTCATCATCCTATCCTCCCAATGAGGTCTTGACAACAGAGGAATTAAAGGAACTGTTCTAAAACAGATTGCCTCTTACCCGATTCATCACCTGACTTCACCCCTCATCAGCACCATTCACACCAACAGCTGACATACCCAAAGACTGAATTCTTTCCCTGTTTTGTTCAATGTTTAAATCTGTCCTCTACTCGAGCTTCTCCATTCACATAATTTTAATTGCTACAACTGTGCCTATGGCATGCAAGTCCTACTAAAGATGGAAAATCAATCGGCTCTTGGCTCAGGTACCATTAAACAATGCATAGAGATAATTGCGCCCTGCGAATCAGTTTACCACCTCATGCAAAAAAAAAAAAACTCAAAAACCAATATACTACAATGCTGCAAATGGATCAGCTATCACCAGTAAAAGATTTGGGCACAAAATCTAGGACCACCACTAGCTGAAGTGAGCAACTTGCTTGCAATTATGGACACCAATCTCCTGCTAATGCTGCAAGTAAATTAAGCCTCCAAAAGAAACATCTACACAAATAGATGCCTTCAGCGAATATTTCCATAAATTGTTTTCCCTCAAAACAAGACAAAAAAAAAATCAGACTACTACTAACTGCCTTTATACTCCTCTACCGTATCTATGCCATACAACTATTCCTGAAAGCAGGTCTGATAATACTTCGAAAATTACTGAGAATTCAGAATGCAGCTACCACAGCCTAACAAACCACAGATCTGGACTTGCATCACACCAGGCACCACATCACTGCACTGGCAGTAAATGTCTAAATATATCGCCTTCAAAGTACTGCTCTTCCAGTAGTCCAATTGAGTGCACCTCTCTCCCTTCAACAGAAATGCCTCAGCTATTTTCAAATAGGACCAGTATGTTCAAGGTTGGCTCCACAAGACAAGCCCACTCTTCAAACAGTTGCAAACTGACAGAGGCTCACTCTCTATACAGACAGCAAAGCTCTGAAACTTGATCCCTACATAAATAAGATAACTGGATAATCACACTGAATTCTGAATAGTTAAAAACAATATTTTCCCATTCACGTAACCAAGGGATACAGATAAACAACTGTAAGCTGGAAAGCAAATATGCAAAAATGTGTCTATTCTAATTTTCCCTACAAAGTTTCATGCTTATTTATGCGTATGGACGCACAGAGCACCATGTTTCAAGGCGATCTTTAAACAGGATATCCTTCACCCAAACACTCCCACACAGGACATACTACATCCTTCAAATCATACACTTCAAGAGGGCACTCCGAAAAATCTGAATGTTTGTGACTTCATCGAGGGTCTAAAAAACTATATAAATTCTACAATACCATAAGCGTCATACTATACTGTTCTCTTGCTATTATGTTCTGCACCTAGGTTGTTACAACGAGGTTGAATGTGCCATCGATATCAACGGTGCAGCACTGTCAATCATACTGTACCAAGGACTAGATTGTTTCTACAATAACAAGACACCAAGAGCACCAACACTTAAATAAGTACTCTTCGTCCACATATTGTTAAGAGTTATCCATCCATCCAAACCTGGCTCCTGCGAAGGGCACCATCTAGCTTTGATTTATCAGAAGATCTAAGGGATGGTGCCCATCTCTGTTCCTGTGTTCCCTTAGACAGCTGGTGCCCGCGCCTCTCACTTCCTCTACCACTGGTTGGCTCTGTGTACCCGTCTTGAATTCCAGCATCATCTGTGAGCCACACTCACTAAAGGTAATGCATACCAGTAGGCCAATCTCCATTAGAGGGTGGTATAGTGGAGTCTACCCACTACGTAAGTTGTGGTTGTCTACTCACCATCCCCACGAGGGGGTTGGTCTCAACTTCTACACGACCACTGCCTCACATACACTTAGTCTAATGAACCCTTCCACCCCAATGTAAGCTGTTGACCAGGGCCTACACCTAAAAAAAAAAAAGAAATGGTCTGGCCAAACACCACTACTGGCTGTGGACCTGGGCTCCCTCCATCTGAGCTGTTTCCACCACCACAAGATCTCCACTTCAACTAGAGGTGGTTGACCAAAACCTTCCCCCATCTACACCACAACCTATAGTTGTATGCTCCACTACGCCCAGTAGGTAGTTTGGTATGGTCTCCCTCCATTTATGTACTTGGTTAGTTCCCCCCTCCTTTCTCCCAATGGTCAGTCTGGGCTCCCTAGCCTGCTTACCGCTTGACACGGATGATCTGGTCTCGCATGGGCTTGATGTCCTGGAAGCTCTGCTGGTTCACCATGCTGTAGACCAAGATGAAGCCCTGGCCATTCTTTATGTACAGGTCGCGCATGGAGGCGAACTGCTCGGTACCAGCCGTGTCCAGGATCTCCAACACCGAGGGCGACGAGTCCACCTCGATCTCTTTGCGGTAAAAGTCCTCGATGGTGGGGTCGTACTTCTCGATGAAGGTGCCCGTCACGAACTGCACGGTCAGCGCGGACTTGCCCACACCGCCGCTGCCCAGCACCACCACCTTGTACTCGCGCATGGTCCCCGCCGCCGCCGCCACCACCACCACCACCACCGCCGGCCCCAGCCCCGCGCCCCCTCCCTCGCCTCCCGCGGCATGCACTCACACCTTCCCCGCCCCCCGCCACCGCGGAGCAGCAGCGGCGCCCCCAGGCGGCATGGGCGGGCCCTATGGACCCCCCCGCGGCTGCGGCTGCGGCTACTGCTGCACACAACGAATGATGAACCGCGCGCCGGTGCTGCTGGTGTGCGCGTGCGGTCCTTCCCCCGGACGAGCGGCGCGCTCCCAGCGCAACAAAGTGCGCGCACGAAGAAGAGAGCAGGCAATCGAATGTTAAAGCTCCCCGACGAAAGAGAATATCCATATTACGCATGCGCACAAGGGATCTTGAGCGACGCCATGTTGCGGTCAGACAAATTAGTTCTCTGATGTACTGGTACCACGTATTTTTCTTACAGCCCTAAATGACATTTGCCTGACAAGAAGATGGCTGCTGCCATGACTTTTCCCCTCCTGCGGTGTTCATGTTCTGTAGTTAGGCTTCTTTGACAGTGATCCTTACGCCCCGCCTTTTAGCTGTAGCCTTAGCAACAATGCGTTCGTCACCTCCTACATTCCATCTGTAAGTTATGAAGCTTGACAGTGAAGCAGTAACCGTTTTCATTGGTGAACAGAAACCACTGGACCAGTCCACGTTGACCGCACAAGCTACCCATTTTTGTTTGCAGATATATATTGCGCGAACTCCACCCGAAGGTGTTGGAGCGCTTTACATGATCGCCAGTTACGTTACAGAAGGACACATTAATGAGGAGATTACGTGGTTTGCCCAGAATCACAGAATGCTGAGCCGAGGCTCGAACCCAGTTTAGTACCTCCAAGGGCGGCAACTCTATCCGTAAGGCTACATCGTCAGTATAGTTGATGTCTCCCAATGTTCCTGTCGCCCACGTACCTTGCACGCCAGGTGATTATAGTGTTTGGAATTTACGTAATATTGCATTGCACCGTTGTGCCGCCCGTTCCATAGTCTCCCGGTACTCAATCCGGCTAACGATTGTCCCTCAATAAAAACCACATATTTGTAATTGTAAAGTCAGAGTGCTAACTTTGCATCAAGAGGGCGGCGAACGATGGGCAGCCGTTTGCGCAACATGGTGCTGGAATACAACCTGTAATTTACAAAATTTCCTAGATTGCTGTCTGGATAAAATGAATAAAATATTTTTTGTGTTGTGTTTGGTTAATGCCTATTGTACAAGTGTAGTTTCTATAATGAAATGGAAATTATTTTATTGTCTTATGATTGGTAAAAGTTTAAATGTCTTAAAAACTTTAACGAGAAAGTTCCTAGTATATATTTGATCAGTGGGGATCCCCATCGTGGTATGGGAGAGCTGGACGGGCTTGGGTTGGGTCCAGAACACCTTATTTGGGTGCCATGTGTAGTGTACACCATTTAATATTTTTATTAGTGCAGTTTTATATAGCACAAACTTTGCCCATGTGCATTATAGCGCTTTACACACGCACCAGATTATATCACACAAGGTCAGATTCGTTTTTTATAGTTATGGGAAGATTATGCCCAAGTATATGTTAAGCCAACCTGGTTCCCTAGTTCCAAAGGAAGCAGTTCTGGCCCTTGACTGGAAAAACAGACATTACCGTCCATGGCCAGTTCCGAGATAGTAATCCACTGTGTGGTGTGCATTTGTGGTTGATAGTGTTTTTTTTTAGCTCTAAACCCAAGGTCCAGGACTACACACATTGCAATATAGGCATCATAGAGGTATACCATATGTTTATCTTCATCTGCTTGCAGGTGTCTGCAAAAGCCATCTGCCGGGTGCTGCCAAGCAAAATCTTTGTTGTGGCGCTCAAGACTTGGCTGGTACATTTGGTTGAATAGTTGGTGTCACTTGTCCATACTCTCTGGGCCCAGTACAAAAAATTAAGCCACTCACCATACAATGGGCCCCGCTCTGACACTGTTCAGCGTACTTGGAGGAAGTAGCTGTGAGAAGTTGGCCTGGTATATGCTGTCCACTAATTAAAGTGGGCACCTTGCACCAGTCCAAACGACCCTTATTGATGATTAGGTTAAAGACAATCTTTATAGAAAGCTATCCTAGTGGTAGCTGTGGAGAGCAGCCTTCAGGCTAAGTCTTGAAGGAATGAAAAACAGCTTGTTTTACCAGTATATAGCCTCTTGAATGACCAAATGAAAGGAGAACCACACAAGGTATATATAAAATATATGTATTTATTACTAAACACTCTCTACTGACCTCTTTATGAGATTAGAGAACAAGGCACACAATATTACAGTACTAGAACGACAGTAAATAGCACAATACACAGTGGGCTCCAGGGGGAGACCAAACCATATATTAAGAAAGTGGTATAACAACCACGACTTGACTAGACACAGTGCCTAGAGCACGTAGAATCTCTGGGACCCCAAGGAACCACCCAAGGTAGTGACACAGGGGACCCACGGAGGACGGGTGCAGTGTGGGAACACAGACGCGAGCTCCGTACAACTCTATGGGAAAGTCGCGGTTGGAATATTAGAGTTTAAGGACACTTAGGAGAGGACTTTGAGTAAACCCTTTCAGACTTAGAAGGTTCTAAGGCCAGCACCCACTGGAGCACCGGAGGGAAGCCTCACCTCACCCAGGGAAGCCGGGTGCATAGGTGTCAAAGGGTGTCTGGAATCGTCGTTGTTTTCAATGGCGAGACGCTGCAAAGTACTGCTGCCAGGAAGAAGAAAAGTGTCCGGTGTGATCCAAGCCTGGATCGAAGATGTGAAGAACCTGAAAGCAGAGGGGACAGAGTCTGGGTCACTTGCCAGTGACCAGGAGCGGAGCAATCGAATGCCCACCGATGTCGGGTGCTTCAGGTGCGTAGAGGTGAAGCTTGACTCTGCAGCCACGGGGACCAGGAGACGACGACCAGAGTCCGCAGATGAGCTGTCCCACGAAGGATGTTGAGTGCTGGGGGGTCAGTGCTCGGATTGAACACCAACAAACCTTGGCAACGGCAACCCACGCGGTCAGAGTAATTATGCTTCTATGAGGACCAGCAAGGTCCTGGGGACTCCCCAAGCAATGGAGAGTCAGGGCACGCCTGGAGCAACCAGGGAAGCCCACTGAAAGTTAAAGTACCTGTTAGAAATGGGGGTCTCTAGTTGGCAAGGGCTTGCACCTTTGTCCAAGTAGGGACCCTTCTTCCTAGTCAGGATAAGGGAGTTACACTCCTAAAATAACCCCTGCTCACCCCCTTGGTAGCTTGGCACGAGCAGTCAGGCTTATTCTAGAGGCAGTGTGTAAAGCATTTGCACAAAACCAACAGTAATACAATGTAAGCACTACAAACTGACACCACACCAGTTTAGAAAAATATCCAATATTTTTATATACTTCAAACAAGACCAAATACGATAAAAATCCACTATACAGTACTTCAAAAATAGTTACTTCTCAAAATGTCTTTAAGTTGCAAAATACGTTGAAAAACACAGTTCGTACGAGTCGGTAGCTCGGTCCGAGCCTACCGCGATGCTGAAAACAACAGAGTTTCGCAGTTCCCGCTGACCGCGTCGGTACGGGCCAGCAACAGCGGGACAGATTCGTTCACAGTACCTTTCTTAGTGCGGCTCACACAGGCGTGCGAGTCGGTCTTGGCATCCGTCGCGGTGCAAAATGGAAGCGGTGCAAGGTGCGGTGTCCCTCGATTCGGTGCGAGCAGCGGCTCGGTGACGATCGTGCAGACGGCGTCGGTGAGACCAAGGCTGGCGGTGCAGGGCGAGTCGGTGCTCGATGCGGTGCTGGCAGGTTGCGGTGCGGGTGACAGAGCCGGTTGTGGCGTTCGTCGCGGTCACGGTGGAAGGTGGAAGCAGTGCAAGGTACGGTGTCCCTCGATGCGGTGCGAGCAGCGGCTCGGTGACGATCGTGCAGACGGCGTCGGTGAGACCAAGGCTTGCGGTACAGGGCGAGTCGGTGCCCGATGCGGTGCTGGCAAGTTGCGATGCGAGCGACAGAGCCGGTTGGCCGGAATTGGTGCTGGCCGAGCCGGACAGCTGTGCGTGACGAGTCGGTCACGGGTGTCGAGCCAGCAGCGACCGTGTCAGTGAGCCCAGGCCAGCGAGGCGATGCAGGTCGCGGTGTCTCTCGATGCGGTGCAGGCAGCGGCTCGGTGGCGGAGTCAGTGAGACCAAGGCTTACGGTGCAGGGCGAGTCGGTGCGGCTTGCGGTGCCTTCAGGACACAAGGCCAGCGACGGAGTCGGCTGACAGAGTCGGTCGCGGTTCCCTCTTCTCTGTGGCAACTGAAACAGCAGTTCCAGGAGCGGTACCCAGAGGTTGGTGAAGTCTTTGCAGTCCCTGAGACTTCTTAACAGGAGGCCAGCTCGGTTCAGGCCCTTGGAGATACTCAGCACAAGTAGAGAAAGTTCAGTCCAGTCCTTTCACTGCCCAAGGCAGAAGCAGCAGCTGCAGGCCAACCCAACAAAGCAACAACAAAGCAAAGGGGCAGTACTCCTCCTGGCAGCTCTTCCAGCTCTTCGTCTTGGCAGGTTCCTTGATTCCAGCGAGATCTAAAGTTCTGGGGTTTGGGTCCCCCTTTTTATCCTCAATTTCTCTTTGTCCTCTGGAGGCAGAGGGGCCTTTGCCTGGTCCAAACCAGTTCTGGTCAGTCCTGGAGCACTTTGTTGACAAGTCTCCTTCCTTCCTTTCAGAGAGTAGGCCAGGGACATCAGACGCACCACAGGAGGTGGAGCCAGCATTGTGGAGGGAAGGCACTGTCCTATTCAGGTCCCAGGTGCAACTCCTCCCACCCATCTGCATGTAGATGTTGCTATTCAGCCCTGTGCTGACCCACCCTGTCTCCTGGAATCCCCCAGCCCCTATCACTCACACTCCAGACAAGGAATACACAACCTAGCAGAGGCAGGCTTGGATGGTTAGACAAGAAAATACCTACTTTCTAAAAGTGGTATTTTCAAACACAGAATGTTAAAACCAACTTCACTAAAAGATGCATTTTATCATTCTGAGTTCAGGCATACTAAACTCGAATTTCTACCATGTTCCCTGGGTCAGTTAGGATCATAGGATGTAATAATCAAACTGCCCATTCTGGCCTATGGGGAACAGGTAGCCTTGCAATAGTGAAAAACGAAGTAGGCTGTATTTCACTATCAGGACATGCCACACACACCAGGGCATGTCCTACCTTTCACATACAATACACCCTGCCCACAGGGGTACCTTGGGCCTACCTTAGGGGTGACTAACATGTAGAAAAGGGAAGGTTTAGGGACTTGCAAGTGTGTGCACTTGCCAAGTCGACTATGGCAGCCCCAGGCTGCGCACAGGCTCTGCAATGGCAGGCCAGAGTTACACTTTACGGGCTGTTTGCGTGGGTGGCACAATCCAGTGCTGCAGCCCACCAACAGCATTTGATCTATAGGCCCTGGCACCCGCAGTGCACTTTACTAGGGACTGACACATAGATCAAATAGGCCAATCATGAAATACCAATCCATACACATTTTATACAGGAGCACTTGCACTTTCCCACTGGACAGCAGTGAAGAAAGTGCGCAGAATCATTACACCAGCAAAAACAGAGTCAAAAACGGGAGGTTAGAAAGCAAAAAGTCAGGGGAAACACGCCAAAAGATGCCAAGTCTAACAGTACCCTTCTCAGGGACCCACAGGTCGACGGACCAGGGATCGCGAAGGGACCTCGAGAGGAATCACAAAATGCCGGCCCACGGAACACTCGTGGAGTGTAGGCCCGCAATCTTTGGTGGAATTACTGCTCGGGGTCAGGGCTACAAGTAACCCAAAGCTCAGCCTCAGGGGTCGCCGGAAAGCTGATGCTTCTGCAAATCGACGCGGTGTCCAGGGTTTCGGGTTGCATGGTCACCACGAGGGATACGGGCCTCAGACTTGCTGTGGGCACAGATCGACCTCAGAGACCTCGGGAACCCACCTCCTGTGTTGCAATATTCTTCTGAGTCCTCGGGAGCTTCGGAGATGCAAACCGGTCAGTTGCGTTAAAGGTGCCTGCCTTGCAGGGGAGTAACTCCTTTACTCCAAGGGAGATTCTTCAGTCATCCAGCGTAGTGTAGATCGTCAAAGTACTTGGTTTCTGTAGCAGAGTTTGGTCCAGGTGTAATCTAAAGTCCTGTAGCCAGGGGTTCCTACTTTATACCCAAGGAAGGGGTGGGACAAACTCTGGGGACCCACCTATGGGAGGGTCAGGACAGAGGGGTGGCTACACCCATGTCCTTTGTCCAGTTTCGCGCCAGAGCAGGGGCTGATAGCCCCTGCAACCGGTTTGAGCTGGACTATGCACAGGGACACCAAATGTGCCCCCAGTGCAGACATCAAAGCACTCTCAGAGTGCACCCACCCAGCCCCAATACACTAAAGCCTGTCTGGGAGGTGGTCACACCTCCCTGTGACAGGAAACCTATTGTCCAGCCTCCCCTGCCGGAGTTTCGTCCAGCAGCAGGAGGGCAGACTCATGTCTGTGGCTGGCAGCATCCATTTTGTGATGCCAGGGTTCTGTGAAGCTGGTACCGGGTGTACCGGTGTTGTCATATTTTTCCCTCTAGGAGGGAGGAATCATACCTCCCACACCAGTTACTGGTGTGGAGGTAAGATTCAAAGGTGTTTGACAGCAAACACGACATAATTCCTTGCAGCCATTTTAAAGTTAGCATTTACCACGAGGTCATAATGCACTTAAGAGTATATGGTTGGCTGCATCACAGATAACCCCGGAATAGTGGTTCCGAAGGCTGCAGAGGGGCTCTGCTCATGCATGGGCACCCTCTCACATAAAACCCAGCACCCTGCCTTCAGGATTGATAAGGCCTGCCATAGGGGTGACTGATAGGCTTATATGTGCAGTGATTAGGATAGATATAGTGAACCTATATCTAAGTAAGGGGTGCATGCACCACCTTACACAGGCTGCAGTAGCAGACCTGTTGTGTCATTTTGGATGGCCTCTCAGGGGTGGCATAATACATGCTGCAGCCCCTGGGAGGCCTCTGGAGTACCTATGCCCTGGGTACATAGTATACCATATACTAGGGACTCATAAGGGTACCCCAGAATCCAATCTGGAGTGTACCTAAAGTACATGCAATCAATTTAAAGGGGAAAGCAGATAGGCTGGGGTCCTGAATAGCAGGATCCCAGCCAAACTAAAGTCGAAAACCAGCAAAACACCAGGAAAAAAGTGGGGGCAACCATGCAGTCAGATTCCACCTTCCTACATAACCCTCCCCCAAACGAAAGGAGATAAGGCTAACCTTGCCCAGTTGAGCCTTTATTGACTAAGTGGCCATATAAGGAAGAACCTGCACTAGCATGGTTACCCCCTGTCTTATGGTCCACTAAGCAATTCCTAACCCCAAGGGTATTGGATGATCTCCACCATTTGGAATTACTACCTGTAGTGTGTTTTGGCAAAGTAAAAGGCTGGTGGGGCGTCTGAGTGGAGAAGTGGGGCCCTAATAAAGTTGGTCTCAGCTTCCTCAGATCACTGGTCACCATGGAGGCCTTTCTTTCCATGACTGAGTTGTATCTGGCCCTAAGGGTCAACCTCTGGCAGCCTACAGCTGCGGGTTGGGTCCCTTTGGTTGGAACAATGGAGGGACATGGTAGGTTTGGAACCACTTGGTCCCAGGTTTGCCTTTGCCCAACAGAGTCCACCTGGGGGAGGTCCCTACACAATGGTAAGAGGGATCCCTCAGTGTGCTGAGGAATTTTCACCTGGCTAGGGCTACTAGACTGGGTGCCCCTAATCTGTTGATGGGGGTTTCCTCTGGACTGTGGGCCCTGTGGGGTCCACTGACCTCTGCAGCCCTGGGCTGACAGAGGGAGGGTAGAGAGGGGCAGGTTACCTGCTCCAGACTGGGTACCACCTTGGAACGGTCCCCTGCCATCAGGGGGGTGGCCAGGCCAGGCCTGACTACCTCTGGGGCAGTTCCTTCACAAGGGGTAGGATCTGTTCCCTGAGGAAGCTGACCCTTACCTATAGTCTGGGGGGAAGAAGACTTTTCTTCATTCCCTTTGCTCTCTGGTGGAGGAGAGTGGGCCATTCTTTCAGGGTCCACTTCTCCAAGATTTCCCTGGGGTTGGGCTGTGGCCCTCACAGCCCCACTATCTCTCTCAGGGAGGCCCAACATTCCTAAATGGGCCTGGTATTCAACTTCAGCCCAGGCTGAAATCTCCAGATCATTGCCCATCAGGCAATCTACAGGCAAGTTTGGGGACACTGCCACTCTCTTTGGGCCAGTGACCCCTCCCCAGCTGAGATTGACTATGGCCATGGGGTGATCTGTTCTGATACCATCAATGTTGGTCACCTGGTACTTAAACTCAGGTAAAAGCTGGTGAGGGGGGACTAGTTTCCCTGTCACCATGGTGACACTAGCCCCTGTGCAAAAACAACAATTGATGGACAGAATGCAGAACAATGTCATACATTCACCCCAGAACAGAGATCTGGGCCTAAATCCATCGTTTTTTTGCTCACCATGCCATTCCAGTTTGAACCCAGCCATATTCAAATCAGTCTTGACCCTGTGCCTCATGGGAACAGTCCAGCCCGAACTGCCAAGCCAGGTCCTCCCTGGACTGGAAACAAGCATCCTAGGACCGGTTTCGGGGTTTCACCCCTCTTCAGCCAGGATAGCTTGATTCCAGTGGCATGGAGAGCACGGGACCCACGTCTGGGCATACCCGTCCCACTCGGGGTGACAAATGCAAAAACAACAATTGATGGACAGAATGCAGAACAATGTCATACATTCACCCCAGTACAGTAGCCCCTGTGTCCCTGAATGCCACAGCTTTCTGACCATTTATTAAGGGCTCCTGTCTCTACTTGCCCAAAGTATTGGGACTCATAGTAAAAGTGGCAAATCCCATGCCACCATCACAGACTAAGGAGGCCTGTGAGGAGGACCTTGATAAGCTAGGGTCCCCCTCAGTTCCCCATGAGAATGCACCTACCTTTTTGGGTGCATTACTACCACCTGGGGGATTACTACTTGTAGTACCAGGAGGAGTGGTAGTATTACTTGGAGGAACATTTTCTTTATTGCTGACCTTAGGGCAAATGGGGTCATTTTTCCAGTGGCCATGCTTCTTGCAGACATGGCAATAGGGTTTCTTTTCAGGGGATGAAGGAGTTTGGGACCCACCCCCAGAAGAGGACTTTTGGGGCCCTGTAGGGGACTTGTGTTTTGATTTATCCCCACCTTTCTCTTGGGTCTTGGAAGAATCTTTCTTCTGGTCACCACCCTGATTCTTTGGCTTTACCCTGGTTCTGACCCATTTGTCTGCCTTCTTTCCCAATTCTTGGGGAGAGGTCAGATCAGAGTCCACCAGGTACTGGTGTAAAAGTTGGTTTTGACAATTATTAAGGATCTGCTCCCTCATAATCAAATTGTACAATCCTAAAAAGTCATGCACCTTGCTGCCATGTAACCAGCCTTCCAGAGCCTTAGTAGCACAATCTACAAAGTCAACCCAGTCTTGAGTCTGTGCCTTTTGGGTATCCCTGAACTTTAACCTGTATTGTTCAGTGGTTAGGCCAAACCCATCAATCAGAGCACTCTTCAAGACTTTATAATTATCTGCATCCTCCTCTCTAACAGTGAGGAGCTTGTCTCTACCTTTGTCTGCAAAGGAGAGCCACAAGATTGCTGCCCACTGCTCCTGAGGGACCCTCTGTACCTTACAGGCCCTCTCAAGTGCAGTTATCCATTTGTGGATGTCATCCCCACTCTGATAGGGAGGGACAATCTTGCTCAGGTTCCTATGGTCATGAGTCTGTTCTCTACCACTAGGGATATTGTTGCTGCCACCATGGGGCTCTAGCCCCAACTTTCTTGAAGCTCTCTGAAGCTCCAGGGATTCCCTATCTAAGGCCAATTGCTCTCTCTTGATCCTGAGCTTAGCTCTCTCAAACTCAAGCAGTTGGCACTTCTTCTCATAAGAGGACTCCCTTTTATGAGAAGAAGTCCTATGAGAAACAGAGCTCCCTACAGATGTACCAGAATGATTAGATTCCTGAGAAGGAGATCTGGATCTTCTTGGTAAACTGTTAACCCTTCCAGGTAGGGTAAAGAGAGGCCCACCGGGGCCTCCTTCCTCACCTTCAGGAAGGATTGGATTTTCCAGGTTAGAATCATTTTGATCCTCCTGGCCAGCATCAGAGTCCAGGTCATTGAGGTTTTCACTCCCTGGCCTTTCCTCTTCTGCTGTCCCACCCCCTTTGCCTGCCTCATCAGACCCTGGGGTCTTTCTGAGGTCATCTAAAAGCAAAGTCACCATGAGTCTTTGGGTGTTTGGATTTTTCCCTGTCTTCAGTTTCCTTGATGCACACATGTTTCTCAATTCATGGAATGTGAGATGGTCATACTTAGTTGGCAAGGAGTCACTGACTTCAGGCCTTGAAGACATTCTAGTGTGGTGTGGTGTATGCACCTACCTACTCTAGTGGGAACTGAGACTCTCTTGAGTTGGAGAAAGGGTGTGCTAGACCCTTGACTTACCCAACTCTAAGTTCAGTAGAACTTACTTTATTCTAGACTTGATTTATATGTACCTAAGTACCTTTAGTGGTTTTCAGTTAGTCACTCACTGAGATTATCTGGTAAAACAATAGCAAGCTTGAATCCCAACCGCTGCACACCAATGTGAGAAGTTGGCCTGGTATATGCTGTCCACTAATTAAAGTGGGCACCTTGCACCAGTCCAAACGACCCTTATTGATGATTAGGTTAAAGACAACCTTTATAGAAAGCTATCCTAGTGGTAGCTGTGGAGAGCAGCCTTCAGGCTAAGTCTTGAAGGAATGTAAAGCAGCTTGTTTTACCAGTATATAACCTCTTGAATGACCAAATGAAAGGAGAACCACACAAGGTATATATAAAATATATGTATTTATTACTAAACACTCTCTACTAACCTCTTTATGAGATTAGAGAACAAGGCACACAATATTACAGTACTAGAACGACAGTAAATAGCACAATACACAGTGGGCTCCAGGGGGAGACCAAACCATATATTAAGAAAGTGGTACAACAACCACGACTTGACTAGACACAGTGCCTAGAGCACGTAGAATCGCTGGGACCCCAAGGAACCACCCAAGGTAGTGACACAGGGGACCCACGGAGGATGGGTGCAGTGTGGGAACACAGACGCGAGCTCCGTACAACTCTATGGGAAAGTCGCGGTTGGAATATTAGAGTTTAAGGACACTTAGGAGAGGACTTTGAGTAAACCCTTTCAAACTTAGAAGGTTCTAAGGCCAGCACCCACGGGAGCACCGGAGTACTCGTGTTACCTCACCCAGGGAAGCCGGGTGCATAGGTGTCGGGAATCGTCGTTGTTTTCAATGGCGAGACGCTGCAAAGTACTGCTGCCGGGAAGAAGAAAAGTGTCCGGTGTGATCCAAGCCTGGATCGAAGATGTGAAGAACCTGAAAGCAGAGGGGACAGAGTCTGGGTCACTTGCCAGTAACCAGGAGCGGAGCAATCGAATGCCCACCGATGTCGGGTGCTTCAGGTGCGTAGAGGTGAAGCTTGACTCTGCAGCCACGGGGACCAGGAGACATCAACGACGACGACCAGAGACTGCAGATGAGCTGTCCCACGAAGGATGTCGAGTGCTGGGGGGTCAGTGCTCGGATTGAACACCAACAAGCCTTGGCAACG
Organism: Calotriton arnoldi; assembly: GCA_963921515.1. NCBI lineage: Eukaryota > Metazoa > Chordata > Amphibia > Caudata > Salamandridae > Calotriton > Calotriton arnoldi. The sequence goes on along the minus strand of CAWUFW010000080.1, from coordinate 779,591 downwards.
GCAACCCACGCGGTCAGAGTAATTATGATTCTGTGAGGACCAGCAAGGTCCTAGGGACTCCCCAAGCGATGGAGAGTCAGGGCACGCCTGGAGCAACCAGGGAAGCCCACTGAAAGTTAAAATACCCTTCTCAGGGACCCACAGGTCGACGGACCAGGGATCGCAAAGGGACCTCGAGAGGAATCACAAAATGCCAGCCCACGGAACACTCGTGGAGTGTAGGCCCGCAATCTTTGGTGGAAATACTGCTTGGGGTCAGGGCTACAAGTAACCCAAAGCTCAGCCTCAGGGGTCGCCGGAAAGCTGATGCTTCTGCAAATCGACGCGGTGTCCAGGGGTTCGGGTTGCACGGTCACCACGAGGGATACAGGCCTCAGACTTGCTGTGGGCACAGATCGACCTCAGAGACCTCGGGAACCCACCTCATGTGTTGCAATATTCTTCGGAGTCCTCGGGAGCTTCGGAGATGCAAACCGGTCAGTTGCGTTAAAGGTGCCTGCCTTGCAGGGGAGTAACTCCTTTACTCCAAGGAAGATTCTTCAGTCATCCAGCGTAGTGTAGATCGTCGAAGTACTTGGTTTCTGTAGCAGAGTTTAGTCCAGGTGTAATTTAAAGTCCTGTAGCCAGGGGTTCCTACTTTATACCCTAGGAAGGGGTGGGACAAACTCTGGGGACCCACCTATGGGAGGGTCAGGACAGAGGGGTGGTTACAGCCATGTCCTTTGTCCAGTTTCGCGCCAGAGCAGGAACCGGTTTGAGCTGGACTATGCACAGGGACACCAAATGTGCCCCCAGTGCAGACATCAAAGCACTCTCAGAGTGCACCCACCCAGCCCCAATACACTAAAGCCTGTCTGGGAGGTGGTCACACCTCCCTGTGACAGGAAACCTATTGTCCAGCCTCCCCTGCCGGAGTTTCCTCCAGCAGCAGGAGGGCAGACTCGTGTCTGTGGCTGGCAGCATCCATTTTGTGATGCCAGGGTTCTGTGAAGCTGGTACCGGGTGTACCGGTGTTGTCATATTTCTCCCTCGAGGAGGGAGGAATCATACCTCCCACACCAGTTACTGGTGTGGAGGTATGATTCCAAGGTGTTTGACACCAAATACGACATAATTCCTTGCAGCCGTTTTAAAGTTAGCATTTACCGCGAGGTCATAATGCACTTAAGAGTATATGGTTGGCTGCATCACAGACAACCCCGGAATAGTGGTTCCGAAGGCTGCAGAGGGGCTCTGCTCATGCATGGGCACCCTCTCACATAAAACCCAGCACCCTGCCTTCAGGATTGATAAGGCCTGCCATAGGGGTGACTGATAGGCTTATATGTGCAGTGATTAGGATAGATATAGTGAACCTATATCTAAGTAAGGGGTGCATGCACCACCTTACACAGGCTGCAGTAGCAGACCTGTTCTGTCATTTTGGATGGCCTCTCAGGGGTGGCATAATACATGCTGCAGCCCCTGGGAGGCCTCTGGGGTACCTATGCCCTGGGTACATAGTATACCATATACTAGGGAGTCATAAGGGTACCCCAGAATCCAATCTGGAGTGTACCTAAAGTACATGCAATCAATTTAAAGGGGGAAAGCAGATTGGCTGGGGTCCTGAATAGCAGGATCCCAGCCAAAGTAAGTCGAAAATCAGCAAAACACCAGGAAAAAAGTGGGGGCAACCATGCAGTCAGATTCCACCTTCCTACAGTAGCGACTAATTAAAATGCAAATTATTTAGATTAGCAGTTAAAGTGTGCAATGATTAATGAAAAATTCAAAGCTTACACATTTAAAATGTGTAAACTGCAATAGGCAGTCATAGATATTTTTATAGGCCATAGAAATGCTAAGAAGTAAGTTTCCTTTAATTAGAGGTAAACCTAATATTGCTCAAATGTGCACAAAAGTAATTTAGAAGTCTGACCTTAATGTGACATGCTTACAAATGTTCGTCATAACTGCAGAATGTTCCGGTTTTAATAAATGTATTATTTTACTAAGCAACATATTATTTGTAATTATTAAATTCCGATTCTCACTATATACATAATGCTTGAATAGAATAGTTGCACATTTAAAACAATATTTCTTGTTCATATAAATGAAATGCATTACTAAACAGTATTTGCAAGTTGATGTTTCTCTTCTTTAGCATAGTTCACTGTGTACGCAGTGAAACATTTAATATTTAGAAGGCCAACCTGTGTTCGATGCCTATGGAACTGAGGCTTATGTTTCCTGAAATTAACTATGTAAGAATATCTGCAGCTAATTTGTGATAAAGCTTTGCAAGCCACATGTATTTTTGTGGGAACGTAAGAGCTGAACCTACTCTCAAATGAGTGCTGACATCCGATTGGTCCAAAGAGGTATAAGCCTACTACAATGTCTGCAACATGCATTCACTTCTTTTATATTAGTGCATGTTCCTGGTTAATTTCAATGCCGTTCAATACTTTTCAACCTACCTTCTTGTACAAGACTGATGGTTGTGGCTGCTGCTGCTTCTGTTCCACCTTACTTCATTTTGCTGCTTTATTTTTACAGATTGTTACTGCAACTGTATGATCATTTGCTTGTACTACTGAGACTCACTGAGTTTCATGAACTACTCTTTAAGGGAAGTTCTGCCGCTTTAATTTGGCTTTGAGCTTAATACTCCTTTGATATCACTCTTTTTCGTTTGAACTTGCACTCTTCATAAGTTTTACTAACTCTGAAATTCTGGTCCTGTTCTTTAGAATAGAGTTTTATTCCTTTATGGAACATACTTGATGCATTATTTGACTATTTATTCTAACCAAACATTTTAAGAGATTTCTGTAAACTTGCTAAAGATTTATTAACTAATTTGAATAAAAAGACTCTTACTAATCTCTTAATGAGAATAGAGCTTTTAAAACGTATTCAAACTCTCATCATTGACTGAACTTGGAATTATATTTGAAATTTGCTTGTGATGCCGTAATAGGTCTTTGAATCAAAATACAGTGGCAAAGATAAGTCACCCGAGGCAAGGAGAAACCAGCGCAGGAATGGGGCTTGACCCTGTAAGTGATGGTAATAGAAAGGTTGAACCACATTATTTAATTTTGGCCCCAATCCGCACTATTAGATTTCTGGTAGCAGAGATATGGTTGCACCTTGATCAAGGAGCTATAAATAATTACCCAAGTTAGACTAAAATACCCTAATCCTGAAATCCAATGCCCGGAGTTTGAGGAGCTGACAAGGTGTGATTTTCGAAGGCGGTTGCTGTTTTGGAGGTGTGAGTATTAATAGGATGATGCAGCGCCGATCGTAATTGTGTTTACTGTTGTATTATTGAGTTTAGAGTGAATGGATTGATGAAGACATTTATTGTTTCTATGTTAAGAGATTGAAGAGTTTCAGACTCGGCGTAGTCTAATATCCCGGGATAAATACTGAATTAAGTGTAGAAGACACTGGATAGATACTGAATAAAGCTATTGAGACAAGTGTAGAAGATACTTGGATGAGCCATCATCAAATAGTATTTCTTGTTTGCAGGTTTTGTGGTGTAGAGAGTAAGGTACCATCTCCTACACAATTGAGATAGAAATTCTTATATTCTGTTGTAGTTGTTTAATATTGATTGATGTTAGAAGAACCTAATTGTGCAAAAGGGTGAAGCTGCATTGATTAGGTTGATTTCACACTGGTCGAGATTTCACTTGCGATTGTGGAATTCTTTTGCATGGATGAATTACTATCATTTTATTCAGAAAAGCAAACAAGAATTGATATATGTTTTGTTATTGTCATTTGAAAAGTTTTTGTTGGTTTGTGTAAGTACGAGAGAAAATGTAAAGGAAGGTGAGGTGCTGCAAGGAGTAAGATTATATGTCATAGTGTTTCGTGCTGAGATTGGTTGGTTGGTGTGCTTTCACGCTGTGATTGGTTGGTGATGTCAGGGTGTCACACTGTAATAGGTCAGTGTTTGCGTGGATATCGCATTGGGATTTGTTAACAGGATTTCGAGAAAATAACAACTGTGACAGGATTGGAGTAAAGGAAATCTGATGTTTGCAGAATAGAATCGAAATACTGAATTGAAATTGTTCACTTTGCAATTTTGCCAGAATCATGAAATGTATTAAAGAATTCAAAAGTTTTGCAAAGGGAGATGTTACAATTTCGGTACAGGAGAGTGAGGAGGCACTAAATTGGGGTCAACAGAAAAATGCTCCTTTGGACTTAATATCAGTGCTCATACTCACAGGGACTGATTATGTCAACTATCACCAGTCCTTACTCATTCATATCTTCTACATTCATAAAGCTAGGAGATATAACCATATACCCAAGGCTAACACTACAGGCAACAATGTTATAGTAAAAAATATATCAATTTATTAAAAAATGCATTAATCTTATGGTATATCAACCAACAGTTGTACCATTGTATCAAACAACATTAAAAATAAATGAAATTACAGTGCATATAATCAACATATCCGAAAAAGATACATTTTCGTAAAAAACAATCACAGATTAAAAAGACGAGAGTACATACAACAGACAAAGAGATATGTCATTGAAACTATACACATCCGTATTTACTAAATATTGCCGGCTGACGCTTGGTACTGTCTTAATGTGGAGCACTCAATAGCCCCAGTCTCTTCACGGATTGTGTTTCTTGTGGATAGCGTCGACGCGTTTCGATGGAGATATTTTCAAACCATCTTTCTCAAGACAAAAAATGTTTTTACTCTTCGAACCTAACTGGTTCCTGCTGGAACCCTTTAAAACACCTCTTCTTAATAGTAGGTGGATCGTGTATTGAAGATGGAGGATTGGGTCAGTTATCTCCGTTCTCCTCCTTAGTATCCAATTTTGGATTATGTATCGGTATATCGCTTATACGATGCCTATTGCAGCCCAAGGTTGGAATAATAAGCCTGAGGCTCGAGTGGGTATACTGGTTGCCACCGTTCTACTTTACATAAGCTGTGATATACGGTTGGAACTTGTAGGTTGATTATACCCGTCGAAAAACTCCCCTTTTCCTAATTGGGGTTTGGCAACGAGCGGCAGCGTCACGTCAGCGGTCCGATGTCCTCCACGATTGGACTAAATTGGGGTTACATACATTTTTATGGCTTTGTCTATGGTGAAAAGATCACTAAGAAGGAAGGTGCACTAAGATTGCCAAAATATGGTAGCTTTGAGACTAGAATTTTTGAGAGATTGAAAGAAAAAATTGTATGGAATGAAACCGCCCCATGACCTACACAATATAAACCTTGAATATGGGGGAAAAGGTTGCCAGAGAGAAAAAAAAGGAAAATATCAGAAAAGAAAAACGAGGGCAATGTGTAATTATGCAGATGCTTGATGGGATGAAGAACAGCAGAGATGGAGAAAAGCCATAGTTGAAGGCACTAGACTGTATCCAGCTATTTCTACAGAAATACCAGAGAAAGAAGAAGAAAAAGACCCATGGAAAAGATATAGAGGAAAAAGGAAATGAGACAAATAGTAATTCAGGGGATAATATTTTAGAAGAAATGTTGGCTGCACGCCCCCTGCCTTATGCAACACCAATTTATAGTACTGAGAGTGGTGCCACAAGAAGCAGTACAGTAGCCACTGCTCCTGTAGAGACTAGAGTGGTGCAAATTGAGAGACCCCTTCAAGTGCTACAGTTTTGCCCTACCATGAGTTGCCCAGCCACAGGCTGCTCCTCCTCCTGTGATAAATACACCTGTTATGCATGGTTTGTGCAGGTGCTGCAACCAATAATTGTACAGAAAGTGCCTAGACCAGTTGCAAACGCCCTAGTAAACGTTAACCTGACTTCAGAGGCTCAAGGAACGGTAGAAGGTTTTCCTACAACAGGATTTATTCCAACCTCCCAGAATTCACAGATTGTTGTATGGAGACCACCTCAGACCGTGCAGGCATTAAGAAATGGGGGAAGGCTTGTTTTTACAACATCAGTAACCCCCGGGGAAACACATTTGTTTGAAGATGGACTTTTTCCACCATGGTTTTAAGTGGCTGCAGGGATTGCAAAGACAGAAAGCACAGTGCAACAAGCTAACCCTGAACTGAAAAGGAGAAACTATTAGATATTTCCAAATTAAAAGCTGAACTGGACAAAATAATTAGGGGATGTTTAGAATTAGAACATTTGGCCCAATATTATGAGAAAGAATTGGTTTACCTATGTAAAGAAAATACAGGAAAAGCAGCAATTACACACGATAAATTGACTGAATTGGCTTGGAAATATGAGGTGGACCTCTATAAAAGTTTTCCTTTGCAGAAGAGTTACAGGGTCCAATTAGATGATGAAGTAATTGAAACAATGCATTCTTCAGTAATGCGTTTGCACATTACAGAATTAATCATAGGTATTCGTATATGGAGTGAAACTGAGAAATTAGAAAAAAATGGGCAAGAAAACATGAAATAAAGAAAGAACCTGAGTTCAAAGGGGAAAATATTTAACAGAATGAGGAAAGAGTTTCAGGTTATCCACTGAGAGAAATAGCAGGAGGAGTGAATGTCCATGCTTCTTGGAGTAGCGGGCATCTTGCAGCTTTTACAATTTCTCAAAAAATTGAGAGACAAACCTGTGCAATAGAACACACAAGTTGATCGATTTGTGAAAATTTCAAAAGTACTGTGGATTGATTTGAATACATTCTTAGATATTGTGGTACCAAGTGATTTGTGGGCTGAGTGTAAGACTGCTGTACAATGGCCACATGAAGAACCAGAAAGAATGGCACGCAGTAATGCACCATCTCCAGTAGTTATGGGAAAATATGAAGCAATGATTACTTTCCTGAAAGACAGAGTGCCTCCAAAAGATCTTGATTGGTTGAAAATTAATCAAACTACACAAGAAGAAAAATAATCAGTTCATGACTACTATGAGCGGTTGTTGCAGGTGTTCCAGTAGCACAGTGAAAGAGAATACCCTGATAAGAAAGACATGGGGATATTTATAGCTCAGTTTGTTTAGGATTGAGACCAGAGATCAATTCGCATATATAACCAAAGTGTAATCTGCTGACAGAGTAAATCACTTGACGAGATCCTGGGATATGCAAAATATTACAGTGATGAACAAGAAATGAAACAGAAAAAGATTAAAGAGAAATTCATGTTGGCTTAGACAAAATGTATTCAGAAAGGTTTTCAGAATCCTTCTTATGTAGGAAATCAAGGAGGTATGCAACGTTTTTCTCTTCCACAAATAGGTTTTCAGGGACATCCAGGAGGTTTTGGTATTTCACCAGTGCTTAATTTGAGCCAGTGGTTTCTGGTGCTAGGCACCGGTACTTAATTGATGGTCCCTGCAGTTAATTTCTGGAACCTGTACTTATGGCAGCTGCCACATGGTGACGCAGTTTGTGTAGCTTAAAGATGAGCAGAGAAACAGTTGTTTGTTAATTTAATATACATTAAGAACAACTAATACCTGCCACCCAAGCCATTCTTCAAGCTTTGGGGGCCTTAAACAGTCTGAATTGTCACACTTCAGTGTGATGATTAGTAGTTGTGTAAGTACAGTGGCAATGTGTGGTGCAAACTGCGGTGGCCTCCTGATGAGGGTCCAGCTCTCATGTCTTTTTACAAATTAAGCACTGTGTTTCACAAGGTAGAGGCAGAGGTATTCCAACTGATCCAGGTTCAGGAATGAGTCACACAACGCTGAAGAAGATGACCCCTTGTCACGTTTGTAACAGGGTTGGGCATTGGAAGAGGGAGTGTAGATTTAATCCTGAAAATGCAAACAGAAATGTGCAAATGCAGATGGTAGTGCAAATGCAAAATATACCAATACAACCGATGCCGGTGCCAATGCAAAAACAGGTTCTGAGGATGCAGTTCCCACAAGCCCACAGAATATGGGAAACCCAAGATATAATTTGAACCAGATGCCAAAAGCAAATACAAATCCTTTTTTAAATGCAAATCAAAATACATTCCGTCAATTCCCTAACTCAAATCAGACTGCATTTCATAAATTTCCTGTTTTCGATAATGATGGCTTAGTCTCTGATACGTCTCAATGGCGGGGCCTGAGGGGGGAGGAATATTGCTTGCTTGGCGCAGTCTTAGAGATAGACCAGCGTGGTCCATTCATAGAAGGTGAGGTGAATGGCCACCCCGTATCATTTCTCATAGGTACTGGGGCTACCAGGTCTACTATTAGAACTGTGGAAGTTACCCCTCTCTGGAAAGAAGATCCAAGCTATAGGAATTTCAAATAGATTACTAATCCAGTTTCAGAGAAAGTCCCAGTAAAAATAGGCTCATTGGAAGAAAATCACCAATTTATTGTTTGTGACACAAGCCCAGTAAATCTATTAGGGAGAGATTTGTTGTGCAAGTTAAAGTGTACAATCTATTGTACACCTGATGGTGTAGCGTTTCAGATGCATGATGAAGATGTAGAGTTTAAAATGGCTCAGCAAAAGACAGTTGCGGGATTGTTTCCATTAATGACCACTGAAGATTTACCCACTGCCTTGAGGAAAATTGTGAACCCAGAAGTACGGAATTTCACAGGCAAAGACATTGGACTGATTAAAGGAGTAGAACCAGTCAGAATTACCTTAAAGGCCAATGCAAAATATCCAAAAACACCACCGTACTATCCGAATCCAGAAGCAATTGCAGGAATCACGCCTGTAATAGAAGACATGATACAGAAGGGGATTGTGAGGGAATTGATTCGAAGTCCATGTAACTCTCCGATCATGGGTTGGCGGAAACCCAATGGAAACTATAGAATCGTTCAGGATTTGAGACAGATTAAATAAATAGTTGTCCCATGTTGTTCCATGGTACCGAATCCAGTCACAATATTATTCCAAATTCCATGTACTGCAGAATGGTTTACTGCCATTGATCTTTGTCAGGCTTTCTTCTCAGTGCCAATGCATGAAGATAGCCAGTTCCTCTTTTCATTTATTTTCCAGAAGAGAGTTTTGGCATGGTGTCAAGTCCCACAAGGGTATACAGAAAGTTCGTCTATTTTTAACCATGTCTCGAAATAGAATCTGGATTAATTACAAGTGTCCTACAGATCAGTTCTAGTGCAGTACATAGACGATCTACTTGTGGCATCAGAAAGACGAGATGGTTGTAAAAAAGAGTCCATTGCTTTGCTGAACCACCTTCCTGAAAATAGACATAAAGTGTCACCAGGTAAACTGCAATACTGTCAGAAAGAAGTTGAATATCTGGGACACATAATTGAGAAGGGAGCTAGAAAGGTGTTACCAGAGAGAGTGGAAGCAGTTCTTCAGATGAATCCTCTTTGAACACAGAAGGAAGTCAGTATGTTACTGTGAACGGCTGGTTACTGTAGACAGTGGATACCAAACTTTTCCCTAGTAGAAAAGCCTTACCTGAGGCTGACACACAAGGATTTGTCTGATCCGCTTCCTTGGGACAACAAGTGCTTGAGAGACTTCCCAGAGCTGAAAGAAAAACATTTGTATGCCCCAGCACTAGGAATGTCAGATTACAGTAAATAATTTACCTTATTTTGCAGTGGGGTAAGGTGGGGGGGCTGCGCTCTCTCACTGCTGACTCAAACACATGGTGATGCTCGGAAGCAAGTGGCATACTTTTCAACTACTCTTGACCCTGTTGCCGCAGGACTGCCCGGCTGCCTTAAAGCAGTTGCCGTTGTGAGCACTAGTCTGGAAAAGAGTGAGAGCATAGTGATGGGATATCCTTTAACTGTAATGGTCCCCCATTCTGTGGAGCTTCTATTGTCACAAACAAAAACCCAGTACATGACCCATAATAGGCTCACAAAATATGAGCAGAGAATTTTGGCATCTGACAATGTAGTTATGAAACGCTGTTAGATTGTAAACCCATCAACTTTGCTACCCATAAATAATACTGTTTGGGATGAAATTGTACATGATTGCCTACATGTCACGGATTTATGCACAAAGCTTAGACCTGATATTAAGGATGAACCCCGACCATGTAATGTTTGAAGACAGTTCATGTCTGAGAAATAATGAAGGTAACCTGAAAGCGGCTTATGCTCTGTGTACAATAAATGATGTTGTCAAAGCTTCGTGGCTTCAAGGGGTTACCTCAGCACAAGTTGCTGAATTTATTGCCCTTACCAGAGCATGCAGTTTAACTGCTCAAATGAGAGCAGCTATATTTACAGATAGTCAGTACATGTATGGTGTTGTCTACGATTTGGAGCAATTATGGTCACAAAGAGGTTTCATGACCTCTTCAGGTACCCCTATTAGGAATAGGGTGCAGGTGAAAGATTTGTTGGAAGCTCTACAATTGCCTGCAGAAGTTGCTGTCATTAAATGTACAGTCCATCAACATGGCAATGGCAACATTGGCACGGGAAATGAGTATGCAGATTGGGTAGCATGATATTGTGCTTTGTTGGCCTGCACATTTAATGGAAATTTCACATGCGAATCAGAGTAGGACACTTCATTTTCAATGTTGATGAAAGTAACTGATACTTGGGGTGAACTAAAATGAGTACAGGAAAATGTTTCAGAAGCCAAACATTAAAGTTGGATCAGAGCAGGTTTGTGAGAAAAATGCAATGATATGTGGATGTCAGCTGATGGGAGACCAGTGTTACCTGATAGTTTGCTATTCCAAATGACACCGTACTTTCATAGATTTACACATTTAGGGAGGGATGCCATAGTAAGACTCTTAAGGCAAAATTGGTTTAAAACCAGGTTCAGGATGCTTGCAGAAGAAGTGTGTCATCGGTGTGTGGCATGTCAACAAATGAATGCGGGGAAAAGAACACACGTTACACTGAGTCACATAGGGAGATTAAGTGGTCCTTTCAATGGAATGCAAATGAACTTCATCGAAATGCCTGTTTGAAATGGGCTGAGATATGTCCTGGTCATAGTATGTGTCTTCTCGAGATGGGTGGCAGCCTACCCAACCAAAAGAAATTACAGTCTCACAGTAGCAAAACTCTTATTACGAGAATTGATTCCCAGGTACGGAATGCCAGTTATCCTGGAATCAGATAGGGGACTCAACTTAAGAATGAGATCCTGAATATGATTTGCACAGCATTACAGATTGAGCAAAGACTTCATTGCATCTATCAACATGAGGCTTCAGGTATAGTCGAACAAATGAATGGGACTATTAAGTCTTGACTAGCTAAAGTTTGTGCTTTAACATCATTGAAATGGCCAGATGTTTTACCTTTGGTGCTGATGAGTATACAATGTATTCTTGATAGGAAGACAGGTTTATCGCCCCACAAGATTCTGCTGGGCTGTGCAATGAGGCTGCCTGCTGTACCTGCTAATGCACTCTTGAACATCACAAATTATATAATACTCGATTACCGCAAAGGTTGGTTGATGCGATCCAGTCAGTTTCTTACCAGGTTGCAGCTGACACTAAAGATCTGCATCAAGAACAGTGCCACAACCTCAATCCTTGTGATTGGGTTGTGATCAAGAACACATTTGAAAGTCTTGTTCTCAACGAGATGGAAAGGCCCCTTCCAGGTTATTTTAGTAACCAACACTGCTATTAAGTGCTATTAAGTGTACTGGAGTTGAGGGGGCGTGGCCTAACAAGATGCCTTCTGCAAGCTCCCGGTAAGGGCACATAAATCCTTTAAGATCCTGCAGCATTCGTTGCAAAATACCCCCCCCCAGACTTTGAGGGGGTGAAGGAAAAGGGCTGCACTGACTTGGACCTGACGCCCTTCTGGGGGGCTGAGAGCCCCCCGCTGCTCTGGCGATCAGGAGTGGCAGGGCCTGAAGCAGACACAGAGAGGAGGGCTGCACCTCTGGGGGATCCCAAGCCTCTGCCTGGCACCCAGTGCACCCACGGCGGAACAGAGTACGGGGCCTGGATAGTGAGGCAGTGGCTGCCTCCCGAGTGCAAACGAATTGGGAGACCGCTGTGTGGAGGGAAGGGCCGGTGGCTGAAGTCGACCGCAAACTCTGCGGTGCAGCGAGTGCTATGGGGTGGCCGCGATGGCCTGCTCTGGACCACTGGCACCTGAAGAGCTCCGAGTGAGAAAACTACACTGGAGCCTGTGATGGACTGCCCGGGCGGCTGCACAGGAAGAGGCAGCATGGATTACAATAGCCTGTTGGAAGGCTAGGAGGTGAGCCACTAAGGTGATCTGTGAGGCCGCAACAAGTGAAAATGCTGGGCCCAGATAAGAGGGAACACTGCTGGAGGCCTGCTGAGGGGGCCTAATGAGGGTCATTGCGGCAGGCATACAGTACGGAGGCAGGACTGTTGCACTGAGGAAAATGCCCTAACAGTCATCAGGGGAGGAGAGCCCAAACAGTATGAAGGTGCACAGGGAGCCACACCGTAACTGGTGTTTGCAGAGGGAGGTGCATGGGGCCTAGTTGACATGAGTGACCCCATAAAACTTTATACAGAGGGGTGAACCGACGTGCTGCTATGGTGTCCGCTGGGGCTGTCGGACTATGACCCGGAGTTGGAGCCACGCAATGTGGGACAGAAGTAATACCCGCTGGCCGTAGTGCACGTGTGCGGAGTCCTGACGAACCCAGACTCTGGGGCGGGGATGGTGAACAAGAGTGCACAGGCCGGGGGTACTACCCCATAGACTGCAGGAGAATAATTGGTGGGATCAGAGGTGCTGCGGCTTGCCTCCTTTCTCCCGGACACTAGGAGCTGCATTGAGTGTGGCTCCCCTATTTGCGAAAACGCAGATATGGTGAAGGACAAACCCCCTAGAGGGGGACAGACCAACAGGATTGTTCAGTACACCGTCCCGGGAGGGGGCAGACCAGGGGACGGCGCCCTAGCTGGTGCCTGGAGAACCATCTCCGGGCACAGCGGAAATACTGGAGGCCATGAAAGGGTCCAGAGTAGTGCTTGAGGCCAAAATGGATTTGATGGCAATGGACATCAACGACCTCCAACTAGATCTGCGCAAAGTGGCAGACAGGGTCACGACAACGGAGGAGGATGTGGCTACCCCAAAAGCAGCAGTGCGCGAGCTGCAAACAACCGTGGCTGGCCTTAAGTGCAGTACCACACAGCTTGACCTCTGACACAAGATCTCGGCGTAACAACCTGCGCTTTCTCGGATTCCCAGAGCGTGCTGAGGGTCCCTCTATTGATCTTTTTCTAGAGGAATGGCTCGCCACAGACTTACACCCAATAAAACGATCCAAATTCTTCACTATCGAAGGGGCTCATAGGGCCTTGGGCCCTGTGTCGCTCCCTGGGGTCGCCCCCGTGAGCTGTTATAGCCTGTCACTTCAACTACCGGACAGGGACATAGTATTGCAACATGTCCGTAAGCATGGCCCCCCAAGATATGAAAGCGCCCGATCCAGATTTATCCTGACTATACCCGGAGTGTGCAGGACTTGTGCAATAGTTTCCTGCCAATCAAACGGAGACTCAGTGAGCACGATATAAAATACAGTCTGATGTTCCCCGCGCAACTTCTGGTCCAATATGAAGGCAGGCTTCGATTCTACGAGACTCCCCAAGATGCCCTCGACTGGATGGACTCTATTGGCCTGCAGCATGCTGCTCGGGGGCCTGAATGGAACTAACAGAGGAGCAGTGGATTGAGGCGATCGCAGCCACGTCGAGGACCTCTCAACAAAAGAGTGACCCTCCTACAGAAGGCAACAAGGTACGAATTCTAGTCAGCATGAATGATACTCTACGAATAGAGCAAGAACCCCTTGAGACACAGAACTTATACGCACTGCTGTAAATAGTACCAGAGACACAGGTAGACACAGTGCTCTCGGGCTGCACTATTATATACTAGAGCTGACACTTCGCTGGGACATGGCCGAGATACTGCAACCACGAACAATAGGTCATTGCCTGTAATTGGTAGATAATTGTTTTTGCAGCTCCTGTCTCGGGGGGGGGGTCACCCTTGAATAGATACTGTGTCTGAGTTCGATAGTGCACACCTTGCGGATGCGGCTCCACTGGGTGCCATATGCCGGGCTACGGGTCTCAGACTGCTGGAATTGGACAGGACCCGAGGCCGAACACCCGAACAGTTTGGTCCAGATGCCACGTCGCGATACCCCGCCGGGGCCCCGTTGGGGTCTCGTGGGGATCCGCGAACCTGGTGATCTGGTCAAAGAACTATAACAACTAAATTTATACAGGTAAAAGTTGGGGATTGAGGAGATTTCCTTCTGGGTTTGTCCATCTGTTCTCCACTAATGCTACATGGATAACACAAAGACTGGATATACATTTGTAACCTGGAATGTATGTGGGTTAAATAATTAAGTGAAGCGAAACCGGCTCCATGCGTACCTGAAAAGATACGGGATATTAATAGCGTTTCTACAGGAAACACACTTATGGGAGGACTGTATAAAACATGATCCTAGACGCTGGAGGGGGCAAATCTTTGCAACATCTTACTCAGGTTATGCAAGGGGGGCCCTCATATGGGTGGCGCACGGAATTCTGTTTAGGTCCTCTAGGACTTGTCTAAACCCTGAGGGTCGTTATGTAGTGGTAGAGGGCACCCTTGATGCACATGGCTTGTGTTTGATAAACGTATACGTGCCAAATGTAGATGATAGCACCTTTATTGGCGCACTGCTGAGGACGGTACAAATTCCACGGGGACGGAGAGTTAATGGCAGGAGTCTTTAATTGCGCTCTGAACGGAGAGTTAGATAGACCCCCCCACCAAACTGATGTTAAAACAAGGGCGGTGGCTGCATTGCATCAGGCGCAGGAGGGTCTTGGGTTTGTAGATATATGGCATCTGCGTAACCCCACTACACGAACACACTCATGTCACACCCTGGCGACAGACATACATAGTCGCTTTGTTATATTCCATATAGGTACTATAATATAGGCCTCGGTAAACTCGTTACCCTTAACCTATATTCTCTCCCTACATTACACTTGTCACGGTTTACAGGGACTGACCTTTTACTTAGATATTACACTGCATTCAGAACGTGGGTTTTCCCTAGTTCGAAATCTCATACATTATGCATGAGGGTTCTTGGAAGCACAGCAGGACTGCCATCTCCTGTATTAAATCTATGTACAAAGGTCATGCCCGACGTCATCCTTAGGCCGACACAGTAATACAGCAAGGTAGGACCCCTGGGGAGACCTATGGGTATATATACATCACATCTTGCTAAGATAGTCAGAGGAGACCGAGACGTCCCGGCCGGCACACTGACCAGAGACGCTGAGGTTCCTGCATGCAGACGCTCCAGCTCGCAGTGGTCTAACATCCCTCGCGGGGTGTCCAGCTTGAGACCAGGACGGAGTCCCACAGTCTCACTTAAGGTAATGGGGTTGACTAGATCCTAGAGGAATTCTTGGCTTAACACCTACACCCATGCTAGGTACACTTAGGTACATCTAGATAGGGAGGCATCATAGGAGTACGTATCATTTATCATGTGTTTTATATACTTGAATGTATTCATGATTTTAGTAAGATGGTAGAACTATACCATCCTTTTACCTTTATAGTACGGTCAATCATTTATATCTTATACTGTCTAACGGTTGTTGCAGCACATCTATTCTACACCAGAATAACAACTGTTCAATAAATGATTATTGAAAACGCCCAGCTTGTTTTATTCGGTGTATCTCTCTGAGACAGACTAAATAAGCACGAGTGACTGAGCGAAAGGTAGTACATTGTTTCCACTGTCCTGAGGGATCAGGGTTGTCATGTTCGATGGTTGCCAAGAACTACTCTCTCCTTGGTAATAGGAGAGTCTAGTGGCACTGTGAGCTAGTTAGTACAAAAGGGCCAGCATACCCGGTGGGGGTGATCAGAGTTCGTCTGACACCAATCCTACAGTGTATGTTGTCTAAACACTCAGATCCTGTATATTTTCTATAGGAACTACACAACAGCTTGGACTACTTCTTTATACATAAGACCGCAGCTCATAGGGTTCAGGACTCCCAGTATGTGGCTCGCTACCTTTTGGATCACTCCCCACTAGTAATCACATAAGCCCTTCATAGACCGGTCCCCAGGATACCATTATGGCGGCTGTGAACAAAGAGTTAATACAATATTTTGATCTTAATTGGGAATCCACAGACAACAGGGCCAGGGGGTGGGAGGCCATGAAGCTGGTCATCCGGGAGGTGTGCATGTCCACGTCGGTCAGGATAAGATGTATATTAGAAAAAGACCTTACCAAACAAGAACGCATACTGGAATCCATAGAGAAGCTGCTGCCCACATTTACTGCAGGCAAGAAAGCAAAAGACACATTTGCATATGGCTTGGTCTAAACTGGGGTCGCATGGTGAGCAAAAGAACAATGGATTTAACCCAGTTCGATTGACGGGGGATGAGTGTTTGATTTGCCCTGAATTCCATCCACATCTGTGTGCCTTTTGTTTTCTCGCCCTAAGTGCGCCGGGTATGCCCAGACATGGGTCCCGGGCTCACTGTGCCACTGGATTCAAGCTAGCCTGGCTGATGAGGGGTGATGACCCGAAACCGGTCCCAGGATGCTTGTTCCGGTCCAGGGAGGACCTGGCTTGGCAGTTCAGTCTGGACTGTTCCCATGAGGCACAGGGTCCAGACTGATTTGCATATGGCTGGGTCTAAACTGGGGTGGCATGGTGAGCAAAAGAACGATGGATTTAACCCAGATCGATTGACTGGGGGTGAATGTTTGATTTGCTCTACATTCCATCCATCATCTGTGTGTCTTTCACATCTACTGCAGGGGCAACGACTGGAACGACCAACGACTATAGGACGCAGACTTGTGGGATCAGTTGAACAAAAATGTTACAAGGGTTGGCTGTGGATGATGGTATATGGAGGGGGCTGCGGTACAGCTGGTGTTGGCAATCCGATAGAAGGGGTATAACTTGGTCTACATGAAAAACCAGATTAATGAGGGGTTCACGGAACAACTCTGCAGGGTGTATTCGGAGTCACGGATGGCACAGGAGACGCGAGAAATAGACTCTTATTTGACGGGCTTTGCACTCCCATGTCTCGCCGCGCGAAACAGTGAGCCTATGGGGGCTACAATAACCTAACAGGAATTGCTGTGTGCCGTGAAGGCCCTGAGTTCAGCTAAATCTCCGAGGCGGACGGCTTCCCAGCCGAATTTTATAAGCATTTTCCGGACCTCCTCACCGACAAGCTGCTTGCGGTCTTTGCAGAGGCCCTTGAAAAGCAGGAGCTGCCACAGTCAATGAGAGAGGCTCTAATAGTAGTCATACCGAAACCTGGTAATGATCCCACGGAGACGGGGTCTTACAGATCCCTCTCTATGCTAAACGTGGATCTCGAACTCCTGAGTCAGGTTCTAGCAGCTAGGCTTCTGCCTTTTCTCCCACAGCTTATACACGATGACCAATCAGGCTTTATCCCCCGCAGGAACACACTCCGCAACCTCCGCCGACTGGCACATGTCATGCAGACATCGGGGCTACAGGAAGATTGTTATGCCCTGGCCTTTCTCGATGTGGAGCAGGCCTTTGATTCCGTGAGATGGGATTACGTATGGCGGGTGCATCACAAAATGTGTTTGGGCTCTTCTTTTATAAAAATGGATTAAATTGCTATATACGAACCCACAGGCCAGAGAGCGCACAGGGAGATACGTTCCAGACCTGATAGCCCTACAGCGAGGCACCGGATAAGAATGTCCGCTCTCACCACTGATCTTTGCTATATC
Organism: Calotriton arnoldi; assembly: GCA_963921515.1. Classification (NCBI taxonomy): domain Eukaryota; kingdom Metazoa; phylum Chordata; class Amphibia; order Caudata; family Salamandridae; genus Calotriton; species Calotriton arnoldi. The sequence continues at coordinate 761,883 of CAWUFW010000080.1, read as the reverse complement.
TTTGGAACCGTTGGCTTGCCGACTGAAACAGGTTCTTAGGGGTTGGTGAGTGAAGTTAGGCATGACGGAGCACATTGTCTCGTTGTATGTCAACGATGCGCTGATATACTTAAGACAACCAGACTTGTCAGTCCCATTGATGTTGGGATTCCTGGTGGAGTTCTGGGAGGTCTCTGGTTTACACATTAATAGGGCTAAGTCTCTGCTGTTCCCACTTGGACGGCGATGGGACGTGTCAAAGGCTCAGATTCTATGGGTGGAGTTACCCTGGACTGTGGACCAGGTCCAATGTTTGGGAATGTATATCACCTATGACAAGAAGCAGTGTTATGTTAGCAATACAGGGAGAGTGATAGACAGTCTGCATCAGCCTATATGGTTCTGGAACACATTACGACTATCTTTAACGGGTAGGATAGCCCATATGAAAATTGTGGTGGTGCCTTGTTGTCTCTATGTTATGCAGGTTGCTTTTTACGAACTCCCGCCAAGTGTATTCAAAGAGCTGGATGCACTCATGGTGGAACTTCTCTGGAACTGTGGGAGGTGCAGGCCTGGTCTTGACACGCTGCGCCAGGAATAGGAGAAGGGGGGTCTGGAGGTCCCAGATCTAGAGCTGTACTATTTAGCCGCGCAGCTACAGCATACAATCAATTGGTTGAATACTGAACCAAGCTGGGAGAGATCCCTGCTGGCTGATGAGTGTGATGGCCATCAGCTGGGGTCACTTCTAATGTGTGGCTGGCAAATACCTTGGATTTCCCCCACCTGATCCAACAGATGGCCTCACTCTGGGAGAGGACGGCTCAGAGGATACTGAAAAGAGCCCCGTACGCCCCGGACCTGGTTGTCTGGATCATACGACCCTTTGATAGAATGGCCCAAGTGATGTCTGTGGAAAAATTGAAAGAGGGAGGGTGCCTGGCCCTAGCTGATCGGTACCCAGGAGGGAGGATTATAATGATCCAAGATGCTATGACTACATTTGCTCTGGGCCCGGGACAATTTTTCCAATACGCAAAAATAGCTTCTATAGCGACAACGTTGGCTGACTTTCCCGGAGGCCCCAGAGCCCACCCACACAATGGTGACAATTTTGTCTATTGTTGGTGGTGCGCCTGGCTGGTCACACATCTATACCGAGCACTGGCAAGGATAAGTGGCTTAAGCCACTACGAATGAAGGAGAGATGACAATCTCTCAGCGATGAACCCCTACTGCCTGGGAATTGGTCTAAGATACATGTAGGGGTCCGAAGAGTCTCAGTGAGCACCAGGTTCAAGCAAATTGAATTTAACATAATCTATATGACCTACCTGTCCCCCAAATGCATAGGCGCTATTTACCTGATGAGAGAGTCCCGATGCCCGAGATGCAAGGCTAATGAGGCCGATTTCCTAACATGCTCTGACACTGTCCGCCTGTAGCTACCTTTTGGGGAGAAATTCTAGCACAGCTCAAACGGGTGACGTGTTGGAATATACCATTGACGATTAACCAGTGCCTGCTGGGCCTACTGCCAGATGACCCTCAGCACAAACTAAGCAGATGTTTCGCTGTGCTTGGACTTACAGTGGCAAAACGCTGCATAGCAATCCACTAGATGAGTGATAGGCCCCCGACTAGGGAAAAATGGGACAAAAACTTGCGGGGTGGGCCTGGGCAGAAGAGGAACATATGCAAAATACAAGACGTGATGGCAAATTGCCAGAGGTGCTGCTTGCATGGGGGACAATGATGAGAGACTTGTTGGACCCGGTTGGGGCCCAGAGTCCCACGTTCGAACGATTAGAAGACTCAGGGGCTTAGGGCGAGCAAGGCTGCAAGAGGATGAGAGTGTGGCTAGAAATGCTTAAGGTAGATAGAGAGGATAGTAAAACAACCCATGACTGGGGCCACCATTCACCCATGTATGACACACCAAGGAAACAAAATAAAAACACAGAGGACAAAACAATGTAGAGGAGAGGAATACTGGGAATCCCAACCCCTTTCCTATTTGGCAGCTTAGGGGGGGAGGTGGAAATGTTGGGAAATTTTACTGTTTTCATTTTCATTGTTTATGGGTATTCTTATTTGCTGTCATGGATGCAATATATAATGATATGGCTGAGTGGGAAAAATATCCTTTTTGTGTAAAAACTGCATAATGAATCTTGAATAAAGATATACTTTAAAAAAAAGTGTGCTGGAGTTCCAAATTAGGTGCATGCATTGCACACTAAGAAAGTGAAAAATCAAGAAGAAGAAATTTTGCTCTTTCATCCTGAATGGGGAGCATTGGTGACTGCACCACCAGCAGCAGAGAGACCACAAAGACCAGTGGTACCGAAAACACAACTGCAGCAAGGAGAAGAAAGGGTGAAGATTCACAAACTACAACACAAATCCAAGTATCTGTTGTTTCACAGAGTGTCATTAAAGTCTGTAATGAAGGCGAAGCAGAGACTGCCTCTCAACTTGGAAACTTTTGCTGAGACAACATCAGTACAATCAGAAGATCCGGGTGATGGAACAAGCACTGAAACGAGAAGAGTCACCTGTAAAGTTGAACTGCCACAGAACTGTAATCATGGAAGACTGGGAAAGAGCATATCAGTTGATCGGATTCTATTAACTAATCCTGAGGAGAGAGAGTCAAGTGGTGAAAGTGATACAGAAGTAGATCATCAAAAACTGAGTAGATCAAAAAGAGCAAGAGTGCCTTGTTGGATGTATTCAGCACCTGAGTGGTCTTACTACGAGGCCCAAGTACTGAATGTCACAATAGATGAGTTGTGTGATGTGAAATCTGAACTGTTTGAGCCTCAATGACATCACTACAGTCAGCATTGTTGGGATAAAGATACTTGACAAAAACGAACTGTGCAATCATAGTCATTGTAAAAAATCAAATTAAAAAGATTGTTTGAAAAAGATAAAGAGACTGACACTAACTAACTCATTTTTTATTTTAAAGAAGATTACCTATGCCCGAGTCTGCTGTAGAAGAGTAGGAATAACAATTTAGAAAAACACGGAGTAGGGTTAAGGATTGTCTTTAACAAGATTACTTTGCTGAAAGTTACCTATCTTAACAAAGCTGCTTACAAAATTCTGCATTTAACTTTGAACTTGGCTGTATCTAATCTGCTTTTGGAGAAACATGTGTGGCCTTAGAAATAAGTGTAAATATATTATATTTCCAGTTTTCGTAATAACAGTAATAATTATTACAATAGTGCTAGTAGTATTTTATTTAACACCCGAGAAAGGCTTCAGAAATAACAAAAACATATACATACCTGAATGATGAAGAGCAATTGAAAGCTTAATTTGTCTCATACAATAGAGAGTATTACTCAACTAATGTTTATTCTAGATTAGTACAGGAATACACACACACCATGGGAGTCTGTTATGTCTGTGCTCATTTACCGTCATCAGAAGAAGTCACATATTATCACATGCCATTATCCTTTGGAATTACATGTTGTATTCTGCTTTCACTTGTATACAGATGCAAACATTTTGAATATTTCTATTCTAGCTATGACTTAATACTTTCTAGACTGCCTTTAGTAGAAAACATGAATTTGCACCCGCAAGCAAAAGAAATGGACACAGCTTGGTACTACTCTATGCCACACAGACCTATAGATAGCGGTAAGGCTTATCAAAACAATTATACCTACTTAATGTGACCACTAGAGAAAGTTTTCATTATGACTTTAGAGGAAAGAAATACTAACCTGACACGTAGTAAAGATAAACACAGTGATGCCTTGAAAAACGTTTGGAAGAAAGAAGAGGAATTTAAAAGAATATGTTTTACCCAAAATTAAGACTAGACAGCCAACATAAAAGGAAAATTTGCATTTACAGAAGGAGACCCAAATGAAGCCGACATGTAGGGAATAGGAGTTGTGAACATTCAGTCGAAATAAAAGGAGGAACAAGGCAAATCTTACAGGGAGAAGAATTTGCAATTCCAGGAGTTTATTTTGTTTGTGGACAGAATGCTTATTTTCTGCTGCCTGCTGACTGGGAGGGTAATTGCTATTTAGCTGTACTATTTCCTAAGATGTACCATGTGAATAGTGTAGCTGTGCTAACAATGATGCCAGCACACAGACACCTTTGTAGTACAGAAAGTGGAGGTGAATTAGTGAGAGACATATTTTGGGGCCAATTACGCTGTCGGGCGGAAAGCCTCCTCCCGACAGTCGGAATCTCCTCAACCACGTTGGAACCCTTCCGACCGCCCGATTATGATGTTCACGGTCGGAATGTAAACTGCGCGGTCATTCCGAATCGGTTCCGAGTGACTCACAGAGTATTCGTGTCGGTCGGAGCCCCATCGTACACCCCTATGGACAGCGTTTACGCCCTCGGGATGTCTATTTCCAACAGCCTTTCCGCGTCAGCGTGTCTGACACGGAAAGGCTGTCGTAAAGTTACTTTGGGTGCCCCTGGCAGGGCCCCCTTACCCCAACGGCCGACGGTTGATGGCCGAGGGGGTATCTAAGGGACCCCCCTGTGAAACCCTGCACTGTGTGGCAGGCACCGTGTGGTGCCTGTGACAGGGTGCAGAGTTTTCTGCAAACACCCCATTTCCCCATAAGAGCCTGTGTTATGGCAGTTTGTCGGGTGGAGCACGAGCTCCAATATGGAACAATGGGACTCCGACCGAACAGTGTTCGGTCGCATCATAATTCGGCGGATGAAACCGCCGACCGCAAGTTGGTCGGACCCTATTCTGAGTCGGTGTCGGGCAGAGGCTTTCCGCCCAACATCGTAATGAGCCCCTTGGTGTAATCATTCCACCTGTAGAAGTCATATTAAATAATGACAAGATTAGAAAACTGTCAAATGTTGTTGACAAGCTGGCAACCAGTACTTCTGGAGCGCTATTAATAGTAAACACTGAACTTGTATTAATACGATCAATGGTTTTGCAAGATCGTCTAGCATTTGACATTTTACTCGCAGATGAAGGCGAAGTCTGCAAGATGCTTAAATTAACCCATTGTTGCTCATATATACCTGACAACAGTAAGAAAATAGAGGAATTTGCAAAGAACATTTCAGACTTGAAACCTGAATTAGAAGAGATGGAAACACCTGGGGCCTTATTTACAACAAAGTGACTCAGTGCGGTGCCGCAAGCCATTTTGCTGCGCTGCACTGAGTCACTTACAAAGCACAGGGATGCGTCATATCTACAACAATATGGTGGATCCCTGTGTTCCCCCCTGCGCTGGCACTCAATTGGCTGCTATGCGTTGACACAGGCACCCTTGCACCATGGTGCAAGGGTGCCTGCATTGCGGGGAGATTGTTTTTGCGCCTCCCTACGCCTCCCATGAGAGGCGTAGCATTCTGACGCATTTCCAGGTTTATGATTTTTCGTAAATCTGGAAATGCGGCAGAACCCATGGGTGTAGCGTGGGAACACCCACATCAATAAATAACCTCATGAATGATGACTTCTGTAAGTCATTAACATTTCAAAGTTTGAAACAAAATGACAGGATTCAACAGATGACAAAAGTGCCCATTGAGCAGAAATCACATGTGAAATCAAGATAGTGTGATGGTTAAGATAACCATCAGATGGGGGATTGATAGAATCAACTAATTAAAATGCAAACTATTTAGATTAGCAGTTAAAGTGTGCAATGATTAATGTAAAATTCAAAGCTGAAATGACACACATTTAAAATGTGCAAACTGCAATAGGCAGTTATAACTATTTTTATAGGCCATAAAAATGCTAAGAAGCAAGTTTCCTTTAACTAGAGGTATACCAAGTATTGCTGAAATGTGCACAAATGTAATTTAGAAGTCTGACCTTAATGTGACATGCTTGGAAATGTTTGTCACAACTGCAGAATGTTCCGGTTTTAATAAATGTATTATTTTACTAAACAACATATTATTTGTAATGATTAACTTCCGAATCTCACCATATTTCACATAATGCTTGAATAGAATAGTTGCACATTTCAAACAATATTTCTTGTTCATATAAACGAAATACATTACTAAACAGTATTTGCAAATTGATTCTTCTCTTCTTTAGAATACTTCATTGTGTTTGCAGTGAAACATTTAATATTTAGAAGGTCAACCTGCGTTCGATGCCAATGGGAACTGAGGTTTATGTTTCCAAAACTTCACAATGTAAGAATGTCTGTTGCTAAATTGTGATAAAGCTTTGCAAGCTGCATATATTTTCGTGGGAAAGGAGGGCTGAACCTACTCTCGGACGAGTGCTGCCATCTGATTGGTCCAGAGAGGAAGAAACCTGCTACAATGTCTGCAACATGTATTCATGTCATTATATTAGTGTGTGTTCCTAGTTAGTTTCAATGCTTTGCGATGCTTTTCAACCTACCTTCTTGTCCTAGACTGACCGCTGTGGCTGCTGCTGCTTCTGTTCATCCTTACTTCATTTTGATGCTTTATTTTTACAGATTGCAAATGCAACTGTATGATCATTTGCTTGTACTACTGAGACTCGGATGAGTTTCATGAGCTACTCTTAATGGGAAGTTCTGCCGCTTTAATTTGGCTTTGAGCTTAATACTCCTTTGATCTCACTCTTTTTCCTTTGAACTTGAACTCTTCATGAGTTCTACTAACTTTGAAATTGTGGTCCTGTTCTTTAGAATAGGGTTTTATTCCTTTATGGTACACGCTCGATGCATTATTTGACTATTTGTTCCGACCAAACCTTTTTTTAACTATTTTTAAACATGTTTTTATTCGGGATACACATAGCAGCAGTATACAGTACGAGCATATACATCATATACACAGTACATAATTGTAGTTGCAAATGTGTGGCAAGTGCTTGCCAGAGCATGTATTACAGTCAAAATGCTAAAAGAGCTGCACATGCATATTTTTAGGAAAATAAGTAACAGCGATACAGTTATCAATAAACATGTAACCCTTAAAAAGAGGAAAGAGAAAATTGGGCAGCGGTTGGCAGAATAGCACTTCTCATATATCTTCTAACAACAGGGACCGATGTGATTGACCTTTAGTGTATTTGGATCTTTAGTGTATTTGGTAGCGAAGTACTGAGGCCTTACCTCTATGTATCTCCTGCATTGTGTAGCTGGGTGGCATCCTAGGCAGTAGGGGTGACCTGCTCACCATCAAAGTACGACCAAAGATCTCCTCTCCCTGCAATAACCAATCAGGATCCCTTGTCACCTTAAAAAACCTAAAACTCCCATGTCAGTTGGTATTATCCTGTCTGGTAAGAGTTCCCCCACCACCCCCCTTCCGTGTGCCAGTGGTCCCAGCCTGTGAGAGGCTGTCAGCTCCTACAACAGTCTGCCCGAGGGTCCGTAGCTTCTCCAGCAATAATCCCCATGTCTCCAAATCTTGTTACGCAAACAAATGATGGACGGAATGCTGAATAAATCATACATTCACCCCCAGTCAAGAGATCTGGGTTAAATCCATTGTTCTTTTGCTCACCATGCCACCCCAGTTTAGACCCAACCATGTGCAAATCAGTCTTGACCCTGTGCCTCATGGGAACAGTCCACACTGAACTGCCAAGCCAGGTCCTCCCTGGACCGGAAACAAGCATCCTGGGACCGATTTCTGGGATTCTCATCTGTGCGAACTATGTGCAGACGTCGCGGCCACCCCCCATTCACACATATCTGCTGTCCATCTGAGCAGTCTTGGGGGCATGGGCTGTGTTCAGTGTATTGCTATGCGGCACCTAGCAAGCACCAGTCCCAAGTTCGCAAATTTACATTGGGTCGGTAGGACCCCTAGAAGACAGTGCTTAATCGTTTACCCGATCTGAAGGCCCGTCGCCTCTCGAAGTGTCTCCAGCACTCCTGACCAGTAGGGCCCAAGCTGAGGTCAATCCCACTTCATGTGGCAGAATGTAGCCGGTTCGGCCCCACAGCGGGGACATTCTGGGGAGCGCGTTGCATTGAAGCGTGCTAATCTGAGGGGGGTTATGTATGTGTGGTGTAGGTAATGAAATTGCATATGTTTGAAGCGAGATTTGCTGGCCACTTCCCGTACCTGTGCAAATGCTCTTTTCCATTCACTGTTGTGAGGGGTATCGGTAGGTCTGTCGACCACCTATCCTGAACGCTGTAAACTTCGATGCTATGGTCGCCTTGAGTGTTCGGTATAAGAGAGAGATCAATACCCTATGGGTGTCTGGGTCAAGATTTGCCAGCAATGAGTGGGACTCTGTAGGTTCGTCGGGGAAAGAAGTCCAAATCTCTCTTGTGCATGAGATTTGTGCATACTGTAAAAAATGTCCCGTCGGGATCCCGAAGCATTCCCACGTGTCGGCAAACGAGAGAAAAGACCCATTACAATATAGATCACCTGGGGTAAGGCACCCTTCCTCAAACCACCCTGTCAAGTTCATCATGGTTTGTATATGGCAAAAATTGCGCAGCCATTACAATGGTAGAGTTCATGCATATGACGCCTTTCGCAGCACCAATGTGACCGCCCGTTCCCAGGCTCCCGCGAACTGATGAACCACAAAAGGATACTCCGAGGTGTCTGAGTTCCCATCATGAGACATCTTGGTAGACTGTTCTCCCAGCCCCAATCTGCCAGGAGGTCCTTCTCTACATTGGGACCCTCCACACACCAGAGCGCCGCATATTGGAGAAGGGCGGCAGGATAGTAAAGATGTAGATCCAGAAGGCCCAGCCCCCGTTTCATATCCAGTTTCAGAATCTCCAGTTTTACCCTGGTGCGCTTTCCAGCCTAAACCAACGATAGTAGGAGGCTATTAATGGTCTCGAAGGTAGATCTGGGGATAATGCAGAAGGAATTCTGTGGGGTGTACAGGCAGCGTGGTAGGAGCACCATGCGGGCCAGGGCCACTCGACCATTGATAGAAAGAGGGAGACGATTACAGAAACTAATTGATGACTGTAAACCTGTAATTACTGCCCCCATATTCAATGCACATTGCATATCAGCTGAGTGCGCCACCTGGATTCCTAGATAGCGGAAATGATCGCACTTCCATCGGATCTCCGCTACGGGAAGGTCAGCCACTTCTGTACTTACTAATGTAGCGAGTGGGAACTGACCAAACCTTTTATGAGATCTCTGTAAACTTACTAAAGATTTATGGACTAATTTGAATAAAAAATATAGAAAAACACTTACTAATCTCTTAATGAGAAAAAGCTTTTAAAATGTATTCAAACTCTCATTTTTGAGTGACCTTGGAATTGTATGTGAAATTTTTTTGTGATGCTGAAATAGCTCTTTGTATCAAAATACAGTGGCAAAGATCCATCACCTGAGGCAAGGAGAAACCAGCGCGGGAACAGTGCAGGACCCTGCAAGTGATGGTAATAGAAAAGTTGAACCATATTATTTAATTTTGGCCCCAATCCGCGCTATCACTGTTAACTAGACTAGGACAATAAGAAGTACTCAACTGGGACTAAATAATAATTCCCCTGCTTTGTTCCGAACACACGCCAATATCCCAATAGACAGTGTCTGCTGATTTACAGCTGATGAAGCCCATAATGTTGCTGGTGGATACACTGCGATCCAGGAGCCGCTATCCCAGGAGAGGAGATCAAGTAACACCAGGGCCTGCATATCCACACATAGGAGCCTCAATCTGCCCCTACCACCATTTAGTGAACTCACTGCTCGAGCCTCTGCTGCCACAAAGTGGTAGATCTGGGTGAGCATTTCTATGCACCAGGAAACCCAACACCACAGTGAAATGCTCACTACTTCTGCATTTTTCAGGCGAGAATGTATTCAATGTCTTCCAGAACACCTACAAGAGGGCCATAACTGAACTTGATCTTGAGCCACACTTCAGTCTACAGTCCAACTCAGACTATAAGTTTTCCAAACTATGGCAATCATCACAAAGAGATGCAAAAGGATTGATTCCTTCTAGGTATGGCTTTCAAGCTGGCCAGCACATACACTGATGACGATCGAGTCAAGAACATGAGAGCTCAAATTATTCAAGACTGTTGATCGTCCATCCTCAGATGAACTATCCTCCATGAACAAGGGATGGCTCTCTATGCAAAGCTTGTGCAAGCATCCAATGGTTCCAACTTGCCAAATGGCATGGAAGAAACCCAGTCCTCACTAGCGAGTCACCGATGTAGTCTTTGGGTACACCCTCAACTGTCTCAAAGGCTAAAGGACTCTGTGTGAAGTCTCAATGTGCCTATCTGTTTTGTTGGTCTGAGTTATGATCTGCATTCGCAAGGGCTGTAGTATGCTACCTGGCACCAATTTGAGTTTTTATAACACTATCACACTCCCCAAGGCTGTGCATGTCTAAGGAGATAAATAAATGGGGACATAACTGCTTGTTTTCAGCCCCAAGTCAGGAAGTAATTCGCTGTATGGTGTGCATCTGTGGCTGACAACAGAATTAGACCCTAAACTTAAGGTCCAGACCCAACACACATAACAGTACCAAGCAATTCACCTTATAGGAAGAATGCTACTCACAGGGTTCACTGATAGAATATCGATGACAAAAACATTGATGTTCAAAATAGTGAAAAAAAATATATAGACTACAAAAATATCAACTCCCTTACCTACCCAGGTAAGTACAAAAATATTGAATCAAAAATATCGCTGTAAAAAATATAGATGTAAAAAATATCGATTTAAATATATATATAAAATAAAATAATATATATTAAATACATTAAATATTAATATTAATTTTAACAAAATTAATTAAATTTAATATACATTTTAACAAAATATAACAAATAAACTTAATTAAAAAAAGATAAACACACAAACATAATTATTTATACATATATATATATTTACTTTAAAATAATTAATAAACTATTATCTTTAATTTATTATAAACTTTAAAATTATATAAAAATAATATATATATATATAGATATCAATAATTTAAAATATATAAAAACATTCTATAATAAATTAAAACATTAAACTATTAAAAAATATTTAAACTTAAATTTCCCAATACAATCAGTGCAACAGTAGGGAAACTGTTGGATAGCAAAATAATTAAATTTACTATTTCAACTCCAGTGAGTGCAACAGTAGGGAAAGTGTTGGATAGCGGAGGGGTAAAAATTACTATTCCCACTCCAGTGAGAGCAACAGTAGGGAAAGTGTTTGATAGCCGAGGGGAAAAAGTTACCATTCCCACTCCAAAGAATGCAACAGTAGGGAAAGTGTTGGATAGCGGAGGGGAAAAAATTACTATTCCAACTCCAAAGAGTGCAACAGTAGGAAAAGTGTTGAATAGCGGAGAGGTAAAAATGACTATTCCCACTCCAAACAGTGCAACAGAAGGGAAAGTGTTAGATAGCGGAGGGGTAAAAATTACTACTCCCACGCCAGTGAGTGCAACAGTAGGGAAAGTGTTGGATAGCGGAGACGTAAAAATAACTATTCCCACTCTACTGAGTGCAACAATAGGGAAAGTGTTGGATAGCGAAGAGACAAAAATTACTATTCCCACTCCAGTGAGTGCAACAGTAGAGAAAGTGTTGGATAACGGAGGGGTAAAAATTACTATTCCCACTCCAGTGAGTGCAACAGTAGAGAAAGTGTTGGATAGCGGAGGTATAAAAATTACTATTCCAACTCCATTGAGTGCAACAGTAGGGAAAGTGTTGGATAGCGGAGGGGTAAAAATTACTATTCCAACTCCTGTGAGTGCAACAGTAGGCAAAGTGTTGGATAGCGGAGGTGTACAAATTACTACTCCCACTCCAGTGAGTGCAACAGTAGGGAAAGTGTTGGATAGCGGAGGGGTAAAAATTACTATTCACACTCAAACAGTTAAAAAAAAAAGAAAAAACATTAAAAATTATACAAAATCATAAAAATAAATAAACAATATTTAGAAATTAAAAATCAAATATATTAAATATATAAAAAGAAAAATATGATAATAATAATTACATATAAAAAAACCTACAAATATATAATATAAAATAATAAATACATTTAATTTTTTTTTATTTTAAACTAGAAAATATTTACAAACAAATAAATTAATTAATACATAAATGTATGTATTGTATTTCCTACCCTATAACACCACACCAATAACAAAACACTTCAACATTTTTAAATAATTTCCTCCAAAATTAACATAATTAATAATCAATTTAAAAAATATTATTAAGTAAAAAATAAAATAAACATTAATTGACTACACACACTTTAACACTATGATATCCACAACACACACCTAAATTAAACTCTAAAATAATAAAACACAATTAAAACTTATTTATAAATTAAAAACTATTACTATTAACAACTAATAATAAAGTAATTAAAATGTATTTAATACCCACCCTTTACCCCTTTAAAAGTAAAAACAGACAGAAAATTAAACAATTACCCAAAATACATATAAAATAATTAACATTAACAACTATATATTAATTAAATTCAAATTGCTTCCCACCCTTTACTCCTATAAACACCAAAACACGCACCTAAAATGAATTACACAATAACCATAATTAATGACCAATGTATTAATTAAAATTAATTAACATCCAATTATTAATTCATCAATTAAAAATAAATTACTTCCCACCCTTAACACCTATAAACACCACAAAACACACCTAAAATTAATTACACAATTACCATAATTAATTACCAATTAATTAAAATTCATTTAAAGCCAATTATTAATACATCAATTAAAAGTAAATTACTTCCCACCCTTAACACCTATATAAACACCACAACACACACCTCAAAGTAATTACACAATTACCATAATTAATTACCAAATAATTAATTTAAATTAATTAACAACCAATTAATAAATAATACATTACTTTACACATTTAACACTATAACATCACAATTAAACAAATATTAATAAATATAAAATAATCAATACATTTAATATAATTAAATTACTTCCCACCCTATTCCCCTATAAACCCACAACCCGCTACGGAACCAAAAATGAAAAATTCAAATAAAAAAAAATCATAACTACTAAAAATATAACACATATATTAAAAATACAAACAATTCTTATACAAAAAAAATACAACACATACATATAAAATATATACTAAAATACATAACATTAATAAACAAACGATATTTATAACAACTATATTTTTGCAAATGATATTAAACACTTCGATATTTTTTAAATCGATATTACTTGTCTTAAGTCGATATTCTTGACCACGAGAATCTAGCTGTCGATATTTCTGACCCACGATATTTGCAACTCAATATTTGTGCAACTCGATATTTTTGATTCGATATTCTGTCTCTGCACCACTCACAGCATACAATAGCATACCTCTTCAGCCAGATTGAATTAACCAACTCAAGTCTAAAAATGAAAATAAAATGACACAGATTATGGGAAACAAGGTTTGATCCAAGAAGGGGTCATTTTACTGAGTCTAGGCAGCAGCTGGTGGTATCCACCCTCAGCTTGTGCTAGTGGTGCAACGACTGAAGAGTATAACCCCCACTGTCGAGGGTGTCTCATTATTTGGGCTTCTGGTTTGTGTTGCCTGGGATCTCTGTTCAGGTCTAGAAATAGACTTGAGATCCCATGTCCCCCAGGCCTGCTTCTTCTTTCATCAATTGACTAAAATAAGTTGTGGGAAGGTGAAACTCGTATTCCACTGGGATATCTTTGTGAAATTTCTTAAAGGCAGGCATATCGCATATTCTTCGCGGTAGCCATCACTTTTGTCACCCTCTCTCCGGTGAAGGTCAGAAGGTGACTCTCAAATAGCATTCAGTGCTTTCCATCTGGACAGCAGTTCTTGATGATGATGAGGTCTCCTGCTTGAATGTCAGTTTTGGTATTAGCTGCTCATGCAATCATTGTTTCTCCTACTTGAGATTTCCATCTGATCAGAGTACACCAAAGCAAGGGCTCATAAGGGTAGAGTTGCCAGCTCACTCCGTTTCATTAGGTCAACCTATTTTCTTTGACACCCAAATGCATTCTGTGAAGTATAACCTTGGTTTGCTTCCAATGAATCAACTGGACTAAACCATCTGATAGCACAAATGTGTAAAATAAACGTTCAGCAAATGTTATCCTGAGCACATGGGGCTACCAAGCATACAACCGTGATTTGAAATGATGCAAAGCACCAGGTGCATAATGACAGTTACTGAATAGGCACCCTGAGGAAAAAAGTGAGTTTCACCCCTATTTCCTTAGGAATGGGAAAATTCTACGCCAGGTTCCTTTTCTGCCACACAAATGAAGCTAACTTCTGACTAAAACCAATAAAGTTTTTCTTTGAGACTTTTACTTCCCTTGTGGGTCTCGGAATGAGTTAACTACTCAAAAATCACATTCCTTTCTAAGTAATCATGACAGTGCTCAATTTATTGTAAACGCCACATATGTTACAGGGAAACTCTCAACCTAGTCATTGCAAAACCAGGCTCTTCAACTCTTGATGGATCTTTGATGGACAGACCATTGTGTGATCCCTTTCACCCTGTTAAATATGCACATTAAATCTGCATCCTAGTCACTGAGGAAGTTTACCTGATTCAGAGACATACAGGGTCTACATTTTGATTACCCACAAGAGATGGTTAGAACTTAAATTGAAATTGCTCCCTTTAAATCTAAGTTGACAGCTCTGCTGTCTGATCACACCTCTTCACTCCTCTGTCAGGTTCCGAAATCATGGATGAGCCAAAAACGCCAACCACCGGAGTCCTCTATGACAAAAGTGAAACAGAACTTGCCGTCTTCAATAGGAATGCGTGGAAAACAGGGAAGGGGAAAGAGAGAGAGAGATGTAAACATCTGAGTGGGCTCTCATTCAAAAACTCAGCATTCTCTCAGGGTACGGGGTGGGGGAGGTGGTACCTCAAATACAGTTGTTTATTGCTTTTGCTGAGTTGACACCGCTGTACAACAGGAAGTGATTAGTAAGTATAATGCAATAGATAGGAATGCCACACCAACAGATATACAAGCAATGGACTTACCGGTCTCAACAGCGGGTGTGACTCAAATATCCATGAACTGACCTGGAAACCAGCTGACTGCCACAGGACGCTTCTTACAGCACATTGGTGCAACTGTGAGGAGTAATTAGGAGGAACAAAGCACAGCACAGCAGAATAATGGACTAATAAGAGGCCAGGGACTGGGGACACTGAGGGAACCAAACAGGAGGTATACAGCAACAGTGAGGGAACGAAGCATGGGTGCGAACTAAGGGGTCGATTACGATGGCGGACAGAAAACCCTTCCGTCCGCCATGCTCACGGTAAAAAAACGCCTGCATGTACCGTTGCATTTCTGCCGGTCACATTACGATGCAACGCACGTAAAATCCTACCCCGGTGGACGGAATTCCCAAAAGACCGTCCGTAACGGTCGGAAAAGCTGTAAATCCAACCGTGGCGGATGGGGAAAGCTGTCCAAAGGACTCAAAAGGCCGCTGCTGCCGCGGAATGACCGCACGGCCAATTACGATGAGATAGCGGAGCTGGCATAACAATCATTGCTGTTCCGACCGCCGTGGTCGCGCTCAGGCAAAATGAATGGCGGTCGGAACAAACTTCACTACAATGCTCAAAGTGTGCCTGTACTCTCCGCAGCCCTCAATCACATCAGACACGCACCAATGATACACCACAAATGTATTCCTGAAATGAAAGCCATGGTCAGCATGGAAGAGACACCTGGTGGTCATCACTCATCTGGTCACACCCACATACAACAGTATAAAACAAACCCCTTCCTGGACCAGCATCCTTTGCAAAGCAGGCGCTGAGACAGAGAGACAGGACACCGTTTTGGCACACAGCACAACATCACACCCACCCAACTCCACACACCACCACTTCTCATCCACACACCTGACACACCTCACACATCTTCATCACCACCTTGCACCCTGCACCTTTCATTCATTTGCACCATGCCCAATCAAAAAATGCCCAAATTCTCAGATACAGAGTTGAAAGTGCTGGTAGACGAGATAATTAGGGTAGAACCACATTTGTATGGAAACCTGGTCCAACAGACCCCAATTGTGCGCAAAAATCAGATGTGGGCAAGGATCTACAACAAAGTCAATGCAGTAGGGACCACCCTACGCACACTGCGTGACATCAAAAGGCGGTGGACTGACCTCAAGGCTCGGGCCCAGAGGAACCACGAGGCGGCCCAAAGAACTGGTGGCGGCCCTCCTATTTCACCACTAACCTTCAATGAATGGGAGGAGAAGGTGCTTGCCATACTGCATCCAGAGAGTCTCACAGGAATCGAGGGGGGAGTGGAGGCTGGTAAGTACAAACAAAATGATCACATCCCACTGTAATGTACTGTTGTGTACAACAAGTGAGGCTCAATTGCCAGACCAAATCAAACTGATGTAGAATGCACGCTTTCAAGATGAATGTCCCACAAGGCTAGCATTTCCTTCCTCTGCTTCACCTCACAGGTAGGTAGTCAGCTCATGCAACCTGGACTCCCTCCCAAACAGCATGGAGCACCCTCCCCACCCCAGAGCCATGTGGCAGCCATCACCGTCGACAGTGCTTCCTAAAAGGTAGGTAGCCATCTTACTGGGGAGGGGGTTGTTGAGACCTGACAGCAAGACCCCCACTCCCACAAGGCCCTCTGTACTCCCTCCCAAATAGCATGGAGCACCCTCCCCACCCCAGAGCCATGTGGCAGCCATCACCGTCGACAGTGCTTCCTAACAGGTAGGTAGCCATCTTACTGGGGAGGGGGTTGTGGAGACCTGACAGCAAGACCACCACTCCCACAAGGCCCTCTGTACTCCCTCCCAAACAGCATGGAGCACCCCCCCCACCCCAGAGCCATGTGTCAGCCATCAACGTCAACAGTGCTTCCTAACAGGTAGGTAGCCATCTTACTGGGGAGGGGGTTGTTGAGACCTGACAGCAAGACCACCACTCCCACTAGGCCCTCTGTACTCCCTCCCAAACAGCATGGAGCTATATGACCACCACATCCCGCACTTGTTAGCCAACTCTGTAAAGCTCCATAAGTTGTAGCCAGTGTACACACAGCTAATACCATTGAGAGGTCACATTAATCACAGTGTCATTGATGAAGGCACATGTAACTGCAAAGCAAAACCCAAGAACGCAATGGCCAAAATCCAATGTGCAAGTCCCATTGTCTCAAAGCATAAAGGCTCACATCAACACAACACATGCATGGAGACTCAGTCAAACATCACAAACCACAGGAGGTCAGTACAAAAGAGCACAACAGAAATCATGAAGTTGCGGCATAGTAGACAGGTACTCATAGAAAAGTCACAAATATCCTAGCATCAACTGAAGTGGATGAGCAACAAGTTGGTACCAGAGGACATGTCCTTGGAAATACAATATCTGTACATATGAAATTGTTGCTTCAGCCATGTCACATCGCTAATGAGCAATGTATGTACCTCTACATCATGTTCGTCTGCTGACAAACTGTTACGAATGTCAAGTAATGCCAATGTCAAAAGACAAGTCATCTCAAATGAAATGTGCAAAACATGATCATCAAAGTTGTGCTGTGTACTGAACATGCTGACAATCTAACCTCTGTCGAACAGGTGACTCGCTAGCAACAGCAGGCGACCGTGACATGAATGAGCCAAGCCAGTCTCCCCCCCAGGAAGGTGAACTCGCGGATGCAGATTCCCTGGTTTTTTCGGATGAGGAGGACCGACCTGACCACTCCGGCGTGACCAGGCAAGCTCAGTCCCAGGACCTCACTGTCCCCACCACCACCACCCCCACCATGACTCCCATAACAACTGCAACAACTACGCTGACACCTGCAACAACAACCTGTGTGGCAGCCACCTCCACCATCACCACCGCTGCCTCCAACACTGTCCCTGTGGCAGTTGTCGCCAATACCACCAAGCAGCCTGGGGACGCTGGGGACAGTGTGCGGCGGCGGCGACAGGCAACGCCACAGGTCCGTGTCTGCAGGGCAGGTGGGAGGTCAACTGGGGGACAGTCACAGGAGGACACTGAGAGTGAGGCCCTGGCCACCATGAACACAGTCCTTGGTGCATACCAACAAAACCAGGGACAGATGGGCCAGGTTGTGGAAGAACTGCGTGAACTCCGCCTGCTGCAAAGGTCCATGGACACACGTTTGGGACAACTTGTGGAGTACATGGTCCAGCTTGTGGGTGTTCTGAGGGACATCCATGCAGCTCAAATAGCGGCACCCCCACCCAGTGGCCAGCCTGATGATACTCACAACACCTCAGCAGTGGCCACAGGGAGGGGTGAGGTAGAAGACACAGACTCCTCAGACACCTCTGAGCATGCAGCAGGTTGCCCCCTTGCCAAACGGCAGAGGGGACGTCCGAGAAAGACCAGGGGAGGATCACGTGGCAAAGCACCTTGCAAAACCAGTTCTAGGAGCCACCATTGATGTCACCAGTGTTGCACAGAGCATTGACTTTGTTGTACATCCGATCCCACATTGCCACAATGATGGGAGTGTTCTGTTGGACTGTGGAATTCCACCATTGTGTGTACTACCCTAAGTATCCATGTACCAGCACTTTCGACTTCACCACTCACCTGTTACTCATGTCAAAATAAACACAATTCACACCCCTATGCCTTTGTGTCAGTAACATGTTTATCATAGTAAGTAGCATGTTAACTCACATTGCAATGTATCACAAGATTTGAATGCGCCAATCCATTGAGAGAGCGGTGGAACCTAGAACGACACAAGAAAATAACAGTGAGTTGACATATGATGGCATGACAGCTAAAGCACACCACTAGGTAACACTGTACAAGATGCATTCCAGATAACACTGGCCAACACCATCAACATGGACAGAAGGGGGATGGTAGGACACTACGTCACCTCCCAGCACAGTTCACCCCTTAGCATCCGGGTAAAAGCACTTCTGTTTAAATGCTTACTTGAATTTCCGTTGAAGTGTTTCACCAAGGTTGTTGCAGGTTAGTGCTGTGAATCTCTAGTCACATGTGTTCCTGGATATTATCCTTCATCAGTAGAGCTAAAAAATTAAATTCTGTGTTTGCTGAGAAAGCTGCCACAATCCTCTCAGGTCTCTGTACCTCTCCCTGACCAACTTTGGTGAAACACTTCAACTGCATTTCAAGTAAGCATTTGAACTGAACTGCATTTACCAGGATGCTAAGGGGTGAACTGTGCTGGGAGGTGAAGCAGTGTCCTCCCATCCCCCTACTACCATCAACATGGACATGACGTAGGTTGTAAAATTCACACAGTGCTGCACAATGTAACCCTTAGCAGTGTGCCAACAAGAGCCAGCATCCAAACACATCCTCTTAAATGGCCGTTGGGGACATTGTCGCCTTCACTAACTCAAGTACAGTTACACGGGGCTTGTAATGTATCATGCAAGATTTTTGCATGTTTTAAAAAAGGAACACCAATCCCTGCCAACATTCCCATGCTAAAGCTCCTTTTTCACGGAAGTTATCTTATCCTGAATAACCAAAACCGCTGCGGTTTACGGGCAGGCGTCCCGTATATAGTAACAGTTTCACAATGTGTAACTTGCTGTAGCAATGTTATTTTTACTCCCCCATATGGGATTGTAGATAGTTAGTTGTGGCCTCACATTCCCACTATGAAAGCAGACTTCAATGAGTTAAGCAGGCTCAAAACGCTTTTGTTTCTACAAGAAGTCGCTCTCACATCAGCCCATGAGACCTTCGAATTGCAGGTGGCTCGAACGTCCAGTGAGATTCAGTCACTGCTAAACACGACTCTCCCACTCCATTTTTGGGAACTGATACACCAAATATCAAAAGCGTCTGATACTGAAGGCCTTGCACATATTTTATTAACTTGTGAGCTATGGCCTTGTTACTTCGTTTCAGACTATTTTTGGAGTACTACAGAGTGTCATTCATTCAATTTTTCAAGTGCATTTGGCGGTTTACCATCACTCCTTTGGCTGTTCTGCAGAGTGCTGGTTCTCCTACTGCTCTCACACAATGGCTGCCCATCCTGTGGTCCTGGCCAACCCCGGTCAGTTGCAACTGTACCGTGAACGAATGCAGCTTATTTTTGGATGTCTGCCATTAGCTGTGCTTCGCATCAGTTATAGGCTAACCTTCCGCTATGCCTATTTCACCTGTGTGCAACCTGTGTTCTACTGTCGCCGATGCCCCTTTCAATGGGCTATGGATGTCTGCCTTTCCAACACATCTCTTGCTGATCTGGATTATGACCTGTGGGTGAGTCCTTTGTTGGCCCACGACCAGGACTGTTCTGGTGATTGACGGTTATGGGATGCCTCACAATGTGGCAGATGGGCTGCCAGCTGCGCCTGTGCGTTTGCGCAACGTCTCCTGTAACATGCCTACATCGAACGTCTTCCAGGTTGCCCTGAAATGCTCCTTTCGTCCACGGGGTGCGATGAGCACATCTGTTCCTTCATACTACTGGATTGGATGGCGGTCCTTTTTGCTGAAGCTGATTCTGATCGTCTTCTGAAACTGCTTGCCTTCGAAGCTGCAAGTGCTTTCTTGGATTCGTAACTACTTACCAGCATCCGCAACTGTTTGTAACCAATTCAATATTGTTTTACCTTTTCTCGCCTCCTTCAGAAATTTCATTTGATTTATCTCAAACCTTGGCCCTGTCTGCATTCGCTTTGACTCTGCTTACCTTTGCAGGCTGTTTCGCTTGGTACCACAGACCTGAGCAAGGGGAGGCTGTTAAATGGCCATTGTGGTCATTGTAGCCTAGTATGAGCCCAGCTTACATTATGCAGCTTTAGCGCACGTTAATACATGCTTTGTTGTTTTGCAAGTAGCTTTGTTTATTTCTTTCACATGAGAACTGTCCGCAGAGCTTGATCTGTGTGCGGTCCTGGAGTACCGTCTGTACATCATGCCCAAAGTCGTAAAACAATGTCCCTTGTTATTCTGTTCTGGTCAGGCCCAAGCACCCAGACTCAACAAACTCTCGCAGCTGCTAGAGACCACGGGTGCCTTTTAGAAATTACGGGGAAGTGGGCTAGGTGCCCCACACTTGGAGAGGGTTCGTTCCAGAGAGAAGAGCGACACAGCACATGTGATGTACATTTCACCATCTATAGGCTGAGGAATGGGGTCTGCTGACAAAGCCCTGAGATCTTGGGATACATAATAAGACTTCTTCTAGCAAGGGGAGGGGGGATAGGCTCGTAGGTCTTCCTCCTGAGGGCTTATTAATATGACATCTCCCTTCATGATATATGGACATGTTTCCATGCTGACTGTTTTTGTATTATGCATTATTCTGCTTGTTGTGGCACGTATACTGCATGTTAGGACACGTTAGTTGAAATAAACGTTTGAAAACGTTTCTTGTCTTCAACTGATCTTATTGTGGACAAGTATAAGAATGAGGGCGACAGGGTATGTTTCGTTACCGCGATTCCTGAGAGATCTGAGAGTGTTATGTCCTGGGGTGTATAAGCGCTTGTTTCACTGTCAGTGAGTAGGAGAGCTAGTGAGGCACTATAGCTATTCGGTCCTGTGCTCATGGGTACTCAGGTGGTAGGATGACTCAGTCCCTGCCTGCCCAAGTCCTATAATCCTGCGCATAGTTCTGTCTGTGGGCAGAATCCCTGCAACAATCCTCCAAGTTTGGCAGACAACAGCAAAGCGCACAGTCATAGTTGCTCAATGCTTGCTAACTTACACTCAATGGAAGTAGTTGGCGATGAGCTGTTGACGCAGGTCAAGATCTTCTTCCTCACCACTATCATCATCACTGGGCATGTGTGGGTGTTCAGCGGGGGCTCCTGCTGCTCATCATCATCCTGAATCAGGGGTATCTCTTCGCGCAAAGCCAGGTTTTGTAGCATGCAGCATGCGACTATGATCTGACACACCTTCTGGGGTGAGTAGAGAAGTGCACCACCACCCTTGTCCAGACACCTGAATCTAGACTTTAGAAGTCCAAAAGTGTGCTCCACCACACAACGTGTCCTCCCATGGGCATCATTGAAGTTGACTTCCCCGGGTGTAGTTGGATTCCTCAGTGGGGTCAGCAACCACGGACGATTGGGATACCCTGAGTCACCTAGTTGTGAGAAGCACAGACAAACAATGTAATGGTAATATGTGAGGAGAGCAGCATGTCACACATATACATCACACTCATTGACACAGCTCACTCACCAACAAGCCAGGCACGCTCTGGGTGAAGATTTGCCATCAATTGTGGTATGCTGCTGTTCCGCAGAATGTATGAGTCATGTGCCGAACCTGGATACTTTGCACACATGTGTGATATTATCTGATCCGCTTGGCATACCACTTGCACATTAATGGAGTGGTGATGTTTGCGGTTACGATAGATGTGTTCCCGTGCCTGTGGTGGAACTAGGCCAATGTGGCTACCGTCAATGGCTCCCACAACATTTGGGATGCGTCCAAGATCATAAAAATCCCCCTTCACAGCTGCCAATTCATTTCTCCTTGGAAAGTGTATATAGCTGTCCTTGTAGGTTATCAATGCAGACAGGACATCACGCAACACCATGCTGAACATAGGCTATGACATTCCACCGGCGCTGGCCAAAGTGTACTGGAAAGACCCAGTGGCAAAATAATGCAGTGCAGCCATCACTTTTACTGTAGCAGACAATGCAGCCGGATAAGTTCTGTTGGGCTTCAAATGGGGCTCCAACTGAGCACATAGCTCTCGCAGTGTAAGGCGATTCAGAGGGAATTTCTTTATGATTTCTATGTCCTCCATCTTCACCAGGTCTGGGACAGGGCGATAGATAGGTGGTCTCCTCCTACGTACTCTGGCAGGGGACACATGCAAAGATGAGTAAAAGATGAGATGTGGGAAGCAGCTTAATCAAAGACTCACACAACCACAACATTGACAGGACTCTTGAACACGTGAAATGCACAAGTGACATGCATACAGACCTTGATTTGCATCACTCAATCGACATACTAACTACTACAACATCAGAATAAGACGATGTGTATGACATATGGTACACTGCTACATCTTAGTGTGAGCAGTCCTGTGGGTAGATGGCACAGCACATGTGGTTAACAGCACCAATGCTGAGTTGCATGTATCTGCTGTCACTGCACGACCTCAAGCTTCAGTCCCACAATACACAACAACATTACGAAATGAGGCCAGTGAGTGTCAGCTGGACAACAATACATGAATATGCAGCACAGTGGACAGACAAATATGAACATTATGGGGTCAGTCCATCGTGACTGTGTGAGGATGTTGCGTGACAGACATTGCCATGTTCACCAAAATGATACACAATTACACATGGATTGTGTATACATGCACACATGGCTGAAAATGACCGATGATGTCGGCCAGAGCGATGTTTGTTTGTTACACATGTGCACTCCTCTGACGTGTGTGAAAACATATGCAGGCAATGGCAGCTAGGCACACTGTATGCCACAGCAGTACGTGTGTTGAAAGTGCTAGAGCTTACAAGTATGTCTGATTTCCGTACAATGGACACCTCTAAATGTCAGCCAACATCACTGGCCCTTCATGAGACAACCCATGGCCGAGAAATCGACAGTCAAATAGCAAGGGATATTCAAACAGTGTTCACAGGTTGAATGTTTCAATACACAACATTAGTGCAGTGTGAGAGGCCTTTGTCCTTTTTGACTCCTTAACTCATTTCATACCATGCTGGCCATAACTCATGACAATGAATGTTATTTCACTCTCCTTTTCTTGGACATACCATGTGTGTGAAGAATTAACTCAAAGGTCACACTCTATAATACCTTAACAGGGTGCACAAATCATTTAGGCAAATGTGTTGGGATGAGTGATGTAATTAGCAAAGCGAGAATGGAAATGCAAAATGTGTTTACAGGCGCGGTAGCTGGCATCCACAGTGGTGACACGCATTGGCCCCAATTGAATGATGCAGGATTGCGGTTGACGCTTCCTGACCTCCGCGGTGCGTCACCGCCTATGAGGAATAGCCATCAGCCAATGGGAACCGCCAGCGGCTTACATTTTTGAAACTTGTGGTAGGCGTGCTCAGCCACTGCGGGGCCCGGCATTGGCCCCAATTGAATGATGCAGGATAGCGGTGGATGCTTCCTGACCTCCGTGGTGCGTCACCGCTTATGAGGAATAGCCATCAGCCAATGGGAACCGCCAGCGGCTTACATTTTTTAAACTCGCGGTAGGCGTGCTCCGCCACTGCGGGGCCCGGCATTGGCCCCAATTGAATGATTCAGGATAGCAGTGGACGCTTCCTGACCTCCGCGGTGCGTCACCACCTATGAGGAATAGCCATCAGCCAATGGGAACCGCCAGCGGCTTAAATTTTTTAAACTTGTGGTAGGCGTGCTCCGCCACTGCGGGGCCCGACATTGGCCCCAATTGAATGATGCGAACCAGGCTGGCCAATAGTATCAGCAGAGCAACACTGGAACGAGCCTAGGGCCCTATATATATGCCTGTGAAATGTCCACACCTGTCACTTGCCTAAAGATACTGCTGCCTGCCATTCCTCACCACAAACTGCTGCTGTACCTTATCTCTGGAACCAGTCATGGCTCGTACTGAGAACCTGAGGGCCCGTCCCTTCACCACAGAGGAGCTGGAGTTCCTGGTGGACGAGGTCCTTGGACAGAACGGCCGGCTCTATGGTGCTCCAGAGGTACTGGTAAGCAGTGGCGGCTCCTCCATAGGGGCGTCGCCCCACTGCTTTCTCGCAGTGCGAGAAGCAGAAACATAAAATGGTAAAACTACCATTTTATGTTTCTGCTTCTCGCACTGCAAGAAAGCAGAAGTGCCTGGTTGTGGGAGGGCGGGGGCGGTCCCGCTCGAGGGCAGGGGGGAGTGGCTTGCCCACTGTTGTGGGCCCTGACTGCTTTGGTCAGCCTGGGGCCGACCAAAGCAGTCATGCGCACTCTCCCTTTTCTCTATGTAGGCTGCATGCAGCCTACATAGAGAAAAGGGCCTCCGATTAGGCTCCTGGCTGGGGCGCTGTGCGCCTGCACCGCACCAATCACAACGCTGCCATTGCAGCGTTGTGATTGGCGGAGGGGAGGGAGGCTGGCTGTGGCTGCTTCCTGTTGGAAAAATACGGCGGGACCCGGCCAGGAGCGTTGAGGCGTTGAGGCGGCGCGGAGCGGGACCCGGTAAGGTAAGGTTGTTTTTTAAATTTTTTAATTATAACAACCCCCCCCTGCCGCGAACCCCCTGCGCAACCCCTACCCGCGACCTTGTCCTCTCAGCCCCAGCTTCAGCTAATGCCATGCGCTGTAGTCATCTAGTGAAACTGGAGCCACGTCAGTTAAAATGGTCATTCGACTTCAAATTGTTTGTGCTTCTTAGTGTTCAACAATCTTCTGCTCTGTCATTGGTCGGTGCATTCTAGGTATAAGTGCCCATCTTTCGGTGGAGTCAGTGGATGTCAGGGTGTGCTGGGAAAGATAACCTACCCGTACCTTGCACTTACTGATGGAATCGGTGTGTTTGTTTTCATATTTTTGTAAATTACAAAAACAGACACACAAGGCTCTTGTCACACACTCTACGCTCTGCACCTCGCAGTATCTTTTGCGACAATCTGGATTACTCCGTGGTGCTGGAGAAGGAGGTGGGTGTAAGAAACTTCTGTACACTTGATCAACAAAGTCTCACAGTTGAAGCCTTGATAAGCTAGTTAGTCATCCCACAAGTGTTTCACTCTTAAGTAATAAACCCAGAAGATTTATCAAAGCCACAAATATGGGAGCAATTTGAGTTACTTCCTGTTGGATGGAGGCCGAGGACCTAACAAGTGATATGGACCTGATACTGGACTTACAAGACACTCCCTCCAGGTCAGGAGAAACCAGAGGGGTTGCCTAAAATGGAGTTGTGGGCAATAGGCTTATAACTTTGCTTTTATACCGCTGGACAAACCACGCCATCCAATCTCTAGGTGCTGTGGTCCTCTGTGCTCCATTCACCTTTCTGCCCTGAACTAGGGGGACACAAACATCCAGCCAGAGGGTTATGTTCTCCCACAGAGGGAAACACCAGCGTCACTTTACTCACAAATGTACAGCACTGGAGTGCCCTGCAGAGACCTCTTCTAGTGGGTGCACCACTGGAGCTCCTTGCTCTAGTGAGTACGGCTTTAGGGCTCCGGTGCAGCCTGGTGTGTACAGCGAGCAGCACACAGACAGTGTATGCACCACCTGCCCTGTGCATGCTTCTAACACTCTTGAGTACGTGGTTGGCAGTGTGCCCATCAGCCTGAGAAATCCCTAGCTAGATTAATAAAGTTAAGTTACCTCACACAGGCCCTTTCTCAAATTTGCTTAAAAATGCACAATTTGTCCACTCTTTTTAAAAAAAATTCTCGGGGGTAGAACCCCCCCCAAACCCCCCCGTAGGTTGTTCGGGCTCGCTCACCGCGCTCGCTCACCGCAGTGCAGTACAGCAATTATTTTACGCCTCACCACTTTCAAACGTCACCAGCCGCCACTGCTGGTAAGTGAATGCTAAACTTACTGAGGATGCTCCGAAGGCTCACAACATGTTACTGTACAGTGCTCTGTGCCTCAGACTGCAGGCAAATATTGGTGCTTTCTGATTTTGTCGTCTGCATTTCCCAATCATGACGTACTACTTGATGCACTTGAGTATGTGGGGAGGATGGCACACTCGTCAATTTTGCAGCTCCATAGGTGCAAAAGATCACACATGTGAATCTCAGAAAGGTTGATGTATATGTGTTGGAGTCTGTGTAGCCAAACGAGTTCAAGTGCATGGTGTTGAGCCTTGTTCCCCCTGAGCCCTGAGTGCATGCAATGACAATTTTGCCAGAACGTGGTTTATCAGTAGTACAGTTACAATGATGACTTCATGAAATCTCTTTTTGGACACACATTCCCTGTGCCATGTCCCTCTATGAGTTCATTACGTGTACATATGTACATTAGTGAGATGGTAAGTGTCGATTGGGCCGAGGTTAGTGATTATGGGGTGTGCTCATTCTACAGGGATACTATGGAGATGAGCCCAGTATGCACATGAGTACAGGGCCTGTTACTGTCTAGATTAGTGTGAAATTACCTCTCGCATCTGATAAATGTACAGTGGACATGCCATCCTTCTTTTGGTGTCATTATGTGTAGACTCGCTCATGTGTATGCACTGTGTACTGACACACAATGCACCACTACAAAGTGTTACAAATGTCTCCTCTT
This sequence comes from Calotriton arnoldi, assembly GCA_963921515.1. Taxonomy (NCBI): domain Eukaryota; kingdom Metazoa; phylum Chordata; class Amphibia; order Caudata; family Salamandridae; genus Calotriton; species Calotriton arnoldi. The sequence goes on along the minus strand of CAWUFW010000080.1, from coordinate 734,634 downwards.
GTCTCCCATACCTACAGCTCAAGTTCTATCAGCGGAAGGCAATATGGAGGGCCATCGCCCGGAAGGCGCGGGCCCTAAGGGTCTCTAACCGTCGACACAACCACTGCCACAAGAGGTGGGATGACATCTACCGCCTTAGCAAAAATGTTGCCAAAATGACGCTGGGCTTGGTTCCTCTGACTGGAAAATCTGCATTTTTTTACTGATCTGATTTGGAGTCATACAAATTGTTTTAATCAAATTATAACTCCATGCACGAAGCACTTAAATAGGGTCCCTTGGCCACTTTCTGATGTTATGAATGCGTCCATATCACCTTGTACGCTTTTTAATTGGTTCCGGCAGCTACTATGAAACTTTTATTTTGACTCAATCTGGTGTCTCAAAATAGTACAATGAACCACCAGCTAGATGTATTGAGAGCTTTGGTAGGAGCATATGGTGGCTCCTAGATGATATGGATGAGTTCGCAATATGTTTACAAGTTACCTGTTTTATACCAGTTTATTATATGAATTGCCGAAGTACATTTATTTTTTATGTTTAATGCGCTGGACTGTGGATTTTATTGTTTTTATGTTGTATTGCTTATATTTATAAGTTGAAACAATAAATAAATAAAATAAAATATTGGACTAATGGTTTTCAGCCTCTAATTGCTGAATCTTCTAATCCTTAGGAATCATATTAGACAGGAAACTCAGTCTTGAAGTGCACATTACAAATCTGACAAAAAGAGCATTCCTTCAACTCAAATTACTTTGCAACTACAAACCTTTCATACAACCAAATTATCTAAAAACAGCCGTGCAGTCCCTTGTGCTCCACTTCCTCGGCCATGGCAATGCACTTCTAACTGGAATTCAGAAGAGCCTAGCACATTTAAGGCTATCCTTCATATTACAGTTGGATTTCTCTCCACATACTACAAATATCATCATATTACACTGGCCTTCTCCTTCAATTGGTTTCCAAGTGAGGAAAGGTGAATTTATTAACTGTCTCTTTAACATGTAAAGTGTTACACCTAAACTCTTAGAAGTATTAGAAATAATAAAAATATTTTTCCCAGAAACTCACCATCTCCGGGGGCTTATGCATAGCTAGAAGCAAAATAAACAAGTGCCTATGGATCAAAGATTCAAGAAAAATCCAACCATTTCCCAACCCTTGTCAGGCCCTGCACCTAAGTTATGCTTATCTTCTTCATCTCATGAAAGCTCACCTGTTAAAGAAATATCTTGCTACATGAGATCAATTCTCACTATTTTGAAATGACCTTGTCATGATAACAGATCACTATAAATTATATTCCCTCTGACAACCTGCCTAGCTAACGTTTGCAAACTTGTTTTTAATATGTCCTTTGACCTGTTGTTTCAAGAAGGATTTCTTGAACAATTGTTACCTTATGTATTGATTTATGAGCTGTAAATATTGTATTATGTGATGTAAAATATTACTGTGAGGCACATTGATTGCCTCAAGCCTTTTTCTTTGCGTAAATCTAAAACCTTTAAAAAACCTGACCGGCAGCTATCTGATCTCTTTGAAGTCTTGAATGGCCTGTTCCTGATTGTTGCCCCATGACCACTCAGTCTGGCCCTTCGGCAAGTCCTATAGCTGGTAATTCAGAGTTGGTGGGTTAGGTATGGGGGATCCACAGTCATTGAACATCCTAAGAAAGTTGTAAAGCTCTGTAACTTCTGCAGTTTCTGTCCTGATTTGACATCTTGTATTTTCTGGAAGTCTATCATAACCAAGGCCATTGAGAATACATAGCCAAAGAATTTCAGGCTTGATGATGGAAACTCCACCCCCTCCACCTCCTACACACACTCTCTCCCCGAGCAGAGATTCTCCTTTCTTACAGATGCAGGAAGGTGACATGGATTGGTTGAGGGCGTTCTATTTCAGTTTGGTTATAGATTAATATGTCATTGTTGATATTCAGTATGACTGAATGGCAATCAGGATTTTAGGACTAGATTATGGAAGACGTCAATCATGGAGAAGATCCGACAACTTAAAAGCCGGTCAGTGCACCAGATAAGATTTTGTGATGAGTGTGTTTTTTTCTCTATTTTTAAAAGAGCAATTTCAAGAGGATAAAAATAAATTGCCTACTTATCAAGAGAGCAAAAACTAGATGAAAAGGAGCAGATACATAAATCTGATTATAACATAATACAACACAGATAAAGCAAAAACTATAAATTAATTATATTTGACTTTGTTGACAGTTTATTACATATACTCACTTTTAAGTCACATTCGTACTATATTCAACATTGCTAGAGGTAATGTCTCCACAGTTGCATCATTGCGACTGGTTCTATTTCACAGTGTAATATTCTATATAGTCACCTTGGACTCATTCAGTATTGTCACTAAGATAGAAATATATTTATACACTGTTCATTTCCTTATATATTTTATTTCTGAGTATTTACCATATTTAAATAAAGCTCAGTGGATTAAAAACCCATTGCTAAGTTTTGTGTATGACCTTCGCATACCAACTTTGTCAACTGCTATGCTTTTCTCTTCTAATCAATGAAATAAGTGTAGGTGAGACTGAATAAAGAAAACATGTTCTATGTAAGGCACTTTGTATGAAAAAAGTACATAAACAAAGGCATTTATTATTTAAATATATGAGTAATGTTTTTGTTTCCTGTTAGTATGTTTTAACTGCAATCAAAGTAAACAAGCATTGGCATAGCCAATTGGTCTCGCCTTTGGGACCTTATAAGTGTTTAGCCATGCAACAGTTGATGTTGTTGCACCAAGGATATTTTGCTGCATAACTAAATACTTATAAGGTCCCAAAGGTGAGACCTATTGGCTATGCCAATGCTTGTTTGAATAAAGTCTTTGATACTACCTGGAGGCGGCATACTCAGGAATTATTAATGGAGGAACAGGACGTCACTCACTAGTTATTGGTAGAGAGACAGAAAGTTAAAAGAATAGGCCCTTTCCCTAGTCTAATTACAGACCTTAGGTTATGTATGATTTACAAAACCAAACTCAACCATGAAGATAGAATGGATAAAGAAACAGGAGACAATTGAAGGGTCATTTCAGACTGCCTCGCTGATATTCTACACATTTCCAAGTTCTACGAAAACTTTGTAAATATAGAAGCAGACATGCCAACATTTGGCAACAGTTAAGAGGGAGATTTAAAAGACAAACTGGGGAAATGTACTTTCCACAATGATCTACATTGAACTTTATGATTCTTTAAGCAGGAGAAATCTACAAAAGTATTTTTAGGTTGAGTCTACCAGACAGGGTAAACTGTCTGGTTGCAAAAGAAACTGTGGGCTTACCAAGAACATACAGGTGTTGGGTCCTGCCCAGTGCTTAACACTAGTTGGCTTTTCTGTCACTCTCAGTTGGCTACTTCTTATTCGATGGCTTTTTTGTCAGTGCTGTGTTTGTCCCTCCCATGCAGCATTTTTACTTTACCAATCTCTTTGATTTGAGTGCATGTGTTTTCAGCTGTCTCTCGCATGTGCTTTTCTCCCTCTCCCTCTCTCTGTCAGTATACTTCTTTCCCTCAACCCACGCTTGTGTTGCTCTCTCTTGCCGGTGAGGTTCTGTCCGCCTGTGTTCCACGTTGCTCTCTTTCGCCTGGGTTTTCTCCCTCTTGTTCCTTCTCCCTCTGCCCACCATATTGCCTCTCCTTCCCCATCTGCACTCGTCGTCCATTTTTTTATTGCTACGCTTCAAAACAGCACTTTTGTGCTGCCTTTTTTAATATTATCTAATCCACCTCGAATCGGTTAATAACCAAAAAGGTGCTCCACAAAACATTTGCGCCTTCTATTTTTCAAGCCATGCTGCACAATAGCCGCGATGCTGCAGAGCATAGCTAAAAAACCATTTGCAGAGAAAATAGATCTTATAGGCGAGACCTATTGGCTGTGCCAATGCTTGTTTGTTCGGGTGTTAACCTAGATAAAGTTCTTTCCTGTAGGGGCTTTCAGAAAGCCCTGTTCATCCACCAATCTGTTTAAATGACATTCACATTTTGCTTCTGCCTGCCAAAGAACTTGGTTAATTGGTGCCCACTTGAGCCATTGAATGGTTCCTTACCCGATGAGCGGTGGCATCTATGTAATAGCAACTTTTTCACACATAATGTCACGGCTGTGAAGCCTCGTGGCCCTCTCAAGAGGGAATTAGGCCGAGCCGTTTTCTGATTATTCCTGCAGTGGGATTATCATTTAGCAGCTGACACAGAAGCAACAAAATGTTGCACATCTCAGGCGTTTTAGGAAAAATAAATTCCAAGTGTCAGTCGACCTCCACTCACTACTGTCGGTCACTCAAAATGTATTTACACTCTCAAAGCTCTTGTTTGAGAGGAAGAGGTTTGCTATTCTCAGTGCTGTTTGCACAATGTAGGGACTAAGGTGGTGACATCACGTACTTGTGAATTGTCCTAAGATGCCCACAGCCGGTGAAGTATGCGTGGCATTTTTAAACAATTTCGCCTCTTCGCTTGAGATTTTTAGCAGTGGCTGGGTTGAGGGGGGAAGGGGGTAGGGCCAAGGTGGAGGTTTGGGAGGCCCCTGCACTGCTAAGGGCAGTAGGAACCTGCGTTACGCCCCTGCCCGGTCTGAGGTGCTAATTTACGTAGGAGGAACAAAAGAGAACAGCCGTAGCTGTACTTGCCCCGTGTATAAAAGAGATTACTATTTCCAAACTCCTTGAATCGGCCTTGCAATAATGAGAAGCAGCCCTACCAAAATGCAAACGATGTTTTGCATATTTTTCACAGGACTTTGTAGCATGTGGCCGATCCCACTGACCTATAAATCAGCTTATTTTAAAAACTTGAACCAGGAGAGACATAACACTCACAGGTCTTCCCCATCACGCATCATCCGGGGTGAGAATGGGGCACAAAAACAAGCGCATGCATTTCAGATGTACCGACATTTTTAATCTCTTGGGGGTCGCAGGTCGCCGCGCACGTCATTGTCTTTTTTCTCCCTGATTATGCAAACACAAAGTGTTTGAAGGCAAATCGGAAACACAGTTTGAAGACGTGCTTATTTTCTAAACAGACTAGTAACTTGATTTAACAATGTCAAGCAATAAATCCAATTAAGTATCGAGAAGCTTGGAGCAGTTCCCGGCACCCCGCAAGTCAAACAAGAGATTTGAATAAGAGAATAATTATTCAAATCTCTGCAAAGGTAAATGTTGTCTTGTCTCTGTCCGGTGCGAGGGGAGCAGTGTCCTACAATCACACAAGAAAGAACATAACTACTTCCGTGTCAGTGGAAAACGACAACGTCGATGTTACACTACACATGAATACATTTATTTTAATGTTCTTAGTTGTAATTTAAAACAAGCGTCGCGTGTGCCAGGTCGGCGGCGAAAGTGAAAGCGCCGCGTTTGGAGCAAAAGTGCACCAGGGCCAAGCGCGATCGTCATCTGTTTCCCAATTAACGCGACCGCGAGACGCGGGCGCGATAATTGGAAACAGATGGCGCTGCTGCTCGCTCCCGAGCCCCTAGGCCAGGGGAGAGAGAAGGCGGGACATGCACTCCGCCTTGGCCAATTGCGTGCTGTCTTTCTTAGAAAGACGCATGCAAAGGCCAATAGCGGGTGATGAAAAAAAAGCACACGCACAAGCGTGTGTTCCGAGTTTAAAGTCCCTACTAAAAGCCCTCGCAGAGCAGCGCATGCACGCTGGCCCAGGCGAGACCTAAAAAGGCTTCTTCCTTAGCCCAGCGCAGACATTGTCACCACTTTAACTCCCAAATACAACGATCAAATGGAAAATGGTGGGTAGTAGTCCCCCCTGCAGTTTGGTAGGCTGCATATGCTCCTCTTTCCGCGTCTGTTTCAGCTCAAGGGTTGATAAAGCGAAATCACCCTGTGAAACAACATTAAAAGTGCAGGAACGTTGCCTTTGGATTACAGAGACATTCTTGGAGCAGTAAGGCTGTGAGACGTGTTACTTTCCCTTTCACATCGGACTATGCCATCATTTTGAACACCAAACACTGCCTCTCCAATCTGTTGTCTGCTCCAGGATTCCTTCCATGTCCCACGGTTAATGATCACAAAATCCCTATCAAGATAGTCATAGAGATTGTTGTCACATTAGAGAAGTTCTAGAACCTGGTTGGATAGGAGTGTTTAATACACAGGAACGACAATCAACAAGGGCTGGTGCTCCTGGCCTCAATCAACCTCATGAACCTAAAAAAGCACTGAAAAAAGTGAGCCTTTTTTGGACTTACTTGATTGGTCCATAAGTAAGCTAGAAAAGGACAAAACCAATGAATGGTAAGATGGATCTGGCGCCCTTAGACAATAGGACCTCTCATGCTGTGGTGGCTTCAGAGAGCAATCTCTCTCTCTCTCTGTCTCTCTCTCAAAGGTCATTTATCTCTCTGGTCTAACCTTTCATCCATTAATGAAATGAGGAGGTTTTTGCTCCACAGCCCCAAAAATTCCCCATGCCATCTTTAGCGCCTTGCCCTGTCCTGTTTATTACCTTACTCACTTTTTTTATTGCCCTTTGCTTTTTGCTTACCTATGTCCCTGTTTACACTTGCCCATGTGTTCTGTGATTGCCTCAGCTTTTTGTAATTGCCCCATTCTTTTAAATCATACCATGTTATTTTATTTTTCATGTTGTTTTACATTACTAAACGGCCTTTGTTTTCACTCCATTTTCCTTTGAAGTGTCCCTTACCTCTTTGATTAGCCCTGTCCCTTTTTAATTACTGTATGTTTTTATCTATCCCTTGTCCTTTTTTGCTTCCAGACCCTTTATCATGGTTATAAGTTCTTTAGTACTACCTAAAAAAGTAAGCCATGTACGTTTAAAACTCAGAGTCCCTTTTTACTACCCCATTTATGGTTTTTTTAAATTTCCCAGTTCTTATTTTTTTAATAATCCAGTGCCCTGTTCTTTATTACCATAGTCCTTTTTTGTCACCCCATGTTTTTTTATGTTCCCATTTGTTTTTTACTACCTATGCTCTTCATTATTACCCCAGGGAATTCTTACTGGCCTCTGCCCTCCTGTCCTCCCTGAGTTTCTACTACCCTGCCAGTTTTATAGCTCTCGTTGTTTTATTGTCATACTTATTTTACTTTCAATCCTCATACCTCTCTGGTGTTATGTATGTATATATGTAGAAATTGTTATTTCCTTTTACAGTGTACTGTATTTCACTAGACTGCTTGTTAATGCCTTTTCCAGGTTGTCACATCATAGGCGTTTCGCTGCTTAGCTCTAGATGTTTGTGGTTCCCCATTAGAATCTTTGTTTTAGCTCTTAGGTCGTGCAATCTCAAGGGTTCTAGATTCTTAACAACTCCTATCAATTTTTGCCTTGATCCGTGCTCTGCACGCTGCTTTCTGTGAACTCTACTGCTTTTCTTGGAATAAATCTATTACCAGATATTCTTTCCTTCTTGTCTTCCTTCCTTTCTTCCACATCACGTCATGGCTTTTCTCTTTTACCCCTGACAAATCTGCTGACTTTCAACACCCGTCTCTCCATGATAATAAAGTTCATGGTGTGTTTTGCAAACTACCCACACAGAACACTGCCGTAACATAGCACGCTTCTCAGGTTACCCTAATTTGGTGAGTATTACCCACTTTTCATTAATATACGCCCTCCTAAATCAAAATAGCTCCATAGACTTACCTGATGTCACCTTCTTGGCAAAGCTTTATCACCCTCCAAAAATGTTTTGCTTATTCACTTAAATGAGATCCCCCTCTAAAACATCTTGCATCACCATCGTTTGAGAACCAACTGCTTGACAGGTGTGACATAGCAGTCTCTTTTCCTTCGCAGTGCTTAATTTGAGCCGGTGGTTTCCGATGCTCGGCACTGGCACTTAATTGTCAGTACGGGCTCTAGCGACAGTCTACCACATGGTGGCGCTGTCTTTATGATTTTGAGATGAGCACAATAACAGTGTTTAATATTTACATTTACATTAAAAAGGAACAATAGCGCTCTTTGAGAATGCACGCGTTTTGATCTTTCCTGATTACACGAAGCTGGTCCAACAACGGAGACAGTCCTTCCTGGCGGCTAAGGCACGACTCAGAGATCTCAAGCTTCCATATGCATTGCTGTATCCGGCCCGGCTGCGGGTAGTGTATCGTTCCCGGACCCACTTCTTTGACACGCCGGAAGAGGTTTTTCAATGGACGGATGAGACGGTGCGGCTGCGTCCTCATTCACCGCCTCGGCGGGACTCTGATTCTTCATCCAGCGAGGCGGCTCGTAAGCAATCTCAACCGCAGCCTAAAGACCGTAGACGGTCCAGATCCCACCGCCGGTCCCGCCCCTGCATTGTCTCCGCTCGGGCCGGTTCGGCCTCTCGGCAGGCTTCATCGGGCTCCTGAGCTGGGGGAGAGTCCGCAGTCCCTGATGACTCAGATACTGTTGTGTGGATCGGAGGTGTACATTTGAAGGCCGGCTTCTCTGTTGGGCTTCCAGCGGAGGGGCTGCCCGCTGACTTTGGGCTGTACATTGGGGATCCATTGGCTGAGGTGTGCCGGGACTCCCTGTTGGGGTCTGCGGGCGGCACCCGCCGCGACAGATGCTTCATCGTTGTTGAAGTATAGGGTGGGGGGTTTGTTGGGTTGTTTTGGATCATGTTTATGTTATTGTCACCAAGTCGCACTTCATTGCTTCGTTGCTAGACCACTGGGCTTGCACCACACGTCCTTCTCCACACCTCTACTTTCCATCGGGGTTATCAATGGCTGGTTCACCTGAGGGGGTACGGGATTCCCTTGAGACTCTCAAAGTGGTAAGCTGGAATGTCAGGGGTGCCCTTGACAAAATCAAGCGGAGGGCCATTCTCCAATACGCTAAGAGGGCTCATGTTGACATACTTATGTTACAGGAAACGCATCTTTTGGGCTCGAAGGCACTCTGCTTCCAGAGATATGGCTACACACAGGTGTTTCATGCCGGATTTATACAAGGGTCCAGGGGGGTGGCGATTTTGATTCACCGCCGAGTCATGTATACACACATTAAGACATGGGTCGACACCCAGGGGCGCTATTTGTTTCTGCGGGGCACGATCAGGGAGGAACCAGTGGTGTTGGGATGTGTCTATGCCCCTCCTCTGCTATCCTGGGTACTAGTTGAGCGGCTCATGGCTCTATGGGCGGATATGCCGGACGGCCTGCCCGTGATAGGGGGGGACTGGAACGATGTCCTAGACGTGGCCTTGGATCGCTGGAGACCCGGGGAGGGCGCAGTGGCTAGCCATGTCACGAAACTTTCCGCATTGATATCTGGGCTTGACTGGGTGGACCCCTGGCGCCGGACGCATGGCCAGGCCCGGGGCTACACCTATCTTTCTGCGGTCCATAATTCCTTCTCCCGTCTTGATTATCTATTTGTTCCACGCACCGTTGCGGCCCGGGTGGTGGAGGCGGATATTCTTCCGAGGGGTCTATCCGATCACTCACCAATCACTCTTGTGCTGCAGATGGGTTGGGTAAGGCGGCCCTTCCGCTGGCGTCTCTCGACGTGGAACCTGCAGAAGACAGATTATAAGGAGTGCCTTGAGAGCGCGCTGGACCAATACTTGACGCTTAATGTGGGGTCAGTTTCGGAGGCTGAACCCATATGGGAGGCGATGAAGCCTACCTTACGGGGTGTGGACATTTCCTTTTGCGCGGCAGCTCGTAAGGCTCGGAGGGAGGCCCTGCTACAAGCTGAGATTAATATTGGGGAACTCGAGCATAGTAGTCGAGGCGAGGGGGGACATCATATACGGCGGCAGTTGCTACTGGCACAACAGAATTATGCAGCCCTTCTTCTGGATGAGGCCCGCCTTGCCTGGTTGGCAACACGCAGCCGAATCTATCAATGGGGGAATAAATCGAGTAAGATGCTCCACAGACTTTGTCAGGGGTTGTTTCACTCTCAGCCTCTTCCTGGAATAGTGGGCCTGGATGGAAGGCCTCTTACAGACTCCCTAGATATAGCCGAAAGTTTTTCTGCATACTTTGCGGAGCTGTACGCCCCCAAAGAATGTCTCCATGAAGACGAGATTGGCCGGTTCCTGGATGACCTCCCGCCTCTGGCTTTGTCTGACAAAGTGAGCGCGGAGCTGGACCTCCCGCTCACGGAAGAGGAATTGGGCGCTGCCCTGGGAGAACTCAACTCGGGCAAGGCGCCGGGCCCAATGGGTTCCCCTGCGAGTTCTTTAAGAAATTCTTCTTGCAGCTAGGACCCCACTACCTGAGAGTGGTGGAGGAGTCTTGTGAGCGGGGCTGCTTTCCACGGGATTGGAGGCATGCAGAGGTGGTGGTATTCCATAAACCGGGCAGGCCCCCGGACCGGCATGCTTCCTACCGTCCCATCTCGCTCCTTAATGTCGAAGCCAAAATATTGGCCAAGGCATTGGCAAACCGATTGCAGGCCCACATCACCACTCTTGTTCACCCCGATCAATCCGGGTCTATGCCCCAGAGGGCGACTCGGCACAATATACGCCACGCACAAGTAGCTATTGTGGCCGTTCGGGGGCGGTGTTACCAGGCGGCGCTGCTACTGGCAGATATGGACCGGGCTTTTGACTCCCTTAGCTGGGTGTATCTCTTCGCTCTATTACGTAGATTGAACCTTGGCCCGCGCTTCCTGTCCTACCTGTCCCTGCTCTACACTGATCTTACTGCGTCGGTACGGGTCGCAGGCTCTATTTCCTCCACCTTTTCCCTTGGGCGCGGCACCCGGCAGGGTTGCCCGTTGTCTCCCTATCTGTTTACGTTGGCGGTCGAACCATTGGCTGCCTGGCTACGTATGGATGCGCAAGTGGGATCATGGTTTGCCAGACCGCATTGCATTGTATGCCGACGATGTGTTGTTCTTTCTTACGAATGTGGATAGGACCGGCCCGCGACTGCTTCGCATTATGCAGATCTTTGGGGAATCATCTGGCCTTTATCTGAATCCAAGTAAAGCCACGCTATGGCTCCTCGGGAATATGTCGGGAGTGGGTGCTTGGGCTGAGTCGGTTCGGGTGGTTACAGATGGACTGAAGTACCTTGGGGTATTCCTATCTGATTCTTCCGCAGTGGCTTGGGAGAAGAACCTGGCTCCGGTCTGGGAACGTGTTCGGGAGGATTTGAAGATATGGTCGCGCATGCCGCTGTCTATCTATGGCTGGTCGGCCATATTTAAGTTGGTTGCGCTTCCCCGTTTACTGTACCAATTGCAGAATCATCCCTATCCGATACCTCCTCAATGGTTTAGGCAGGTGAATTCAGCATTGGGGCAATTTCTATGGGCGGGAGGTGCGGTGAGAGTCGCTCTGCGGACCTGTTTCCTATCTACGTATTGCGGGGGCTTGGCGACCTCAGATATTTTGTCCTACTATTGTTGTATTTCACTTTAGGTGTCCGTATTTAGGTTTTCCTGAATCATGTCCTTATATAGGCACAATTCGCATTGCCCTTATATAGGCATAGAATCCCAGTCCTTATTTAGGCATTAACCGTGCACTCCAAATACAGGCATGGTCACCGACATCCGTCCATCCTAACATCACAACGAGTTCTTAGAAAACAGACCCTTAAGCTTCGGGAGTTTCCTAGCACAGGACTATTGATTTCTCCAAGAACTCATCTATTATGTATGAACCGTTATACCTTAAGGGTTCATTCCTGACGTCTTCCTCTGTCCGACTTCACGTCAATGCTAACATTCCAAAGTAGCTTCCAGGTATAAATATACCTTCCCTTGCCCAAGCAAGTTAGAGGAGACCTCGACTTCAGAGGAGCCCATATCCCGGCCTGACGCACTGAGAAGACGCTGTCATCCCTGCACGCAGAGAGTCCAGCTTCCAGTGATCTGACTTCCCTCGCGGGGTGTTAGAGTTCGAGTCCGGAAAGATATTCCCACCTCTCTCATTCTTAAGGTATGGAGCTGACTAGAACCTAGAGGGACTCTTGGCATACTTGGCATACTAGGCTTAACATACTCTTAGTATACCGTAGTAAGGAATACTTCACCTACTTCTTACCTCTCCAGGGCCGGACTGGGAAACGAAACCGGCCCTGGCAAACAGCTTGGCCAGCCCCCCTGGGGGTGAGAAGGGGGGTGCGGTCTAGCTGTTTGATACGGCCGATTTCGGCCGTTTTTGTTACAGGGGGCCGATATTGCCGACCGCCGGTAACAAAAACGGCCCCCCAGGGTCTAAAACCGGCCCCCTCCCTGGCAGCCTACCGGGGAAACGCCCGGTGCCCGCAACGGCCAGTCCGGCCCTGTACCTCTCCCTACACCTAGGTTAGGTTAGGCACATTGGGGTAGAACTAGCTTAGGGACGCATCGTATGAGTACTCACATTTTTAGTTCATGTTATTTATGTGTATAAATATCTACTAAAAGATAATGCTCGCGCAGTATTATTTATTTCTACTGCTTACACTGTACATTATTTATCTTGCATACTGTCTTGTGATCGTAACAGCACATATTACTTACACGAGAAACAAGACTGTTCAATAAATCTTTTATTGAAACGCCCGTCTATTCTTTCTGTGTAACTTTGAGGAAAACTAAGCATGCACAATTGAGCTGAGTGAAACGGTTATCTATTGTTTCCACGACTCTGGGACATGTTCCGATTCTAAAGGGAAACAAAGTTGTCATGTTTTGCGGCTGCCAGAAACTACTCCCTTCTTGTTATCCAAGTAGTTTCTAGTGGCCTCTGAGCTAGCTGGCACAAGTAATTAAGTTTAATATACTCGATAGGGACATATCGACCTTAGTCCTATGTCAAGCCTATAGGGTATATTATTCCAATGCGCAGAGCCTATTAGGGAAATAGGAGCTACACTACACTATATGGCCTCACATTTACTCATCCTAAATGAATGGTGGTATGGGGGTCGGGATGACCCAGCCTACGCTGTGGAGCGGCGTCTCATGGGGGATCTCTTTCTCCACACGATCCTCTATTCTGCACCGGTACGTAGGGCTCTGCCGTCGGCGACCCAGGTGGTCTTCCAGGTTTGGCGACAGGCCTTGCGGCGGATAGGGTGGTGGAATACACTGACCCGGGAGACCCCCCTATGGATCAATGGCCGCCTGCCACAACTAGCTGCATTGTCAGGGTTTCGGGGCTGGGACAATATTGGCATCTCTACCCTCGGGGATGTCATGAGGGGGCTAATCCTGAAGTCCTTCCAAGACCTACAAAACGAATTTCAAATGCCTAAGTCCCAATTTTATAAATACCTCCAATTTCGCCACGCCCTCTCTCCTAGTCTGGTGGGCCTAGAGTCATTGGCAGAATTCAGTCCGGTAGAAGCCAAAGTCTTTATGGGGGATCTCCAGGATCACAAGATATCTAAGATTTATCAGTCCCTAGTAACACACAGCTCCCCCACATTGCAAAAACTCAGAGAGGCTTGGGAGGGAGATGTTGGCTCGCTAGATGAGGAGGACTGGACGGAGGCCCTGGCCTCCCTGCGGGGGGCGGCCATAGCGGTACGCCTAAGTCTTATTCAATTTAAATATCTCCACCGGGTCTACTTCACAAGGGTCCGGCTGTGGAGGGCGGGTATGGTGGCTTCCCCGGTATGCCTTAGATGTGAACAAGAGGAAGGGACCCTGATACATACGGTCTGGCATTGCCCTTCCTTGGCACGGTTCTGGAGAGGGGTGATGTCCTGCCTTTCAGAGGTGCTGGGCTGGGACCTGCCCCGGTCACCAAAGTTAGTGTTGCTACATGTCATGGAGGGGATCGGGGGCAACATTTATAAACGCCATCTTATGTTATTGGGGTTCACATTGGCAAAGAGGGATATCGCCAAGGCGTGGAAGGCGCCGGCGCCACCCTTGGTGTCCATATGGAAGAGGGGCCTGGACTTTTGTATGGGTTTAGAGCTCCCTATCTTCACAGCAAGAGGGTGCCCGCAGAAACATTTTAAGATTTGGAAGCGGTGGGCGGATTATCGGGGGCTGTTGCTGGAGCCGGTTGCCGAGGGGGGTCCCCTTCATCCAGATTGATGTTGCCCCGTTGGTGCCAAGGGTATGGGAATTGTATATATGAGTGAGTGGGTGCGGGTGGTGTGGGGCAGTGCTGAGTTCCAATTGGGACTAGGAGGTTGTTAGTGCGACTGGGGTGGAGGGGGGGCGTTGGGGGGGGGTTGTTCTTTAAAAAAGGTATATTTCATCTGTATCGCTTTTCTACATCCTTGCTCCATTTCTTTCTTCCTAAAAAAGTCAAAGTCATGATGTTGTATATTGATTGTGCAGAGGCCTCTGGGCTACAGAGCCCTGCTATATATGTGTCATTTGATAAATAAAGCCTGTTTTAAAAAAAAAAAAAAAAGGAACAATAGCTGCCGCTCACATGATTCTTATAGCCTTGGGTGGCTTGTAATAGTCCTAATTATCACACTTGTAGGAATGCAATGGTTAGTAGTAGTGTTGGCACTGTCATTGGCAGAGCTGACAGGGACAATGATGGGTGCAAGCTGCAATAGCCTCCCGAGAAGGGCCCTGGCATTTTTTTTATTTTGTTTTACAAATTAAGCATTTCTTTCAGGTCATTGTCACTTTAATCCCCTGTTTTATCTCCCTTGGTCTTCGTATCACATAATCAGGGCCCCCCTCCTGCCAAAACCTCCCTCCCTTGAGATGATTTAGTTTTGACGTTTTACAATCAGGCACCATCCATCACCTTTCATAACCTATCTGCCAGTGAGTCTCCCTAGACTGGAAGCAATGATATAAATCAAGTAATATTAGGTATCAGTATCTTCCGTAATGATGTTTGATTGGAAGGAAGCTCTCTAATTTACTCCACAGCAAAAACATTTTGAATAGTCAAGCTTTCACCATTTTACCGTAAGGCAGTGGTCTTCAAACTTTTTGATGCCGAGACCCCCCATCAAAATTTTTTAGGCGTAAGGACCCCCTCCTGACAAAAATTTCTAGAACCTGGTAGTCCTTATCATTGACAACCATAAATGTTCTCCAGAGAAACGGTCAATCTGTGGTTGCACCTTATTAGTACCAGTTTAACACCAAAATACAGCAATAAGCAACAAAAAGGGGACCATTAGCTTTACAAAGGCCCTTCTACATTGCGGCAACACCTGTTGCTGCTTTTTAATAACTTTTAAACCTTTTGAGTAAATACATCTTTTTTGGTTAAAATCAGCAGATTATGCGGCAGATGATGGATTATGTGGACAATGTGGCAAATCTATAACTATGCTAAAATCGCTGCGGCCGCACAATCACATAATTCCAGTGGCCCTTGGTATAATAGCTAATGCATGGGCTGCAACTTTAATGCACGGCATTAGAGGAAAACCATACTATATTTCATGGGATGCTGACAGCTTGGCAATTACAGCATGTAACTGGAGGTAGCTGAACATCATTCATCATAATTAAAACATACGTACGTTTTTTAGGTCTTTCGCCGTCAGGTAGCTACATATAAAATAAAGGGCAGCTTCAATGAATAATAAATTCATTTTAAAAAGTTGTTACTCAGTGGGAAATGCACTATAATAAATTATGAAACCTCAATTAGTTAATGCACTGCAAATGTGTGTGTGAAACCAGAGAGCCACAGAATTAAATCGTGGTTGGTGCAGGGAGAATAGTGGCTTGTGAATTTTTAGTGCTATGAGGTCAGAGCCTGTGACCGAAAGTACTGTGAATATGTAAGTCTTTATTTTATACTTGCATTACAAGCAGTATAAGATAGACTGCTACAAAATGTGCAAAATGTTTTTTACGATAAGATGGTGCTTCCAAAATATACGGGCTGCTTCCAAAATATAGGGACTTATTTATAAGCCCTTTGCGCTGCCGATGCGTCATTTTTTATGACGCTCTGGTTGCGCAGAGAGCAAACCCATATGTACGAGGCCACGCAAAGTCACTTTGCATGGCTTTTGATGGCCTCCTAGATATGGTGTTAGGAAACGCAACACAAGTTGTGCGTTGCCGTACACTGCGTCAGGGGGGCGTTCCATGGGCATTGCGACGGGTTTTCCCATGGGTTTTGAAACATTCCCAGATTTACAAGCATCTGTAAACCTGAGGATGCGTCAAAACTGTATGCTGCCCCAGGGGATGTGTAACGAGGAGAAATATCTTTATTTCTCCTCAATTGTTTCCTCTTTCTATGTGTAGCACACATAGAAAGAGGAAAAGGCTTCCATGGGTTGTTTTTGCGCAGGAAGGCGTGCCTTCTTGCACAAAAACAATCCTGCCAACAATGCAGACACCCTTGCACCATGGTGCAAGGGTGCCTGCGTTGGCGCTAGGCACCAAATTGTGTGCTGGCAGAAAGGACAGGAGTGCACCTTATCTTATAAATACAGTCCATTCCTCCCCTTTTGAATTGGCATAGGGCAGCGCACCAAAAATACTTGCGGAGCTACGCTACACCACTTCATTGTAAATGAGACCCATAGATTTTACTAATATCCAGACCCTATGTAATGCAATTTTTTTTACATAACTGTCCCTTCAACACATTCTCAGGGATAGTAAGCGCAATGTAAATACAATGACAATTAAAAGTAAGAACTTCACAGCTCAGTAAACTCTGTGCACTACAACTCAAAAAGCTTCAAGTGATTTGATCTATTAACAGGGGTGCAACAAAGGCCCCCGCTGCCCCTGCGGTGCGGGGGGGGGCCCAAGCTCCAGGAGGGCCCCTTAGCACAGTACCCTGTCGTGACAGCTCTTGACAGTCCCGAGGGGGGCCCTCCATGTAGTTTGCAGGGGGGGGTCAAGTTTCTTTACACTAGCGCTGAAGGTCAGAATGTCCTAAGTGTGTTTAATAAAATTGTAAAATTGCAATAGAATACAACTGAATTGAGTAACGTGTGTTATTTACTGAGCTACAGCGCTTCAATATTTTGGCACCGACCACTTTATTAAAGGCCAGCTATTATGTGTTTTTAAAGTGTTCCACAAAATATTGTTGTTAGGCTGTTCCAAAAATCTACAGCGAGTCTGCTCAAAATAGTTAAATTACACTTGTTTTCAAATGTTTTGTTTAAACACATGAGAGCAGCTAACAGCTTGGTCTCCATTGACTAACTCCTAAAATGAGGTCATTTTAGGGGGGAAAAACGCATTTCTTGCATATAGTCAGTAGATTTTGCGTCACCTGAGGTATTACCAGAAGTAAAATCACCTGGGTGCCAACAATATTACTGCTGGCTATCAGTCGACTAGCATCTGAACCCAGCATTGGTGGTAAGTAATGCGAAATAACGAGAGCAAATGTTTTTTCACCCTTATTGGCCGTGCTATCGCCCTTAACATTCTGTTTTGCACGGAACAAGTGCATTTTTTGTTCAGAGCTCCTATAGTTAGTGTATTACATTGTCCGTCTGTCCGTCTGTCATTCTGTCGCCTAAGTCTTCACTGCCTGAAAGGTCTTCTCCCACCATCACATTTGGAAACAAGCATTAGCTGCTTCCCTTTTGTCAGACATTCTGGGTAACCCTCCAATGCTTCCTCACTCTGCGTGGATCAATACGTGCCTCCCAGGACGACTGAACTCAATACATAGCCTCTTAAAATTACCAATCTCTTCCTCTCTAGTCGGAAATTATTATCTTACAATTTTACAATTTGCTTTTAACTCTGCCATGTCGGTACGTCAGGTGCATGCTCGGAAGGACATACATATGCATGTATTACCATACAAAGACATTCCTTTCTCACTATGACAAAGCAGTATAACAATCTGCTAATTCTTCTGTCTGCACTTTTACATAGAACATTTTAATAAACAATCAATAGTGTTTCCCATTTAAAATGCCACTGCCTTTAACAACCTTAGACGGATGAAACTCTGAATTACGTTTCCTTGCTTTTTTATCCAGCAATTTACAGGTCACACAGCTTTCAGCAATGCGCACTCAACTCACTGAGCTACCGTACCATTTTGGTTCAGTGTTTACAAAACATGAGACAAGATTTGGACAATAGGAATAGTAGGAAAACCAGGTAGAAATTCTGGCACCACTTCCTCTGTGAATAGTGTGGGAGTCGTCTCTTTAGATCAGAGTCCCCCCCTGTACATTTGATAAAGAATCATGTAATCAAATTTAATTTTGACCTACCAGTGTATAAATAGATTTGCTCAATTACTAAAAACTGTTTTTTTCAATTAAGTATACTAAAACGGGTTACGTTTCTGTTCACCATCCAGAAAAGAATACAGATTTTCAATGTTTTGTGACTATGAGGTTTGATTACAGTAATGCTGTATATCTGGAATCCTGCAAAAGCCTAGAATAAACCGCAATTAGTACAAAATGTCACAACGTGACTCATACTAAACATTAAAAAACAAAAGTCATTATGAAAGTGCCTAAATAAACATCATTGGCTTCAGGTTTTTCAGAGGGTTAACTTTAAATACATATGCTTAGTTCATAAAGCATTATATGGCGGTAGACATAGCCCTCTTACCTACATATCTAGGTTCTATACCCCCAAGTGCAGTCTGCGCCCAGAAAAAGCTTGGTTATTCACCCTTCCCAAGTTTCAGAGAACTTTATGGGGTCAGATTTTTTCAGTGGCTGCAGCAATGCTCTAGAACTGGTTTACACTGAATCTGAGAAGAGACCACTCTGTGCTGAGATTTAGACTAGAGAGCTATTAAACACCTGGCTTTTCCACTATAAGGATCCTGTGATATTATATGACTGGTTAGTGATTTGCAGAAATGGTCTTTGAAAAATGTGCGCTGAGGTACCTACCTGGCTATAGCGCTTTAGAAGCCCCCAAATGTAAATAAATAGCATGCAGAAAATTGCTCCTCTAATCACAAAATATTTAATACAAAAAATAATCCTATGTAAGGATGTGGGGTTCGGTGCAGCGTTAGACTGGACGTTGGTCACTGCTGCCATCATTTGCTTGGCAGATGCATATGCTACTCACAGCAACCAGGGGCCTAACAAAGACACCCCCCCCCTCCCGCATCTGAGGGGTCCCTGCAGCATATCTTTCAGGGGGGCCCCCTCACATTTTGTGTAAGCCACTGTCTATTAACTGCAACAGCACTCTCCAGTCCTAGAGAAACCAAAGCCAGACAGGCAGCTAAACACACCTTTCTGCCAGTGTGCTGCTGGCCTGAAAGAAATGTAAATGTGCACAACGAGTTAATCTGCAAATCCTTTACATTTGCAGATTAACTCGTTGTTCACATTTGCATTTCTTTCAGGCTAGCAACACATTGGTAGAAAGGCGTGTTTAGTTGTCTGTCTGGCTTCGATTTCCCAGCAATGGAGAGTCCCTGAATAAAACTCCAGGGAAAGCATTTTAACTACGTCTGGGACGTTTTTTTTCAGCAAATGAAGAGCGCGACCCCTTTCCCATGCCTCCACGGCCCCACTGGGGGTCGCGCCGCAGAGATTGAAAACCTCTGCTAAAGGTGTTTCCGTAGTTGTGGCTTTATTCATTTTATATCCCAACCTTCATGAGACGTGTATGCACTGGCCCCTAGTGGCCAAGCCGTGCCTTGTGCAAATTTAGGATCTCTAGAATCCAAATACTGTTAGAACAAACAAACAGCTAGTTATAAGTGAAAGCGCCTTTTTAGGTCTCGGCCTGCACCAGCGCTTGCGCTGGTCTGGCCGAGAGTTTTAGTAAGCGGGTTTTGGAAGTGCAAACACTGGCTTTTGGCTGGCGACCAGCTTGAGTTCACGATGGTCGTGCACGCGCGCAGCTGCCATCTATCTCTTCCCCATTTCCTCGTCATGGCTCATTAACTCTCTGGACTCTGATGTTTCAATCGCAGCAGCAGCTCACATTACCAACTGAGGGCCCTGGACTACAGTCACATGAAAAACAACAGCGATTAGCATTGAAATGCAAGCTTTTTTTGTCTAGTTAGAAATATTGCTTCGGTGGGTTGATTTCACCTTATATCGCTATTTGTTTTATATTGGGAGTCACAGCCTAATTACCAGTATTTTTGTCTCTCACTGTTTTTTAAAAAATATTTATTCGCGCAAAGCACAAAGCTATATTTAAGGTTACTTTTTCCGCATCACTTCTTCACTCTATTTAAACTCCACACCCCCACTCTTATTGTCTCTCTCCTTTCTCTCTCTCTCCCCTCTCTAATTCTCTCTCTACTTAATTAACTCTCCCCTCTCTATCTTTTTAGCCTTTCATTCTCTCTCACCCCTTTATCTGTTTCTCTTTCAAACTCCTTCATTCACTCTCTCTCCCCTTCTTTCTCTCTCTCTATCCCGCTCCACTCTATGTACACCCTTTCTCTCTCTTTCTCTCTCACCACCCTCTCTAATTGGGCATTATATCTTCACTCTATCTCTCACTCGGCAACACCACAGCATCACTCAGCGCAACCACAGCATCAATCAGAGCCAGCACAGCATCAATCAGAGCCAGCACAGCATCACTCAGCACCACCACAGGATGACTCAGCACCACCACAGGATGACTCAGCACCACCACAGGATGACTCAGCACCACCACAGGATGACTCAGCGCCACCACAGCATCGCTCAGCGCCACCACAGCATCGCTCAGCGCCAGCACAGCATCACTCAGCGCCGCCACAGCATCACACACCGCCAAGACAATATCACTCAGCACCGCCACAGCATCGCTCACCACCACCACAGCATCACTCAGGGCCACCACAGCATCACTCAGCGCCGCAACAGCATCACTCAGCGCCGCCACAGCATCACTCAGTGCCGCCACAGCATCACTCAGCGCCGCAACAGCATCACTCAGCGCCGCCACAGCATCACTCAGCGCCGCAACAGCATCACTCAGCGCCAAGACAATATCACTCAGCACCACCACAGCATCACTCAGCGCCAAGACAATATCACTCAGCACCACCACAGCATCACTCAGCACCACAGCAGTATCACTCAGCAACACCTGAGTATCATTCAGCATCACCTCAGCATCGTCTCCGCAACAGTCACCACCACCACCACTACCACTACCACCTCAGCATCACTCAGCACCACCTCAGCCTGCTCTCGGAATCTGACATCTGTTGATTCTCCCCTAGCGTCTGGCCGCTGCTAGTGTTATAATACAGGTACTAGTTCCCAACCTTCACCCTCCGATTGTTTATGCCCCTCAAAAAAAAGCTTTAACAAACAACCATTGCAATAGGCAGAAACAAGTTGCCAGCATTGCAAGAACAAAAGAAAACTGAGGACATTTTTTATTGTAAATACTTTTTTTAATATGGTCGTTCAGTTTTACATAATGCCTTCTTGGTCATATATAAAGTAACAAAAATGCTTCTGACACTTTTTTATTATAACTTTTCAGCATGCCGCACAGCAGCCACACTTCTCTACAGCACAGCTTGAAGACATTGGCAAAGTCAATAGCTCTGGCTAAACACTTATAAGGCCCCAAAGGCGAGACCTATTGGCTATGCCAATGCTTGTTCATTGTTGGGAGAGAGGGAGAGAGAGAGAGTGCTTGTATGTGTGCAAGGGAGTAGGCAGAAAATGAAAATACCCTCCACTTGAAACATACCTTCAATCTCCCCGAGCACCGGAAGGAAGCAAACCTGACCCCACTTAGGAGAGTTCTCTTCAATCCTATCCTCTTCCATCCATCTATCCATTCATCCTTTCATCCCTCTATCTATTTATTCATTCATCTGTCCGTCCCTTCAAATTTCAAACTACCCATGCATGCATGCATCCATCCATCCATCCACTCTTTCGTAAATATATCCATCCTTTTGCCCTTCAATATATCCTTGTCTTCCTCTCTTTATCCCTTCACTCATCCATCCTTTCACCCTTTCCCATATTATAGTTTTCCTTCCTTACATACATTCACCCTTTCACCAAGTGATCCTTTCATTTGTCTATCCATTTTTCTGCCCTTCCATCTATCCATCCCTTCACCCTTCTATCCATTCATTCTTTCACCATCCTCCCTGCCATTTACCCTTTCTTCCTTTCTTCCATTTACCCTTCCTTTCTCCTCCATTTGTATTTCCTCTGTCTACTCATCTTTTGTTTTCATCCTTTTTCTTTCTTCACTTTTCCTATTTGTCCCTCTCTCTATTTGTAATTTCCCTTTCTCACTTTCCTTTCCTGTGCGTGCTAGCCCACCTCCCACACCTCTTTGTCATGGTATTCAACAATACTGTTATTAATGTACATTTTGTCTGCAGACCTGCTGACAGACGTAACCCATAAACAACGATTTAAGGGGCTAATATATATGCTGGCGGACGGAGTGATTACCATTACCATGGCAGAATACTTTACTCCTGACATGGCGAGGGTACTCCGCCTGCCGTATTTATAGATGTCCGTTGCCTCTTTGGACATCTCTTGCATTTCCAGGAAGCGCGGTCACGGCGGTTCCTGGAAATGCATTGTAAGTATGACGGACTGCTCCGTCAACATGACGGATCTCTATGTCAACTTCCAACTTTTTTTTATTTTCAAAAACAAAATTCTAAAGTAGGATTTTCTATTTGAAAATTTAAAAAAATGGCCCCCTCGCCAATGGAGTTTTCATTGCCCCTTACATCAGTGCTTGTTAATTCATTGTGTCTTTGAATCTCCAAACAACTGAGCTTTTCCTCAGTGCTTAATGCTTCATTAATATTGCTATAGTTCACCTGAATTGCGCTTTCCTCAGAGCTTGCAAATTTGAAAGCAGTCAATGACACTTTGATCTGAGTTCGCATTTGCAAAAGAAAAAATATGTTGCCCACAGAGTTCACCCTTGTAAATAATTAATGCTTCACTTTCCTGAAGCTTCTTGAAAAAACATGAGCCTTATTTTTTCTCAGAAGAGTTAATTGTTGGTAAAAGTCTTTTAACTTTTAAACCGAATGCACTTAACAGCATTCACTGCCAAACAAAACAAATGTAGTTTCCTCGATTTTCTTGTTAAACAAAGTGAGACTTATTTTTCTCAGAAGAGTTAATTGTTGGTAAAAGTCTTTTAACTTTTAAAAAACTGAATGCAGGTAACAGAGTTCACTGGAAAGAAAAACAAATGCATTTTTCTGAATCTAAGCAGAAAAAAATCATATATTCTAAGATGTAACTTTGATTTTTCCAAAACGAACGTGCTTCCCCAGCTTTTTTTCCGCACATCACAAACTCTCTTTCCTTGGTTCCACGAGTTTGTCAAACTGAAAGCCAGAGAGAGCACTTCTCCTCTCCGTCCAGGAAGGGATTATTTCGAATAGTAAGTGTTGGAAACTGGATGGGGCAGATTTACAACTTCTGGCGCATCCCTGCAAATCAGCAGGGATGCGCCAGAATAGTTGCGACACGCAATTCTCTCCTTGCGCCACCACGGAAGCGCCGCATTTACAATGCGGCGCACCGTGGCGCAAGGAAAGGCCGATGCGTGTCGCATCCTGTGGCGCAAGGGCGGCGCATTGCTGGAGTCGTGTCGCAGCGCGACGCAACTCCAGCAATGCTCGTGGGCCGCCCATACCTAACGTGGTGCGCCACTCCTTACGCCTGCTTGAAGCAGGCGTAAGGATTCGTCGCAGCGGCGTCGGAAAAGTGACTCAGTGAAATCTTGTAGATTTCACTGCGTCACTTTTACGAGGCATTCCTTCGACGGAACGCCCACCCTGCGGAGGAACGCCCACATGAAACCTGACGCAGGTTTCATGTGGCGCAGAGCTTTACAACGTGACGCATCTCCCTAGATGCGTCACGTTGTAAATAATGCGCAACGTGGCGCATGGTTTGCGTCGCCGCTGCGTCACAAAAGTGACGCAACGGCGGCGCAAAAGTGGCGCAAGGGGCTTGTAAATCTGCCCCGATGTGTCTACCTTTTAAACAGGAGACACCCAGCCCGATCAGGGCAAAGGATCATGGTACTAGAAGTCCTGTAAGATAAAGGTTTCTTTTCTTGTTTTATCAACCTTTTCTAGGGGAATACACATGAAATGGTCATAGCCATTCCTGATCGTGACAGCGTGACTCTAAATGAGGAGGGCAGACCTTTAGTTTGGTGGAAAAGACAGGGTATGCTATCTGCCAGCATATAAACCTGCCCCTAAGTTTTAGTAAGACTAAGTTTACCAACCCATGGAGTCCTGTGTCAGCGCCCGCTTAAACTGTTTAAGTGGGGGATCCCCTACGCCAATTTTTGCATGTGTGCAAGGATGAATGACTCATTGAATTGATAACTAATTCTTCGTGAATGTATAGATGAATTATAAAGTAAGTGAGTGCAAGGGCAGCTGGGTGAAGTGGTGAGCGCAGGGATCGATAAAGATATATTAATCCTTCATTGTAACTCAGGGGAGAAATATAAGCAGTAACAGTGTTAAAAATGTAAAGAATGATCAACCTTATGTTAGGGTATCCATTACACCAAAGCGGGGCACCATAGTGGCAAGAATGTCCCCAGTATGTAAAGAATTAACATCAATTTTACAACAATTAGGCAGATTTGCTACAGTACACAAACTTGAACGCATTTTGGGATTTTTATTCCCATATATTGAGCCCTGGGCCAGATTTGCACCATTTAGAAGTCAGGACTGCATGAAAGTATTTACACCATCACTCATTAATCCTGAGTGCATGTTCAGATTTGTACGATTACTCAGTAATCATAGCGAGTGTTCTTATTTTCCCCTTCACTCAGTGGACATTAGTGCATGGCTCCCATTTTTAGTGTCACTAACCCTCAGTACATGCACAGATATACAGCATCACCAGTATTCAGTGCATGCTGATGCTTGCATAGGTATTGAGGGAGAGTGTTAAGTAAACAGAGAAGTAGCATAAGGTGAAGAGTAGGTCATCTCACCAACTGCCTGTTTGTGAAGCCACTTACAGCTGCAGTGCTCACACTTCCCCCTTTGATGTCATAGCCCACCGCCCTGTTTGGTCTGCTGACGCTTCCCATCAGTCAATGAAACAAGCTACTGTTGCACAAGCAAATGCATTTCACGCATGTGTACTGACGTGCCCATATTTTCACTTCCTCTGCTTGCTGAAAGTATAGCAAAGATCACAAAATGCACTTACATTTGAGACCTGAAGTGAGAACAGTAAATTATCTTGTCCTCAAATATTTGAGTGTATTTTCCTGCCTCCCCTCATGTCTTGAGGGAAAGCATACAAATGCAACTTCTTCACTGAAGCAAGGACAGAAGGAGAAGCTTCATTGGCTAGACAAGTGGACCCAGGGTGTCCTTGAGTACTAAGAGGCAATGCTACTTAATGCACTTCTATGAGCCGCTCACCACAACCGGTGGCAGCCCCAAGGGAATGCCCCAGTACTCCAGGTAGTCATTGGGGTGCTTTATAGAAGAATGCCCCCTAAGTCGAATTGTCTGCATGCCTTCTTTTCCAGGTCCATAGACTGCAGAAACTCTGCGTATATAGCGTGGAGTGCTGGGACACTTGCGGTTGGGCAATGCTTTCCTGAGCAGCAGTGCTGCCTCTTCCAGTCCAGCAGTGGAAGCATGAAACGTCACATTTAGCAAACACCACTGACTTCTGAAGAGAATTCCCTCATCTAATATGGCGTCCGTTTAAATGTTATGACACTATCGTCATCTTAGATAAGCAAATTCCTCTCAGAATCCACTGGTGTTTGCTAATTGGGACAGCTGGCCATGTAAAAGAACAAGCTGGACTCTCCTGGCAAACTACAACACCGCCTAATGCTGGCAAGACACAAGGCTGCTGAGCATAGCTCCTGCCTCACAGCCCTTTGGGTCAGTGGTCAACTGTCCCAGGCAGCAAGGAGCTTCTATGCATCGCTTCTGCAGCTCCCATCTGCTGTCTCTCTCATAAGCTGTGATATCAAAGACAGACTCCCTTGCCAATTGTCACCACAAAATGCCTTGGAATGATCCAAGGCGTGAAAAACACTTTATTTTCAAATAATAGCTGAAGGAGGCTCAGCCAAACAAGTCAATGGTTAAAGAGGCTGACCCAAAGTCCCACTCGATGCATTTTTATTGTGTTAATAACATGAACTCTGACAGACAGCTAACTTTGTCTGTGGCTTGCCTCTAAACACACAAAAGGTGATGGGAGAAATGATTGCAATAAGTCTAAGCACTCCACATGTAATCACTTGGGGTAGCATTCCAACCATATGGCACATGGCTGGGTCCAAACTGAGGTGGCATGGTGGGCAAAAGAACAATAGGTTTGACTGCTACCCCGAGCGTTTGACAGTGGATAGTGTTATTGCAACTATTCCTCCCATCACCTTTTGTGTGTTTGATGTGCTCAGGCATGGGTCCCGTGCTCACTGTGCCACTGGAGCCTGACTGACGAACCCCAATCAGGACAAAACCGGTCTTGGGTTGCTTGTGTTTTGGTTCAGGAAGACTTGGCATGGCAGTTCGGGCTGGACTGTTCCTATTGGAGCCAGGTCAAGACTGATTTGCATATGGCTGGGTCCAATCAGAGGTGGCATGATGGACAAAAGAACGTTGGGCTGGAATGCTACCCTGAACACCTGCCAGTGGTTAGACGTATTGCAAGCAGACCTCCCATCACCTTTTGTGTGTTTGATGCGGCTTGCCTGCAGCCAGATCTTAAAATAAGGACCCTTAAAGGCACAGGCAAAATTGGATATTTGCCAAGGGCCCTACGTTTTAAGGAAACTATTATGCCTTTCAATGCCAAGATGTTTTTGAAGGCTAATGGCAGAGATTTTGTTCAAAGGTGGTTTCAGCCTTTCTTGCAGTTTATGCAGTCAATCTACGCAATAATGGGCACAGATTTAGCACAAAGCATTTTCCTCTCATCCAAAAGGTAACCCTCACATATCAAATTCAGCATTACTTTGTCTATTTGTCACCCACAAATGTATGTCAAGTCTTAACAATCCTTGTAACCCTGATGCTATGTGTTATTCTCTCCCTTATACCTTTTCAAGATTAAACCCGCCTATGATTTCTATGTTATTTATATCTAGAAAATCCTGATGCGGGTTTCCAGCTCGCTGGTACTCCCACCGGTACACTTACCTAATGCATGTCAGCAGAGGATGGTCCTCCTTATAACAGCCCTGTCCCCAGAGCAAACTCAGCATCAAAGAGTCGAGGTGTGAAAGGAAGGGCAGCAGAGGTGAAGCTGTAGAGGAAAGGCCCTGGGACCCCCAGATAAATCAGCAAGTCCCGTGTAAGAAGAACCCTCCAATAAAAACCCCACATTAAGGGGGAAAACCAATGGGAGAGTAGGTAAGTGGTTCCAGAAATAATCCTTGTCCAATGGATGAAAAGAGGTCGTATGAATGAGGGATCAGGGCTATTTTCTGGATCTCTTTCCTTTCTGGGACACAGCCATCTAGCGAGAACCACAGAAGGCTGTGGAAGACCAGTGAAATGAATAAGCTCCTGGACTGTTGCTGAGCCCAAGAGACATGTGAAGGGAACAGGTCAGAACAATGCTGCGGATGCTTGCAGAACAGTAGAGAGAACTGGTCCCTGAACTGCTGTTGACCCCAAGAGACCTCTGAAGTAAATATTCAAAGAGCGCTACGGACTCTTGGAGATCAGTAACTGAAACTGGTCTCAAGATTATTGTTGACCTGGGTGATGAATTGATCTCTATGTGGCTCTGAATAAAGTCTACCTCTCTTTCATATTGGGTCTGGCCTTCTTTATTAATCGCTCAGGGCCTTATTTATGAGAAGTGTCACATCGCTGCGACAAAGCAGCGATGCAGCACTTCTCAGTGCGCCCTCATTGTAACACCATCGAGGCGTCATATTTACTGTATGACGCATCATGTCGCAAGGAATGACAGATATGTCAGTATTACTGACGCAACTGTCAGCGCAAAACTGACGCATTGCTGGAGTTGTGTCGGAAGAGTGATGCAATTCCAGCAATGTTCCTTTCACATGGGGCCAGTCCCATGTGACAGGGCCTGCGTCAGTCTTACGCCTGCCATGAGGCAGGCGTACGGTTTTCACGCAATGGCGTCCTACAAGTGGCGCACTGAAATCGTATAGATTTCAATGCGCCACTACTACGAGGCTTTGATGCGGAGGAACGCCCACCCTGCATACATTATACCTGACGCAGGTATAATGTAGCTCGGGTTTACAAAGTGACGCATCTGCCTAGATGCGTCACATTGTAAATAGGGCGCAACGTGGCTTTTTTTTACACCGCCGGTGCGTCACAAAAAGTGA
Source organism: Calotriton arnoldi (assembly GCA_963921515.1). Lineage (NCBI taxonomy): Eukaryota > Metazoa > Chordata > Amphibia > Caudata > Salamandridae > Calotriton > Calotriton arnoldi. The sequence continues at coordinate 706,430 of CAWUFW010000080.1, read as the reverse complement.
CGCACCAGCGGAGCAAAAGTGTTTCAAGGGCTCATCAATAAACCGCTCAATCCACAAGACCCTCTTTTACCTCACTAATTCTGACCCAGTGTGTAAAGTTGCCTTTAAAAACACCGTATGGGAATTGTTTGTTACTCATTCCTTCTTTTTCTCTATAAAATGATAACACATTTGCCCTTATTACTTGTGTCCACTAAATTCCGATGAGGCCGGTAAGAGCAATTACCAGCACCATCAACATTATTAGTTACAGGGAAACACTGTGGATTAGTTTACTTTAACCTGGGGATTGTGGGTGCTAAAAGCAGCTGAAATCTCCGGGAAAAACATCTGAGTCAAAACGAGGACTAATTCTGAAAAACTAACCTGGCATTACCAATTCCACCAGAAATTCGTCATTCCTTAGTGAACCCTCAGGCACCAGCTCAGATTGGGCTGGATTATCCCAAGCTCAGGAGTGTATCAGTAACTTCAGCGGTATGGAAATATCAGCCCGTTTCTCAGGCTACTCGCAACGAGGGCTTTATGGCCAGATTTCCAAAGTTTTATTTTTTGTTCTGGACAATGCTCACAGCCTGTCTTAATGAAACAAATGCAATCACAAATGTTGTAAATCATCTTACATATAATATTACCCCATACACTACCTTATATCCATTACACTTTGACAGAGACCACATGAATGTAGTATAATTTATTGGTTTGAGTATGTATTGTTATTTATTTGCGTTGCGGTGTTAGGTGTTACTTATTGGTATAAGTATTGTGAGGCAATGAGCATTGCATGTGGTGAGCGAGTTATGGGTCTCATGGCTGTTGTGCAAGTTACAGATTGCATTCCTAACCACAACTTGCGAATTCCAGTTATTTGTCTATTTTAATTTGTAGTCACCTTCATTTTGACAGTGGTTTTATGAGTGTAATCATAGGTTTTTTTAAAACATTTGTTTAGGTGGTGTAAACAAAACTAACCATAACTTTCCTTTATTTTCTGTTTTTTCTGTACATTTTTAGTGTTTCTTGATCAGATATCACATGCAAAGGTTCCTGCACCCTGTCTGCGATAGCCATTGGCTATGCATAGCAAGGAATGGCTGCAAGTCCTGCCATGTGGACAGTCACTGGCTCAATCTGCCATGGGTAGGCAGCCTGTCCTCTGCCCACGGGCTACATCCATGTGCAGGTGAGATTGGTGGAAGGGTCGGGCCTGCAGCCAGGTCCTGCGCCAAAGCCACTGTGGGCTGCCAACCCCCTCTGGGCATGACCTTTGTCCATGTGCAGCAGAGTTTGGCCAGGGTTGCTACACCTACCCTGCCATGGCTGGCCAACTCCTGCTACTCACAGCATTCGATTGTGTGAAGTGGAGGCTGCTGCAGGCCCTGGATGTGCCCAACTCACATCAGGCAGCTAACCCATGCTGCTCATAGCCTTCAGACATGTCTTGTAACAAATCCATTGCAGGCACTGGCCGTAGGGACTGGATCATTTCCAGACCCTGTTTGGTTTTGTATACAAATGTTTCAAGGGTTCTTGGACCTTTGCTTGGCTTTTGTGGACCCACACTAACTCGTGCACTCTTGTTAGGCATCCTATGGGTTTCACAGACCAGACACTGGGTCACCAAAGCCAGCACAATGTCCAGCAAGGGTCAGGTGTTGTGCTATGTGTTTGTAAACCATTGACCTGGGTTCACAAACCATGAGATTGTACATGGGGGCCATAAACCCTGCCTTGGGAGTCCGCAAAGGCTGTTTTTCTATAACTGGTGGTCCCTTTATGGCCCCAACCTGAGCCAGAGGGCCAGGTGATGCTTACCCGACCCCTTATATCTTCTTCACTTTTCCCAGGATGAGGAATTGAGTCCCCGCTTCCTGTAATGGCACTGAAGTATTTTTCTTCAAGTTGCAGTCAACCAATCAGAGAGCTTCAGCCCTGAGAACTGTCGGACTTTCAGGATTGGTGTTCCTCATCTGTTTCATTCTTTGAATTGTGATGACTTTTTAATTGCAGCTGTGCCTCTCACGCGTGGATTCCTACTGAGATAATCAGGGGCAGCTCCTCCGTTAAGGCGGAGGAGCGTCGCCCCACTAAAAATTGCTTATAGAGATAGAAAAATAAAATGGTAATAAAGTTAATTTATTACCATTTTATTTTTTAAAACCCCTTACGGAGCCGAGCGTCAGGAAGGGGGGCGGGGCTTTCTGATTTCTGCTGCTGCCAGTCAGGCAGCAGCAGAAAGCAGTGATGGGCAGGGCACTTTAAGCTTAAAGTGCGCATGTCTTTTTGGCTGCCCATCTTGTGACGGCCAGCCAGACATGCGCATTTTAAACCTCTCTAACCCAGCTGTCTTAGACAGCTGGGTTAGAGACAGCATAGGGCTCCAGTGTCCTCGGGAGCAGCGAGAGAGGCAGCTCCCTCCAATCCTGGCGCTGCTCTCATGCAGCATGAGGGCAGCGCCAGGATTGGTTACTTCAGTTTCCTGGAGCCTGCCTGGTGAAGACCCGAGTGAGGAGGAGGACGTTGAGTCAGGAAGGTAAGTGGGAATATTTTTTGATTACTTCTTTTGTTACTTTTATTTTTGTCCTCCCTGCCTCACCTCCCTCCTTACATGCCAGCCGCCACTCCTGAGACTGAATGTCACTGCAAGAGAGTAGTGGTGGCTCCTCTACGCTTCTTGCTCCTTCTTATTCCTTTTTTAAACCCATTCTCCTCCTCCTTCTCTCATGCCTCTCTATGGGGATGCAGTTCTCTTGGAACGAAAGACGTTTATGGCAAAAGCCAGATTTGACTGCCTACTTGTCTCATATTCTTGGGGCGTATGATTTTAGTCTCAGAGTGTGTTATACTCTGCTTGGAATGATTACATGAAACTTTTCAAATACATCTGCTACCTGTAATAGTTTAATTTCCCAGGTGACTGGGTCCTGTCAAGGAGAAGTCATTCTAAGGAGCCAAAGCATAGACTGGGAGTAAGCTGGGAGTAGAAATCTTGGAACATATCAACAGAGCAAGCTGGGATATGCACCTCTTATCAGAGGGAAGGAATGACAAGAATGACCAAATAGCACCAAATAAGGGCAGCACACTAAGAGCACTAATGGGGACAACCCACAGCTTAATAAATTAACACATAAATCCAGGTTGTTTGATATAGATCGTGATTTTCACAGGAAAAGGCAAACTGAATAGATGGTCTGTGAAATAAATTACAGAAGACAATGAACATGAGCAAGTGCTTACACACAAATGAACTCAGAGGCAGACCCCAAATTTCATTTGAGTTCAGGTAGAATTATTCACAAGGAGCTTTCTTACTCACCCGCTTTCTCTCTGTGGTGCTACCGGGCAAATGTTATTTCGCCAGTAGCTGGTAGCAGTGTCATCTTATTGATTTTTGAGACCTGGGCAAGACATTTTTTGGGGCCCACAATTCAAAATAACTTTGAATTACCTATTTTCTGATAAATCAAGCCTGCTTGATGCCAAACAATATTGTACTTAAACTTTCACTCAAAATAGCTGAAATATGTCTTGTTCAGGGACCCAAAATATCTTTAAAACGACCCTGAGGAGAGAGAGAGGATCTGTTAGAAAAATCAATAAAAATGAGACCAAGTGAGAGAAACTAAGAAAGATCACTTCACCAGGGGGCGCTTAAAGGTGGGAGCCCTTGGCAATGTCCCACTTTGCCTATGCCATTTATTAATTCATCTTTTTGCTTTCTGTGATGATAGTATTTTTTAACAAAATCCACAAGGTTTTTGACTTTAGAATCTTGTCAGGTGCAGGTTTTATTAATAGCCTTTGACATACAGTGTGAGAGACTGGATAGTCCCATTCCATCTTAATGACATGTAAATTTGTCAATTAAAGCTTCAACAGTTTCATCTTTACTCAAAGCCAATTTTTCAACAGGTTAGTGCCAGTTTAGCCCTAGTTAATGCTCTATAAAATTTCAAAAATCAAATAAATAAGTAGATGAAATTGATAAAGCGGGATTCTTATCTTATCTTACCATCACTAAGAATCCTCGGGTCGCCAGAATCTTTTTACCTGCTGAATAGTGTGAAGGGAAGAAAACTCAATTCTTCTATACAACAATTTAGGATTCAACTTCGGCTCCAAAGACCACTGACTCCGAATTCAAATTTTAGGGGTTTATTACAAAGCCAAAAATAACTGCACATACAAACACCTCAACACGAGGTTGAAGAAATAGATAGGCACTAATACAAACATCATCCTACGCAGGAGTTTCATCCGACTCAGGATAAGAAGGATCGTTAGCTCCAGAAGCATTAAACTAGCAATGACGGCTCCAATCTCTATTTTGTCCTTCATTTACCTAATAGAAAGAATAGCGTTAAATCTGTCCCTACTCTACCACTAAGGTGACATCCCTACTTAACGAGTTTCCCCCAGGCAAGAGTAGAAAAGGTAGAGGTGTCAGTTGTGAAGACTTCCTAAGAAGTGCACTCACTTAGCATTGAGCTCGTCCTAAGATGCTCCTTACTAACTAGATCTCTCTCTTACGCCCTTCTCTCAGATCTCCTCTACCTCCAGTCCGCTCTCCTCCCTCGGGGCACTATCCCTAATACAAAATCCACATACAATAGAACACGCCCTTGTCACGCCTCTTCGGCCAGGTCTTCCTTCTTGTACTTTTCCATCGAAACTCTTACTTCATCCAGGACGATTACAGTGACCTTGGGTCCCAGGCACCTTCTCCGCTGAAAGTATCATTTTTACATTCCAGTATACTCCCATCTCAGTGTCTCCCACCAGCCTAACTCCTAAAACAAAGAACCAGTCTTTCACTAACGAGGTATGTGTCCTTGCACCTGCAACAGGAAATACATTCAACAGAAACTTTTCACTCTGCTAATTAATTCTACCATCGGTGCCCAGAGAGCCTTCCCAAGAGAACACCTTCTTGGCCTACAATATTAAGCTAACATAGGAACGAACAGGCCTTTCTTTGACGTATATTGCAGTCAGGTCTTTACACAATTTAAACACACAATTCTAGTCATTTCTATAAGCATTGGTTCATTACATTTCATATGCGAAAAGGGAACTACACGTGCAACTTACTATGGTACACGTTAAACTACTGCATCTTGGTTACACATGGGCTAATTCATTTATGCATCATTTCAAACACGTTTCAGTTAAGCATTACATTTGCATGACTATAACAGCACAATTAATCTTCTATTCACTTTAATAAATGCGGTTTAGAACTACATTTTACTAGCCATTCATTTGATATATAACTGGATATATGCGGGTGCGAACTAACGGTGATTATGATGCACCCCTACAAATTTCTCGATAACATGGCGCTCTATCAGTTCCCCCCTTTGATGACTCCTGTCATCACACCTTTATAACACTCTTGGAGAAAGAACCGACCTAAACAGAACTTGTTGCCATTCTCCCCTGTCGGAATCTCTCCATATTCTTAATATTTCGATAGTGACTGTCCTGCAGTCTAGCCATTCTCGTCTCATTTTCTCTCAAAGCCCTCTCAACTCTACCTGCTTTATACCATTTGTATGCTCTGATAAGACCCCACAAGCAAACCACACAAACCACAACTATAATGAGGGGTCTCAGGACATAGCCAAGGAAACCCTTTCCCAAATTCGCAAACCACCTTCCCACTTGGCCAAATCCCTTGCCAACTTTCTCCCAAACTCCCTCTCCAGTCAAATCCTCTATCTCATGATGGATCGTAGTGATGTTACTTATATATTTCTCCAGATCTTTACTGTTATCTGGAATATAAGTGCAGCACTCTTGAACCTTCAACAATTTACAGACTCCGCCCTCTTTTGCCAATAAGACATCCAAAGCAAGGCGATTCTGTAAAACCATTGTCCTTATCGACAACATCTCTCCATCCACAAGTATCAACGACCTCGCTGTATTCATTGACAACTCATCAACTACAGTCGCTAATCTCCGGATCTTCACATCATTCAAGATCACTCCCAAACTTGGTATCATTGCTCCAAAGATATCTCCTACTACCGCTCCCGCACTCGCACCTCTTTTTACTCTCGAATGCTTTCCACCTTCCAAAAGTTCCAAATCCTCTGCATGGTAAATCTTTGGAAATATAATTCCCAAGTAACAAGTACCATACCAGTTCGCCGGCAATCTCACATAAGCATTTCTTCCACACACGAAATGCAGGAAATTCTTTGCTGATTCCTCCATAGTGAAAACGTGATCACACTCACTATGTCCCACAGAGACCTTGTCATAATAGGTTTGCACACGTCTCACGCACAACTTCCCCCTTTGCACCATATCCAATGCTATAGGGCCATAACTTCCTTTTGTGCGGTGTAATCTCTCTTCGTCTGTCCAATCTACAGGGCTATCTCCCGTATCGTGTGTTTTTGATAACATTCTATATCTATCTTCTACCTGATCTACGAATTTTTTCTCTACTTCTGTTAACGCACAAGTTAAATTGTGTCTATGGGCATAGGCTGTATCTAATTTCGAAGTCGGTATGAAGTATTTTCCAAGTCTATCTTCCGCCTTGTAATAATCGTACTTGTTCAAATGTTTATAGGCAGGAACCTCTGGAAGCACGGCATCATAGTTGGAAAAGAAATACTCATAGTGACCTCTCCCATAAAACACACTGAGCAACAAGCTACACGAAATTCCATAGGTCAGTGGAAGATGGTGGTATCTAATACCCTCATCCACTGAAGCTGGCAGCTGCATACACACATAACAATCTTTCGCATCCATCGCATCCACATACTCATATAACAGCTTGGCATATGCGTTAAGCTTAAAATCACTTCTAGACAAATCTACATGTAATCTACGACTCTCTTCTATTAGCATAGCTCTTTCGTCTCCTATGCCTCCCTCCTTTTTGCTAGGTGTGGTGGGTGTAGGAGTCCCTTGCACCACCCCACTGCTAGCTCGTGTGGAACTAAATATGAAACTGAAACTACTATGATTATAGAAACTATCACACCCCCTATAAATGTGCCTACGATCAATTTGGATCTACGGTGTGGATCTCCAGCCTCCATGATTTCGAAAAGTTCTCAAGTTCTTGGTTTCAGCAATGAACACTCAAAGTCTCTGTCTTCTCCGCACGTGACTTGCTTAACCAGTTCGAACAACTCCGTATCAGCTGGAAATCCCCCTATCAACTTCAGTTCCTTATTTACATAGTCCAGAAAAAGACTTCCCTAAGTTTCGTTCTCTTCTGTGGAAAGTCCCTAAGTTTATTCTTCTTCCACTCGGACCTAGGTTATCTTCTTCTTTAGACTTTTCTATTTATAACAAGTTATTCTGAGTCCAAAATAAGATCAGCTCCAATTGCTTCTAAAACATACTGCAAAAGCTCAAGACGAAGAATTTTCATTTCATGCTCAGGCCCATGCTCAGGCCCAAATGACGGAAATTCAAGCCGATGCAAAACCAATTCTCGAACTTTACTCAGAAGTGGGGGATTTGGAACCGTGAGGGTCAGTACTCCTTCGATTTCGAGCCCTGGTACCAACAGCAACACCTCCCTCACCACGTTCAGGCTCTTGCTGACCACCAGCACGGACCTCAGCCTCCCTGAGCTCACTACACCCGGCATCAGTTACTGTGTAAGTCCACTCCGGGGTAGCGTATCTCTGGCAAGGTACTCTCGTTCTTTTTGACCTTCTCCGACCTTCTTGAGCCTGACCTTCATCACTTGCTTCCGATTCAGATACTTCAGACACTGGAGCAAGATCTCTTTCGGGAGCCAGCCTTAGATTCAGTCTCCTCTGTCTTTCAGGCCAAGTCTCCTTTGCTCTTGTTGTTCATCTGCTTTCCCCTTCTATACCCTGTGCACCACTTCCTTCTTCTGCTGAATTTGACTCTACTCCACCCCAGCAACACCTCCTCCATCTGAGTCAAAGTCGGGGTTCTGGTCATCTGAACCCTCTTCAGCTTGTTCCGGTGCACAACCAGCTGTATCAGCGGCCCTCACAGCTTGACTTGTCCTCTCATGTGGCCCTGCCACATCAGCTGGATTTTCATTCACGAGAGGAGCTGTTTCTTCCGAGGGTGCTGAAACTCTGCGGGTATGGGAAGCATGCACCCAATTCGGCAATCCTCCGCACTTCACTGCTGTGTTCGTCACCAGTATTACCTGGTACGGGCCTCGCCACCGAACATCCAGACAACTCTTCCTCACGTGCTTTCGAACAAGCACCCAGTCTCCGGGACACAGGTCGTGGTACAGATCACTCGAGGCCGGAACAGCTGCAGCTTGCACCTGCTGGGATACAGAACGGACCACATCAGCTAGTCCTTTGCAGTAATCGAGAATCAAGTCATCAGTGATGTTTATTAAAGCTGTAGCTGGTACTGCTGGTAATCGCATCGCCCTCCCCATCAAGATCTCGTGAGGGGATAACCCGGTTCTCCTGTCTGGGACACTGCAAATACTCATAAGCACAAGTGGCAGGGCATCAGGCCACTTCAAAGACGTTGATGAACACACCTTTGCCATTCTGGCTTTCAAAGTCCCATTAATCTGTTCCACTACCCCAGAAGCCTCTGGTCGATAGCTACAATGTAGTCTCTGATCGACATTTAATGCAGCACAAAGTAACTTCATGATTTCGCTGTGAAAGTGTTTTCCTCTATCTGATTCCAAAGAGGTCGGAAAACCAAACCTCGGGATGAGTTCCCTCAACAGTAACTTAGCCACTGTGAGGGTATCGCACCTACGTGTGGGGTAAGCCTCCACCCACCGTGAGAATACACACACCACCACCAAAATGTACCTCAACCCATTGCACTTGGGCATCTCGATAAAGTCTAGTTGTATCCTATTGAAGGGTCCTCCTGACCTCCCAATGTGACTCAATGTGACAACAGTCTTCTTTCCAGCATTCATCTGTTGACACGTAACACATCTCTGACAGACTGCTTCAGCAATTGCACGGAATCGTGGGTTATACCATGTCTGCCTAAACACACGCACCATGGCATCTCTGCCAAGATGGATCGCACCATGTATCAGTCTTGCCATCGGGCTCAACAGAGTCTCTGGCAGCACCGCTCGACCATCACTCGAAACCCAAATATTAACATGTCCTCTCTCACATCCTGCTCTGACCCACCCGTCTCGTTCTTGATCTGAAAGCTCATCCTGCAGTCGCTTGAGCTCCTCCCAAGTGTCTGCCATGGCTAACATCATGCTGAGCTCGGTTCCTTCTTGGCTCTCTCCTGTGTAACCCCCTGTGAATATACATCCTTGTTCTGCACAAAAGCGGGCAACTTCATTGACATAATTGTTTCCCAGAGAGACAAAATCATTTCCCTTCCCATGCGCAGTGCACTTCACCACTGCGATCTCCTGAGGACACTGCAATGCATCTAGTAGCTGTCTCACATATTCCCCATTTCTAATGGGCGAACCAGATGATGTCATGAATCCCCTCTGTGACCATAACTGTCCGAAGTCATGAACCACACCGAATGCATACTGGCTGTCAGTGTAGATCGTGATTCGAATTTGATCAGCGGCCAAACAGGCACGAGTCAAGGCAATGATCTCAGCTACCTGTGCGGAGTGTACTCCTTCTAGACAAGCAGCCTCAACCACTTCTGAGATGGTACATACAGCAAATGCTGCTCTCAACTGACCAACATTGTCTCTTAGACACAAATCATCAACAAAGAAAATTTCATCAGGGTCGGTCAGTGGTTCGTCAACAATGTCAGGTCTCGGTTTGGTGCATAGTTCAGTCACATCGAGACAATCATGGTCCTCACAATCTTCATCATCTGTATTCGGTATAGGCATTAATGTCGCAGGATTTAAGACAGAGCACCTTTTCAGAGTCACATTCTCTGCGGCGAGTATGACCTGCTCATACCTCGTCAACCTGTTATTCGTTAGGTGCTGAGTCTTCGTCCTGGTCATTAACAATTCAACTGAGTGTGGTACATGAACTGTCAGAGGGTGACCCATTACAATGCTTTCACACCTTTCAATGCTGACACCTGTTGCAGCAACGGATCTGAGACATCCGGGAAACGCAGAAGCTACTGGATCTAAGGTAGCTGAAAAATAGGCAACTGGTCTACGGACACCTCCATGGCTCTGAGCCAAGACTGCTAATGCACAACCTTCTCTTTCGCAACAGAACAGTGAGAAAGCCTTGTTGTAATCAGGCATCCCCAAAGCTGGTGCAGAACACAAACCCTCTCTCAATCTTAAAAATGACATCAAACATTCGTTGTCCCATGGTACCGGATCACTCACATCCTTGTGTGTGAGCCTCTGCAAAGGCTTTGCGTTCAAGGAAAAATTGGGAATCCACTGGCAACAATAGCCGACCATTCCCAGAAACATTCTGACCTCCCTCTGAGTGGTAGGCACGGCCATGTTCATTATTGCCTCAACTCGATCTGGTGACACCTTCCTCTTGCCTTTTTCTATCCTGTGCCCCAAGTACTGCACTTCATTCAGACAGTACTGTAACTTGTTTGGAGACACCTTGTGTCCATTCTCTGCCAAATGATTCAGTAGGGCTATTGTGTCTATCCTGCAAGCGTCCTCTGTTTCTGAGGCAACAAGCAGATCGTCTATATACTGCACGAGAACTGAGTTCTGTGGCAGTACGAGACTTTCAAGATTCTTCTTCAGGATCTGGTTAAAGATCGATGGACTCTCAGTATACCCTTGAGGGATACGACACCACGTTAACACACGATTTTCCAGCCGGAAAGCAAAAAGAAATTGGCTTTCTTCGTGGAGCGGTATCGAGAAGAATGCTTGACACAAATCGATCACCGTAAACCACTCAGCTTCGCACGGGATCTGAAACAGTATCACTGATGGATTCGGTACCACTGGACAACATGGGACAACTATCATGTTGACCTTTCGCAGGTCTTGCACGATCCTGAACTTCCCACTCGGTTTCTGTAACCCCATGATAGGTGAATTACATGGGCTACCCCTTATCTCCTTCAGGATTCCTTGCTTAATCATGGACTCGATTACAGGTTTAATCCCTGCAATAGTCTCGGTTGACAGGTTGTACTGAGGCGTTCTAGGGAATTCGACATTCTGCTTGACCTGAATCTGCACAGGTTCAACCCCTCTGATCAGTCCAATCTCTTCTCCCGTGAAGTCCCACACCTCTTGTGTCACAGAATCTCTCAAATCTAGTGGAAGTTCCTCCACTGTCACAACAGGGTACATTTCTATGCACAAGTGCTGATTTGCAACCTTGAAGGTGGCATCATCATCCTTCGTCTGAACCTCAACTCCCCTGGGTGTGCAATAGATAGTGCAATTTAACTTACACAATAGATCTCTCCCTAACAGACAGACTGGACTCGAATCGCACACCACAAACTGATGTCTAGCTCGGAAAGAGCCTATTCTCACCGGAATCGGTTCAGTCAATGGGCTAGTTATCTTTTTGTTTGCCACTCCAACAACTTGGATCGATTGTCCCGAGAGGGGTAGGTTAGGGACTACTGCTGATCTTACAGAGGACCGGGTAGCACCAGTGTCAACCAAAAGGGTGGCAGGATGACCATCAATGTCTGCCTCCACAAAAGGTCCTCTCTAGTCTACCTCCAAGACTGCTCCAAGTGTGCAGTCTTCCTCCCCCCTCAGGCACCGTCAGGCCAACGGGTCTGGGCTGTACTCATCATACCCTTCGAAAAGGGGCATCTGCTGGTAAGTCCGTGTTCCCTGCGAAATTCTCGGTGGCTGGGGAACTTGCACCTGTGGGTTAAACGTCCCCCCTTTCATCGATCTAGGCCTCGTCACAGTATTAACTACCTCCGGCACGGGTGCCTGAACCGCTTCTACCTCCTGTTGCACCTGATTAGCTGGGTTCAAGGGACACTCGCGCTTCCAGTGTCCAATTTGGTGACAAAGATGACACGCAGTGGTCTTCCTCAATGTCGCCACATCCATTCCCGTCTTAGGACCTACAGGCTTCCCTTTTCCCTGGCCTTGCCCATTCTGGTTCCCTTGACTGTTTCCCTGTCTTCTTCACAGCGTCCCTCCGCTAGGCTGGACCTGGGCAGTCTGCATCTGAACAAGCATCAGTTTGTCCTTCAACTTCCGGTGCTTCGAATCTACTTCATCACTACAGTACCTCGCATACCGCAGGATTTCATCCACCGGCTTGTTCTGCCAACAGATCAAATGTTGCTGTATCATAAGACTAACCTCTGGTCTCAATCCTAGGACAAACTTTGAGACAAACTGTCCCATATCCTTGGGGTCTAAGGTATCTAATCCACTATACTGTTTAAAAGCTTGCAAGAGTCTTTCATAATACTCATGCACTGTCTCCTTTGGTTCTTGAACTGTTCGATCTATCTTAACCCAATCAATGTCCTGAGGCGAGATCTTTGACTTCAACCATGTAATCACTTGTTCGAACTTTTTCATGACTATAGGTGACGGACCGTTTGTAACAGCATCCCTTTCAGGTTCGGAAGTCGGCCACTCAACTGCAATATTACATGCTGACCATAAGTCTCCTGGTACTACAATATCAAACAAGGTGTTCAAATCAATCCACAATACTTTCGAAATTTTAACGAACCGATCAACCTGTTTGTACCACTCTACTGCCTTTTCCCTCAGCCGAGGAAAATCATTTGTAAATGCCGCCAAATCACCTCTACTCCATGGCACATGCACATACCCTCCGTTCTGTACTTCCCGTAAGGGATAGTTTCCTACTCCTGTCGTCCCTCCCCCCGGAGGCGGCGTCTCTTCCACGTTCTTTTTGGAAATCTTTTTCTTAGACCATCTTTCCTCCCATTTATTGAGCATGACCCATATCCTCATCCCTACAATCAGGTCCTTGGTATGTGTCCTCAGTCCTATGACCCTTTCTTTTCCAACTCTTGATCACTGTATTGCAACCTATGAGAGCCTTGCAACGATTTCGTTTTATTCAGATCCACCTCATATTTCTTTGCCAATTCTGTCAATTTCTCATGTGCGGCCCTTGCTTTATGAGTCACATCCTTTACTACAAAAAGCAGCTCGTCTGGCTCATAGATCTCTATTCTCTCCAAAGGCAGATTCCCGCTGATCATTTCATCTACCTCTGCCTTCAACCTCACTACATCCAACATCCTTGCCCTCATGGCACTCCTCAAGATTTCTCGACAAGCAGAACCATTCTGTTCATCATAATCACTGCTTTGTTCTTGTGGCTTACTCTCTTCTATCGTATTCCTAAAAACTGGTCTGTTTCCTGAGTTGTCTTGCTCCACATCTCCTGCCATCCGATCTCTCTGATTCCTCACAGGTGGTACCCACATTCTCAAGTCCGATCTGGACTCGACCAAAGACCTTGGTCTTACTGGTCTCACATCCTCCCGTCCACTAGAGGAGTCTGCGGTGGCTGGCAATGGCGTGCTCGCTTCTATGGGCTTCGGAGAATGGACCATTTCTCCTTCTACACCATTCCCTCCCACGCTGATCCCCTCTCTCCCTGTCGTCCGTGATAGACTTCCTTCACTTACTCGATCTGGGTCATACACTGATACTATAGGACCAATGGTAACCGGTACCGTCAGGGCATCCGGCAATCTCAAGCTTCCCATTGAGGGTTGTGTTCCCACTCCCTCGGTCCCTGTGGCGATTTTTCCCACCACTCTCACATTTGTTGGTTTCTGTAACTCGCCAGTCCCTCCGGCCACAGTCGATTTTCCCTCACTATAATCTGGATTTAATGGAGGTGGTCTCTCTGACAGCAGTCTCTCTAACAAGCTGTCATCCATATCACTGTCATCTTCCTCTACACTCTTTTTCTGTGTATCTCCCGTTTTCTCTAACAGTGGATATAATCTATCCCCTTCAATCATTTCCACTCTCCACCTCTTCTCCAGTGCATCCCACCTCACATCTTGAAGTGCCCTGATCGACATCTTCACCATTTCCTGACTTCTGTCTCTTTTCCTGTCATACGCTGCCCTAATCCATGCGTGTAGTGCTTCAAATTGTGTCGGTCTGGGCAATGGTCGTAAAGAAGACATTACGGTTTTTAGCTGGTACAACACTTCCAACCTGAAAGTGCCATATCGTGGGAAAGTCAATTCTCCCTCTCCCTGTGTCATCGTATGCCAATTCTCAAGCCAAATTATAGTATGCAATCCCACATTCTTAGCCATGTAATCTGCTGGCGTATCTTCGGGAGGGGCTTCCTATCCCCCCCGAGTAACCACATGTCTATCGCCTCTACAGAGTTCTCGTAAAACGTTAAAACATTTCATGGTGTAACAGATTTCCGTTCGTACAAAATATTTCGTTTTTACTTCCTGATGTCAGTCCACCAATACCAGCGCGACTCACACCAACCGACCTATCGCAGCGCGGCACTATCTGACGCTCGCAGCAGTTCCCCTCCTTTACAATTTTCCTCTCACGCTCACACTCATCTCAAACACACTCTGAAGTAACTGTCTGTCCACAAAACGACCGGACAATCACCTCTCTGACTGTCTGTCCACAAAACGACCGGACAGTCTCTCGAAACTGTTGACCTCAAATCTGGCACGATCGATAGGATCCAAACACTTGATGTTTCACACATACAACAACCTATGACCAGCGTTGGTTATTCACGCACTCGCACATGTGCTCCCTATCCTCAGTGGGTTAATCAACGACGTCTCATGACTCTCACAACCTCTGTCAACAATCTCAACTCTGGGTGTCTTCTACACCACAATCTCTTATCCCGGGATATCGAATCAAATCTCTCGGCCCCGCGCGCGCTCACGGTCCGATCCTCAATCACACGACTCTCATTCCAACGCCGCAAGACATCACACAATCAAATCAACACCGCAATCTAACAAGCATCACCCTGTTCATACTCACACTACCATGAACTGCTACTTCGCCGCACCATCACTCTCCGTCGGTTCTCATCGGCCGCCGTCGTCCTCCTCTTACAATCTACTGGATCACCATCACTCGGGCTCTATGGGGCAAGTAATCTCTTATCCTACTCTAGATCTCCCCTTACTATCAGAGGATGCTACCAACTGATAAAGCAGGATTCTTATCTTATCTTACCATCACTAAGAATCCTCCGGTCGCCAGAATCTTTTTACCTGCTGAATAGTGTGAAGGGAAGAAAACTCAATTCTTCTATACAACAATTTAGGATTCAACTTCGGCTCCAAAGACCACTGACTCCGAATTCAAATTTTAGGGGTTTATTACAAAGCCAAAAATAACTGCACATACAAACACCTCAACACGAGGTTGAAGAAATAGATAGGCACTAATACAAACATCATCCTACGCAGGAGTTTCATCCGACTCAGGATAAGAAGGATCGTTAGCTCCAGAAGCATTAAACTAGCAATGACGGCTCCAATCTCTATTTTGTCCTTCATTTACCTAATAGAAAGAATAGCGTTAAATCTGTCCCTACTCTACCACTAAGGTGACATCCCTACTTAACGAGTTTCCCCCAGGCAAGAGTAGAAAAGGTAGAGGTGTCAGTTGTGAAGACTTCCTAAGAAGTGCACTCACTTAGCATTGAGCTCGTCCTAAGATGCTCCTTACTAACTTGATCTCTCTCTTACGCCCTTCTCTCAGATCTCCTCTACCTCCAGTCCACTCTCCTCCCTCGGGGCACTATCCCTAATACAAAATCCACATACAATAGAACACGCCCTTGTCACGCCTCTTCGGCCAGGTCTTCCTTCTTGTACTTTTCCATCGAAACTCTTACTTCATCCAGGACGGTTACAGTGACCTTGGGTCCCAGGCACCTTCTCCGCTGAAAGTATCATTTTTACATTCCAGTATACTCCCATCTCAGTGTCTCCCACTAGCCTAACTCCTAAAACAAAGAACCAGTCTTTCACTAACGAGGTATGTGTCCTTGCACCTGCAACAGGAAATTCATTCAACAGAAACTTTTCACTCTGCTAATTAATTCTACCATCGGTGCCCAGAGAGCCTTCCCAAGAGAACACCTTCTTGGCCTACAATATTAAGCTAACATAGGAACGAACAGGCCTTTCTTTGACGTATATTGCAGTCAGGTCTTTACACAATTTAAACACACAATTCTAGTCATTTCTATAAGCATTGGTTCATTACATTTCATATGCGAAAAGGGAACTACACGTGCAACTTACTATGGTACACGTTAAACTACTGCATCTTGGTTACACATGGGCTAATTCATTTATGCATCATTTCAAACACGTTTCAGTTAAGCATTACATTTGCATGACTATAACAGCACAATTAATCTTCTATTCACTTTAATAAATGCGGTTTAGAACTACATTTTACTAGCCATTCATTTGATATATAACTGGATATATGCGGGTGCGAACTAACGGTGATTATGATGCACCCCTACAAATTTCTCGATAACATGGCGCTCTATCAAAATCATTGTTTTGTGCTTTCTCCACATTGATTCCTGTGGGTACTTTTTCCACTTTACTAAAAGTCTTCAATATGTTATTGCTTCATGGTTTCTTCTTTGTGGTAAGGTTTACTACAGCTCAGAATAGATCCCCAACAATAGAACCAGGGACAAAACTCCTCTTAGCTGGGCTTCCTGGCAGGTAGCATTGTGAATAGGCGGGAATGTGAAGGCTACTGACATAATCTGGTACAAATAGCTGTGACATGTTCCAGTTACATAAAGATGTAAGAAATCTTGAAGAATTGAGGGTACAGATTACTAGCGAAAACAGAGGCAGGAACACACTGAGGAAAAGAGCAAGCCTAATGTTGGAGACATCTTCGGACAGCGCGGCCTGTACTGGATCCGTGTATGTCTTTATTGCCAAGGCTGGTAGATCTCTTACTTATTCGGTTTGGGGCCATAGCTGTCATTTTTAAGATTCCCTCAATATCTGATGTCATAAAAATACTGCATGTCCACTCTATGTAGAACACAAAATGAAACCAATAAATTAATCCAGGAAATAATTCGGTTTACAATGTCAATTTTATTTGGCCAATCTAAAAAACAACTCAACAAACGCTTCCCATTCTTCCAATGTAGATCTCAGTTAAAATAAAGTGTGCTCTACATTTTATAACTCATTTAATCAGATTAGGGAAATATATATTTTGCTAAATTAAATAAGTTCGGTGAACAATTATTATATGTTGCTTTCATATTATATATGTTCAGTAAACAACCAAAGACACTGTTCTGTAGGTACAGGATGCCTACTGCCATATTCCTCAACACTGCTTAGTAGGCCACATTCTCTTTCTATCTATCAGCAGTTTAAAAACAACCAAATGATGTATCGTGGAATCTAGGTGGAGCGTGATTAGTGTGCAGCAACAGACCTGTCAACTTCTAAAAAATGCCACCGTGTGAGAGGAGGGGTGGGACCTTGGAGGGGTGTGAGCTTAGCGCCAATCACATAGGCTCTCCTATCTGACCACTAACCCCACCACTTTAAAAAAATAAAGCAAAAACAAAAGCTTCTATGACTACAGCTGATGTCCTGGGAGTTTTACACCCCTTAATGGACATTGGCTGTGCAGGGCCTCTAAAATCGAGCTGGAAACCCACTCTGTGAAGGGGTTTCCAGTAGAGGTGGGCATAACTCGTGTAATTCTCTGTAGTGTAATCACGTGGAATTACCTAAAAATTCTGCAAGATTACGCAGAATTATGCAAAAAGAGAAATTTTTAGAGCAATTTTCTTATCGCAAAAATACCCCCTTGTGCCCAAAATAGTGACAAGGATGCATTTTTTGGTAAGAAATAGCACTAAATGCAACAGAACACAAATTGAAGTGTGAGTGGCTTCTGCTCTTGCGCCTGTAGTCCTTGTGATGAACCTGTTTATGAAAGTCTGAAAAACCAATAAAGAAGTTAAAAAAAAAAGTGTTCTCTTGCGGTAGGATTTTCCCTTAACTTACTCCGGGCATTTAGCACTAGTTTCTCAGCACAAAACGTACCCTCACGCCCAAATTGGATGCAAGGAAGCATTTTACACTAAGAAAATAGCACTAAATGCAAAACAACACAAAAAGCAGCTCTAACAGCCATTCGTACTTGCTAAAGTTGCTGTTTTCAGTGATAATTTCCCCCCTAAATTACTTTTAATTATTCAAGGGGGCTGAATCGCATAACTGTTGGTAATTCTGTGTCAAAGAGTAACGCAGAATTACCAAAATTTCTTTGATTACTCAAGAGTAATTAGAATGACTCCCAGGCCTAGTTTCCAGCTCATCTTTTGTGCCACCATGTGATATCTGCTTTTGACTGGTGGACCGTGTGAAGAAAGTCAATATCGTGTCAAACAGTGGCACCGTGTGAGTTGGCAGGTCTGCAGCAAGGAAGCAAGGTGAAAGGTAAAAACTATGTGAACGAGTATTTTACATCTTTGTGTGAGTGTTTGTGCACATGGAGGAAAGCCATTTGATGTATGAAATCTGAAAGAACTTCAAGCATTATAAAGTGTGCTGAAGAAGATTAGGAAATGCAAGCTGCCATTGCTGAGCGATGACTTTCACTGGCATACAGGGCGTAGACAAGAAGAATGCTGCTTCTCTACCATCCACAGCAGAGGCTCAGCACTCCAAATTATAAACATAATTTGTCCACTCGGTTACAAACAGTAGTTTACCCATTGGTATGAAGCGCATACCATGATGGCCACTATATGCCAGACACCATATTAATTGCATCCAGTGTTTGTGTCAAGAGATGACTGAGCTCACTCTACCATTTGTGGTCTAAAAAGTATTATCAGATCCCTGAAGATTCCTTTCTCACTAATCTCTACCCACTAGCTTTTTAAAGACATCTTGATGAGCATCTTGGAATTAAGTGAAGGATAGAGTAGGGAAAGAGAATGGCACTGCTAGTAAGTGTGGGGGCATGCGTGTTAACGAATGGAAAACATTTTAAATGTGTCATTACACATTTACTTTGTTCTCCTGAAATAACCACCCCCTTGACATCAATTTTCATTTAATTAAGACTGCCTTCCAGAATGCTTACATTGACAGCTCTGTATTCCCTTTGTCCCGCATCCAGTTCCTGCTTTGGCCATAACGTCTTTATAGCTCAAGAGTGAATGATGAAATCTGTGATATATACTAATTGGTCAGTTTGCAAAATAAGGATTCAAAGTGAGTCAGAATCTAACCTACATAATTAATATTCATTGGATTGGTAGAAAATAGTGACTCACACCGATTGGTCGTTATCACAGGATGGTGACCTGAAAGGGTTAGCAGACTACTGTGTCTGTGATTGACTCGAAATAAAGTACATTTTTAGGTCTTGCCTGAGACAGCGTATGCGCTGTCGCTTGTGATGATCTTTTATTTCTAAAAAACAAAACTCTAGAAATGGGGTTTTAGCCTGCTCATTACTTGCCATTGGTTAGCTACATCGTAACTCTCATTTCCATGCTTCTCATTGGTCAGCGAGTCAGTTTCACTTTCTTTCGGCATTTTTCTCTTTGATGGAGCATGGACCAAGTAGTGATTAATTGCTTTATTAGTGTCCCTCTGAGGCTCGCACTCAGATTGAGGTACTGTTTAGCTCTTGCTGATGTCAAAGTAACATGGAATGTCTTTATATCAACTGCAGGTTGCACCTCTTTACAAAAGAGTCCATGCGAAAGTACATATACGAATGTCCGTCCAGTATTGAAGTTGCAGAAAAGTCTTTATTCTTCTTTACAAAGTTGAAAAAGTATACAGCAAACAGCCACAACAGCCAACGCGTTTCGTTCTACACCGAGAACTTCATCAGGGCATGTATATTAAATCATGCCAAAAAGTTGGCCAAGATTTTGCATACACGATCCTCCAGTGTGCTCTACTGGACAGTCACCGTAGACCACCGATTGTCTTCTTTAAAAAGAGCTATTAATTAAACTGCAACCGACACCAAATCCGGTTCGGATGCTTTAATATGAAAAAGGCTGATGTGCCAAAAAGATCCAGTCCTGCACGACGTAACCGACAAATAGTTCGTTGAAAGCGCAACATGGAATGTCTGTAGCATTTTTATTTTTGCAGTTATATGTAGTACGTACTTGACAATTTTACATGAGCACCAGTTACATTACACAATGTCACATTCATTTTTTTTAGGTTCAAGGAGATTAAGAGATTAAGGGCACAATTTAAATGTTGGTGGTATGTATACTCTGTCGCAATGACAACAGAGTATACATACCGCCAACATGAAGGTACGTCGGCCCGATTTAAATTTGGGCGGACCATCGGTTTGGCTACGGCAGTGACTACTCTGTCACAGCCATAGCCAAACCTCTCCGACGGCCTGACGGAGTAAGGGCTGTCGGAGAAATGGCAATATATCTGCCCACACAATCAGGATGGGCAGACTCATAGACAATATTTTTCAGTCCGTCACCTCCAGGCAAACCCTGCTGGTGAGGGACAGTAAAAACTAAATAATGCTCCCCGCGCAATGGGAGATGACTCCCATGGTGAGGGGAGCATTACTATTTTTATTTTCACAAAGAGCATCCTGTTTCAGTATTTTCTTTTTGAACTGTCATGGGGACGGAATAATGTACTCCGTCCCCATGGCAGAACGGTGGGCCTTCCGTCTATTTATAAATCTGGCCCTAAGTGATTTGCCTAGAATCACAGGATATTATGCTGACGCCGAAACTCAAACCTGGTTCCCCAGTTCCAAAGTTGACAGCTCTGACCGTAATGCCACATCCTTTCCCCATTCACTTTTACAACCATGTGCACAATAAACTTCAGGGCTCTTGATGTAGCGATGTCCACTTCATTACGAAAAGAACGAACACCTCAGCCTACATTGCCTTTTAAATGTGGTTGAACAATTTTAATATCACGAAGCTAGATGGAAAACACACATCTCCTCTTCCATCCATGTACCTATGTGTTTGTTGGATTCTGAATTTCGTCCTGCAGTGAATACTCACTCAGCTCAAGGAGGCAGTGCTCAGACCCTCACAGCTTGGGTGCAGGGAGCCCCACCACGCTCTGGCAGATCTCAGCACCCACAGCTCTGCATCTTTCTATAGGTGGGTGCCCACACCTGGGTGATTGTTGATTAAGGTTGAAACTACAGCAAGATTGGAAAATGCCCTTTTTCTGAAGCTCCACGCGATAGATGTAAGAAATATGAACGCTGTCTTTAAATAAAGTACAGTACTAACAAACTTTGAAATGTATGCTTTAAAATGTATGCAATTACAGCAGTATTGCAATATTGCATTAAAACCAGGGCCACAAAAAGTGGGGGGTCTCCAAAAGGAGCATGTCCAAAGAGGCATGATCAGGAATCTAAAAAGGGGTGTAGCTTATGTAATTAAGGGCATGGTCTGAATTGCAAATTCTGTGTCTCGCAAATTCAGAGACTGACTCAACAAGCAATATCTGAAATTAGCAAGCAACAAAGAATTTATTTTTCAGAACCAGAAAAACACTTCGCAATGTGCACGTGAAATTCGGTGGGGGAATGCAAATCATTTATATTTACTGTAAGCAGCAAATTATTAGAAATCTATTTCAGCACTTCCCAAAATCCAACAAGATATTGTGGCTTCTCTCAACATCATTCATCAGCTGATTGTCTCCCTTTACTGGACAACTCTTTGCCTATGGCTTTGCTTCAGTAGTTTCAAGTGGAAGACCGCTAGAACCCCTGAGTTTCACCCATAACTGTACCTATACGCTGATGACATTAATAGGCATTAAATCGTGACTACAAGTGCTATTAATTAGCATTATATAATCGTTCTCACAGGCTGCCTGCCACACCACAGTGCACAATCCTGCATCACTGTGTTCTAACCTTCACCAAAGCAGACTATTATGTAAAATAGCCATTGACTTTCAGAGTGTTGTTGGAACTCCGTTGGCCTGAGAATGCTAGCACAGCATGGAATTTCTATTTATAAGACATTGGGCACTAAGCACCAAATAAATGCCAATACAATATAATATATAAACAATGTGAACGTACCCACTGTAGAAACAAAGAATTGGGACTCACTGTGCTAATAGCAGTGTCGCACAACCCTTAGGTTTTGTTAAAAGACCCCTCACACACCAACCTAGGTGGTGTCATGCTTCATCATGGGGGTCCCAACCGGGTGGCCTAATGCCGCCCGGTTGTGCTACAACGCCTGATTACAGCGGAGCTGGTGTGGTGTAATAATGTGATGTGAGATGTGAAAGTTTAAAAATATCTCTGGGAATCCTTGCCAATTGTATTTAATTGTGGCGGCCCAGGATATATTAAAATCCGAAGGCGCAACTAATAAAGTTACTTGAAACTCATAGTTGTCTGTGATGGGTCTACATGTTTCAGCCCCTTAAAGAAAGTAGAGGGGGCTTTCATCAGGACCAGGTGAGAAAAAGGTGAGTGAGTGGCAAAATATAGCCACGTGAATGGTAAAAAATCACAACGCACACGCTAAGGTGAGTTGGAGGGAGTCGATACTTACGACCCCACTAGAAATAACACTCGATTTAAGTGTCTAGCAGGACAATCAGGGCCCGGGAGGGGAATCGTCTATAGTCACACTTTCATCAAGACCGGAATCCCGCTACGACCTATTGCGGACTCCCGTGGTCCCGGCTGCTCCAATATAATACCCAGAGCTGCAAGTGGATAAAGTTGATTTTTAACATAACAAAAACTCTCCTGGCCTTCGAGTTCCACACAAAGATCAAAGAGGAAGTGGAGAAGACTTGCCATCCTCTTTTATTAGTGATTTACTGCATATCAACATGCTTTCTTAGGAGGGGGGACCGGTCCACCTGCCCGCCTCCCGGAGCTGCAAACAAAGGAAACAGGCCCAATGGCTCAACAGTTACTGGTGTAGCATTTCAGGCTCTTGATTTCTTGTTGTTGTCCTTCTTCCAGTGCAGGCTGGGGTGGTGCAGAGGGAGGTGCATAACGAGTCAGGTCAGGTAACCACCTCCATGCCAGTTAACACTCAGGGAAAGATTTTGGTTGTCCAAGCTGCTGCCGTCTTCAGTTTTCGGCTCAGGAAATTTAGAGGATGAATTTAGGTCCAGAAAGTGACCTGTTTCAGTTACCCTTTTTAGGTTTTGCCTGCACATGTGAAATCTATTGTTAATATATATTAAATGGGGCTTACATCCCACCCCCTCGCTTTTCATTGGTTCCGGTGCTTGCCACTTACTTTTCCTCTGTTTCTATTGGCTATAGCATGCTATGTCCTGTTCTTCCTTGTGTGTTTGCTCTTATAAGTGTCCTGAGGCCCAAGTACTGTTTTCATCCGCTTTTGAAGCAGAACTTTTTTTTGATGTTTTGCTGAACAGTGCTTGCGCGCACAGTCGACAGCTCTCAACACAGCCCCCTCTCATACGGGACTGTATGTGCCTCGTCAGTTTCATGCCGGGTCTTCTCTTATTGTTATTATTATCTTTGTTGCGCTCACATAGCCTGACTTCAATATGGCCGCCTCTCATGACGTTGTCTTGCATGAAAGTATGCTGTCTGACTCTCAGATCTCACGGGAATGATGTCACTCTCTATGGAGTTCCCTGATACTGGCCAATGACAGTGCACGTCGTTTTGCGGAGGCGCAATTCAAACCGGAGGCAGGTCTAACAGCTCAGACCAGGCAGGAATTGACATCCGGTATTAGAACTTGTTAGTAGAAAACAACGGAGAACCCAGCGTAGCGCAGGTGAGGCATGGGCCATCACTACTTGCAGCCTATTGCCGGGGCCACTTTAGGGATGTTTTAAAAACAAAAGTGACCCTGCTTGTTGTAGCTTTTACTTTAGTTGTGCCCTGGCACCTGCAGGAACACACAAATTGACAACACACTCTTATGTCTCTCTCAGGAAACTGCACCTTGAGAGTCTGTCAATTCCAGGTACATTTGATTACAAATGTGCTTAGAGGCCACTTGAGTGCCAGCACTCTCATGTGAGGCCTTCCACATATTATTATCTGCCAGGAGAATTTACTCCCAAAAGTACTTACTCACTTTACAAGACTGATATGTAAGCATCAATAAAATGTTACTGTTTCACAAAGGAAAATATGAATAAAAGATGTGCATAAAAGTGAATTGCATTCAGGTAACTTGTTCACTCCTACATTATATATGTTTTATGTATTATGTTTCTTACTGAGCATTCTAATCACTGTAAATATCATGTGTTACTATCACCAGTTTAATGTCACTAAGTTGTCCTCAATTTACATCATGGAGGGCTGAGCCAGACTTACCAGAACCCATGAACAGAAGGTTACTGCATATGGTTAATGTGATATGTAGTAGGTAGGATCCAACACAGAGTGCAGTCTGAGTCACATTTGTGGAGGTGTGTGGTTAACCCTGGGCGTAGTTCGCGTAGTCGCGCTACGCGAAGCTACGCGAAGACGTCGGAGCGCTACGCGAGCTACGCGTAGCTTCGCGAGCATGCGTAGCTGCTTGGCGCGCCCGTTCGCGATGCGTTTTCTTGCTCGGGAACGCGTTGTTCGTGTTCGGGACGCTGTTTGCGTGCTCGGGGCGCGAACTTACCCATGCGGTCGCCTATGGGCGCGGCCATTTTGTTTTTCACTTGTCCCGCCCGTTCGCGATCCCTTATTTCCTGTTCCGGGTCGCGTATAGCGTGCTCGCGATGCGCATTCCATGTTCGGGAACGCGTTGTACGTGTTCGCGATGTTTTTTGCGTGCTCGGGGAGAAATATCGCGCGAACTTACCCATGCGGTCGCGATGGGCGCGGCCATCTTGTTTTACCACTCTATGCTATGGTTCTGGGCCTGCTTTTCTATCCTCCCTCAATCTTTGCAATCCTTAGTTTTTTACACTGTTTTTCAATTTTTCTTTATTTCTTACCTATCTCTCTCTCTGCCTAAGTCTATATTTTGCATTTTTTTCTACTTTTTACTGTGTTTTTTTACTTTTCAACTGTTTTATATAACTTTCTTCTTTAAGCTCCTACTTCTTCCCCTAACTTTATTTTTCCCTTCTAACTTTTCTTTTTCACCTCCTCCCACCCCAGAACCATGGCGAAGGGTAGCAGCAGCGGCTCAAAGGGCAAGGCGCGTGCGCCCAATCGCCGCCTGCCTTGCGGCAGACTGCGCCCTGCAGGGGTGCAAGCCCGCCAGCTGTTTACGGAGGAGGAGGTGGCCGCCCTTGTTTTTTTATTCAGCGCCACCTCCCCTTGACCTTGGCAGCAGGCGGCAGGCCAGGCTCCGGTTACCCGACCCAGGAGCGTCACCGCCGGTGGGCGAAGGTGCGTCGGGCAGTGTTTCGCTGCTCCGCGGTCCGGCGCACCCATAACCAGCTGGCTCACCGGTGGTCAGACATTCTTGACCGGGAGCAGGACCTGTTGGACCTGCTAGGTGTCGAGGTCGTGGGGCTTGGTGAGTAGCCAATATATATAGTAGTATAAGTATTGTGATTTGTGTATACATTTTTTACAAATAACAAGAATAATGCTGCTTACATTGCAGGTAAATTACGTTTCAAAATCTTCTGTGATTGTAGGACACAGGTCCTGGGAGGTACTCTTACTTTTTGCAACTTTGCGCTCGCTTGTCATTATTATGTAAGAGTTTACTTTAGAGAACTTCAGTTAGGTAATGCTATTGCTAGAGAGACTGTAGTCCTTCCTTTGTCCTCCTGTCAAATAGTGGTGGATGGATTTGATACTAGGTTTAGTTACTATTAGTTGATAATTTTTGAGCGGTCTGCGTGACGCATCCTCTGTCACTGAGTGCTGCTTACCCCAGTCCTTAGTAGAACCTTTTGTAGTTTGTTTAGTGAGTGGTACTGGTAAGCTTAGCTTAGCAGTGTCAGTCAGCTGCAGAACATCAGACGCAACCAACCAACAATTTGGTGTATGCATTATGCACTGACTTTATGCATGTGTCCTCCTTCTCATCTATGCATTTTTGATGGAAAAAAAAATGGAAATGCAGGCTTAATGAACAATTGGCCCGCCTGGAATAGGTGGGCTAGGTCAGGTGGTACTTAGGCTTAGTTAGTGTTCTGGATTTTATTTGAATCAATCAGAATGGAACACTGAATTAGTGTTCCCAAATAAGTAGACTGTCCGTGAATCCCGCAAGCCAGTAGTCGATCGGATTAGATAGGTCAATTTTATTGCAATTTTTGTTTCCTAAAACGTTTTTTGAGCGTTTTTTTAGATAATTTATTTGTTTCACAGCAATCATTAATGTTTGTGTCTTTCTTTTTCTTTATTATATCTTACATGATCACTGATCTGCAGCACCCAGGGGCAAGAAGACGGGGTCCGAGTCGGCGGGACAACCACCAGAGGACCGCTCCTCTACCGAGGGCCCTGCTGCTGGTCCCAGTAAGTCCTCCAGTGGTTATATTAACAATTATATTGCCCTAACTTTTACTGGACCTTATTTTTTCAGAACTATTAATTCTGGCTCCACTCCCTAATTATATTTTTTACAAAAGATTCTTTGATCTTGACTTGACTATCTGTTTCTAAATTCTGGTTATCCCTGCCTCTAAGTTCTAACTGCCTCTGCTATGAATGTCTGTACTCTGTACTACTACTATTAGTCTGTCGCTAAGCTTGCCCAGTTTGCATTGCCACTCTTTATTGTACGGTTTTGAATAAAACTCAGATTGACCAATACTAATAGCTCTAGCCACTGAGTCCAGTCCTTTCGGTTGTCCTCTTCTAGGCTTCTTAATCTTGAGGCTTTGACAATTACCACAAACAAAATGCACAACCAGATATTTGACTATTTTTGATAGGATATAGTACATACTACTTGGATTCTGCACAGCCCCATGCAGAACTATGCACAATGAAATAGGATGTTGGTGATGCGAGTTTGGAACTTGGACGTTCCTCACACCTCAGTCAGAAGTGAACCCACAATCCCCTGAACGACTAGCTAGTGTCTCATTAGGTCCCCGAACCCCCACCCGAAGATACCCAATGATTATGATTCCACAACCCAGAACATAACACCCTTTCGCTCACTCACTCGTGTAAGTCCACCACCACCACTACACCAAATACCACAGAGTCTATGTGTAAGTTCAAAAGGTTTATTTTCAAATAACAACCTCTGTATGTTGTTGTTCTATAAAATTCAGTGTACTCCAGCCAGCTCCAACAGCAAAATGCATAAGATTAAAACAATAAAAATAGTTGCAACAAGTGCATGATGATATAAGACAAAAGATCTGTGTGAATTCTGGGCGACTCCTCACCGTAGAACGTAGAATTACTGGTTACATGCATCATTCATAAGCTCTGCAAATCTCTGGTTCGTAGAAGGGAATCCTCTGCCTGAGAAAAATGGTGCGTGTTAATGCAAGCATTTGTCAGTCCTGCCAAAAAAGTGTAACATGTTACCTATGGCTAAGTAATACGGACTAACCGAACTCCATAACAAAGTGGCTTGTTTTTCGACCTCTTGTACGCAACGCTCAGACAGTAGCTGTATGTGCTCATGTGGGCTCAAAAGGCGTCTTACTGTTACTGCACAACAAGCTGCGAGGTAACATGCGCAAAAGACATGAAGCGAAAAATGGTTGCATGGCTCAGGCTAACTTTGCAAAAAGTAGAGTATAGTATAATAATGACCCTAGGGACCATAATAACACTACTAGTGTCTGTCTACTGACTGTACTCTAGTACCCGATTTGGACTATTGAATGTGATTTATAATAATAATATGTATGTATTAACTTTTTTTCAATCTTGCTAGTGAAAAAGAATAAATAGGGGAGGTGTACAGGCATCTAAAAATGTGTCATGTTTTTTCTAGGTGTACTACCGACCACCAGTGCCGGTGGGGCCAGCGGCGATGGCGTTGCGGCCATTCCGGGAGGGGGCAGGAGATGCAGCACCTGCAGGAGATACAGGGGGTGAGCCAGCAGCAGTGGCGGGCGGTGGTAAGTTATATTCATGACTTATTGACATTGCACTAGCTGGAAGGGTGTGTGGAGTGGACTTCACTCACTGTACTGTTGTTGAGACTTATTAGGTATGAAGTTGTAGTGAACATTATACAACGGTTAATAAAGAAGACACCCTTTACTTAGCATGAGCAATGCAGTAGCAATAGCATTACCAGCGTGACTTCATTAACCAATGGCCTCTTATATCTGACTCCAACTCAGCTGTGAAAGTTTTATGGAGGAGACTAAAAGTCAGATCAGATGACCTTGATGGATGTGTTGAACAAAAAGGGAAAGAAGGGTGGAAGGAGGAAGGGCGGGCGAGATTTAATATGACGACTGGCAGAGAAGGATACGTTGGAAGCATGGATAGGTGGCTGATAGGAATCAGATGCATGTGTTGTTGAAGGATGGGTGGGAGGTGAAAGAAGAATGGATGCCTGCCTGGGTGGGCGACACAGTATGGGTGGATACTGTGGATAGCAAGAATCATCAGCGGTGTTTGGGTGAAACTCAAAGCCAAGGCAAGCAACGGAGTGAGTGGACGCATGCGTTGTTGTTGGTGAAACAAAGTAACGTTTGTGGAGAGATTAAGAAGAATGATTGACATTTACTTAGAATGGATGGATGCCTGTATGTATTCATCATAGACAGCATAGGTGGAGACTGTCACGGGATGCACAGTTTTAGGGAATGTTAAAGAAACCGCGCCAGCGTAGCAAAGCCGATGTGGGGAGGGGCAGGGTGGGGGTAGTAGTAAACAATGTATTACGCGGGCAAATACAGGTAACTTTACTGTAACATACAAATAAATAAAGTGAATTTCATTGTGCGCACTGCACCGCCAAATGCGATGCAGTGTGCGCAACAAAATTAGTTTCATTTATTTATATGTTTACTTACCTGTAATTGGCCGTAATCCATAGTTTACTACCCCCATCCTGCCCCTACCCACGTCACCGCCCGGCCGAACTCCCCGAGTCCCACCACCGACCGCTACTGACCTTATGTCGTTGTCCCATATAAAAGCAACGATCATTGGATCCGATATATAATCTTCCTTTTTCTAGTAGCCAAGGCACTGTGAAATTGAGCAATTGCCCTCCATGTAACAGAGAGAGTATGGCCAGTGCCACCCGTAATAGAAAAATACGAGCTTCCCCACCTGCAAACAGTAGTAAATCAAACTAATGTGACTCTGCGTCATGACTCGTATGTTTGTCTTGGGTTCAAGCATAGATGACCGAGCTGGCAATGCCGGCTACAACCAGGTTATGTCATTTCGCTAAACTAGAGATAAGAAGAACACTGGTGTACTGTGTACTGGTTGGAGTCCATAGTGCTAGTATAATGCCTGAAACTCCCACAAATGTTAGAGGCCGAGGAAGTGGGAGGATAGATAGATTATTACCACAAATGTTATGTACTGTGCTTCTTGCTAGAGCTACTGTGCCATTATGTGTTGAATTAATTTTGTGTTACTGTTTAGGTAAGAGTACTGGTTACAACAATATTTTTTTTCTTTCTTTTCCCAAGACAAACCATCGCGGAAGGAGTTGGCAGTCAGGGCCCGGCGCAGGAAACTGGAGGCCATATGCCAGGAGTACCGGCGGCTGGTGGCTCAGGCGGAGGAGGAGGAGGAGGCGGCAGCAGCTGCAGCCTCGTCCGATGCCCCGGGCCCCAGCCAGGCCCCAACTCCAGCGGTACGGCGCCGCGGTCTGGTAGCCGCCCGCCGCAATTCACTAGCAGCCAGCACTGCTGTCCCCCATTGTGGATGCCACTGCAGGGCATTCCGTAGGAAGATTCTTCCTCCGGATGGCACGGCAAGAGGAGCAAATGGAGGAGCGGGTGAAAATCCTGGTGGACAAACACCTCAAAGCCCGCCGATTATAACATCGAAGACCCTGTTGCTTTGCCCCTTTTTATTCCTTGTTTTGGTGGGTGGGAATTGGGCGTTGGGGTTTCGGGACATTCTTTGGACTTTTTTCGTTTTGGACATTGGTTGGGGTTAGGGAGAGGGGTGGGTCAGGTGTGGGATAGTTTATTTTTGTTAGGGTAATAAATTATATTTATACTTAAACATACAATGTTAATGTTTTGTGGGGGTTACTGTTTTACGAATTAACGTCACATTGGTTTCCTTGCTGCTGCAGGGCCGCAGCCAGTGTTTGATTTAAATAATCTGCCGATGATGTATAACAAACAGATAGATGCGGTACCCCTCACTGAGTTATTTGTCCTACTAGTATTCTACCTCCCACCAAACTTATCTTACCTGTGATTGATGATGACTACGTTCGGCACAGCGATGGCTGCATGGTTTCCATAGAGAATGTAGAAGATGCCATGGTTGTGGTGGTAGTAGTTGAGTAGACACTGGCAGTAGCATTTGCTAAAAAAATAAAAAAGAGACAGTCACTTGCCTGAGAGCGACTGTGGGAGGAGTAGTCGAACGAAGTAAAATACAGTACAGAAGACGACTGCCAAACAAACAATATTGCAGTTGCAACTGCTAAAGTCAAATTAAACATAATGGTGGCGGGACAGCCTAGTACAAGAAGTTATAAACTGTAGTTGTGCTGTCGAGTGAGTCACTTAACTTAACACAATCGTAATTCGTAACCTTTACTGCTGTGTGGTAGGAGTTTGATGATTAATCCAATCAATGACGGCAATTAATTATGATGTACTACTATTAGCCGGTGACGGCTTGCACATAGACTGAGCATGGGTGGGCAAGCAGAAGAAGCTCCTCGCCCTGCCTTGCAATTGAATTAGTGTTGCTTTCACCACATCTGCCTCAGCAAGCGTGTGATCAATTGGTGTACATTTTATGTAGTCACATCACACCTCAATATAAATCACAGCCCGGGGAAGAGGGTTAGGGTTTGATGAATGGATGGGAAGGGGGTTTGGGGAAAGGTTTGAAAATGAAAAACAGTACGCATGGACAACAAAAGCAAAGCGCAATCTTGGCAGACGACCATGATCTTATCCAAAAAATCAATAAAGGGAGAAAAGGGAAATGCATGCGTTAATGATGATGAAGATTAGATAACTTGATGGTTAATGAGTAGTACTTAATAACTCCTACTAGACAATTAGACAGTACAGGGCACCAGTATATTCTATGCAATTTGCCTTGCCTGTAATATGCCCTCAGAGACCCAAATTCCATGTTGTACTGGGCTTACTTGTAAAGATAGCAAAGACAATTAAAAAACATTTGTAGGGATCAATTAGCAAACAAACACACAACACACAGTCCTAATGATTGCAGAGAAAAAGGATTCAAATTAATTAAAAGATGAATGATGAATGATACTAAAGTTACTGTATTATCATGCTAAAATTGTGGAGTTGAATCTCGTCCTTCCTCTTGGTCCTATCTTCCATGGACGCTCCGCACATCAATCTTGGTGGCCTTCCTGATGCCAATTGGTAAGGTAAATGTGAGTTGTGTCTCCCAGTATAGCAAGCACAGGGTAAAGGCCGGCCTGTAACGTCTAGATGGAAAAACAAAAGGGGTATTGAGAAATCAATGAATAAAAAAACATCATTTACGGTGGAGTCCAAGAAGAGAAGAGAGAACACTTTCAGAGTGAGGCGGCTTGGATATATCGTGTAGATTCTGTTTACAGCATTAAGCTACAACAACAACAGGACAGAACAGGCCCACCACAGCACCAGCCCGTGACCCAACCTCCATTTACCTTAATTTTTGACATAGCCAGACAAAAGGCATACACAGCAACTTAGCATTTTCCTAATTAAGTGACAAAATCAATGCGCCGCTGTCAGTCATCACTACACTCGACTACACCACTACATGGACATGTAGGTCTGCTGTGTTTACTACTTTCTTGTTGAATTGTTGTGTTTATGTTTACCTTATGCCACTTCATGAAATGCAGTTAGTCCTTGAATCATCTC
The DNA here is from genome assembly GCA_963921515.1 of Calotriton arnoldi. Classification (NCBI taxonomy): domain Eukaryota; kingdom Metazoa; phylum Chordata; class Amphibia; order Caudata; family Salamandridae; genus Calotriton; species Calotriton arnoldi. The sequence continues at coordinate 674,558 of CAWUFW010000080.1, read as the reverse complement.
CGATCCAACTGAATGACTGCGCGCAAAAAGATAGTATGGTCATCATCATGGTGTGGTACGTGTTGTCCAACTACAACTCAGTCTGTATTGACTCCGATTAAGTACATATTCCATATTAAAAAATTGCAACAGATATTGGCCTGCACCTGCAGTAGTAGGAGTACAATTTGGTTATTAAACAACAAGAAGGGAAACATTGACTGTCACTGACTTACTTGAGTCACTTTGTAGATTAACTAGTAGAGTAGAGTTCGACTTCATGCACAACATCAACAACAAACAACAGCAATCGCTCAGAGTCTGCAAGCATCCAATGCATTCCATCATTACCTGTCTTGCTCTTCTCTTTGGCTGTCAGATCATCAGATGCCTAGTTCTGACATTTTTTTTTTTTTTTACGGGGCAGTGGCCTCATCATTACTCCAGTCCACATTCATTTTGAGTGTTAGGCGCTGTTTCGGTTTTCGTCTTATTCATCTGTGGCACTTTGTCACAGTTTAAGTTGCTTCCCATGGTCAGCACTGTGATGATGGGCCGCGGCCTGTGTAGCGCTCATTGCTGGTCATTTGAGTTTGCACAAATGTCAGCAAGTTTCTTCGAAGAGTCTCTTGTCTTTCTCTGCCAAGTACCTTCTGTCCTGACAGTGAGGACCTTTGGATGCCTGCTGAGGCTGTAGCCTTCGGACACTGATGAGTTTCGGCTCGAAAACAAAACGGAGGATAGCTATAGTAGTCACGTTTCACTTCTAATGGAGGCGGGACTGGTAAAGGCAACATTTCTTGTACTAATGTCTGGCTTGATGGAAATGTACTTGTGCGAGACAGGAAGATGAAGCAGGACTCTGAAGAGTGGACAGTTAAATGCACAGACGTGCAACTCCAATAGGGAAATAAAAAGAGAAGACGGTGGTGATGGTTTTGTTGTGATTTGATTTGAACCAGAAAGACAGATACACAGACACATAAAGGAAGGAAGAAAGCAACAATTTGAAAGCCTAGTTGTCAGGGAAGAGGAGCTCGTCCTCAAACTCTGGTGGTTCGGACAGAAGTAGGTCCTGTAACGCACTATTTACGTCATCCAAGTCGCTCTCCTCTTCCTGCTGTGATTCACGTATTTTGTAATCCGGTGGTATAAAGTGCTGATTCATTTTGATCATGGTTAACCTCTCCACGCTTTGGGCCGAGAGACTGGTCCTTTTCGAAGTTACAATGGCACCAGCAGCACTGAAAACACGCTCAGAAGAGACACTTGCGACAGGGGAAGCCAGATACTTTATCGCCAGCCTGCTGAGCACTGTCCATTGGCTTCTTTTCCCATACCAATACACCAATGGGTTTCGATCCATGAAGACCTCTGTTGGGTCATCCAGATAGGCCTGGACCATCCGCTCAATGTTCAGGGGTGCTCCGATGTGCTCGGCCTGTTTTGCCTTTGCATCAGCACTGGACTTACCATACCCCTGCTGTAGAAACCAATCAGTTGCACATTGTGCTGTGGATGATCCTGTTCTTGATGTTATTGTTGGTGTAGGTGACTGCTGGGAGGCAAATGCACTGCCCTCAGGCTCCGAAGTAGAACTTGACTCTGGATGCCCTGTAGTACTGGTTATGGCCTGGGGTGGGGGGCCTGTAATTAACAGCCGTTCGCTTTTGAAAATAGTGGCTTCCTTAGCTATCAAAGTTTTGTAGTTGGCAACATCCACTTCCGAAAAAGGAATTACTGCCTTGCTGTTCAGAAATACTTTGTACCGTGGATCCAAAATTGTGGCACTAATGTAATGTGGTTGTGACAAAATTTTATTTTTAATCCTTGTATTTTCCGATAAGCGAGCGGCTAAGGTCTCCGCCAAATGATATGCGTCTTGTTTGTCATCCACACCTGCGTACGTTTCAGACACATCCTTCAGCTGTTGCTCTAGCATGTGCAACAATGGGATAGCTTGGCCCATAGTACAGTCCTCCCTGCTGACTTCACGTGTGAAGATCTCAAAAGGAAGTAGCATCTCAGTCAGGCATTTAATGAGGTCCCATTGAGCCATCTCAACGGTCATGCCTCTCACAGTAGGTTCCCCTAATCTTTGCATGACATAAGCATTGAGTGGTATGTACAGTTCAAACAGATGATCAAGCATGTAATAAGTTGAGTTCCAACGTGTTGGCACCTCCTGGATGAGCGCTTTGACTGGCTGTTTATGCTCACGTTGAATGACCCTCAGCTGCTTCCGGGCTTTAAAAGAATGGCTGAAATGTGTGCATATTCTTCTGCAGGTGACCAGTAAGTTGCTGGCTTTTGATTCATTTTTCAAAAGTCTTGAACAACAATGTTAATGCAGTGTGCCAAACACGGGACCCTGAAATAGCCACCATTGCGCATGGCCAAAACTACATTACTGCCGTTGTCCGTGGCAACAAAACCAATCGTAAGCCCTCTTGGGCGCAGCCACTCAAAGACCTTGGTGTTAAACTCTTCCAAAATGTTTGCAGCAGTATGAGATTTCTCCATGGCAAACATGGCTACAGTTGCATGTTTGCGAGTGGCATGAAAAATCTCTGCAGTATCAACACCAGCAGATACCTGTTCTCTAACTGATCCAGTGTGCAGTGATGCACATGTAATCTGTGGCTTGGCAACTGGTCCACATGTCTGTAGTCAGGTGGATACTGTGAACAGCACTCTGCTTCAAGGCCTTTCCTAGCAATTCCAGCACGTCGTGATGTAGTGCTGGAACTGCAACTCTGGCAAAATAGTAGCGGCTGGGAACATGCCATTTTGGGCAGATGGTTGACACAAATTCCACAAAACCCAACCCTTCAACAAAAGAAAAAGGGAGAAGGTCCAGTGCTAACATTTTAGCCAGCTTCGCATTGTACAAACGTGCTATTGGGTGGTTGCGTTCGTACTGCCCCTCACCCCCAAACATGCTGATAATGGTAGGCTGCATGGTTTTCCTTTCTCTTAGGCTCAACGCACTTTTTGGTAGTGCGGACCTGGTACTTCTTGGTGTCTCCGGCTGACTCTTACTCTTGTGCCACTGAGATGTTGCTGAAGATGTGTGCAACGTTAAGACTGCACTGCTGGTGTCAGGGACACCTTGTGTACCACTACCAGAGAGAATGTCTCCCTGTCCTTCCTCTTCCACCGTGATCGGATCTTCTTCTTCTACTCCTTTATCCCCACCAACACCAATGATTGCAGTTTTTTTATGGCGCGAAGGTGGTCCTCCCAGCTGATCAAGTGGTGTTTTTTCAGATGGGTCATTTGGCCTCCGGTACCATAGTTTGTACCAAGCTTACCACGACTAACAGAGGCATATAGCAATGTTCTCCTCCTTTTCGCTAACCGTAAAGAAGTCCCAAACTGGGGAGCTTAACTTTGGCCTCCTGCTGGAGGTGCCACTTCCAATGCCGGATGATCTGTAGGGTGTGTGTTGAATTTGACTCTGTGCTGCTGTACCACTACCTACTCCTACAGAGGTGGTGGTTGTGCTGGATGTAGGTCGCTGCCGGGTCTTTGCTAATGCAAATAGATACCAAAGGGGATGATGGACGGAGCGTTAGAGCAAATCAAACACTCACCCCCAGTCAACTGATCTGGGTTTAATCCATCATCATTCTTTAGCTCACTCCACCACCCCAGTTCAGACATGGCCATATGCAAATCAGTCTGACCCTGTGCCTCATGGGAACAGTCCAGCCCGAACTGCCAAGCCATGTCTTCCCTGGACCGGAAACAAGCATCCTGGGACCGGTTTCGGGTTCAAAACCCTCATCAGCCAGGCTATCTTGAATCCAGTGGCAAAGTGAGCAAGGGACCCACGTCTGGGCATACCCTGCCAACTTAGGGCGAACAAAGCGATACCAAAGGGGATGATGGACGGAACGTTAGAGCAAATCAAACACTCACCCCCAGTCAACTGATCTGGGTTTAATCCATCATCATTCTTTAGCTCACTTCCACCACCCCAGTTCAGACATGGCCATATGCAAATCAGTCTGACCCTGTGCCTCATGGGAACAGTCCAGCCCGAACTGCCAAGCCATGTCTTCCCTGGACCAGAAACAAGCATCCTGGGACCGGTTTCGGGTTCAAAACCCTCATCAGCCAGGCTATCTTGAATCCAGTGGCAAAGTGAGCAAGGGACCCACGTCTGGGCATACCCTGCCAACTTAGGGCGAACAAAGCGATACCAAAGGGGATGATGGACGGAGCGTTAGAGCAAATCAAACACTCACCCCCAGTCAACTGATCTGGGTTTAATCCATCATCATTCTTTAGCTCACTCCACCACCCCAGTTCAGACATGGCCATATGCAAATCAGTCTGACCCTGTGCCTCATGGGAACAGTCCAGCCCGAACTGCCAAGCCATGTCTTCCCTGGACCGGAAACAAGCATCCTGGGACCGGTTTCGGGTTCAAAACCCTCATCAGCCAGGCTATCTTGAATCCAGTGGCAAAGTGAGCAAGGGACCCACGTCTGGGCATACCCTGCCAACTTAGGGCGAACAAAGCGATACCAAAGGGGATGATGGACGGAGCGTTAGAGCAAATCAAACACTCACCCCCAGTCAACTGATCTGGGTTTAATCCATCATCATTCTTTAGCTCACTCCACCACCCCAGTTCAGACATGGCCATATGCAAATCAGTCTGACCCTGTGCCTCATGCGAACAGTCCAGCCCGAACTGCCAAGCCAAGTCTTCCCTGGACCAGAAACAAGCATCCTGGGACCGGTTTCGGGTTCAAAACCCTCATCAGCCAGGCTATCTTGAATCCAGTGGCAAAGTGAGCAAGGGACCCACGTCTGGGCATACCCTGCCAACTTAGGGCGAACAAAGCGATACCAAAGGGGATAATGGACGGAGCGTTAGAGCAAATCAAACACTCACCCCCAGTCAACTGATCTGGGTTTAATCCATCATCATTCTTTAGCTCACTCCACCACCCCAGTTCAGACATGGCCATATGCAAATCAGTCTGACCCTGTGCCTCATGGGAACAGTCCAGCCCGAACTGCCAAGCCATGTCTTCCCTGGACCGGAAACAAGCATCCTGGGACCTGTTTCGGGTTCAAAACCCTCATCAGCCAGGCTATCTTGAATCCAGTGGCAAAGTGAGCAAGGGACCCACGCCTGGGCATACCCTGCCAACTTAGGGCGAACAAAGCGATACCAAAGGGGATGATGGACGGAGCGTTAGAGCAAATCAAACACTCACCCCCAGTCAACAGATCTGGGTGTAATCCATCATCATGCTTTAGCTCACTCCACCACCCCAGTTCAGACATGGCCATATGCAAATCAGTCTGACCCTGTGCCTCATGGGAACAGTCCAGCCCGAACTGCCAAGCCATGTCTTCCCTGGACCGGAAACAAGCATCCTGGGACCGGTTTCGGGTTCAAAACCCTCATCAGCCAGGCTATCTTGAATCCAGTGGCAAAGTGAGCAAGGGACCCACGTCTGGGCATACCCTGCCAACTTAGGGCGAACAAAGCGATACCAAAGGGGATGATGGACGGAGCGTTAGAGCAAATCAAACACTCACCCCCAGTCAACTGATCTGGGTTTAATCCATCATCATTCTTTAGCTCACTCCACCACCCCAGTTCAGACATGGCCATATGCAAATCAGTCTGACCCTGTGCCTCATGGGAACAGTCCAGCCCGAACTGCTAAGCCATGTCTTCCCTGGACCAGAAACAAGCATCCTGGGACCGGTTTCGGGTTCAAAACCCTCATCAGCCAGGCTATCTTGAATCCAGTGGCAAAGTGAGCAAGGGACCCACGTCTGGGCATACCCTGCCAACTTAGGGCGAACAAAGCGATACCAAAGGGGATGATGGACGGAGCGTTAGAGCAAATCAAACACTCACCCCCAGTCAACTAATCTGGAAGCTGTAGGTCGTGTTGGTGTTACCTGTGGAGGTATGCGTGCTACATCCCTCGCAGCGATTTTGGATAGAGTAAGAATGTTGGTCTCCATCTCCTCGGGGCCGGGAGTGATGTTCGTGATGACTGGCTCGTCGTCATCATCATCATCATCTTGCTGTTCTACATCGACCTCCATAAGTGTAAGTCTTTCTGGAACCTTCCTTTTCCCTAGCTTGGTCTTGGAACGTGGCTCCCTCTCAGACTCAGTTTGTGGCTTCCAAGTGGCATCTAGATCATCAGAAGGGGGCTTGGCGAAGAACTTGATGGACTACCCCTCCTTTTCCTTGCTGGGGATTTGGAAGACAATGGATCTTCTGAATGAGTGGCTTCTTCTTCTACCTCTGCATGAGGCTCAATTTCCTGAACTGCCCCTACTTCAGGAGGAACAACAACTACTATTGCGGGCGGTGGTTGCGGCTGTTGTTGTTGACCACTTATCTGCTGTGTTTCCTCCTGCGTTGATTGGGTACTACTTTGAGATAGCGATAAGTTTATCTCCGGCTCAGCATCACTGCTTTCCACCATTAGGCTGGCTACCTCTTCCCCACTCATGTGCTTGGGCCTGGGTTGGTGGGTTGGGTCCACTGATGCGGAGGTGCTGCCCCCAGCTTGCCCCCCGGACACCGCTGCTGCAGGCGCAATTTTTTTTTCCCAAAAAGGTATTGGCCGGCACACCAGACTTCAGTGTCACTTGCTTCTTCTGTTCCTTCTTCTTCTCAATAGCAACTTTCTTGGTACTGGAGGACCTGGTACCTGCTTTCTTTGGGCCCATCTTCTTCAGATGTCAGCAGCACTCAGTTGCAGAGATGTCTGGTCAGGTCACACGTCACGTTGTGTTGTGTGTACAGCAGCAGGATGTCTGTCTGGAAGTGCAACAGGCAATGATGAGAGACACACCTCCTCCTCAGTCTTTGTGCACCTAAAAGCAAAAAAGCCAGAACATCAGTCAAACATAGCACAAATCAAACAAATAGAATATAGAACATAGTGTGTGGTGGCCTCAATTATTACATTTCAGAAACTCTGTGAACAACAACACACAGTGTAGCCATTTATGAGACGTTGACAACAAGGCCAGGGCTTTCCTGGCTACTGTGTAGTGCTAGTGTACACTCTGGAAGAATAAGAATAGTAAAGAACAAAAACTAAAATGTACTGGAGCATGTTTGGCCTAAATTTGTGCATCACGTGGGATGTATTATATAGCAGCATCAGGGAGCTGCAGCTGGCAATGGGGATGGATTTGGAAGCAGTAAGACAAGAGGAACAATGGAAAGACACGCAGGCCTATGTGGCAAAAACAGCACACTAATAACTACCACAACAAAATGGCCCCCAGAAACATGGTGACTCACAGGCACAAGGCACGGCAAACAATGAACTCAAGCAGGCCTATATATGGGCAGACAAAGGATGCCTTATAAAACACACACAGCTTTAATGCAAAAACTAAAATCCACATGGCTAAAAACACTTTGGAAAGTTAGACAACCACTACAACAACACAATTATAATTACACAGTACACACGCAAAAAAGGCATTTATTTAACACACCCAAAAAGTGAAATAGTCAGACCCTCCAAAAAAACCACATTTCGCAATTCAATTGAATCAATTCAATGCCATCCATGGCCTAAATGATGTCAAAATTCCACAGACTACACAGAAACAGTTTTATGCACCCATGGTGACTACCTCTGGGCCTACTGGCATACTGGGCCGCAAGCTTGGAGGCCTATGGCAAAAGCACAGTGGCTGGTTTAACAAAATGGCCGCCGCCCACATGGCCAGGCCACCAAAAATAACAAAAAAGTGAAGACAAAGGACAGGACCAGGCAGTTGGAGACTCTGGGCAACTTGCTACCTCTTGGAAAAAATTGTAAAACAAAAAAAAAATGACTCCTTGCTCACCAAACTACATCTAAATGACAACCTGAGGAGTTTTTTGTGCAAAATGAACTAAATCAACATTTTCGAGAAGGTTTAATGATGCTCGAGAGATATTGTTCGCCAGATTGTAAATTCTGCGTGTTCGGCATCGCGATCGTCACAAAATGTCGTTATCGCGCGTGCGAAAACGTACATTGAGCGCGCGAAGAAGATAAAAAGTGTAAGTCCGCGTTGTCGCGCAGTGCGGACTTGCCCAAAGTCCGCGAGCTGAACGCCCAGGGTTACCTACTGGCTGAAAAGGCCTATTTATTTAACAAACACCCAAAAAAATAAAATACGCCCCAAAAGCCACATTTTGCAAATCAATCCAATGCCATCCATGGCCTAAATTATGTTACAATTCAACAGACAACACAGAAACAGTTTTTATGCACCCATGAGGATGACTACCTCCGGGCCTACTGGCACACTAGGCCGCAAGCTTGAAGGCCTATGGCAAAAGCACAGTGGCTGATCACACAAAATGGCCGCCAACACATGGCCAGGCCACCCAGAACAACAAGAAAAGGAACACAAGACAGACAATGCAGGCCTATGGCAAAAGCACAATGCCTGGCTTTACAAAATGGCCGCCACCCACATGGCCAGGCCACCCAAAATAACAAAAAGGTGAAGACAAAGGACAGGACCAGGCAGTTGGAGACTCTGGGAAACTTGCTACCTCTTGGAAAAAATTGTAAAACAAAAAAAATGACTCCTTGATCACCAAACTACATCTAAATGACAACCTGAGGAGTTTTTTGTGCAAAATGAACTAAATCAACATTTTCGAGAAGGTTTAATGATGCTCGAGAGATATTGTTCGCCAGATTGTAAATTCTGCGTGTTCGGCATCACGATCGTCACAAATTGTCGTTATCGCGCGCGCGAAAACGTACATTGAGCGCGCAAAGAAGATAAAAAGTGTAAGTCCGCGTTGTCGCGCAGTGCGGACTTGCCCAAAGTCCGCGAGCTGAACGCCCAGGGTTACCTACTGGCTGAAAAGGCCTATTTATTTAACAAACACCCAAAAAAATAAAATACGCCCCAAAAGCCACATTTTGCAAATCAATCCAATGCCATCCATGGCCTAAATTATGTTACAATTCAACAGACAACACAGAAACAGTTTTTATGCACCCATGAGGATGACTACCTCCGGGCCTACTGGCACACTAGGCCGCAAGCTTTGAGGCCTATGGCAAAAGCACAGTGGCTGTTCACACAAAATGGCCGCCAACACATGGCCAGGCCACCCAGAACAACAAGAAAAGGAACACAAGACAGACAATGCAGGCCTATGGCAAAAGCACAATGCCTGGCTTTACAAAATGGCCGCCACCCACATGGCCAGGCCACCCAAAATAACAAAAAGTGAAGACAAAGGACAGGACCAGGCAGTTGGAGACTCTGGGAAACTTGCTACCTCTTGGAAAAAATTGTAAAACAAAAAAAAATGACTTCTTGATCACCAAACTACATCTAAATGACAACCTGAGGAGTTTTTTGTGCAAAATGAACTAAATCAACATTTTCGAGAAGGTTTACTGATGCTCGAGAGATATTGTTCGCCAGATTGTAAATTCTGCGTGTTCGGCATCGCGATCGTCACAAATTGTCGTTATCGCGCGCGCGAAAACGTACATTGAGCGCGCGAAGAAGATAAAAGTGTAAGTCCGCGTTGTCGCGCAGTGCGGACTTGCCCAAAGTCCGCGAGCTGAACGCCCAGGGTTACCTACTGCCTGAAAAGGCCTATTTATTTAACAAACACCTAAAAATATAAAATACCACCCCAAAACCCACATTTTGCAAATCAATCCAATGCCATCCATGGATGCCCGGCCTACATGATGTTTAAACTTTAAATTCAACAGACACCACAGAAACATGCACCCATGGGTACCTCTGGCTCTAGTCCGGGCCTACTGGCTGAAATTCCAATCAAAGAAAAACAACTAGGCCCCTGCCGAAACTACAGGCCACAACAATACATTTTAAAAACTATGGAAATACCACAAAAAAATGTAGGTACAAACAAGCCCCAATCAAACAAACAAGTACACCAATTCTCCAACTTACTTGTAAAATCTCAAATCCAAGAGTCCTCAAATCCAATCCAATGATATGATGCAGCAGACAGACACAAAAAGTGATCCTTCCAGCTCCAAATCCAAATGAAAGTGAACAGCACATGGACAAAGCACTGGGAGGAGCCTGCTGGACAGGAACAGGAAGTTTGAGAATCAGGGGCACTTCCTTCCTCTTGGAAAAAAAGAAAAGGACTCCTTGCTCACCAAACTACATCTCTAAATGACAACCTGAGGAGTTTTTTGTGCAAAATGAACTAATTCATCATTTTCGAGAAGGTTTTATGATGCTCGAGATATATTCTTCGCCAGATTGTAGTTTCTTCGTGTTCGGGATCGCGATCTTACCAACACTGCCGCCGGAAGTCAGATCGCGCGTCCGAATGACGTGTTCGCGTTCGCACACTCTCGCGGGATCGTGCGGCCGGATTCCAAATCTCGTGGCGCCCGCGAACGGATAGGAAGTCGCGTCGGCGAACGCAGTATCACGGTAGGTCGTTACCGCGCGCGCGAGAACGTATATTGAGCGCGCGAAGAAGAAAAACAGCTACGCTACGCCGCAAATTGCGTAGTGCACGGTAACTTCGCGTTCTACGCGAATCGCGAAGTTACCGGAACTTCGCAAGCTCCGCGAGCGTAGCGTAGTTCACCGCCCAGGCTTATGTGTGGTAAGGGTTAAGTATGCAATGTTGCTGATTTGTTTGGTTTATTTGTGGGTGAGGACTAAGGCTGTAATAAATTGCGTGGGTGTTTCATCAGTTGTTTTAAGTGAGTACTGTCTGGCAACTGTTTCGTCTGATAAAGAGCTGATGGTAGAAAGTGTTGTTGAATGGCTTAACAGAAAGGTAGTTTCATGTTTGGGATGAGTTGTGTGCATGTTCTGTGTTTGGTTATAAGTGTGTACTGTTGTAAGGTGGTGATATCTGAGCAGCAAGCCCTTAACTCAATATGACATACTGCCAGCTAAGAATAGTTATGCAACAGTATAGTTCTACTAGTCTTTAAGGAGTGGCTCAGAGCAGTCATTATAAATGAAGGTCTACATCAACAATGGAGAAAGTCTTGCAGTTGGTTGAATACTTCACCAAACAAAAGCAATGGCTACAAAATAGCCACTGAGCAAGGAGCTCCTTCTCCAAACTCCTGCCTTTAGGATACTGGAACCTGATTATCCTTGATTATACCCCGCCATCCACCCTTCTGCTACATACCAACGAGAAGCTGTTTTCAGGACAAACTATACTTACGCAAAGGATTCTGCCTTGTATGCGGTCAGAGGATACTTATGGTGTCCTCCCCTGTTCTGCAGCTGCGTCTGGCCGTCTGACACTTCGGTTCATCCGTATCTGACCCATCAGGGTGTCCAGTCCATGAGTTGCCTGTTTCTTCTGCTACTACAGAGGCGTTTCATGGTGACATACCGCCGATGTTTCTCAGGAGTCGCCAAGACCCCTGGATCTATTCACTGTTTCCTGGTGTTCCGACCCGTTCTGCCACCCAGTCCTCCTGCCGTGGAGTTGCATAGCGCCGCATTGTCAATGCCATGGGAGCCCCACTGGGCACACTGATGAAGGCTCTCCCCATCTTGCTGAACAGACACCGGACAGCTACGCAGCCCACAAGAACGCCAACCGCAGACACCATCACCTCATCAGATCCGCCAAAAGGGCCTCCTTCAAAGACCGCCTAGACAACAACGCACACAACAGCAAAGAGCTCTTCAACATCGTGAAGGAACTCTCCAACCCCAGCTCCAACACCAACGACATCCCACCTTCGCAAGACCTGTGCAAATCCCTTGCCACCTTCTTCCATGGCAAGATCGCAGACATCCACGACAGCTTCAACGCCATGACCGTCTCGACAACCACTGAGACCTCCGTCCCCACGGCCACCATCCGCACCGACCCCCTGCTCTCCTGGACCAACATAAACGACGACGACACCATCAAAATCATGAACACCATACACTCCGGTTCTCCGTCAGACCCATGCCCTCACCACATCTTCAACAAAGCCAGCACCACCATCGCACCCCACCTCCGGAAAGCCATCAACTTCTCCTTCGAGACAGCGACCTTCCCAGAGAGCTGGAAGGACGCCGAGATCAACGCCTTACTCAAAAAACCCAAGGCTGACCCCAAGGACCTCAAGAACTTCCGGCCCATCTCCCTGCTCCCGTTCCCAGCGAAGGTCATCGAGAAGACCGTCAACAGACAACTGACCCGCTACCTCGAGGAGAACAGCATCCTGGACCCGTCTCAGTCCGGGTTCTGCAGCAACCACAGCACCGAAACTGCCCTCATCGCCGCCACCGATGACATCAGGGCCCTGCTGGACAACGGAGAAACCGCGGTCCTCATCCTCCTGGACCTGTCAGCCGCCTTCGACACCGTCTGCCACCGCACCCTACGCACACGCCTCCACGACGCCGGGATCCAAGACAAGGCTCTGGACTGGACCACCTCCTTCCTCTCCGGCAGAACCCAGAGCGTCCGCCTCCCCCCCTTCCGCTCCGAAGCCACCGAGATCATCTGCGGCGTACCCCAGGGCTCATCCCTCAGCCCGACATTGTTCAACATCTACATGGCACCGCTCGCCCACGTCGCCCGACTGCACGACCTCAACATCATCTCCTACGCCGACGATACCCAGCTGATCCTCTCCCTCACCAAGGACCCCCTCACCGCCAAAACCAACCTCCACGAAGGAATGAAAGCCGTCGCCGAGTGGATGAAGAACAGCCGACTGAAGCTAAACTCGGACAAGACGGAAGTCCTCATCCTCGGCTCCACCCCCTCGGCCTGGGACGACTCCTGGTGGCCAACCGCACTGGGAACAGCTCCAACACCCACCGACGACGCACGCAACCTAGGGTTCATCCTAGACTCCACTCTCTCCATGACAAAGCAGGTCAACGCCGTCTCGTCCTCCTGCTTCAACACGCTCCGCAAGATCTACAGGTGGATCCCCACCGAAACAAGAAGAACGGTCACCCAGGCCCTCGTCAGCAGCAGGTTGGACTACGGAAACGCCCTCTCACGCAGGAGCCTCGGCCAAACTCCTGAAACGACTTCAACGCATCCAAAACGCCTCTGCACGCTTGATCCTCGACATCCCTCGCCGCAGCCACATCACACCCCACCTGAGAGACCTGCACTGGCTCCCCGTCAACAAGAGGATCACCTTCAAGCTCCTCACCCAGGCACACAGGGCACTCCACAACACCGGACCAGCATACCTCAACAGACGACCCAGCTTCTACACCCCCAACCGCCAGCTCCGCTCCGCTGACCGCGCCCTTGCCACAGTCCCTCGCATCCGAAGAGCGACCTCCGGCGGCAGATCGTTCTCGCACCTCGCCGCCAAGACCTGGAACACCCTCCCCACCCTCCTACGGCAGACCCAAGACCTGCTTACCTTCAGAAAACTCAAGACCTGGCTATTCAAGCAGTAGCAGCATCCCCCCCCCTCCCCCAGTGCCTTGAGACCCTCACGGGTAAGTAGTGCGCTTTACAAGTGTTCTGATTGATTCATTGATTGCTGTTGGTCTGCCCGGCTGCCATTACCTGCTGCATGTAGCTCCCGAAAGCCCGCTGCTAATGCATGTTGTGAGCTTTTCATCCCAATCCAGCTCTGCTCGCCCGCCCTGGTTTTTTCTCCTCGCTGATGGTGAGGTAAAAGCTACTGGAGATGATCATTTAACTGCCAGACACCTATGAGGGAGCGTGTTAGAAATGGGATTTTTGGTAGGCTAGGGCATGTGCCAAAGCCAGGCAGAAACCACCACTCTAGTCAGGATAAGGGAGTTACACTACTAAAATAACCCCTGCTCACCCCCTTGGTAGCTTGGCACAAGCAGTCAGGCTTATCTTAGAGGCAGTGTGTAAAGCATTTGCACATAACCAACAGTAATACAGTGTAAGCACTACAAAAGGACACCACACCAGTTTAGAAAAATATCCAATATTTTTATGTACTTAAGACAAGACCAAAAACGATAAAAATCCACCATACAGTACTTAAAAATCTTCAGTTATCAAAATATGCTTGAAAAACAGTTCCTTGATGTCGATAGCTCCGTCCGGGGTTTTCACGGCGTCATGAACAAACAAAGCCAATCAGTTCTGGCTGACCGCGGCGTCGCGGGCCAGCTACGGTGTCGGGAAGACCCGCAAACAGTACCTTTTTGAAATGCAGGGCGTCGGCGACCTCTCGTTGAGCTTCCGAAAGCACGGCGTCCGCAAGCGTCGGTTCCGGAGGTCGGGCCCTCGAAGTCACACGCGTTGCAGATCGAACTCCTCTCTGTTGAAGTCAGGAGCGCTGGCGTCGGCAGGCCCTCAGGTCGCGGTGCGAGCAGCGGCTCGGTGGCGGCATCAGATGGCGTTGTCGGTGAGACCAGGGTCGCAGTGCGAAGTGAATGCGGTGCTCGTCGCGGTGCTGGCAAGTCGCAGTGCAAGCAGCAGCGTCGTCGTTGCTGAAGCGCTGTAGTCGGCTGACGAACTGGAGTCGATGGCGCCGGCATCGGTAGGCCAAGGCTGCGGTGCGGGATGAGGGCGGTGCGTCGTGTAACTTTACGAGCAGTGCCCTCGAACCACGGTGCAAGCAGCGGCGTAGATTTCGGCGTGGAGCGGCGGCGTCGGGGATACCAAGGCGTCGTCGAGAAGCGAGGCGGTGCAGAGTGCGGTGCCCACAGGTCGCGGTGCGAGCAGCGGCTCGGTGGCGGCGTCAGCAGGCGTAATCGGTGAGACCAGGGTCACGGTGCGGCAGTGCCCTCTGCGGTGCCTTCAGGACACGGAGTCGGCAGCGGCGTCGTCGACGCCGTCGGGTTGCTTTTTCTTCTGTTGCAGCACAAAACACACAGTCCCCAGTGCTGAGGGCAGAAGAACTTGAAGTCTTTGCTGTTCCTGAGACTTCTTGAACAGGGGGCAAGCTCTACCTCAAGCCCTTGGAGAAACTCACAAAAGTAGATTGCAGAAAGTCCAGTCCAGTCCTTTCACTGCCCAAGACAGAAGCAGCCACTGCAGGCCAACACAGCAAAGCACACAGTAAAGTGGTAGTTCCTCCTCACAGCTTCTCCAGCTCTTCTTCTTGGCAGTCTTCTTGGTCCAAAAGAGTTCTAAAGTTCAGGGGTCTGGGCCCCAATATTTATATCCCAAAATCTTTTGATCTCTTAGGCAGAGAGTGTCTGTGCCCAGCCAGAACCAGTTCTGCCTTCTCTGGTGTAAATTCCTGGCAGAAGGTGGAGACGGCATTGTCAGAGGCAGACCAGGCCCTTTGAGGTGCAAGGAAATCTTCTCCCCCTTCCCCAATTGCAGCCCAGGTCTATTCAGCCCTTTCCTGACCCGCCTAGACTATCTGGAGCCACTCCTGCTCCCCAGCCTTCTGTCATCCAAAACCCAGACAGGCAATCCACATTCCAGCAGAGGCACACGGGATGACTGAGCAAGATAATACCTACTTTCTAAAAGTGGTATTTTCAAACACAGAATGTAAAAATCACCTTCACTAAAAGATGCATCTTTAGATTCTGAGTTCAGGCATACTAAACTTTATTTTCCTACATAGTTCCCAGGGCCAGTTATGTTTATAAGATGTTATAAACAAACTTCCAATTCTGTCCTATGGGGAACAGGTAGCCTTGCAATAGTGAAAAACGAAATTGGCAGTAATTCTCTATCAGGACATGCCACACACACTAGGGCATGTCCCACCTTTCACATACACTGCACCCTGCCCACAGGGGTACCTTGGGCCTACCTTAGGGGTGACTGACATGTAAGAAAAGGGAAGGTTATGGCCTGGCAAGTGGGTGCACTTGCCAAGTCGACATGGCAGTACCAGACTGCGCACAGGCTCTGCAATGGCATGCCAGAGTCACATTTACGGGCTGTTTGTGTGGGTGGCACAATCCAGTGCTGCAGCCCACCAACAGCATTTGATTTACAGGCCCTGGCACATGCAGTGCACTTTAGTAGGGACTGACACATAAATCAAATAGGCCAATCATGGGAACACCAATCCATAACACATCTTACCACAGGAGCACTTGCACTTTACCACTGATCAGCAGTGAGAAAAGTGCGCAGAAACACTAAGCCAGCACAAACAGAGTCAAAACCGGGAGGTCAGAAAGCGAAAAACTCAGGGGAAACACGCCAAAAGATGCCAAGTCTAACACATGTCCCCTCCAGCTGAAAGTAGGGAGAACTACCCAACCTCCTGGGAGTTCTCTTCACTAAGGCGGAAGAACCTGGACAGACCGTCTGCATTGGCGTGTTCTGTGCCAGGGCGGTGTTCCACCGTAAAGTCCATTCCCTGTAGGGAGATGGACCACCTCAGCAGTTTTAGATTCTCACCCCTCATTTGCATCAACCATCTGAGGGGCCTGTGGTCTGTCTGAACCCGGAAGTGAGTCCCAAACAGGTAGGGCCTCAGCTTCTTCAGTGCCCAGACCACAGCGAAAGCTTCCCTTTCTATGGCACTCCACCTCTGTTCCCGGGGGAGTAGCCTCCTGCTAAGGAAGACCACAGGCTGGTCTAGGCCCTCTTCGTTCAGTTGTGAGAGCATCGCTCCCACACCATGCTCTGAAGCGTCAGTCTGCACGACAAATTCCTTGGAGAAGTCGGGTGCCTTGAGCACGGGTGCCGTGCACATGGCGGCCTTCAGGGCATCAAAAGCCTTCTGGCAGGACTCAGTCCAGATCACCTTCTTGGGCTGCGTCCTGGAAGTCAGCTCTGTCAAGGGGGCAACAATGGTGCCATAGCCCTTAACAAACCTCCTGTAGTACCCGGTGAGACCTAAGAAGGCTCTCACCTCTGTCTGGGTCTTGGGGGGCTCCCAAGCCAGAATGGTGTCAATCTTGGGCTGTAGGGGCGCCACCTGGCCGCTTCCTACCTGGTGTCCCAAGTACACCACAGAACCCTGCCCGATCTGGCACTTACTGGCCTTGATTGTGAGGCCTGCCCTCTGCAGCGCCTTCAACACTTCCCTGAGGTGCTGCAAGTGTTCTTCCCAGCTGGAACTGAACACTGCGATGTCATCCAGGTACGCAGCACTGAAATCCTCCAGTCCAGCCAACACCTGGTTGACCAACCTCTGAAAGGTGGCTGGGGCATTCTTCAACCCAAAGGGCATCACCCGGAACTGGTAATGTCCTTCTGGGGTTAAGAATGCTGACCTCTCCTTGACCCCATCGGTTAAGGCAATCTGCCAGTACCCAGACGTTAAATCAAACGTGCTGAGGAACTTGGCAGCTCCCAACCGATCAATGAGCTCATCAGCCCTGGGGATGGGGTGCGCGTCAGTCCTGGTGACTGCATTGAGCCCACGGTAGTCCACGCAAAACCGCAGTTCTGGAGTGGTACCGGGTGCAGCAGCCTTTGGGACCAAGACCACTGGGCTGGCCCAAGGACTGTTGGAAGGCTCGATCACCCCTAACGCCAACATCTTAGAGACCTCCTCTTTAATGCTGGCCTTGACCCAGTCAGTCAACCTGTAAATCTTGTGCTTCACAGGAGGGCTGTCACCGGTGTCCACGTCATGGGTACACCAGTGAGTAACACCTGGGGTCAGGGAGAACAGTGCGGCAAACTGTCCCAACAACTGGTGACAGTCGCTCTGCTGCTCTGGGGTCAGTGTAGGGGAGAGGATCACACCTTCCACTGACCCATCGTGCTCCTTGGTAGACAGGAGGTCAGGGAGAGGTTCACTCTCCTCTTCCACCCCATCATCTGTCGCCAAGAGCATGCTCACTTCGGACCTCTCGAAGTGGGGCTTGAGGCGGTTCACGTGGAGGACCCTCAAAGGGTTCCTTGGAGCCCGCAAATCCACCAGGTAGGTGACATCACTTTTGCGCTCCACCACCTCAAACTGCCCAATCCACTTGTCCTGCAAGGCACAAGGTTCCACTGGGGCCATGACCCACACTTTCTGCTCAGGTTGAAATTCGACCAGAGTGGCATTCTGGTCATACCACTTCTTCATTTCTTCCTGGCTTGCTTCTAGGTTCACATGAGCGAGTTTCCTGAAGCGGGCAGTTTGGTTTCTGAAGGCCAGCATGTAACTAAACACATCCTGGGGAGTTTTCCTGGGAGCTGCCTCCCAACCTTCCTTTGCCAAACTCAGAGGTCCTCTCACAGGGTGACCATACAGAAGCTCAAAGGGACTGAACCCAAGAGACTTCTGTGGCACCTCCCTGTACGCAAAGAGAAGGCATGGCAAGAGGACGTCCCACTTACGCCTCATGGGTTCTGTTAGACCCTTAATCATGCCCTTCAAGGTCTGGTTGAATCTCTCCACCAGACCGTTACCTTGTGGGTGGTAAGGGGTGGTGAACTTGTAGGTTACACCACACTCCTTCCACAGGGACGTCATATACTTGGATATGAAATTGGTTCCCCTGTCAGAAACCACCTCTCTGGGGAACCCCACGCGGGAAAAGATCCCCATTAACGCCCAGCCCACCACTGGTGCCGTCGTTGTCCTGAGAGGGATTGCCTCTGGGTACCGGGTGGCATGGTCCACCAAGACCATGATGTACCTGTAGCCCATGGCTGTCTTGGGATCCAGTGGCCCCACAATGTCCATCCCTACCCTTTCAAAGGGTGTTCCAACAACTGGAAAAGGTTGGAGAGGAGCTTTGACCTTCCTCCCACTCTTACCACTTGCCTGGCAAGTTTGGCAAGACCTGCAATGTCCATCTGACTGCCTTCGCATTTGGGGCTAGAAAAAGTGGGTGACAAGCCTGTTAAAGGTCTTGTCCTGCCCCAAATGTCCTGCCAAAGGCACGCCATGAGCCAGACCCAGTAGGAAGGTCCTGAAGCGCTGGGGTACCACCACCACACGGGCTGACCCAGGCTCAGCGACCTTAGGCTCACTGTACAGGAGACCATTCTCCCAGTAGATCCAATGTGATCCGGACTGAGCACCACCTGCCTGGTCTGCAGCCTGCCGCTGCAGACCCTCCAGAGAAGGGCACTCTTTCTGCTCCTTGCAGAATTCCTCCCTGGTGGGACCACCTTCTTGCTGCCAATGGGTCAGCTCAGAGATGTCCCCCAGTTCAGCTACCTGCTCCCCTGTAGGCATCGGGGCGTCCCCCTCAAGGTCCGCCTCCTCCTGGTCCGTGGGAACTTCAGGGGCCGGTTTCCCGCGCCCCTTGCCCTTTCTCTTGCCAGGGACTTGGGCCACTGTTTCAGGCTCCAAGTCCTCTTGATCACCCTCCCTGGCCACCATTGACCGAGTGGACACGCATGCCCACTCTGGCAACCCAAGCATCTCCAAGTGAGACCTGAGCTCAACATCCTTCTATAAGGACTGCTCCAGGTCGTTACCTAGCAGACAATCTACAGGCATGGAAGGGCTCACAACCACCCTCAAGGGACCTGAGACCCCCCCAGTTGAAGGGAACCTGCGCCACCAGATACTGGCGCTCTGAATTGTCCACCGCAATTACTTGGTGGAATGCCCCTGGGACTACCTGCTTCTCAGAGACCAGGTGACACCGGACTGAGGTCACACTGGCTCCCGTGTCCCTGAGAGCCTCTACCCTTTTCCAATTGATGGTCACCCAGGTGCTGTATTTCTTTGGGTTAGGGGGCACCGGGTTTCCTGGGACCATCTCACTGTCCCCTAGTGAGACGAGGGTCATTTCTGCGGGGTCCCCACCCTCCTGTGGGTACTCCTCCTCCCCAAGCGCTACACTAGCCAACACCTTGGACTGCCCACCGGTGGGTGGCTGTGCCCCCTTTGGGCACTTGGGGTCCCCCTTCATGTGACCCACCTGGTCACATGCAAAACACTTGCGGGGGCCGGTCTCAGCAGGCTTTCCTGACGAGACCCCTTGTCTCTTATCTCCTGGGGGATGGGAACCTTTACCCTGGGTGTTAGTTTGGGGCCCTTTAGAGAACTCATGTGTTTTACCCTTGTCCCCCCCACTTTTCTGCTGGGGACCCTGCCCACCTTTGGCTGAGTCTCCCCCATACGCTTTCCTGATGACCCTGGTACTCACCCAGCGGTCCGCCTCCATAGCAAGCTTCCTGGGGTCAGTCAGCTTACTATCAACTAGGTGCTGGCGCAGATCTGCAAAACATAGACTAGACAAGTGCTCCCATGCAATCAAATTGTAGAGCCCCTGAAAATCTGTCACATTACTACCCTTCACCCAGCCATCCAGTGACCTGCAAAACATATCTACACATTCCAACCAAGTGTTGGCATCGGACTTCTTACTGGACCTGAACTGATCCCTGTACTTTTCAGGAGTAAGACCATACTTAGTGAGAAGGGCGTCCTTCATGTCGGGATAGGTGAGGTGATACCCCTTACCCAAAGCTATTAAAGTATCCTGGGCTTCTTCTGGAAAGAGAGGCCACAATCCTGCTACCCAATTCTCCTCAGGGACCCCATTCATGTGTATCGCTGCCTCGTAACCCTGAAACCCCCTTTGTATGTCGTCCCCCTTCTTGAATTCCTTGCCTACATTCTTAGGGATGTGTACAATTCTGTCTGCCTGTCTTGACGAATTGCTGCCACCATCTGAGCTGGGCCTATTTCTTAGCTCCAGCTCCTTAAGACTTCGCTCATGGTCTAAGATCATCTTCCTTTCCTCCATGGCTATTCTTTTGTCTTCGCTCTCACTTTCCATCCTGAGTTTCTCCAACTCGAACTTCCTCGCTTCCCGCCTGTCCTCCAGCTCCTCTGGGGACAGGCCACTGCTGCCTGGCCTGGAGGGTTCTCCCCCTCCCAAAAGCACATCCACCCTTGGAATAGGCTCCTCCGCCTCTTCACTGAGATCACCAGACTGCTCGCTGGCATGTCTGGCTGCTACCCAGCCCCTCAGCGCCTTTTGTAGCTCCTCCTTCCTAGTGAGGCCTCTGACTTGGACTTTTAGGTTTTTGCAAATCGCTTTCAATTCCCTAACATTGTAGGATTCCAACCTATCCTCCGCAAAGGCAATTTCCAGGGATGCAACAGATGATGCTCTTGATTCAGGCATGATGAAGTAGCAAGTTCAAACTGGGAAGATCAAAAATAGGCCAAGAAGAAAAAGAACCAGTATGTGGCAAGTAATGGTCTGCGATATGGTAGTAGTGCACACCAATCACTGTAAGTCTAGTGCAAACGCAAGTCCTATCCTCACCGCTGACAACCAATGTTAGAAATGGGATTTTTGGTAGGCTAGGGCATGTGCCAAAGCCAGGCAGAAACCACCACTCTAGTCAGGATAAGGGAGTTACACTACTAAAATAACCCCTGCTCACCCCCTTGGTAGCTTGGCACGAGCAGTCAGGCTTATCTTAGAGGCAGTGTGTAAAGCATTTGCACATAACCAACAGTAATACAGTGTAAGCACTACAAAAGGACACCACACCAGTTTAGAAAAATATCCAATATTTTTATATACTTAAGACAAGACCAAAAACGATAAAAATCCACCATACAGTACTTAAAAATCTTCAGTTATCAAAATATGCTTGAAAAACAGTTCCTTGATGTCGATAGCTCCGTCCGGGGCTATCATGGCGCCGTGAACAAACAAAGCCAATCAGTTCTGGCTGACCGCGGCGTCACAGGCCAGCTATGGTGTCGGAAAGACCCGCAAACAGTACCTTTTAGAAATGCAGGGCGTCGGCGACCTCTCGTTGAGCTTCCGAATTCACGGCGTCTGCAGGCGTCGGTTCCGGAGGTCGGGGCAGGAGTCGTCGGGGCCCTCGAAGTCACACGCGTTGCAGATCGAACTCCTCTCTGTTGAAGTCAGGAGCGCTGGCGTTGGCAGGCGTCGGGTGGTGCGGTGCGAAGTGCAGCGGTGCGGCGTGCGGTGCCCTCAGGTCGCGGTGCGAGCAGCGGCTCAGTGGTGGCATCAGATGGCGTCGTCGGTGAGACCAGGGTCGCGGTGCGAAGTGAATGCAGTGCTTGTCGTGGTGCTGGCAGGTCGCGGTGCAAGCAGCGGCGTCGTCATTGCTGAAGCGCTGTCGTCGGCTGACGAACTGGAGTCGATGGCGCCGGCGTCGGTAGGCCAAGGCTGCGGTGCGGGATGAGGACGGTGCGTCGTGTAACTTTACGAGCGGTGCCCTCGAACCACGGTGCAAGCAGCGGCATAGATTTCGGCGTGGAGCGGCGGCGTCGGGGATACCAAGGTGTCGTCGTGAAGCGAGGCGGTGCAGAGTGCGGTGCCCACAGGTCGCGGTGCGAGCAGCGGCTCGGTGGCGGCATCAGCAGGCGTCGTCGGTGAGACCAGGGTCGCGGTGTGGCGTTGCGGCGGTGCCCTCTGCGGTGCCTTCAGGACACGGAGTCGGCGTCGTCGACGTCGTCGGGTTGCTTTTTCTTCTGTTGCAGCACAAAACACACAGTCCCCAGTGCTGAGGGCAGAAGAACTTGAAGTCTTTGCTGTTCCTGAGACTTCTTGAACAGGGGGCAAGCTCTACCTCAAGCCCTTGGAGAAACTCACAAAGTAGATTGCAGAAAGTCCAGTCCAGTCCTTTCACTGCCCAAGACAGAAGCAGCCACTGCAGGCCAACACAGCAAAGCACACAGCAAAGTGGTAGTTCCTCCTCGCAGCTTCTCCAGCTCTTCTTCTTGGCAGTCTTCTTGGTCCAAAAGAGTTCTAAAGTTCAGGGGTCTGGGCCCCAATATTTATATCCCAAAATCCTTTGATCTCTTAGGCAGAGAGTGTCTGTGCCCAGCCAGAACCAGTTCTACCTTCTCTGGTGTAACTTCCTGGCAGAAGGTGGAGACGGCATTGTCAGAGGCAGACCAGGCCCTTTGAGGTGCAAGGAAATCTCCTCCCCCTTCCCCAATTGCAGCCCAGGTCTATTCAGCCCTTTCCTGACCCACCTAGACTATCTGGAGCCACTCCTGCTCATCCAAAACCCTTCTGTCATCCAAAACCCAGACAGGCAATCCACATTCCAGCAGAGGCACACGGGATGACTGAGCAAGAAAATACCTACTTTCTAAAAGTGGTATTTTCAAACACAGAATGTAAAAATCACCTTCACTAAAATATGCATCTTTAGATTCTGAGTTCAGGCATACTAAACTTTATTTTCCTACCTAGTTCCCAGGGCCAGTTATGTTTATAAGATGTTATAAACAAACTTCCCATTCTGTCCTATGGGGAACAGGTAGCCTTGCAATAGTGAAAAACGAAATTGGCAGTAATTCACTATCAGGACATGCCACACACACTAGGGCATGTCCTACCTTTCACATACACTGCACCCTGCCCACAGGGGTACCTTGGGCCTACCTTAGGGGTGACTGACATGTAAGAAAAGGGAAGGTTAGGGCCTGGCAAGTGGGTGCACTTGCCAAGTCGATATGGCAGTACCAGACTGCGCACAGGCTCTGCAATGGCAGGCCAGAGTCACATTTACGGGCTGTTTGTGTGGGTGGCACAATCCAGTGCTGCAGCCCACCAACAGCATTTGATTTACAGGCCCTGGCACACACAGTGCACTTTACTAGGGACTGACACATAAATCAAATAGGCCAATCATGGGAACACCAATCCATAACACATCTTACCACAGGAGCACTTGCACTTTACCACTGATCAGCAGTGAGAAAAGTGCGCAGAAACACTAAGCCAGCACAAACAGAGTCAAAACCGGGAGGTCAGAAAGCAAAAACTCAGGGGAAACACGCCAAAAGATGCCAAGTCTAACAGAGCACATGATTTGGTGGGTCTCCATCGTGTTGAGTTCCTGTGTGCTGTTTTTTCTGGAATTATTTTGGGGCCTGATTGGGGCCGTTTGCTGGGCTAGAGCTGTCCCACTATTTTGGGGTACCTATCCTCCTGCATCTTTTTGCCGTCATTTTGTTTAAACTTTTTTTTGCCGTCCCCGCCTAAAACGGTGTCCTGACCCCAGCAGAAACAGAGAAAGGACTTTTTCCCAGGGTCATTGACAAGGAAGACAGACTTATAAGATCCTCAGTCTACTGAGTTTGAAATAGAAATAGGACTTGTTTTCAAACTCACTGAAATCAAAGATGGACTCCTTTCAAGGTACCTTTTTACCTGAGCCAAAGGGAGCTGCCATATTGTAATGGCATTGGGTATTGTCCACACATTAATTTCACTTTTTGACAAAAGAAAGCCATGATCCAGACTGAGGTCTTACTACAATTCCATAATCTTATGAGTGCCTGTTGGTCTTGACAATCTAGAGGACTGGATGTCTGATCTTACTATATGACACTGTCAGAGGGCTACTGGAACCCATGCTCCTCTTCCATATCCAATGCGGTGGCCATCTTGGAATGGTGTGGCCCTCAACCTAAATGTAATTACCGTACAACTAAGGGACTACTTCAGCCTAGACCTCTTCTTGTAGTCTCCGATCTTTACCTAGACTAGAGCTCCATCTAGTAGCCTTAACTATAAACAACGTTGCACACTATCGCTGTGCTTATTTACTGTTTGCTTATATTATTTGCTTCTTATTCTATCTCTGTTTATCGGATGCTTTGTGTATTTTCCTGACTTATTTCGATGTTTTTTTGTCTTATTTTAGAAGTGCATATTGATGTTTTTGAGTTTTTTATTTTAGAAGTGCATATATTATACCTCCATAACTGAAATATGCTTCTTTAGCAATGGAGGCTCACATGCGCCTCAAAGTTGCCAAATGTATTGCTCACTGTATAACGTTGCTCCTCCACAGCGCCGTTGTCCAACCTTCAATCAATCTAACCCTATCCATTGATATTGCTCACTATACAACATCTCTCCTCCACAGCGCCCTGTTTAGCCTTCTAAAACTTCAAGTCTCGGTACTCCCTTACTTCCCTTTATATTGCAGTTTAACTGTATCCAAACTTTCAAGTCTCTAACAATGTTCCCACACAAACCACTCAACACTGCACTTGTGAGATATGGACCCAACTCATGGAGCATCAGATATCCTAAAATTCTCTCCAATAATGCAAAAAAGAATCTCAAACACAGACTACTGAAACAGCACCCGGAGCAAAGGTCTACAAAGACAACGTATAATCGACCTTTGCCCAGGGTAATAGTTTTCCAGTTTAGCATTTGGAATCAAAACACCAGGTCAATTGTACTGACTGGTTGCCTAAAACCGCCCTGCAAAGTAGTTAAGACATCTATTTCTTGCAATCTGGCCAGGACTATGTTACTAAAAAGCTTTTGCTCACTATTAATGAGGCTTATGGGCCTATAATTAAGAGGGGAGTCTCGTGGGCCTTTTTTGTGAATAGGAACAATTTCAGCCCCAACTCACGTCTGGGGGATAGGGGCCCCTTTCCTAATGGCAGTGAAGACTATTGAAAAATAAATGCTCCATACACCTGGTTCATTCAGAAACAAATCACCAGGTATTTTGTCAAGTTCTGGGGCTTTATTTGGGACAATCCCACCTATGGCAATTAACAATTCCTGGACAGTAATCTCAGTGGGGTCTCGATCTTTCAATTGCCCAGTAGACAATAGAAGACCAGCCTAAAAGCTTGTGTCTTTATTTCAACCAGTGTTGCATGGTGACTTTGATACCCCTATAGGACTCATCCCAGGTGGGAAGGGCGACCTGCCCCCACACTCCGAGTAGAGGCTTGAAACATGTACAACCCAGTCACTGGCAGCGATGTTATTTTCAATTGGTTCCATCCCCTTCCGGTTACCAGAGGTCACTATGTTCCAAAAAAAGCAGAAATCTTTAAGTCGTACTACCTCAAGAGGGCCCTCCCATTTTTCCCTTTGTCCTTTTTTTTGCATCAATTAAAGTTTTTTTGTAACTGCCCCTTGCAACCAGGATCATTGGTCTATCCTGCGCTTTTACTACCATAACCAGGTTGGATCTAGCTTCTCTACACCTTGAGTTGTACCATGGGTGCGGGCACCTTCCGCACCTGGCACGCCCAACCTCTATAAAGAGGAAACTGTCCCATATGTTGCCAAACATTTGGGTGCTGGTTTCCACAGCAGTCCCCAAGTATTCCCTAGATCCCCCAACTATATCTAATAATATCAGCTCTTCCAAGCAATCAGCTACCAGGCCATATATTCCACTAATTGACTCCTGTGAGCACAGCACCCTGCTCCACCTTACCCTGTGCCTATTGCAGGCGAGTAGCAACCTCCTATCGAAAGCTGTGGCTGTAAGATTTCCTTTATTTTGGTGACTATGTTCAGCTCCTGTGATAAGGCATTGTGATCACTATCAAAACGTGGGATGTCAATTAGTTTTGGCCAGAGCCTAATGTTGGAGAGAAAAATTACATTTACATTTAATGAGAAGAGAAACCGAACATAACACTTTCTGGGAGAAAAATTAATAAACGGGCATCAAATACATGTTATAGAAAAGATGACGAAAACAAAGATTTTTAGCCACTGCATCATAAAAGCTTTTAGGAAAATTATAGTTTAGATGATATTATTCGTATAAGTAACATAAATTGTGATTTACTAAAGAAAAGAACTATATCTTTATTAACGTGTGTTCGGAAAACTTGCAAATGATGAACTTTAACATTATGAAGTTTACCTCTAATCATTACTGAATATCATTTATATGAAAGAATAACTAATAAGATTTATCAAATAGTATGATCATCCTGATTTTGATAGTGAATTTCACTAAAATCTACTTCTGGGTGCTACACATTTATAATTGATGGTGCTTTTGTGAAACGTCTGGAGAGTGTACTTCTCCTATATAACAATCTTATTTATCTGAAACAATATTAAAACTATATGATTTGAAATGTATTTACACGTTGGTACATACAAAAAGTTATAAGTACCCTATACTGACACGTGTTAATTGTAATCCTACTAAATGTTCCTAAGTGCATCATAAATTATGCTAAATCATGACACTTTCATGATTTTTTATGCATGTATGCTTATAATTCTATAAATTCTGCGTTATATTAGCCTAAATGAATATGGGCCTGAATGCATTTATGACATTTTCTGCTTCGCTAAGCTCATCGTTCGTGAGAGCATTCCTCAGTCTAACAGATTATATGCAACAGTGTTTTTCTTACTGAGATCCAGCGGCGGCTCCTCCATTGGGGCGTGGGGGCGTCGCCCCACTGTTTTCTCGCAGTGCTAGAAGCAGAAACATAAAATGGTAAAACTACCATTTTATGTTTCTGCTTCTCGCACTGCGAGAAAGCAGAAGTGCCGGGTTGGGGGCAGGCGGGTGGCCGGTCCTGCTCGAGGGCAGGGGGGGAGTGGCTTGCCAATGTTGTGGGCCCTGACTGTTTGGTCGGCCCTCTGGGGCCGACCAAACCAGTCATGCGCAGTGCGCACTCTCCCTTTTTCTCTATGTAGGCTGCATGCAGCCTACATAGAGAAAATGGCCTCCCGACCCTATAGGCGCCCGACTGGGCGCCGTCCGCATCAATCCCAACGCTGCCATTGAAGCGTTGTGATTGTCTTAGGGGAGGGGAGGGAGGCTGCTGCACGACCCTCCCCCCCTACCCGCCCGTCATGCCGCCTGTGACTGATTGAATGTCATAGAGTGGGTGTGCGGTAGTTAGTATTCGCATGTGCGTGGCTGCCTCAGCCCCCTATCCTGCATGATAAAGGCGATGGCTAAAGGACAGCAGCTGTCAGGGCTGGGCGATGGGTACCTTGTCGAGGTAAGTGAATTGCAGCCCGGTGAAGGTGCGAGGTTTCTCCTTGAAAGAACAGCACAGAGTTCTGCAGAGGCAGGAGATGGTTCCATGCATTATTTATCAGCAGCTGTGAAAATCATATTTCAATTGAAAATAAAATACGCGACATCCACCACGCATGAAAGCAGGTTGTCCAGCTGCCTTTTTCCCCTGTCCCGCAATGCTCCAGCGCTCTGGCTGCACAGAGCTGTGTTTGTTGATGTGTCTTTGCACCCTTCTTCCCCTCGGCGCGCTGTTATCGTCGTTCCGGCCACCGGATGTTGAACAGAGGTTGCCACGGGTGGTAATTTTCTCTGCCGGAGTCGGTTTGGAGAAGCGAGCCTGACAGAGACAGCTGGTGCAGGCGATTGCCCTGTCTCCTTCAGTTATTGTGGATGAGGTAAAGCGAGCCCGTCCTAAGAGAGCCGTTTAAACATTACCCAAACTTGCCTCGGTAGGGAATCTACGCGCACTTGTCAGCCTGGGGTTAGCAGGCGGAGGTCACACCTTTAGAAAGTTTGCGTTATGTCCTCTGATTTGGATGAGTTTAAAAAATAGAGACATTTTATTGGGTGTGGGTTATTTTTAAATATTTGTAATGGGGCACAAAGATTACTTTCTCGTCGTGGTGATTCGCCCTCGTGCAATGTGGTCTGTGACGAAGCAAAGTAGGTCTCATTGCAATGGTATTTGCACGAGAGAGCTCTTCACGAAGCAGCTACTTGAACGCAAGTGCAGAAACATTTGATGCATCTGGTAAAAATGCATTTTAAGAGAAGGTTGTGGTTGTGTTTAAAAGTCTAAGAAAGAGACGGGCAGTTCAGCATCCAGGCCTTGCCTTTTCGTGTAGTGATTTATTTTTTCTGAAAAAGACAAATTTAAAATTGTAAATTGACTTTTTATTGCTTTTTGTGCCGCCTCTAGTACCTCATGCAGTACGATAGTGATGTAAGTAGACAGTGAACGGTGCCTGCTCTCATGGAGATTAAAGTGCGTCATTGCTGGCGTGGCTCCGTACCTACTGGGCGCGTGAAACGTCATCCTTTGACTCTCGTGATCACTCAGTACTCACTGGGAACGCACACGAGGGGCAACCAGCTGACCAGGAAGGATTCCCACAATGCATATATATCGGATGTATGTACATTAACAAGATGGCTAAAACATTAAGACACAACCCTCCATCTTGGAGTATTCTGATCTCTGCAAATATAGGTTTTACAAATATGCATGGTTAACAAACGTAATATTTAATTTCAATCACACTGCACAGTCAATGAATGTATTTATTGTATAGTTAAAACCATTACAAGTGTATCAGTGTGTTCAAAAGTTAATATGGGCACCTGATAACATCAGCATACGCAAAGATTGTCCTCTATAGCTCATAACAATTGGCAATTTCTCAAATGATAAATAATTCAATCGTACCTTCCTGCTTCCTCAAATTTGCTTAAAAATGCACCATTTGTCCACTCTTTTTTCAAAATTTTCTCGGGGGGAGAACCCCCTCCCCCCGATCCCCCTGTAGGTTGTTCGGGCTCGCTCGCTTTTGGATCGTTCGCTAGGCTCGCTTGCCGCAGTGCAGTACGACAGTAATTTTACACCTCACCACTTTCAAATGTCACCAGCCGCCACTGCTGAGATCTCATGTGCTGTACGAAAGATTTGCTACAATATTGTTACCTGATCAGGACATCTGCCTGGAAAACTGTCCTCTTGAACTCTCTCTTAGGCTCTAGCTAAAAGAGCATTGTTCTAATGTTTCACATGCTGGATAGCTTAATGACTGCGTAATTGTCCCACCTATTTCTCTGCATTTTGTGTCTTCTTTATGTTGCCTGATACACACTCCATACGAACAGACAAATGGACTGAGTGGTCTGACCAGATGAGGTCACACCAGGTGGTGTCACCCCCGGAAACTCTAAGAATATAATATCATCTGATTTAACGGATTTGGGATTTTTTTTCTTGAGAACTCTTGAACGTTGGGCTTTTTAGCTTTTTGCAACTGCATCTCGATGGTAACGGAAGACTGCTGTTCTGCATGCTAGCTGATTGCAAACTGCTAATGGAGATTTGCAGAACTTACCTGGCAAATTAACTTGCCTGATGCAGACTCATCTGGCTTCTTTCCCGAACTGATGCATATGCTATATGCGCTTAGTGGTCTCTACCTTCGGGGAGTATTTGAACTGGCAAATTCTTGTCCCTTTCTAAAGTCTTGAGCTTTGGTACTAATTTGACTTTTATTAATTTGTCTTATTATCTGAAGCGAACTATTGATGCACTTATCTAACTAAAGATTTTGATCAATGAATGTGCATTTCCAATTTGGGTTTACTAATGACTAGAGGAGATTATATTAGAGAGATCTCTGAGCACCAAATTCTAATGTTATTATTCTGTATAGCTCTAGCTGAACTTTTTGTGTGTATGATTTTGGCTCATAAATGTTTCTTCAGGAGATTTCGGCCTGCAGTGTTAATCCCAGACCTTTATAGTATTGTCTTGAGGGTAATCTATATGAACTTGATAATTTGTAGTACAGTTGTCTAATTTCTGGTCCTCATTAGACGACTGATGGTACCCTTTATATCCTTTATATCCAACCCCTCTCGGCACAAAACAAGGTCCATCGGAGGACTAAGAGAGTGGTAAAATCAATTTCTGAAATTCCCGACATCCGTAGTCTTGGGGTCAGCAGACACTACAGCACTATCATCTAGAAATACATAATCAATCAGGCTGGAGTGGTTCACCCGGAAATAGGTGTGAGCACCAGATCTATCAGTAACAGTTCTGCCATTGCAAGCGCGCAGCCCCTGAGTAAGAGTGAGAGCATTCATTTGGAGTGCTACAGTCATCCATTTCTTAATGGGCCCAATCCTTATCTCTGGTATATCCCAGACAGTGTCCTCTTCAGAGGAGAGGAGATGTTTATCGATGCTAAGTGGTTCATAGTGTCAGTTAAAATCGCTGCCTACTATCTTCCTTATTGATATTGGGATTGAGGACAAACAAGCGTTTAGGGTGTCCAAAACCTTTGACTCAGATTTGATACCCACAGATCTAGAATAGACATTATGAATATAGTATGTCACATCTCCAGGTAAATTTAGACATACACATAGTAGGGTGGAGGAATCCACCTCAACCTCCCACAGCTGGCCTACAAAGGAAGTTTTCACCCATATCGTGAAGCCCCCTGGCGGCCAGCGTAGTCCAGATCATATTGCTGCTTTAAAGAAGTTAACAAATCCTGGGAGGAACAGGGCGACAATGCCCAGGTCTCCTGAAAGAGGCACAAAAATGGTTTATGAATTCATTCCACTCTGGAGTTGATAGTTTGGGACCCAAACCAGCCACATTCGAAGAGATTAACTTAGTTTGCAGGACCTGTGGAGCCTGAGACACCGCCCCAACATTCCCATCATTTGGTTTGTGTAAGGCATCATTAGAGGGGGCCACTATATCAAAGGTGTGAAGCACTGAAGATTCAACCAATGGAAGACCAGAGGGACTGGGGGATACGGGTGAGTCGGGCTCCATAGGCGGAGGTTGATTAGAGGAGATTAACTGCAATTTATCTTTAAGGAGTCAATCTACACCATCGAAAGAGTCAAACTGATTAAAGGTAGAAATTGAAGAGATTTTACTACCTCTGGACTGAGGAGAATGAGAGCGAACAGGAAGGGGGTTTGACCAATGAGACTGATGATTTTTTTTTTCCACAAGGGCAGGTGGGTGGTCTATAAAGATACCCCAAGAAAAGGGGCTCAAAGTGACTATTGATCTCAGAGTTGCTACTATCCCGACCTAATAACACTAGACGTGCTAGTGAGGGGGACCTAAAATTTACAATTGTGCAGTCCCCTTCCCAGTCCACTCTACCTGGCTCTAACCAGGCTACTCTCAGAGTGAGCAAAATATTGTGAGCCTGTGACAGAGGGAAATTCCTATATTTGACAAGCCAATCCAATGTTTTATTAAACAACACATTGTAGGGTTCTTTCTGCTCAGCATGCAACTTTGGTACTCTACTTAATACTACAACATACAGACATGGTGCTGGGGGGAGATTAACCCTAGGTGGCCTTAATCCCGCTGTGCAGTTGTCTACATTTTTAGCTAACGTTTGGAGGGTGTCCTCACTATTCATCCCGGCCTTACTCTATTGGAGAGCAACTTGCGGGAGTGGGAAAGTGGAAGATGAACCAGTGGGACCCTGGAGCCATTGGTCTGATGTGGATTGTTTGTTGTCGATGTCCCTCTATGCTGCTGTAAGCTAGGGGAGGCCTCAATCCTAGTAGTAGTGAGCTGGTTGCTTACAGAACCTTTTTGAGAAGCTATATTGTCCCTAATACCTTAATTAATGCCTACGTCTGATGGCACACCTAGCCCCTATTAAGAAAGATATTTCTTCTTCTATGAATTCCAGACGAGTAATAAGGGGACTGATTTCAGCTCTAAGTAGTTCTTTAATATTACTCAGAACCTCAATGATAATATGTTCAATCCATGCTGGTTTGTGCAAGTAGTCCTTACTATTACAATCCTCAATTACAGCCTCAGCTGAACACGGGAATC
The DNA here is from genome assembly GCA_963921515.1 of Calotriton arnoldi. Lineage (NCBI taxonomy): Eukaryota > Metazoa > Chordata > Amphibia > Caudata > Salamandridae > Calotriton > Calotriton arnoldi. Next base: position 642,390 of record CAWUFW010000080.1, on the reverse strand, counting down.
GACTAGAAGTTGATTTACACGTATGATCCTCTCTATTGCAGTTCTCAATTGTTGTCTTGCCTAAACATGTGGGCCTACTAGGGGTTAGGGTAGAAGCCGTGCTAGGATAGAGGGGGCATGCCTTACTCACTTCGCTTTCCCAGTCTGCTTTTTAACTCGACTAGTGCACGAGGACACAGAGTAGAAACCTTGGTTGCAGCAAGGTCACGTTGATGCTGGCTATCTAAGTGGGTCGAATGTTAAAGAGGAGGACTACGTGTATGTGAAGGGAGTTAAGCTCTGGTGCGAGCCCTGCCTGAAGGGAAAGTCACTGTTCAGTGAGTTTGATCTCCTTACTAATAGTTCCCAGTGCCCTATGAAGCATCTTATCTATAGAGGTGGGCTTAGCGGGGGGTGGAGATGCAATCTGACTGTCAAGGGCTTTCCTCTTACCCATCCTCTATGCTAAGGGCACAGGAACACTTATTGTTAATTACTGCCAGTGCCCAGACCTGGAAGGACCCACTTAAAGCCCTGATTAAAACTACCAGCAAACTTAAAACATACAGAAATATTAGCCACGCACCAGAGGGTGTGGAACTTCCACAGTCAATCCAGTATTCCATCAGTTCACTCATCCACACAATCATTCATCCATCCTTTCATCCAATACACCACGATCCATCATACCAACCCACTCAAATCCATCTGCTACCCATCACCCATCCATTCATCACCCAACCACTCTCCACATTCACCTATCTATCGAAACCCAAACCAATCCAACCAGCTCATCTGTCCACCTCACTTAGTCATCCACCAATCCATCCATTCACCCATCCACACACCCTTACATTCATTCCTTCATCCATCATCTAAAAACCCACCCTAACCCATCACTCACCCATTTATTCATCACCCATTCACTCCCTGCATAAGATCCATCCCAGCCTAACCCAGCCAACCAATTCATCCACCTATCTAGCCAAACCCAACCACACAAACTTATTTATCTACCACACTTTAGTCCGTCCATCCCCATCCATCCACCCACTCCTCACCAAATTAATGTATCCACTCATCCATCCATACGTGCGCAGACACCAACCCTCCCCTCATCGAATCCATCGAGGCGGCAAGCCCTATCGCAGGTCCGTCCCCTTCAACAGGCTCCCTGGCTCCAGCTTGTACATCCCAGTGTGCTCCATCTATGCGCGAGCCCCGTCTCTCTCACGCGCATGCATCCTTTTCTCTATCTTTTGCATCCGAGATTACTTCCGGGATTGAAAGGTTTGCGTTTTAAGGGAGCTTTCCCATCCCTGCACCTCAGCTCCACACTGCTCCGTAATTAGGCTTAATAGGAACAATTAACAAAATATACGGCTCTGAGCCAGCTGGCCTCATAATTCGGATGTTTCCATTTGACCGGGCGAGAGACAGTCCCTTCAAAACAAGCTCTAAGCAATTTGTTTTCATAAACAAAGACTGTAAACAGAACCATTAAAAGCGCAGACTCGTCCCGTTACTAGTATAAAATGGAGGGTGGTGGAGGGGCAAGGTGATGGAGAATTTAAAAATATAACATTTAAAAGGTTGGAAAGTCTTCACACCTAGGATACACTGTGAATAAATATACGAGAGGTCACATGATGAACATAGTGGGCCTTCCTCTAAACAGTGCTGTGGTAGGCCATAACATTCATTAACGTCGAAGTTATTCATTTACAACAACGCAAAACCCGACATGTTGGCTTTGTACCGCCTTAGGCCAATTCACAGTATATCAATGCCTCATTGTGTGCGCGCAGCTTTTACAAGCTATTGGTATGCCCTAGCAGTGAAGAGGCCGGGCACTGGAGGCCTGGCTGACCCAAGAACTCCTGGTCAGTAGTTGATTGCTGACCAGTTAAACTGTTACTAACGAGCTTAAACCTTTGTCCAGACAGGTTTAACTTGTGTAACAAGCATTGACAAAGTCAATAGTTCTCAACTATGCAAGATCTATTGGCTTTGTCATTTGTTTTTTTGCCATCTTTTACAACAGTGCGGCTGCGGTGCAGTGTAGCAAAATGGGTTCTTCCCTTTTAATCTGCCCAGATTTTCTCTTTTGGATCACCAGGTTTTTAACTTTTTATCGGGGTTGAGCCTCACAACCTGTGTCTCAACCAGGGTAATCACACGTAACCAGACTGCATATGTTTACCACCAGTGTCCTCCTATTAAGATAAGGCCGCTGCGACGCAGCAAGGGTAAGGGGCACCTGGCTGGTTACACTTGAACACGTGGGGTGCATACATGTGAGGGCTGCACATGTGAAACTACCGTTGTGAGCTGCCTGGTAACTCCACACAGGTAGCCTGGCGCAGAGGGGACTCTGCAGGGTTGGATATTGACCTGGAGTAAGCACTTTATTATAGACTTTGGGGAAAATCTGCCTTAGACTGCAGTTTTTTTCCCTTTGGCATGCAAAGTCCAGCGAGGTATCGAACTGGGGTGAAAAGTATGCACCAAGATCAAATATGCACGTCCTAAGCAGATATATGTACACCTTATGGGTCATCAAGAATTGTCATATTTCTCTGGCTCAGCTCAGGATCAGAGCTCAGGCCTTTTGTCACCCTGCTGGCCCAAGTTAATTTCATTGCTGTCCAGCAGCAGGAACAAAGGCCTACCCACACGAAGGGAGCAATTAACAGTGCTTCACTCAGGTCTTGAGGAGGAAGGAGTGGGAGAAAAATTTGCATCCATTAAGTAGCTGTCACACTGTACTAGGGTTGGGATAGCCAAAGCCCACTGAACAAAGGAGGGAGCCCAGACCTCTGGGGCCAACAGAGGAGGGGGCTCCTCTTTGAAGCTTTTGTGGGAAAGGCCCTGACAATGATGTCAGCGAGGGGCGGAGCTGAGGTCCTCAGAGGAGATGTGACCAGTGACTGCTGGATGGAACTATCTTGAACTGTCCAGCATTCTGTGCAGGAGGGTTAGGACAGCAGTGGATAGGTGATGTGGCATCCTAGGATTGGCCAGGGGTGCCTGAGTTCTAGAATGTTCCACCCCACCTAAAAAGGGAGAGTGCGTGCTTTTTTGTTGGAGCTGAACATTGGGACTAGACGGCGGCAGCCTGGACAACTTGAAGGAGAAATCCCCTGATACCCTCATGGACTAAGAATTCTGCCTACAGTTGACCCCAAGACCAGTGGGTCTCTCTCCAGGACCAGGGAATCTGGTCTCCTTACACCGACTAAGGACCAGTTGGGGGAAGAAGTGGACTTCTATGCCCACATAGGAGAGAAGCACCAGAGGACAAGAAAAAGGAAAACTGCTGGTGTAGGGAGCCTGTAGAGCCAGCTCCCTTGAAAGTGTGCCAGGTGGCTAGGGCTCGTCGCCAGGGGCATAATGAGACCAAGATTGCAAGAATCAGCCAAACAGGGCCTGACATATGCAGGGAAGAAGGATTCGACCTTTGACCCCCCCAGCCGAGCACTGACCCACAGGGAGCGCCGCTGCCTGAGTCTTCAAAACCCCAGGGTGGGCCAGTGCCCAGGGGTCAACGAAAGTGCCTTTAATAATTGATGAACCCTGGGAAGGCACGTGTGTGCGGCCCCCTCCCCAGAGATCTGGGAGCAAGGGGATCCCAACCCCCCGGCCACCACCTCCAAAGGAAATGAGGGAGCGTTATTGCGCTCCTCCAACAAAGAGAAAAGTGACCCGGGACCCCATCTCAGGGCCCCTGATGTAAAGAAGAATGGGTGGAGGGCCGTCGCATTCCCCTCGCAGTGAGGGAAGGTGCCAGGGACCCCAACTCCGGGCCCCAAGGAAAACGGAGACTAAAGGAGTGCAGTCACGCCCCCCAAGGAAGAATGGGACCCTTGTCCAGGCCCCGACGAGAAGGAGACGTAGGAAGCATGGTCGCGCCACCCCCACCAAAGAAGAAATGGGCCTGGGACCCCCATCTCCGGGACCCCAATGGTGGGTGGAGTGTCGCTGCACTAACCCCAGCGGTGGTGGGCCCATCCTTCGCTCCCTGTGCCCGTCTCTGGGGGGAGCGGTGCAGCCACCACAAATAAGACACTCTATCTGATGGAGCAGGCAGGGGAGAAGCACGCTGCCAGCTCCTGCGCCTGCAGAGGAATGGAGGCCTGGCAGGGAGCTGGCAGGGTCAGCCAAGGATGGGCTCCCTGAGTTGCCCCCAATGAAAGGAGCAATGCAGGGGATTCCCAGGTGGGACCAGAAACCCCTCAATAAAAAAAAGAAAACAAGTAGGAAGACACACGGAGCGAGCCCACACGGCGGCAACAAAGGAATCCATCTGGAGCTGTCTAATTGAAATTCACGCTCCCTGGAGGGAGCACCCCATAATGTCCCACTGGTCTGAAATTGACTATGTCTTGGGCTGTCAGGGGCACCACCAACTTTCAAAAGAGAGTATGGGGGGGCTGCAGGAGTGCAGCACCTCCGCCCCAAGAGGAAACTGCCAAAGTACTGACCCTATGTTTACACTGTCAAAGAAATTATGTTCCCCCTGGCTTTTTAGCCTAGATCTTTTGTTTAGGCTAGAACTTTTGTTTAACAGTCTGGGAGTGCAGCGACCTCTATTGGTTAGTTCTACTGCTGCATGTTTGTGGCCTAAGTTGGTCAAATAAAGGCACAGACACACGTAATATGATTTTTACAATGTTTAATTTGCTATTATTGTTGACAGGTATGATTTCTCATGAAAGGTTTCATTGCTTTATTAATTATAATAATTCCAAATGGTTGCATGCTTTATTCATTATAATGATTGCAGGTGGATTGTAGGTTACTGATGTCAGTGACAGAGTGATACAAGAGGACATGTGATTCTGTTCTTTAAGTATGATAACATTTAACCAAGTCCTTAGACCTGTTTCAGTTAAAGTGATGCCGTCCTGTATGGTTATGTGCTATATTGTATGGGAGGGGGTTACTGTGACTTTTGGGGTCATAACCCTTTAAGCGTCAAATGTAATGTTGTTGCTTGAACATGAAATACCTTGAAAAAAACAAGAGAAAAGAGGTGTTTATCAAAACAAGAACAGTTTGTTTAATTAAACAGTGCGGCCCGGAGAACAGTTACAGGCATAGGGTATGAGGACTGTCTCAACTTACAATCGATCTGAGCTGGATTTTATATAATTCATTGAATGCCATAAAATAGTTCTGCCAATCCTTTTTTGGTAAGGAATGCAAACCTCTGTCTTTGGAGCCATAAATTAATGTATTCGATGAGGAGTCCAGGTGGGCCTCAACCTTGTGTGGACGCAATGCGGCCAGTAGATAATGTGTCCAGATGTCCTGCATGGGAAGCACGTGATTACTGCGTGTACTGTGTGTGCTGTGTCCTGATTGGCTCTGTGTTTCTAAGTTTATGTGGCTCTGACTTTACGGTGTTTTTTTGGAACACGTGTACCCATCTGGCCATGTGCCCTTTATTGGAGCCAATCTCCCTAGACCATTGTGGTGTCACTGCTCCTATCTGTGGAATTGATCTGGGATTTCCTGTTCATGCGTTTGTCTGCCGAATACGTGTCACCTCACCTGTGACCTTTCAATCAGTGACCTCGGGCCTGGGTCGCAGAGCCTGCTTGACTACGTATTTCGGAGTCAGGGTTGACGTGGAGTTCATAATGGGCGAATTTGTCAATAAAAATGCGGTTTTGTTTTTGTACATGAATGTATCATTATTCACATTAACACTGGCTTTCTCAATATTAACATTCCCTCCTCTAGTTGAATTTTCAACTGCACTATCTAACTCATACTTCATGACAGTTACATTGTTGGGGTCCTGTTGTTCTTTAAGCTCACTTTTGACAATTACTACTTTCCTAGTTACTTGCATTCTACCCAGGTTGAGAACTGTGTTTTTACAGCAGGAAATCCCCAACTGCATGGAGCTATCCCAAGCATATGGGAAACCTGGCTCCCAACACTGGAGGACAACTTCGTTTTAGAACTGAAAGGTGGTCTCTTTTTGCCAGGGGCCTCTAGTTTACTGGGGTGCTGTTGAGGCTAAACGCTGTGAAAGAATTTTGGTTCCAGGCCAATGCTCAAGAATGGGGAGCTTTTTATTTTTTTACACATGCCCTGACTGCTGAATTATTTTGAAATGCGAAAACTTATGCAAGAGGCATTTCAGACCACTCCCCTTTTGGGGTTCTACTGAAGGGTCCTTCTATATAGTATCCCTGCTGTTTCCCAAGATTGATACCTGGTACCTCCAAGACAGGGGTATGAAGGATAAAAATAGAAGTAGCACCACTCTATATTTTCAAGAAAATCAGGGCTTGGTGGCCTCCGTCCTCTGGGAAGTGTGCAAAACAGTACTGCGGGACCAAGTTCTGGGCCTCATAGGAGGGAAAAAGAAAGAGAAAAAGCTTGACTATGAAGCCATCGAGAAGGAGGTGTTAGCGCCTGAAGAAAGAGTGGTGGCAGATAGGACAGAGAGTTTTGGTCATCAGTTGAGGCTTAAGCAAGATGCCCTTTGCGCCCTTGAATAGAGCTAGAAACTATGCCTTGGCGAAGCAGCGTTGCCTTTACAACGTAAGCGATTTCGCTGGCAAATTGTTGGCCTGGTTAGACCGAAGGGTTTGAGACATGGCGTGGCTACTTGAGGTACTTTATGGTGCGGTGTTATGCAGAGGACCAATGTAGCCATAGTGGAGACATTCGCAGCCTACTACGAGGATATATACTCCTTTGCAGTGCCTGGGACTGACACAGACTGTACCACCTTTCTACAGAACATCGACCTACGGACTCTTACGCAGGACAAAAGAGATGCATTGGGTGCAGATCTAACAGAGGATGAGGTGGCGGCCGCCCAATCTGAGAAGGCAGTGGGCCCCAATGGCCTGCCTGTGGGGCTGTATAAGATCTGTGTGCCTGGGGTGGCCAAACCTATGTTAGACATGTTTCAGAAGGCGTGCGAGGAGCGCTGCCTGCCAAGAGACTAGTGCCTTGCCACAATCATTATTCTTCACAAGGTGGGCAAACCGCCAATGCAGTGTAGCTACTATAGACCAATATCTCGCCTCAACGGGCAGGTAAAGGTGCTTGCCAAGGCACTGGCGACTAGACTGCGAGGAGTAATCACCTCGCTGATACACCCGGATCAATTGGACTTTATGCCCCATCGTAGTACAAGTCTTAACCTCAGGCGCCTCTATGGGATGTTGCACCTGACGGAGCCACCTACTCGAAGCATGCTGCTTTGTGGCGATGGATGCTAGGATGGCTTTTGATAGCATACTTCGGAATTATATCTTTGAAGTATTGGCAAGGATGGACTTCGGCCAAACTTTTGCAAGTGGGTCAGGCTCCTGTATCGGGCCCCCCTGGCGAGAGTCTGTGTCAATGGAGTGGAATCCCGTGTGTTTCCCCTACATAGAGGGGAAGTGACAAGAATGCCCACTGTCACCAATGATTTTTGCGTTGGCCCTTGAGCCACTGGCAGCGTGGGTATGCCAGGACCTGCTGATCAAGGGGTTGTCGACAGTCGGAGGATGGGAAGAACGTATATCTCTTTATGCAGATGACATTCTCCTATATGTCACACAACCATACCGATCTATAAGTTGACTACTACAATTATTTAATGAATTTGGTGGCCATGTCAGGTTACCAGATAAAATGGTCCAAATCAGTAGTTTTCTCACTAGCAGGAGGGGTGCCACAACTTCCTTCAGACTGTGCGGCACCAGTGGTGCTGGACGGGTGCAGGTACTTAAGCATCTATATTACACAGGATTTACAGGAATTTCTGTGCCTTAATGTGCTTCCCCAACTGGAAAGGCTACGAGGTAATGTGGCCCATTGCTGAAGCTTGCCTCTCTCTTTGGTGGGAAGGGCGTCACTTTATAAGATGTTGGCACTCCTTCGGTTATTGTGTGTATGGCGAAACACACCGTTATCCTTATTCCAATGGCGAAGTTCCAGAAAATATACCAGGATGTCCGTACACTACTCTGGAATGGCTCTACCACCCAGTATTGCATTGTGTAAATTACAGAAGGGAGTATATGAGGGAGGTTTGGGTGTCCCTGATATCTGGATGTACTACTGGGCGACGCAATTAATGGTGATTAATGATTGGGTCTTCTCAGACAAGCAAGAACTCTCCTACCACACAGACAAGTAAGTGATGGGCCAAGGGAGATACAAAATTATCCTTACCCAGTTACGAAGAGAGTGGAGCCTGCCACCCTACACACAGGCGGCTGTCAGGGCCTGGAGGGAGGCAACACAATTTTTAGGGTGGCGCGGTAAACTAATGGACCAGACCCCATTGTGGCACAGTGACCTGCTGAAAGAAGTGAGAGGCCTTAAAGTCTTCTCAAGGTGGGAACTAATTAGGATAGAACATCTAAGCAATGTATGGAGGGGACAGGCTGTAATATCCTTTACAGACCTATGTCAGGTGTACGACAGGGCTGGAACTGAGCATTACAGGTACCTGCAATTGGGCCATGCTTTGAGATGTCACTTGCAGGAAGGGGATGGGTTACCAAAAACATCTCCCCTAGAAGACCGGCTGTTAGCGGATCCCATGCCTAACAAAGGTATTTAGTTAGTCTATCGGAAGCTGCTTAATAACTCCCCAGATTTATTGATGAATTTAGGAGATAAATGGTCGGGCGACTTGGGCGACAATGACGATGAGGAGTGCACCGAAGCAATACAAAGCCCCAGAGAAATTGCTACCAGGGCCAGATTTCATCTGGTCCAATTGCGGATCTTGCACAGATCCTATTATTCCAGGATGGTTCTTTATAGGGCCGGAGAGGCAGTAACCCCTCAATGTTTATGAGGCTGTGACCAAGAAAGTACATTTTCCATATACTATGGGACTGTCCACAGATCCAAGACTATTGGAAGCAGATAACAGATGTGTTGACACGGGTAACGTCTAGCACAGTTCTGATGAATGAAAAAGGGCTACTACTGAACATATCAGGAGAGGAACTTAGGTCTAGATATCAGAACATTTGGGTGACACTGGCGGTCGGAGTGGCCAAGCAAAATATAGCCTGGATATGGGGCAGGATGGAACCCCCGACCTAGGGAGAATGGATATCCAATATGGACTGGTGTCAGAGAGCAGAGCAGATGGTGTAACAGGGTGGGGATGCCCAAAAAATGGGAAAAAGTATGGGGGGCTGGGAGGAATTTCCATGGATTCTAAAGACCAGACAGGGAATGGGTAGAGGGGGATAAGTACTATACATGTGAGTTTCTTAGCTTAAGCCTATTGTGTGGGGATTAATGGTGAGTCGTAGAAGCACTGGAAAATGACACTTATTGATACCTTTTAATTGTTGCTCTGATCTGTATTGATTACAATATGTATCTATCACCGGTATATGCTGTATTCTGCAAAAGTTAATAAAAAGATTTATATAAAAAAAAAAGAATGTGGACATTTTGACTTAGTCATTTGAACTCGTCCCCTTTGACTTTGGGTGCAGGCACCCGGGTGCCTGTTTTTTAAGTACTTTGTCTGGGAGCTGCCCTGCCCCCTCATCAGACTGCCGTCCTCCTGGGGTGTGGCCAGCCAACCTCGCCCTGTGGGATCACCAGCAGAGTGAGGCCTTGGCTCCCTCAGACACCCTCAATGGCAAACTCTAGTGAGGATACCCGATTGACGGAACACATACAGCAGCCCTGAATTCCCTGATGCAAGTAAAAGTTTGCCTTCCCAACGCTGTCTCATTGGTCCTTCTTTGGGTTTTGGTACAGTTCATTTTTGTGATGAGGGTGAATGGGTGGTATGTACTTTGGAGGTTTATCTTACTGCACATTTAGACTTTGTGTTTATATGAAGACATTACCTCCCCAGACAGTTACCCCTCCCTACCAAGGCTTTGGCCCCGGTTCCTCTTGGGCTGAGTTACCCCTCCCTGCCTGTGGTCACTGTTGCCACACGATTGTTTAACTACCTGATCCCTGTTGTGGTGGTGCTGCAGCTGGCTGACCTCCCTGCGGCTGCATGAAAGGTGCATTCGGGTTTCCCTGGGATTGGTTTTGTGAGTGAGGATTTTGTGGTGGCTGGCCCTGGCCCATGAATCTCTGTTCATATTATGCTTTTAGCCAGCATCTGTCTGCCAGGTGGCCCATCCTATGACAATAGTAACCTTCCCTAGGGTCTGGTTGCTGCCAACCTCCCTGCCTCTACAGCTATAGCTAGGTTAAAACCCTCTGGGGTTTTGTGGTGGAGCTCCCTTTAAGATTGGTGGCACTAGCACTCTCGCGGCCAATCTGGCTCCCTCGAGGGCGTTCTTTTTCAAAGTGTGTTGGACCAATTTAGTAGTGTCTCTCTGGGCTTCAGCTATGCTGCACAGCAGCCTGCTTCTGTGCAACATGTCTAAATAAACATTGACAAAGTCAATAGATCTTGCATAGGTGAGACCTATTGGCTTTGCCAATGCTTGTTTTAAAAGCAGCCCCATTTCTTTAAAGGAAATGTGCTGCTTTAAGAGGTTTCAGAGAGAGTTGGCAGAGGTCCCCTGGACCACTACCTACTCCCCATAAAAATTGTACCCCTGCTCACACAGAGGATTCCGAAAGGGACCCCCTCTCTTTTGCATATTAGATACCACCCCAATTTTTGAGTGAGTAACTTTCCAATGGTTTGCCACTGGTAAAACAAGCCCCTTCTAAATTGCGATTCAGTAACCATACGAAAACCCATTTTAGGAGTTGGTACAAATTTACTGACTTCTAAAATAGGTTCTTGCACTGGAAATAACTTTTTTTGCGGTCGTAAACATTGAATCAGGGGGCCAGATGTACGACCATTTCATTTTGTGAGTCTCTAATTGCGATTTTTTGAGACTTGCAAAATGAAATGTACTAATGTGCCTCAGACACATTAGCGATTCCCAATGGGGTCGCAATTGACCTGACTAATCAATATTCATGAGGCACGTCGCAATTTGTGACCCATTGGAAATGGGCAATAACACAGGGATGGTGGCCTGCTTGGGACAGCAGACCACCATGTTGGGGTTTGCTTTTGAATAAAGCAATTTTTTTTTTTTTAAATGCAGCACTTTTTCTTTAAAAAAAAAACGGGATGTGTTTAAAAAAAAAAAATTAACGTTTCTGTTTTATTTTTTAAGGGTAGGCAGTGGTCCATGGGATTACCCCCTGCTCTTAAAAAATGTTTTCGCTACCATTCACAAAGGAGAAGGGGTCCCTTAGGGACCCCTTCCTGTTTGCGACTGGCTTACCACCTACTTGAAGTAGGTAGTAAACTGCAATTGTTTTCTGACCTCATTCCGGTCACAAAAAATCGTACATCCCCCTGCGACACGCTATTAGGAAGGGACACCCTTGCACCCTCCTTTTTAATAGCGACTTGCAAATCCTATTTTGCGACTCAGTAATAGGTTACCGACTCCCACAATAGGGTTTGCACATAGAAAAATTGATTTTACCGGTCACCCAATGGGCCGTTTGCGACTGGTGAAATGCATCGTACATCTTGCCAAGAATGTTAACAACTGCAAAAAAGTTATATACATCGGGCCCAATGTCCTTTTTCATCCCTGCTTTCCACCATTCTCACTTCTTTCCCTCTTTCTCCTTTGTCTTTTCTTCCTATTGCTATGGCTCAAAGACTGATGATAAAAATAAGTGCGGTCTCCACATATGAGTGCCAGTTCTCACCACCTGTATCCACCGGCACAAATTAAGTACGGCTTGTGCAATGTCCTAACAACGTTACTTATAAGGTTTATCTAAAGGTTCAAGGACATAGAAAGAAACGCTTGTCATCGGCGAAAGGTACCATTCTAATTTAAAGTACGTTTACATTTTATAGCGGTGTGACTCATGTGGTATGTCTGCAGTGAGGTGTAGGTATTTACTTTTGCGTTCAAACAATTATCTACCAAGAACTATTCTTCGTAAAACTTATAGGTATTTGCTTTGTAATGTAAAGGTTTTGTAACACTTTAAAGGCGCAGCACCTCATGTATGTGGCAGAGGAAAGAAAGGTCTTTGAAACCTAGGGCATCGACGCTGTAAATGCAGAGTCATAAAGTTCCTCCAGCCATTGAACTGACACAGGAATTCACACAAAAATGTTTTCTTCTTAATAATGCCTTATAGGACCTTATTGTAAATGATTATAAAATTTGGTGCACAGTAGGGTCCATGCAATGTGGAATTTTTAGAATAATTACTCATCTTTTCAGTTGATTATATAAATAATTTGTGATTTCTTTTTATAATTTAAGCATTCTACATCATACACAGTGTGACGCCATCCCAGAGTAGTATTCCCAGTACTTTCAGCTCAGGAAGAACCACCCTTTATTCCTTTTTTTGAAGCTTTAGCTTTTGTGCTTCTTATTTGTCAATTTTTATAGCGATGTTTTTTTGTGCTTGTTTTGAGTTTTGTTGCTGTTTCCTTTTTGCTAGTTTTCGTCTTTTATACTTTACATATGTGTTTTTACTTTGAACCACTATAATGAGGAGTTCCATGGACGGATACAAAAGTACAACCTTTCGTCAGATTCACAAAGTTACTAAATACACGCACTGAAATGGAATTTGCAAATATAGAAATTATGTTAGTATGGCGTAATTTGTATATTTGCATACCAAGTGTTAGGGGCGGGTTTGTGAGCATTCCAAGAAGGAATCACCTGCAAAAAATGAAATGTGCCAATACACGTTTTCATTATATTTCCCTATGCATAATTTTTTTTACCTACATGTTTCATGTGAATGTTTCTGGAAATCTGACTCTCAGTCATCTGTCTCTCCACTGGTGACTTGATAGCTATTGCACTCTTGAGGTAACATGATTATTAAGACCAATTCTTGCCCAGGAACATTAGTTGTCCATGTGAGTTTTCAGTGCTGTTGACCCCCGGACATTTAAGCTGACTCACAAAAAACTATGCAAATCTGCTGCTCAAATTGGCACTCTACAGATCTGTGTAGAATATGCAGGATTAACAAAAGAAGACTTGCATAATTTGAGGGTTGGGATATGCAATAAAATCTTTATGTAACCAGCCCCATGTGAGTATGAAGGAGCACAGGATGCGCTCTGATTCTGTATATTTTGTGTGTATTTGTGTGTGTCGTTGTGTTTTTTATCATTATGAGCACAACAATGGCAACAGAGCACTCCATACGAATAGAGAACACGGGGTGTGGCCAAGGCGACCAAGATGGTGGACGTTTGCGATTCGTGGGCTCCGCCTCCTGGCCGTTATCTTCAACCCCCTGACCCCATGGCAGCAGATCCCATGCCAGCACCCTCACCAGCTGTGCTGGGGAACACCTCCAGAGCCCAAGAGGGGTCTACCGATGCTGCAGACGTGCCAAGGGTGATGAGCATCGCCGTGCCCTGAACGACAGGCAGGGCAAAATGGAGGACTACGAGGCCTGGGCAGCTGGAAGATGGAGCCCAGCACCCCCCAGCTGCACCATTCTACTAAGCCAAGCAGAGTCCCCTGACATGCCACAAATGGAAATTGGCCCCTGCAAAAGTGGTGACCGGGATCTTGCAGTGTCCCCCCTGAGCTGCTGCGGAGATTGTGGCTGCTGAGGACCAGCGTGTGCTGTGGCTGACGCTCTCCCCGGTTCACCAGGTAGGCAGTTGTTGGTGGTGGACACCTTTCTGGGGGGCCACTTGTCCTCTCAAGAGAGTAGGAGTCGCTGACCAGGTTGGTGGGCTGGGGGCTTCCTGCCCCTTGAGCCAGACTGCCATCTTTGCCTCCCACCACGCCCTGCCTTCACCACGCTTGGGTCTTAGGGGAGTGTGGGATTCCCGGTACATGCAACCTGGCCACAAAATCCCATTGGACTGGCCCGTGCACCTGCCAGTATCCTGGCCAACGGACTTCCATATAGCGGTTAATAAGAGACTCAGCTACTTGCACCTCTCCCCAAAGCCTCAGTCCCAGTGCTTGAGCCCCTTGGTGGTGCAGCATCTAGCTCACTGCTATGGATAGGCCCAATGCTTTTGTTGGGGACTCCAGTGGAACGCTCTTGCTACTGGTGTTGCCCCTCATTTGTCTTATCAACAACTCTGGCACCTCGTCTTCATCAACATACCTCCGGTATTCAGCTGGGGGCCACCTTGCCCCTAACATCGCAACTCCTCCATGGCTTGTCCATGCATTTCTTCTGACTCTATGTGTTCCATCTTTTGGCAAGGCTACCTCTGGCATGACTTTGAACCTACACCACAGGACGGATGTGGTGGTACAATCGCTGCATCCACCCCTCCACACACCTAGGTTCGCTACCACTGGTGACTCGCCTGGCTTGCAGGTGGTCCTATTGGACCACCTAATGTTGTGGGTCACCCTTCGATTAGTGACCACTAAACTCTTGGTGACTACCCAATGCCACCCAAGCTGTGGCAGGAGGACGGGGCAAGAAAGACTCCAACATCAAAGCATTCCTCCAACGCAACACAAAAGATGACGAATCATCATTGGCTGGGTCAGGAGGGCCCAGTGACTCTCAGGAAAGCCAACCACAATCCATCACCAAAGACTTGCTCCTCCAACTCTTCCTGGAACTCCAGATGGCATTAAAGGGGTCAAAACGGACCTCCTACAAGATAGCTACTTCCCTTCAGTGAGATGATGATGACATTGGGGAGAGTGGTCCAGACCGAAGCCTTCGACAAAATTCAGCAAGGAAGGTGAAGCTCTAGAGCAGCTGATCCTCCAACTCGAAGATCATCATATCCTCCTGCAGGAGAAGTGTGAGGACCTTGAAAACCTGTCACGGCGCAATAACATTCACATCAGGGGAATACCGACAAGCATCACAGACGCTGACCTTCCAAAATATCACTCAGACCTCTTTGATGCCATCCTTGAGAGTAATGGAGGCCACCTAATACTCATTGATAGAGCTGATAGGGTTGTTCCCTTCCACAGAGCCCTGGAAACACATTCCAGATGTTCTTAGCCGTATTCACCACTTTGAGAACAAGGAAGCAATTATGGCTGAGGCAAGACAGAGGGGCCCTAGCTCCTTTAGTGGTGCTCACCTTCTTCTCTTTCAAGACCTTTCAGCGGCCAGACTTGCTAAGTGATGCACCTTCAAGCCAGTTGCAGATTTTGTTGTTGCTTACAATACCAAGCACCGGTGGGAGCCCCCGTTCCATATCATCTTCTCCTGGAATGGCTAAGCACACTCCACAGCCTCGCGCGTGGAGACAAAACAAATGTTGGGTGTGCCTCTGGAGGATGCAGAGACCGAAACCCCTGAGAGGCAGCAGAAACCACAAACCCCTAAATCGAAATGGTAAACAGTTTCCAGATGACCAGAGCGACACCGGCTCATCATCACTAAAATAAAAGCCAGCAAAACCCAACTCTTGCAACTTCTATGTCGCTCCACCGATGGCACCTCACAGAATAGTGACTAGGTGAATGACCTGCAAACATCGCCCCCTCCTCTCCTTCCATGGATCCGCCCACTGCTGGGCTGGTCTTAACTTGGCCCTTTTCCTTCTTCAACTCTGACACTGGGTGGAGGACTCAGGAATCGACCAACGTCTACACAGTCGACAACCTCCTGTTAAATGTCCCGGTTGTGGAAGATGGTATCGACCCATAGTGAGAGTGGATCTCATTGTTTGATAGTGTGTTTCGCTTCATTTTGTGACCGTTTTTATATTTCAATGTGTTACTAGTTGGGAAGTGGGGAGGGAGAGGGTGGGTATACACTGGTGACTATTCCCCATTACACCTGCTTCGTAGGTCCAAACATGAGAAAACCACAGCAAAACACATTAAATTCACTCAACTACCACTAACTGCACAATGATAAAAGTTGTCAGATACAATGTCTGGAGTCTCAATAATCCCTCCCAAAGACTTGCTATCCTGGGATAACTTAATTGATGGGCATTACTATCTGCCTACTCCTGAAGGCCGATACCTGCAGGCTCAGGGGCATATTTACAATAAGCTGATGCAACGTGGCACCGCAAGCTATCTTGCTGCGCCACGCTGTGCCAGACGGAAAGTGCTGGATGCGTTGTATTTACAAAAATATGACACGTCCCTGTCCTTTCCTTTGCGCTGGCGCACAATTGACTGCCTAGCGCCATGCGTTGTAGGAATGATTGTTTTTGTGCAGGAAGGGACAACTTCCTGCACAAAAAACAATCAATGGAGGCGTTTTCTGTGTGCTGCAGAATGCAAAGCACCCTTCCAAACGCAATGAGAGAAAGACCTTAATATCACACTTACTTCCAAACAATGGCATGAAATCTTTCTTCGCACTAACAACTTCGCTCGTCATGCCCAGGGCAGATTATGTATAAAGTATTATTCCTCTGGCATCTCACTCCCGTCTGACTTCACACCCTTGACCCCACCCATCACAATAACTGCTGGCGAGGCTGTGGGAAAACCGGCTCTCTTTCACACATTATGTGGTCTTCCCTTTCCTGGAGGATTCTGGGATAACATTTTCCTTGCCATTTCCTAGATACAGGGTCAGGATATATGACTGTTGTATCCTGGTTTCAATGTGTTCATGCTCTGCCAGTGAGTTCCTCCTAGAATGATGTAATATGGAATGTTGAGGGTCAGAGTCTACAGTTGGAGAAGGGCTGAGCAGCATGATGGCTGCTCCTGGTGGGGCTAGTCCTGGACTGAACATCTGGACATGTAACTTGTACAATAAATACTCCTGAAATACTCATACCTGTCTGGACCAAGTTACTACAATTTTATGGTGAAAAGTTGACTCAAGAACCTGCG
Organism: Calotriton arnoldi; assembly: GCA_963921515.1. Lineage (NCBI taxonomy): Eukaryota > Metazoa > Chordata > Amphibia > Caudata > Salamandridae > Calotriton > Calotriton arnoldi. The sequence continues at coordinate 625,639 of CAWUFW010000080.1, read as the reverse complement.
TCTGCTACCTCTCAAGTTCAAGTGGGAATAACACGGGTCTACTTCTGCATCTACATCTACAGCTGCATTTCATCAACCAACTGGCACACCCCAGCCCCACCAGTGACCCTGCCATTGGTCGCCCTCTACGCATCAGTGCCAGCTCCTGTCTCAACTGCAGTTCAAGAACTCCCTGAGCTGACCCTACTAAGTAGACCATCGGAGGGCTTATTCACTTCACTTGACTGCTAGTAAGGGCACCTCTCAGCTCCTATTTACCGCTAAGCATGCTATCCTTTCTGTACAAGGAAAGACTATCACCCCAATTTATGAACATTGGATACATACACTATGGCATATTTTTGGACACAAGAAACTGGCCTATGACTAACTGACAATCTAACCTCTTGCTCAGATTATATCTTACCTGAACAAAGACTTGAGGCCGGAATTGTCCCCAAACATTGTGCACCCTGGGATTAACTGACTCTCCTTTGGTCCCATGATATGACTCCTCTGTGACCTTGGAATACTGATGACATACAAATATTTTCTCATGTATGGGCTGACCCGTGTGCGGGGTAGGAACTTAGGGAGTTTGTGGGAAATGTTGGATGATTGCTGCGCCCACCGAAAGTTATAAAAGCAATACAATAAAAAACTATTGAAACTAAAAAGAACAGAAAACACATAGAAAAGAATACAGACATTAGCAATGAGAATTGGCCTCGCTTTCATTTACATAAGCAAGACCAATGGGCATTGCCAATGCTTGTTTACAGTAGTCTTCAATGTCAGTCAAGATCGATGTTGTGTCTGCCACATTTCTTCTGTAGTTTTTCTAGTGACCACTAGGTGGCACTAAAATGCAGCAAACCGGTGTTGTTTAAACATGGCTCTCTTTTAGTAGATGAAAGGCTGGGTTCAGAGCAGGAAGAATGACAAACGCACTAACAGCGAAACCAACAAGCATTTGCAATGCAATAGGTCTCGCATTCACACGATTTTGAGCTATTGGCATTGTAAATGACAATGCCTTCTATTTATGTTTTGGGTTTTAAAACATAAATACAAGGCATTGTTATTTCCAATACTAATAGCTTAAAATCGTGTGAATGTGAGACCTATTGCATTGCAAATGCTTGACAATATTGTATGATAAAATAGTGAAATACAACTTCCACAGATTGTGCCGCACTGCACCTCATATTTTTTATTTTCTTCCCACATAATTTAATTTACCCTGCCGCATAACTTGGTCTTCCATTGCTGCATAATTTCAGTAACCTTGCATATAAAGAGAAAGCGAGACAGGCATCTCAAGAGATAAAAGTTGCATTTATGTGCTGACTAAATAGCATGTCATGCATTCAAGTGTGGTCTAAAGCCGGCTAATGCATTTCTGCAACCATTGCACAGTCGTGCCCCCCCCCGTTTTGCGTGCATGTATGCTTAAATCACAAAGGCGACATGCAAGGGAAGTGGACAATTGATGTGTTTTTTTCGGTTTGTGTTTATTAAATGAGTGCAGTTGGAGGCATGAAAGGGCTCTTGGCAACAGGCGGTGAAAGCTGGGAGGCGTGATGTGGCCTCTCTTTGTTTCCGTAGTGCTGGTTGGTGACGGCGCGCTATTCTTCTGCTGCGGTTGATGGATGACCTGCTCGGAGGAGGGCAGATGTGAGGGAATGACCTGCCGACAACGAAACGTCATCTGTGTGATTGGAAGGCTTTTAAATACTGAAGTTGTGGGCCACCAATGAGACTGTGGCCACATATTACCTCTTCTTCGTAGTTCAGGAACTTGTCTTAAACAAAAACGTCACCGCTTAATAAATCATTATCCAGCTTAAGAGAGCTAGCACGCTCTTTAGAAGCAGTTTGCACCCCTCAAAAGTCTGCGGAAAGTTCTCAACACACTCCACCCATTGAAAGTGACCTTGACTTCTTATGCTTCGTTTTTGTGCCATCTTTCTTTTTATTTCGGTTAATGGGGAAATATGATCTAGGAACCTACCAATTGGGTTGCTTCAAAAATGGACTTATCATTTCTGATTCGTTTTTTTTCTCTTGTCTCTCAGACTCAGACTCAGAGAGGGGACGTGGGTGATAAATATAAATGGGGTGCGGGCGGGGCTTCCCACAACGCGCCTTGAGCTGTGTGGGCTCAGCCTGTAATGCGAGGGCTCCGCCATGAATATATGTGTCCCAGAAGATGCCGCATTGATCCGCACTCTGCGGGGAGCCCGGGGGAACAATGGGACCCAGGCCCCCCAAAACCCAGCCAATAAAGAAACCTTTCACGCTGTAATTACTTTCAGAAAGACAAATGAGTGTCAACTTCTGCGCTGAGCTCCAGGAAAATAGGCCTCTGCATTTTTTTGTAACAAAAAACAAGGCTAAGGCGTGTGTAATGCTGGAATTGGGATACGCACTCTTTCCTGTAGTAATGCCAGAATCGGAATATTTTTAATTAAAAGTAATCTCTGGGAGATGTCGGGCAAACTGTACACGTACCAAGGGCTTTAATATCAGAAAGAAGGCGGCACCATGAGCAGAAGAGTTCAGGACAGCCAGGCTACGTATTGCAGTAATACCCTCCGCTGTAACAAACAAGCGCGGCCGCGAGCGACCGCGCTAAGGCCACGCTAATTAGAAACAGATGGCCCCCTAAAGATAAGAAAATGCTTCACGACAGCCGTGAAGCAGACGACCCAGTCCAGATTGGCCGGACGAAAAGGAGAAAGGGCGGTAACGAAAAAGCATCCTTTTCAATGGGAAGCCAGCGTTTAGCATAATCGCTGACGCGACCCAATGAAAATGATGGGTGGGGCTTCAAGTCCCCTTTGAAATCTCCTCATACACAATATGTCTCGCAGAGCGAGCAGCGCATGCGCGCTGCAATGCTAGGCAAGACCTAAAAAGCTCCTGTGGGTGGGTCAGACACAGAAGGGGAGGAAAGGCACAAATATGAGCAAGACAACTAAGACTGTCCCCAAAGCCACACAATCTTGAGAAAGGATTGGCTCTTGAAGTATTTCTTTACAATGCTGTCTGTAGCGAGATCACAACAAGGGGAGGGGGCAGTGAATCTTGAAATGTCACCCGGAATCAGGGTGGTGAGGAACCACAGAGGAACCACACAAACTAGTTATAGAATTATAGAAACAGGCACATTGGTTCAGCCTCCATTGTCTCTTGTATCCATTTTATCTACTAGTTTACAGTGGGACTTCCTGACTTTAGACTCATGACATGCCACTCTTCACCTCACAAACAGGCAGTGAAACTCTCACCTGAGTACAATGTCTGGTCTGCCCTCGTGAATGATTAACACCCAAAAGGAGGGAACTAGGGCCAGCCGAGGGTGGTGGGAGGAATTAGGTGGCCCTTTTTCTCCTAGGGCCCTTGTAATCCCAGACAGAAATCAGATGGCTGTAAGGTGTGAATTAGGAGTGAAAAAACTGGGAGTAGTCCAAGTCATTCATCTTACTGAGTCAGTTTCCCAGCCCTTGGGTGAGTGACTTTTTGAGGGTGGGACAATGGAAGGAGAGGTAGAGAGAGGGGGCAGATGAGCCATTCGTACCCAAACCCAAGATTTAGCAGATGGGAGTAGTCATGGAGGAGCTGGTTGCAGTGATCCCTCCATACATTTCTCCATCATGTTTCTTAACCCTGATGAAGTCACAGTAAAGTCAGCTGCATGTTATCTTCCAAAAGGCTGGATTAACCATTAAGCAAAATAAGCATGTGCTTAGAGCATCAAGGGAAGCGGGCGCCACAGAAATTTTTAATTGGCGGATTTACCGTGGACCATGTGGTGCAAAACTGAAAATGGTGCAGCTGAACCTCTAAATAAAGTGGAAGTATACAAAAATAAACATTAATTTCCCTTACTGTAAGTTTGCTTTTATTTTGCAAAATAATATTTTATTTTACGGTTTATTACTGTTTATATTTTGAGTTAGATATATATGGGGGCACCAACATCGTTTTAAGTGCTAAGGGCCTCTAAAGGTCTTAATCCAGCCCTGTCTTCCAAAGTGCCCAAGAGGCTTTTTATATTTTGTGAACTAAAATGTGAAGGTACCAGTTCACTAGTACAAAGAAAGCACATTAAGCTGATATCTAGGACACTTATAAATGGGTGTAATTCACCAACTTTTTGCTTTTTTTTTAAAAAAAATCCACCAACTTCTCCAGCTTCATAAAATTGGTAGAGAGAGAATATTTTATTATAAAATACTGAAAAAACATATTTTTGCTGGAAATTATGCCAACAGAAGATTTGTGAAGGTGGCAACCTTTATGACCTTGTGATATCACTTTCGTGAAAAAATTATAAGATTGCACAGAACTACTAAGGCCACCCCTTATCCCTTTTTAGGGAACACTCATTTTCCAATCTTCAATCCTAAATTTACAACTGCTGTCTCAGGGAACTGTGTACATTTTCCAAAGCCCCCAAAAGCTCTTTGTATTCAACTTTGCAACACTTCTTCTCCATGAGACAATCACCATTTTGCACATTTCATCCTCAATCCCTGAAAGGGATTTGACGAACTGACAGTACAAATTCTTAGGGCCGGATTACAATAGAGGCGTTCGGGCCACCAACAGGCCGTCGGTGGTGGTACGACCGCTGCCAGCCTTTCGGTCTGACTGCCGCATTACAATGCTAGCGGTCGGACCCACAGCTGTCAGACGCAAGACCGCCGCCTCTGCCAGGATCAGAGATCCTGACGGGGCGGTGGTTGGAGCTGCGTCCTAAAATAGCAGTGGGGCCGAGGCAGGCCCCACTGTCGGGATTACAATATCCCTTTCTGACAGCCTTTTCATGGTGGGACCACCACCATGAAAAGGTTTTTGGAAAGGGATTGGGGGCCCCAAACAGGGGCCCCGGTTGTCGTAGGCCAGGTAAAGTGTCCCTGGGGGCACATGTAGTGCCCCCGCTGACCTCCGTGTACCATGTGCCATGCACGACATGGTGCATGGCACACGGTGTATGGGCGTGAAGAAGGTGCGTGCACAGCGTCAGCTCAACAATCCAATTGAGTGTATAATAGACCAACCCATCTAACTTTCTAACAGTGAGTGCAGCACAAAGGAGTTTTCTCTGTGGTCATTAACATTAATTGGCAAACTTTACCAAATAATTGAGCATAGAACTTTAGGTCATTAATGACTTTTGTATTGTTGTTTCCGTGAGCAGATACCATAGCAATATTTTTAATATTCGAAGATCACATGTAGGCTTGCAAATCTCAACTATGAGCCTCACTACAAGAGCCCATGCTTTCTCCACATTAAGTCCACCCCCTAATCATACCGAGGTACCAGTAACTCTGTGAGCAAAGTTAACAGTGATAAAAAGGTAGACACCAAGATTCCCCTCATAAATGGGAACTCGCTAATTCCTATTCTGATTCCATCAGTAATTCCTAATTTTTCTCAGAATATCATCCACAAATTTTGACTAAATCCAGGAGCAAAAATCATAATTTGAAATGTACTAGGTCCACAATAATCCAAGCACCTTGCAATTCCAATGAAGCAACAACTGAAATTACTTACTGATAACAGTATTACTTTAAAACAAAGACGTTTCATCATTTATGTATGTTTGACCACCTGTTGCTCAGTGGTAATATATTACACATTATGAGAAACAGCATGCTGTGATGGTTTTTTTTTTAAAAAGTGAAACGTTTACGTGTGCAAGAATAATAACAGCCTCAATTTAGACCTTCCGGTGAGTGTGAAAAGGAGCAGATATGAATTTTGTGCCTATTAATCTATATATAATATGTACTTGCCTGAAACACAAGTAAAACAAACCCTAGAAACATATTGCTCTATACACTATCATCACATTCAAAGTAAAACCTTTAAAAAAAATTACAACAGAAAAAAATAACACCCAGTTCATGTGTGTTCTATAAAGTACTTCTTATCAGTTACAACCGAAAATGTATCTAGCAGCATAGCAGACGTGCTTCCTTTCAGAGGATACAATTCCATGGACTAAAATAAGATCTGAGCCCTCCTCTTATACCCTTAACACAATCTACATAGTCTGCATGTTTCGGGGTTAGATGTTCAGGCAATAGTCGACTATAAGTAGAAACTCCTGCATTAAATGATTTTGAGGCCACAGTGTTTACTGCATAATTATGGATTGACATCACTTGCACAAAAATCCACCATCTTTTGCATAATTTGCAAATTTCAACAAAAACGTTTTTCCACCTCAAATAGATCAAAAGTTACTTAAACAAAACCACCACATGTGGTAATTGACAGTGGCAGAGCCGCTGCAAGCTGTGCAGTGGCAGAGCCTTTGCAAATATTAACTGTTCACCTTTTAATTGATGATGCTGCATTCGGGTATTAGATTGGTACTAATGAGGTAAAACGTTTGCCCAGATAGCATTTGTTGGAAAATTGCCCTTTCTGCAGCATTGCCCCGCCTTTTTCCTGAACCCTTTTTTTGCTGGCTATAGAACTATGCACACTTTCCCCCTGCTAATCAGTGGCAAAATGCTTGTGCTCCTCTGTTCAATATGGTCAAATTGGTATAAAAGTAATTGGCATAATTAACTTTCATATAAGTCCCTATTATATCATACTATGGTGTACCCAGGCTCTGTAAGTTAAATGTCACAAGTGTACTGCAGCACCCATTTTGTCCTCCACTACAGTGACAATGTAAAATAGGACTGCAGGCCTCCCAACAGTAGCCTGGCTGTGTAGGTTTAAACTGCAAATTCAACTAGTCAAAATACCCTCTTTTGACAGGCCTGAAACCCTCATTTTAATAATTTATAAACCACCCCTAAGTAAGACTTGCTGCCCATTAAGGTAGGGTGCCTGGTACTTAAAAGTAAAGGTTTAACATGAAAAGGAGAGTAGACATGCAAAGGTTAATGTTAAACATGTCCTTACAGAGACCTGCATCTCAAAGCTATTGCCATTGTAGCACGGTTGCTGTTCCATAGGAAAACTTTGGGATCCAATATTAAGTTTAATAAATGCTGTCTCTGCCTAGCAAACAGTTATAAGTTCGGTTTTTGGACTTTTTGAAATATTAATTACAAGTATAATTCACTGATTAAGTCAGATTTCTAAAATATATTTTGGAAAGATGACTTTTAAAAAAGCTAAGTGTGAATGAAGTGTGAACTTGCTCCCAGGACAGGTACACAAGGTCTTGTGTGTGTGGAGGTGTTGTTGTACCCTTGACAGGATGGACTGTAGGCTAAGCCCAAGGACTTGATTAACTTCAAAGAAGCCTACCCTGTCACAAGCAGATATAACTAACACCCATGCCTGCACCCTTCTTTTGTCTCCCCAGCAAGACCGGCCTCTGTCACAGTGGGCCTCTTGTTGTCATCACAGTGTCAGATACAGCCAGAGTGTCAAGACCTGCTTGAAAGGTCTGCTCGGGTTTTTAATATGAAATTGGGGCCTCTTTAAAGGAGGGAAACAGAATGGAAAAACAATTTGTGTATATTCTATGTCTGATTGCTAAAATCTTACCTTTGCCCCATCAGTCTTCTTTCTCTGATATTGTTGGGGTACAGGGACTGCCTCAGAGCCCACTTTTAGTGTGGCCGAAGACTTTGGCCATCTTGAAAATGTCCAACGTGGGTAGGGGTAGCCCCGGTATCCTTTGCCCCATTGGTTGGGCTTCCCCAGGCATCATTCTCATCCATTAGCTCATGCCAAGCATAAATGTGGCATCTTCGGGCACCCTCTTCAGGATATTCCTGGGCCTGTGGAGGATCAGAAGAGGACTGCACCTGCTGTATGAGGTCTGAGAAGAGCCTATAAGTCTGGATCTGCTCTCCCTCTTGTGCTCAGTGCAAAGAAGTGGACTCTACGGGTCATAAGGCTGACCTATTGTTCAAGCTATAGGGGCACAACAAGCTACACTACAAGAGGCATTTTCCTGCAACTGCCCAGCTGACCAGTGGCAACTGGACCTGGACTGGACTCTCCTGCTGGCCTCTGCCTGCCATCCTGTAAGTCTATAAGTGCCTAACCTGAGGTCCTGAGGGGGTTTCAGAAGTATACTTTTCTGGTGGATTGGGACTTAAAAGACTAATGTCAGAAGGTAAAATCTATGACAAGGATGAACCCGGTTAGTGTAGCCAACTCGCGGTCCATTGCGGCCAGCGTCAAATTGCACCTAGGTTCTGTTCTACCGCTACCATTGATTATCATTGGCACTGTGTGCTTCTTGGCACTATTTCTTCTTCCAACTTTAAAAAATCATGTTTCTGATTCCCCTTGTTGAAATTCTGTTAATTTGATATCATTTTTTATTTACAGTGCACTCTAGTTTTCTAATTTGTTTTGGGATTTTCATTGTTTTGCATTTCAACTTAATTACTATTATAGTACTGCATAAATACTTTACAAATTGCTTCTATGTTAAGCCAGTGCCATAACTACCACAGAGTTGAGCTTAGGTTTATTTGCTGACTTTAGTGATTCACCCTGATAATGAATGTGATTATTACTTGAGATGGGTACTTACACCACTCAACTAATAGCCCCATTTCTGACAGTATTAATATGTGCTAAGATGACAAAGAGTGAAATTATCCACCTGCATAATGTGCCATACCTTGCTACATTGTTTGCTTTTTCTTGCTATATAATTAGCCAACCCTGCTGTATAAAATGTTCCTCCATTGCTGCATAATTCCAGTGACCCTACTTATAAGTGCTAACATGTCATAATCTAAATCACATGTAACATTTTGTGGCATGATCATTTTTGATTAAATCACGGCAATTCTCAGCACTTTTTTGAGAATTGCCGTGCGGGCCCGCAATATGATGTGTAACCCGTGAAAAGTTTTTCCCTTTTTATGCATGAGTTTTTATCTAATATATGTGTCTCAAATATCGTGTATTTATGACCAATGTTAACGAATTGTACCATGATTATATATTTGTCTTTTTAAATGATCGTGTCTGATGTGCTTTTATGGATATGGTTTTATCCGAAAAAAAGTATTTTTGAATTTAATTGAATTTGATTAAATCAAAGTAACAAGGTGGAGTTCTAATAACATACACATTACAGTACTGTGAATAAAATAACGTTCTCTGGAAAGATAATAAATCAAACTTCTTTTCAAACTTACTTATAGTAGATTTGGTGCATTTCTTGTAATCAGTTAGGGAGCTCAATTGATAATTAAATAACCCAGTGGAAAAAATATGGGCCATTAAGAGTCCATTCCTAATGGCCTATTAAGAAATTAAATATCTCACTCTGTAATACCAAGTTCAATTCCCCAAGTAATTCCTTATTTTCACATGAAGATTTTCTGTTTTCAGCTCCTGAAATCTCTGCGTGAAAGTAAAGCGATCCACTGTGTTCCCACAGATCTCCAAACACCGATGAGGCCAATAACAGCTGTCCACTGCTCCACTGGAATTAGGAGGCCACTCGTAATGAGGGCCTCCTCATCATTAACCATAGTTTACAACAGGAGCTCTGACTGATGAGGCTTCCCATGTCTTGCTAGTCATCTAACGCTAGATCAGTGATTAGAATGAACTGGGAAGCGACTATTATCAATTGAGTGTAAATCACACTCACTCTTCTTTGTTTTGCATCTTGATTTGCCAACCGCCATAAACCAATGGGAAAATAGAGCATAAAATGGGCAGAATAACATGTGTAAACATTACTTGCTCCTCTTGTTTCCCAAGGCCGGAGGTAAAGTACTTCAGATTTAAATGGGATGCCATATGTGCCCCAGGTACAGCACATAAATGGGTTCTATCCTGCAGGAGTAAAAAATGGCATGCTTACTTGCAAGATCGCATTATCGGATTGAACACTCCTGTACAGCCAGATATCAATGAAATCACCCATTAAGGAGATGGATTGTTAGGAATACATAGATCCCATTATTAAACTCAAGACCTGCCATTTTTACATGATCTAGCATAACTACTCTTAAACGTATAAGCCTTCTTGGCGTTAATTGTGGTCCACAGTGCCCTGTGGAAACCTCATCTATTGGGGCCTACCACTCTTTAATGTAAACACTAGTGATGCCAGGCGAAGAATCCTATTGGCTTGAAATTCATGCTGGAAGGTGCTTCTCTCCAGTGCTGTGGATGGGCAGCAGACAGACTGGATTTGGATACAGACATGTCCCAAGCAAATCCAAATTTTAGCCAACTGTACTTTGTATGCTGGTCTGTTTGAGTCCATATTTCAAACATTAAACCCAAAACTGCTGGTTCTAGACTGTGATAAGTGTTGCTCAAGTTAGACCTTGGCAGATATAAATAACACACAATAACAGAATCAGACATAATGTGGAGAAAGCAAGTGTAAGCTTGCTAAAAAAGAAAAAACTGGTTTCAGGGGTACAAATTAGTCAGGTGTAACTTGGGTGTTTACCCCCTGTTAGTGCTCAGGACCTGGACATCCTATATTTAGCTCTAATGCTGAGTACTAAGAACGTGGCCTCCATGTCTAGGTATGAGTGACCGGGGAACCCTAGTTGCTTTCACATGGGGCTTCCCTGCTACGTCATACAACCCCAATAAACCTTTACTTCTGCCCTAAGGGCCTCGTGTGTCAGATTGCTCCTGATGTCAGAAATTGGCAGATGATGCTGCTCACCAAGAAATAAGAGGCATGCTCTGCCACTTTGGGGACCATGACTCAGATTGTAGAGCCCAGATTTTCACAGGAGAGGAAATATGGGAATGCGATAATCTCCCTTTCCAATGGTACCTATCCCAAATGACTCCTTGTGCGATCTCCAAGCAGCAATCCACCCACTGTACACAACAACAATAAATGGGGGTGCCCTTGGCATTGGGGCAGATTCCCTCTAGGGCAAAAGTTACCATCAGAATTTTCACACCGCTCAAAGGTGCTAAAGCGAATTTCATCATTTATTAAACAGAATCCATTTTTAAAATAAAAGTGCTGAAGTTTATGCTAATTAATTCACATATTGTGAATGCAATTTGTAGTAGGTAATCACACTTAGGCAATATAAACATCCAAAAGAAAGTATAATGTGCTGATCTAAGTTAACCTAACTGTTGACGCCATATTAATCAGAATTTATATATTAGCATTGAAGGCCTGTTTTTCATGTTGAACTGATGCTTTGCACAAGATGTTTTTCTCGTTCACTGCAGATGCTGTAACTTTCCAGAAGCCTTCTGTTAGTTAGTGAATAGGCATTTGTTATGTATTAGGCAACTGACTGTGAGGTTTTCACCGGGAGGAGAGGAGACAACAGGATGGATGATTCATGGGAAGAACTGTCTGAACCACAAAATGTGGACAAAGTATCTTTTCAAGGACTTGTGTCTGTGGCTCATTGTAAAGACGTGAGAAACTGGGGAGTTTACCAATTCTTACATGTCTACTGAAATCTTATTGGATGCCGTGAACAGAGAATGTGAAACTTATTTCAATTTACTATTTTTTGTGTTTAATTAAGTGGGTGTTCCTAGTGTAGGAGAGGCTTCTCTCACTCGCATTTCTGGAGATCCATCCCAGGGTTTCTTCAAATCATATCTTTCTTTAGAAGACATCACTTTGAGCCTATTCCTTGTATTATTAGATGTCTGTTCTGAGAATACCTTCCAGCTTAACATTATCTTTTATTTGAAGCGCAAAGTCTTTATGCTTATGCATTTATTGTCTCATCAGAACTCTTTATTTAGTTTTCTGAACTGACACCTTATTCTATTCCATTCTAAAATAATTTAGTTTAGGGAAATTTCTTTATGGAACACGCTTGCTGTTTTATTTCAATGTTAACTGTCATATTTATCAATACTCTATTTTTCCTTATATTGAAATATTGATTACTGGATTAAACTCATTTCTAATTATGATGTTTAAAAGACTAATGCTTATTGAATAAATAATGAAACTTAAGAATTGATGAATAAAAACTTTTAACTCATAAATTATCTTTATTGTATGTACTAAAGCCTTTAATAATTTTATCATTTATATGGACTTGGTGTAGATGATTGCTCCTTTTAACTTCTCCTTGTCGATGAACAAAGGTACATATGACCAATGGCGGGAATTATTTAATGATTACACCCGAAGATTGAGATTTTTAAAAAAACGCTCTCAAGTGGTAGCAAGAGGATGGTTTATGTCACAGGAGAGAAGGAGCTGAAATAAACTGCCCAAGTTTAGAATTGCCCATGTCCTGTAAGTCCAAAGCCCGAACTTGAAGACTAAAGGAGCTTCTGAAAGCGATTGCAGTGGTGGAGGTGCGAGTATTAATAGGGTTATGTCTTTATTGAGAGTTCGCCATTGTGTTGAAGCTTTATGTCTTGTGTGTTTGGTAAAGTTGATAGATTAGTTGTGTCTATGTGGTTGATGTTGAGCAGTTGCAGCTGTTATCAGACGTCTGAGTAGGTGATTCTTGCAGCAGAACATGTAATGCTAAAAAGATGTCAAACGTTCTATCCAGCTACATTGCTACCTTTACCTGAAAATGAAACTGATGAAGATGAGGTTGAACATAACTGCCTTGATCTTACGGATTTCTGCACTAAGCCAAGACCAGACATTAAAGATGAACCTCTCAACGAGCCTGACTATGTAATTTTTTGTGGACGGCTCATGTTTAAGAGGGGACTTTTAGAGCAGCTTATGCTGTTTGCACAACTCAGGAAGTAGTCGAAGCCTTGTGGTGTTCCCTCTGCACAAGTTGCAGAATTTATTGCCCTTACACGAGCTTGCAATCTTTCAGCTCAATTGCGAGTGACTATATTTACAGATAGTCAGTATGGCTTTGGTGTGGTCCATGACTTTGAGCAGTTGTGGTCACAGAGGGGATTCATGACTTCATCTGGATCAACAATCAGAAATGGGGAATACGTGATGAAACTGTTCGAAGTTGCTTGGTATTGTGCAATTTTAGCATCCACATTTAATGGAGAATATACAAATGAATCTGATGAGGACACCACATTTTCAATGCTGTTGTCAGTAGCCGACACATGAGAAGAAATCAAGAGATTGCAGGAAGAAGTTTCTGAGGCAGAACATCAAGGATGGATAAGAGCTGGGTGTGTTAACAATGAAAATTATATTTGGGTTTCAGCAAATGGAAGACCAGTATTGCCAGATAGTCTGTTGTTCCCCATGGAACAACATTTCCATGGCCCTGCACACATTGGGAGAGACGCAATCAGTAGATTGTTCAGGCAGAATTGGTTAAATCTCCGATTTCAAGTTTTAGTTCAAGAGCTATGCCATAGGTGTGTGGCATGTCAGCAGATGAATGTCGGGAGGAGAACCCCTATAACATTAAACCATATAGGAAGATCAGGAGGACCCTTTAACATGATGCAGTTGGATTTTATTGAAATGCCTGTTTATAACAGGCTGAGATATATCCTAGTTATAGTGTGCATTTTCTCCCAATGGGTGGAAGCCTACCTAACACGGAGAAATGACAGTCTCACTGTAGCCAAACTGCTGCTACGAGAACTCATTCCACAGTTTGGATTTCCAGTTTCTTTGGAGTCAGACTGAGGGACGCACTTTAAAAATGAGTTCCTTTGAATGCTGTGTGTAGCACTTCAAGTGGAACAGAGATTGCATTGTAGCTGTCGTCCAGAAGCTTCAGGTATAGTTGAACAGCTAAATGGGACACTGAAATCAGGTGTGGCCAAAGTCTATGCATCTACCTCATTGAAATAGCCAGATGCTTTACCATTAGAGCTGATGGGTCTCCCAAGCACTCCGGACATGAGGACTGGATTATCGCCCCATGAGATACTCATGGGACGTGCCTGCTGAGCCTGCAAATGCGCTTGTGAACATCACTGATGACATGATACTTGACTACTGCAAAAGGTTAGCTGATGTGGTGCCTTCTTTTGCTAATGAGCTTGGAACTGCTACTGCCACACCGAATCAGGAGCAGTGCCAAGATCTTAACCCTGGTGACTGGGTTTTGATCAAAAAGCTCATTCAAAAATCCTGCCTGGAGCCAAGGTGGAATGGCCCCAACTAGGTGATCCTGATCACCAACACTGCTGTGAAATATGCTAGGATAACTAATTTGGTGCATGCTTCTCACACCCAGAGAGTGAGGTGTCTGCTTGATAAAGTGGTGATCTTTGAGGCAAGTCCCACGCCTCCTGTGTCCATACGTCCTGAAGGATCAGAGGGGGGTGAAATACAGCAGAATTCCTCACCTGTACAAGTTCCCGAAGTCTCACAAAGTGGTGTGGAAATATACACTAAAAATAGAGAACTGAGAGCTGAAAGTAGAGGAGCTGTTGAATTGTCACCAGAGCAAACAAATGATCCTGGTGACATTGTGAGCTGCAACATTTTCCAAATACCTAGGCTAAACCTGGGAATGATATTGTCCTTGGATACCTGCGACTCCTCGCAACATTAATAAAAGGAAACTCAGTTGACACTCTGGCTCTCCATGTTCCTTGTCAAGGTCCTTTTCTCAGGCTGTCTTTCTCTGTCACTAGTACAGTGTCATATCTATTCTCAAACTAACAAACCATGTGAATGTACCTGCAAGGAAACGACAAACAAGCAGAAAATGGAAAACAGTATTTTATGCAGAAAGAAATACGAGCCTTGTCATGGCAATTTAACGTATTAAATCAATGGTAAACAGTCAATACAGTACACATTTAACCACAAATGAAAGAAAAAATGTCAGTGCATTAGATTCATGTTACACGTGCATACAGATAAAATAACTTGAGCACATGTGTAAATGTGACTAAGAACTACATTAGAAATGCAAATATGAAACATTAGTGTGCACATTACATAAATCCTTTTAATTTCTAAAGTAGCTACATTTTAATAGTGTGAGGATGGTTTTATTCAACCACCTAAACAATAAATGTCATTTAATAAGGTTAAGGCACACAGTATGTATATGAGTCTCTAATCCTACAGTTCATGCACTTCAATAATGATGTCAAGTGCAACACTTTGCATTAATGTCCTTAGGACACACACAGTACATCTACTAAGTGAACGTATATATTGCGTATTTGTGATGTGTAATGTTGGAGCCAAAATTGCGCAGCTCCAATGCCCCCCCCCTCTGATGGCGAATCAAGCCATCACATCAAGATAAGTATCTCTTATCAGATGGAGAAATCACAATCTAGTTCTTTTCATCATCTTTCTTCTGGATTCCTCCAAAAACTTCATGTCATCATAGTATTTGCTTTGTCTATTTTCTAATTCTATGTCTGCTCTTTCTCTTCACCCCCTTTTCACTTGTGCACATTGGTAGCCTTTATAAATAACAAACAGGGTTAATCCACAGAGAGGAATTATCACGAAGGGTCTCAAAATGCTTCCAACAATTGAAATCCCTAAGTTTCCAAACCATCTGCCTACAACAGAAAATCCATTCCCTATTGCTTCCCATGCACCAGGTGCATCCAACTCTTTCAAAAGTCAGTAATGCTCTTAATATATCTCTTCAAGTCCTTACTCTTGTCAGGAATGTAAGTACAACATTGTTGAACATTGATCATCCGACAGACTCCGCCCTCCTTTGCAAGGAGAACATCTAATGTAAGTTTATTCTGCAAAACCATTGACATAATCGCTACCATCTATGGGGCAGATTTACAAGAAACTGACCCATCTGTACAGATGCGTCAGTTTCCCTGCGCCTCCATTGAAACCCTTGCGCCACCTGGTTGCGCCATATTTACAATACAGCGCACCATGGTGCAAGGATTGCCAGATACGTCAGAAATTCTGACGCATCTGTTGGCGCAAAAGTGACGCATTGCTGGAGTTGCTCATGAAAGTAGCGCAACTCCAGCAATGCGCCACAACAGATAGGTGAGTCCCATTCAAAAAGCCCTGCGTCATTCCTTACACCTGATCTGAGCAGGCATAGGGATTGTGATGCAGTGAAGGCATAGAGTGACTCAGTGAAATGTTGTAAATTTCACTGCGTCAGTTCTACATGGCTTTTTGCGTGGGAATGGCCACCCTGCATACATTATACCTGACGCAGGTATAATGTCGCGCAGGGCTTTACAAGGTGATGCATCTCCCTAGATGCGTCACGTTGCAAATTGGCCGCAACGTGGTGCATTGTTTACACCGCCACTGCGTCACAAAAAGTGACGCAACGGCGACGCAAAAGTGTTGCAAGGGGCTTGTAAATCTGCCCCCCAGTATCTACAACTTAAAACCCTCCAGCTGTACTCGTAAACAACTTATTAACTATGGTGGAAAGCTTTCTAATCTTATGCAAATTCAGTATCACCCCTACAGATTGTATTATGGCACCAAAGATGTCTCTCAAACTTTCACTAGCACTGTCACATTTCTTAGTTCTCACATGTTCTTCCCCTTTTGGGTCATCAAGATGTCCCACATGATAGATTTTTGGAAAAACTATCCCCATGTAACATGTTCCAAACCATCTCCTTGGTAACCTATAATAAGCATTCTTCCTATTCATATAGTAGACTCCTAGAATAACAGGATCTGCTCCATCTAAATGTAATTCCCATCGGTTTCAAAAGTGTGGTCGCATTCACTCCTACCTACAAAATAAGTATCTAAATTAGATTTTCTACTATATACACACAGTTTCCCCTGCAGTTGCCAATCTAATGCTAATGTGGCTGCATTCCCAGTTACCTTATGCTCAAGCTCTTTTTTAGCCCAAGTTGGTGCATTCATATGATTTGTTGCCCTAGCCGTAATAATTCTTCTCCTATCTTCTGCTGAGTCTATACATTTTTTCTCAACACCTGTTAATATACAAGTCATATTGTGTCTATAGGCATAAGCAGTTTCTAGTGTTATGGTGGGTTTATTGAAATGTCCAACTATATGCATTGTTCTAGCATCAGGTTGACAGTTAAATATTTCAGCAAGGGAATTTTTGAAAAGACTAAGTCATATTTTGAATTATAATATTGGAGATGTCCCTTTCCATAGAAAAGAGTCATCGACAAACTACAAGACACACCATAAGTCAGAGGAATATGATGATATGTAATATCCTCTGCTGTAAAGACAGGCTACTGCATGTACACATAACAGTCCCTAGCATCCATAGTGTCAACATAATCATAAAGGAATTTGAAATAAACATTCAATGTATAGTCTCCTCTAGATGAATCTACATGTAAGTCTTTCTCATCTATTGAAGGTAAAGTACTGTCAGTAGGAAGTGGTATTTGAGGGGCACTTGTAGATCTAAACTCCTCTACTTGGGAAGGAGTTGGTAAGCTCAACATTACAAGCAAAGCAAGTAATACCAATGTCACAACAACTAATACGCCTGCACATAAGCATCTACGTCTACCAGTATTATTACAAGGCTCCATGATTTCTCTAAGGTCATATTGTTTGGGTGGAAGATCGCAACACAATCTTCTTGGTGAGTTTCCACTTGTGTAAACAGCAAAACAAAGTTTAAGTGCCTTTTCAGCAATATATGTTGAAAGGATCTTCGTGAGACTTCCTTAGCCCTACTTCGTGTTCTTCTAAATGACAGCCTTATGCTCCTTCAGCAGACTCAGGCCTCTGTACTCTTCTTAGTAGGTTGGGCAAAATCTATTGAGTTGACTCAGTCTATTTAGTGGCAATACGATTTCAAAGCTCAATTCAGCCACAAAATTCAGTTCAAGGAGGAGGCTCAGTTGAATGCAAATTGTTATAGCAAAATGTCCAGATTTCTCTCTCCCAGTCATTGGCAGCCAGATATGTCCATTCAGGTGAGGAGTACCTTAGACAGGGTACTCTAGCTCTCTTTGATCTCCTTACTGCTGGCCCTTCTTCATCATTGTTACTTAGGCCAGATCTTTCAATATCTTCTGGGATAGTGTAAAGCACCCGCACTTCAGGCAAACTGTGTGTCCTTCTCTCCTGTCTTCTTGGCCACCAGTCTCCATGGATAACTTGTGCTTCTGTTGTACCAGGCCCTTCACCAGGGTTGAATCTGGCACAGTCAACACTACAGGATGAGAACCTCCAGCACCGACTTCAACTGTTGACTCTCTCCGGCCTCCCTCAGGCCAAACAAGTGCTGTCCCAGCTCCTTGCTGGTCCCTAACAGGTTGACTAACCTGCTCCCTTTGTCTCACTGTAACCACCAGCACTTCAGGGAGAAGTGCTGTTATCTAATCAATGGGACAAGGGTCTCTGCGAGCATGGGTGGCATGTCCCCAGTTGGAGAGACCTCCACACTTCACAGCTGTTGTAGTGACCAGGATAACTTGGTAAGGACCTTGCCACCAAGGTTCCAAGCACGACTTGTGCATGTGTTTCTTCACCATAACCCAGTCACCGGGACTGAGGTCATGGCACTGCACCTGTTGAGGTGGGGCTGTAGTCTCTCCAACCTGATGAGACACAGAATGCACCACATCAGCCAGTCCTTTGCAGTAATCAAGAATCATGTCATCTGTAATGTTCACAAGCGTATTCACAGGCACAGCTGGCAGTCTTATTCGTCTGCCCATGATTTTTTCTCATGTGGATACAATCCTGTTCTCCTATCCGGAGTACTGCGTAGGCTCATCAACACAAAAGGCAAAGCATCAGCATCAGGCCATTTCAAGGATGTCAAGGCACACACTTTAGTCAAAAATTCAATCATAGGGCTAGTGTTCCTTGGTAAAACTAGAGAGTAAAGGAGGCACGAATTCCCAAAGTGTAGAGGGTGCCTCTACTGGGGTATTGGGAGTGGACAGTCAATGAGACTGTTTATGTTGCCCTCACACATCCCCTAGAGCAGTGGTTCCCAAACTTTTTTGACCCCCGGCTCCCTTGAGCTATTGGCCGTTGGCCGTGGCTCCCTATTATGTTACTTTTTTTTGGCAAGTGGGGGGATGTAAGCACAGCCTCAGGGGTACTTTCATTTTTCTCCCTGAAAATAATTGGGATGAAGCCGATGAAGGTATTAAAATCATGGAGTCTGTGAAATTGTGTCAATGGTAGGCTATGATGTGCGTGACAGGTCGCGGTAAGACCTTTTAGATAGTACTTGCATGTAGTCATTTGACTCACAAATGAGTTTTGAAGAACTATTGCTTTTACACCAGACTTTGCATGTATGTGTTCATGCGTGTGTGGTGCTCTGTCACTAACGTTGAACTATGCAACAAACTGCATTGTTTGCAAAGATGGGGGAAATATGGCATCCCGGCTGAATAGTGTGCTGGTGCAGGTTGTATGATGAGGCATGTGAAATTCTGGAAGAATGGAATGTAGTGGTGGTAATAACAAAAGGGATCCAATTGGAGGTGCCATGCAAATCCTACAGATAAATATGAAAGTCCAGACTTTACTAGTGTGGCTTTCTTGGGTACTAGTAAGACTGCCAGCATGAGCACTGATACTAGAACCACAGCTAGGAACGACAATATTGCCGAAAAACTATCCACGGCCTTGCCACCCTCTTCTCACACTTTGAGGCCATTAGATGAGCTAGCCACAATTAAATAAGTCACTTATGCTGCTTTCCAGAGTAGCATGTGAAAACAGACTGTAGGAGTAGCACATGGAAACAGACCACAGAAACAAACTTTACAAAAGCATATTGCAAAACAGACTACCAAAATCTCCATATTATGTTAACATCTCCCACAAAAATGAATCCTTGCCCCTCAAATGCATGTTGATTTTTCAGAGAAGCCGGTTTATGTACGGCCCAGATTTTGGCAGAATTTATTTCGAAGACTCTGCAAAAGATATTTGAACAGATTACATTTTCACATGGGGCAAACACTGGTCTTTACAGCCGTGCCTCACTATGGAAAGGTTGGTGTCCTTAAAATAGGTTTCTGGAACATTCAGCATGCTGCGTGGAAGCGGGGGCCCAACTAAACATCTGTTTATCTATTGAGGAATGCATGCAAGCACATACATAAGAGTATGTGACATCTGAACACAAAAGCAGGAAAAAGCAAAAAGCATCAGCGTTTTTAATGGTTTGTTCTTGTGTTATTTAATTGCCGAAACTTCATAGAATTCTCAGCTCACAAAAATACAGGTCAAGAGTGCACTGCTGTACACTGAAGGCTTCCGGTTCCCAATCTGTGTGCTTGGTGCACGGCGCCCCTGGCTACTTTTCATGGCGCACTGGGGTGCCACGGCGCACAGATTGGGAACCACTGCCCTAGAGGATGTCATGCTTCATCATTGGGCGATGCGCCTCGTTGGGCCAGCGCTGCAATGCCCAATGGGTCCCCCGAAGGGTCGCTTTAGCAGAGATCTTTTTCGAGGCTGCCGTATAGATGAGTGCAAGTGAGGGGGGTTGTGACGTGGGGTGTAGTGTGTAAGGTTAAAACTGGTAAGGGAGATTCCTAACGCAAAGTTTTATTGACAGGAATACCCTTCCAGGGATAAAAAACCTATTGTAGGTTGGGGCTACCTTTGGGTTTCAAAGGAAACCGGGTAGTCAACAAGTGTGCGAACAGGTAAGAGAACTACACTTACTGTCTCAAGAGTGGGACCTAGTGGTGGTCACCCCTCAATAGATGTGTCAACATGTTTCGCGCCTGTGTTGGTCATAAGGACCCGGGGCCCTTCATCAGGACAAAAAACATAAAAACATATATTGGATAAACTACCCCAACTGAGCGGTGCCTGTTCGTGCTACCTACTGTGTGTGTGTGTTGTGTTGTTCCAGGTCCGACCTGTAGGGAGAAAGAAAGCATAGTAGTCAAAATATTAAAGGCGCTTCTAGAGCGGTTGTTGTTCCAACAGTGAAATCCCATGGTCGAAAGACTCTCCCATAGTACCCCAATCGTGTGTAGTATTGACTATAGGTGGGAGTATAAAAACAAAATTATGTACAAGTGAATTAAAACATGATTAGCAGTGAGACTCAGAATGATGGTCATTGTATGGAACCCACGGGAGTGAGTAGGCATAGTGCAGCCCATAGAGGACACTGATGCTGTTGTCTGGAGCTTGCAATCTATATGTATCTTGTTGGAAAGGTATCAAGGAAATCTAAAAAATATATCACTGCTGACTCAAGTGTTACCATCTGTATAGTTTTTTGTAGAGTCTAGCTGATTGGGATATCTCATATATATACTTCAGACACGAGCTCCAAACAATGTTTCAAGATGGTATACGTTACTCGTATTTAGCATAAAATCCTGGTTGTTTTAGATATCCATGGTCAATGCCATATCCAATCTTACCCCATGTGGGGATTCTCGATGGAATGTTATGACGGTATTGTTGTTGCATGAGGCATACATCGTAATCGTACAGTGCAATGTTGCAGTGGGGGCAAACATGGACATATATACATGGACATACAAACACAGAACTGGTGCCTCCTCAATATATGCATGATAATAGCTGCAGAGGCTGTTGGTGAATGATATAGTTATGTCAAGTTATCACCATGGTTGTGCGCCCAAACACACCGTGTTCGCAAAACAATATCAGATGTCATTAATCATAGTGCGAAAAAGGATGGTCCCAAAAAGGAGTCCGGAGTATCGAGCTTACCTAAAGTTCGGCAGACTCCAGCATCATCTGGTGACGTGGAGGTGCCGCATGATACGCGTGCTACCTGAAAGTATTTATATAGTTTACAACACGTCAGTAATTATATCCGACAGAGGAGCATGTTGGTCGGTGTAGAGGCTGACTTGGTCTGTACTCACGGTTTCGGTGTGCGGCCAGATCGACAGCACCTACCCTCCTCCGAGTCCCACCACTGAACTCTCTCCCATTGAAATAGAACTTACATCTACTGATGCCTTAGGCACATCAGAATTCCCACCGGTATGTGCATTACTCACTCCTCCAGCTTGGGTCACATTGTGTGGGGGTGGACGGTTTAACAATAATTTGTTTATAAATTCTTCACTTGAATCAGTATCACTATACTCAGCTGCACTCTCCGCCTCATCTGTCTCTTTCTTCTTTATCCTTTCATTTACCTTTCCCTTCTTACTCACTCGTTAATGCAGGGTACATTCTAGCTCCCTCGATCATGTCAGTTCTCCATGTTTTCTGTTTGCATCCCATCTAGCATCTGCACAAGTGTGTATGGCTTTCTTGACCCTTCCTTGAAATCTCTCTTAGGTGAGCTGTATGTTCCCAGGCATTAAGTGCTTCATATTGTGTAGGGCTAAGAGGCGGTTTCATGTCATACAAGGTTGTCCTTAAATGCTCAATGATTCTCAACTTCAATGTGCCATAACGGGGATACGTCAAAGGACCATCCTTCTCAGTGATCTTAGGCCAATGTTCAAGCCAAATACACTTATGAAGACCCACAATTCTTGCCATATAATGTCCTGGCGTATTTTCAGATGGTGCCTCTTCCCCCTTTCTAACAGGTACAGTCACATCTCCCCTCTTTAGACTTTGTAATGCTTTGAAGAATTTAATTTTCGATCAAAAATATGAAAAATTCACAAATGACTTTCTGTTTAAACCAGGAAATGATTCTTAACCCACAATTCTCTGATCGGCAACCAGAACCAATAGCAGTGCGACTATCTTATGACAAAGCCAACCAATACCAATGCGGTTCTACACCAACCGACCAATACCAGCGCGGCACTTTGTGATGTCAATCTCACCCCTTGTAGCGGCTCACCTTCCTTTACAATTCTTCATGAACACACACTCAACAATTTACGTGCAAAACAAACGCAAAGTAATTTCAACAACTAACTTTGTCTGCTCCTCTAAAGAAATCAAAGTGTTCCATCACACAAGAAATGGTCTGAAATATCACTTTCCGACCTGCCCTGACATTCAGTTCAAAAGAAACCTCGACCAGCGGGGTCTCACTCGGATTGATACAGTTCCTCCCTGTGCACTGAGATTCACTATACTAACCACACCGCACAATCACGCAAACATAAAGTCCATATCCTAATAATGCTGTCAATGACATCTCACGACTAGCACCACAACACAGCAGACAACTACACGACAGTGTCTTTTCCACTGATAACTTATCTATCCCGGGATTTTATTCCACGTCGGACCCGATAACCACTTCAACTTCTCTGCATTAAGCGCCACATTCACGCAACAACTTAAAATATCTCCGCAGAACACCACACAATCACTGCAAAACATCGCAAGCTAAGCATAAGCAATTGCAACGCGCAACCCTATTAATACTCACACCTCGGCTGCTACAACTCGTTCCCAAACCTCTGGAACTCCATCAATCCTTTGCTCCGGAGGATTGGCGCAAACCATGGGCTTTGGGGGTTTGGACTGGGTCTGGTCAATTTCTGAATGAGACACTCTAACTCCCTCACTTCAGTGACGAACCATCCGACGATCAAGCGCTTGGCCAACTCTCTTACCATTTGTTATCCGATAGACCTTTTTCGCCAACTGAGAGGTAAAGGGAGTTAGCATTTAATCAAACAAATTTAATTTACAGTGTAGCCCTTTTGGCCACACAGTAAGGACCAGGAATCAGTGACTGGAGTTAAGAAGATTTATTACAAGTTAGCAGTCAGGTTAAGGTAAATGAATCTCAATACCATGCTGTAAAGATACAGAATAACAACTGGATAATCCAACCTCCTAAAGAAGCTCAGGCGTACCAGTATAAGGCAAACACAAAGTTCAGTCACAGCAATATAGAAAATACCAAAATTTGATGCTCAGAGAAGAGTTTCTGATCCTCTCTTCTATACATCAGTATGGTATAAAATCATCCAATTTAAATTCCAAACTAATGTAGATGGTTAAATTTAAAGGGATCTCAGAAGTAAAGGAGATGCAGAAAAATAGGAAAATGCAGGGAAATGTAGGAAGGTGTCAGCATTTCAGAAGCTCGCCAAGAGTCTTCTAGGGTTAGGAGTATAAATGTTAGCCTAAGCCACACTCAACAACAAAAGAATCAAAGGGAATAAGTTTAGAGGTCTACACCTCTCAAAGTCCAAAAGGAAGTTCTTCTGATATCAGACAGTGTGACCACCAGTTTTTACCAGAAGAGTCTCCAAAGTAACACCCCTCTGTTCGCATCATCAGGGATTCCATTGCCTTTTCCATTTTCACGTGTGAGCTGCAACATTTACCAAATATCCCAGGCCAAACCTGGGAATGATATTGTCCTTGGATACCTGCGACTCCTCGCAACATTAATAAAAGGAAACTCAGTTGACACTCTGGCTCTCCATGTTCCTTGTCAAGGTCCTTTTCTCAGGCTGTCTCTCTCTTATCACTAGTACAGTGTTGTATCTATTCTCAAACTAACAAACCATGTGAATGTACCTGCAAGGAAAAAACATGCAAGCAGAAAATGGAAAACAATATTTTATGCAGAAAGAAATACGGGCCTAGTCATGTCAATTTAATATATTAAATCAATGTTGCACATTCAATATACGTGTGCACATTTAACCACAAATTAATGGAAAATGTCAGTAGATTAGATTCATGTTACACATTGCATACACATAAAATAACTTAAGTGCATGTGAATAAATGTGACTAAGAACTACATTATATAGGGGGCGTGGCTTGGAGCCAACCGCAATGGCCGCACATTAGAGGAGCTCCGCGCTCGTAAACGTAGAAAGCCCGAAATCCGCAGCGAAATCCATCCTTGGAGGCAGAGAAAACGTGGAGGAAACAATCGTCACCCTGTGAAGATGATCTACGAGGCTGGAATCCCGGGGCATACCGAGTAAACGGAGCGGGAATGGCGGCCAGCTGAAACGCGCTCGGAAGCTGGGTGTGGAGAGAAAAGCGACTGGGCAAGCCGATGGTGGAGGGCTTCACCCGGTGGAGAGCTGGAACTCTACAAGAACCTTGGCCATCGGTCTTCTCCTGCGGCAGGCTCCGGATTCATGCCTTGGGACCTGGCTGAGGCGGAAACAGCGGGAAGCCGGCAGAAAACGTGCCGGAGGCCCGGTTGCGGCCTGAAGGTAATTTGCCCTCCCAAGCAGTTCCGGAGCGTAGCTGTCCCCGGACCGCGATGGAGGTAGGGCGCTGAGACAAACGTAGGCCCCAGAGGAGGAGAATACTACCCGCAAAGGCAGCGTTTGGGGATTGACACCGAACACGTTGCGGTGCCCTGCGGGAGTGTCGAGGCCCAAACAGAGCGTAGCACACGGGCCGACCTGGACATTAATTACCGTGTGGACCCAAACGGGTAAAAAGCAAAGCTGCTGCGCCTAGTGTGTGAGACCGGCAACAGGAAGAGGATTCACCCGGGGCCTTGTGCAGGTGGAGTGAGGAGGGCCCGAGCAGGCACCTGGGCAAACGAAACGAAGCAGGCGCCATTTTGGACCACTCGGTGATTGGAGCCATCCTGGGCGGTGCGGGTGACTGACGGGGAGAGGAGGAGAGAGGGGTATGAGCTGAGCGTACACGCGGGCGGACGGCCCCCCTCCCCACGGTTGGCCTGCGTAGTCGGCGAGACCCGCATAAGGCTGAAAGGACAGCCGGATTGGATGTGATTAGAGTGGGCCACGGAGCATAGGACCGTCGTGGACCCGGCAAACAACTCGTTGGTCGTACCACATAGCTAAGTGTGACAACAGGGCCACAAAATATAGGAGCAGGTCAGGCAACTGACGAGCGATAAAGAGGCAAATTGAGCGAAACCCCAGTGGAACAGTGGGGCCTCCCCAACTCGAATTGGGACCAGACTGCAGCAAAGTTGTTGGATACAGTGGAAAAACGCACCGGTAGATAGGGACCGACTGGTGGGAAGTCCCCGGCCTTCAGCTCCCCAGGGAAAGACAGTAAGCACCAGAGTGTGGAGTGGGACTCAGCGCTGGTCTAGAAGGGAAGGAAACAGCAATGAAACCAAAGGGGCCTCCCATGACTCAATCTAATAAAATGGATAAGTATGCTGTGCCAAAACCTGGGACAGGCGACACAGGGGCCCAAGAGGAAAAACCAGGAGGGTCGGAGTCCTCATTGGCGGCCAGAATGGCGGCAATCACAGACCTAAAGGGAGCGCTGGAGCCCAAAATCGACACCGTAATGGTAGAGGTGAATCTCTTGAGGGCTGATTTTAGGAAAATCTCGGAGAAAGTGACAACAGCGGAAGGAAATATCGTCCAGCTGCAAGACACTACGAAAGGTCTCAAGGACCAAGTGAGGCTCTCAGACAACAACAAGATGCCCTAGCAGCAAAACTTGAGGACCAGGAAGGAAGGGCGCGATGCAACAACCTACGTGTGGTAGGGGTACCGGAGGGAATGGAAGGGCCAAGTGTGGAGCTCTTCCTGGAAGAACTAATCACACAACATCTGTGCCCCAAAAGGATGTCGAACTTTTTCACTATCGAACGGGCTCATAGGAACCCCGGGCCCGAGACCCAGACCAGGGGCTCCGCCTAGAACAATCATCGCCAAGGTCCTTAACTTTCGGGAGAGAGAAGTAATCCTGCAAACAGCCAGAAAACATGGTGACTTACATCATGAAAATGCAACGATCCATTTTTTCCCTGATTTTACACTCCAAGTACAGAAACTACATCGCAGTTTTGAGGCTGTCAAAAAAGAATTGCGAGCTAGGGAAATCAAATATATGATGTTCTTCCCGGCGAGACTGCGAGTGGTGGCGGAAGGGAAGTCGTGGTACTTCACCACACCTGAGGACGCTTGGGAGTGGCTTGAAGGTTGGCGGGAAATGCAGCAAAAAGCAGCAAGAAATAGGGACGAAAGGAAACCCCGGGGTGCTGGAGACTCGGACCGGCAAGCGAGATTGAGCAGCATGGACAGTGACGTGAGATAATTATTGAAAGCGGCATCACCTGGAAAGAAAGTACTTGGGAGATTGTTGTTGGGCAAGGGGGGGCTAGGGAGGAGGGTGGGATCTGACTATAGGAGAAACATTGACAATTGAGAAACTGCACAGGGTATCATACTCCATATGGCTTGTATGGGCTTTAAGCGTGGGTGAGGGCGGAGTGAAGTTTTGGTTCCAGACACACCCTAGTGAGAAGTAGTTCTATGGGGTGACAGGCTCTCTGCCGGTTGGGGTGGCGGGTAGTTTTACACCTGTCAAGCAGGGTAGCAGGGTGGGGGGTTAAGTTTCAGGGGTTTGGCTCACATCAGGTGAGCAAGTTCATTAGTTATGTTATTGGTTGTAGGCTCAGGGAAGTGAGAGACAGTCACGCACACAGAATCAGGAGAGAGTATAAATTGGCAGGGGTTGAGCGAGGTGTGGAGAGGTCACCCCCCAAGATGACGTTAACAATACTGACGTGGAACGTAAATGGGTTGGGCAGCAAAGTTAAAAGAATGTTAGTGTTACAATATCTGAAACGACATAGCCCAGATGTGGTTCTACTCCAAGAAACTCACCTACAAGGCAGCCATTGTAAAGCACTAGATAGGTATGGCTACAGGCTCCAGGCCCACGCAGGGTATACAACAGGCTCGAGGGGGGTAGGAGTCTTAATAAAAGCCTCAACACCGTTGACAGTACAGAAATGCTGGTTTGATACCATGAGGAGATACGTGGCTCTCTCGGCAGGATGGGAAGGGAGGATTGTGAATTTCTGCTCGGTGTATGTCCTCCCACGCCTGCATGCGGACACCTTTGCACAACTAGGTAAAGTTCTCCTGGAGATGCCATTGGGCACGATGGTGGTTGGGGGCGACATGAACGCGGTGCTAGACCCTCAAATGGATAGGTTGACGAATGCAACAGGGGCGACGGGGAAGGAGCCACTGAAGGGGTTTGTAGAAGCGATGGGCATGTCGGATCTCTGGAGAGCACATAACCCAATGAGTCGCCAATACACACACACGTCAGCGGCGCATAAAACTCACTCCAGACTGGACTACATTTTCACCCTGACATCCCAATTGGAACAATTCCGGGATGCGACACTTAAAGCACGGGGTATCTCAGATCATGCATCTGTAATGGTTCAACTACAAGGTCCGTATAGACATACTACCCTTCCTCCCAGACTAGATCCATGGCACTTCAGAAATATACAATTCACGCACAAGGTGCGGGCAAATACACACAATACTTTGACATTAACAAGGGTACAGTAGAGTCCGCCTCTACATTATGGGAGGCGTATAAAACAGTGATTCGGGGGTTCAACCAGCCTGAAATTGGAGTTTATAAGAAAGAGCAAATTAAAGAGGAAAAAGCCCTGGAACTTGAGATAACCCGACTGGAGAAGAAATTGGGGGAGGAGGACAGGACTGATTGTGAAACGGCCCGTAGGCTGGTTTACAAGAGACAGGTGTTGAAAGAAGCGAGTGGCAACAAAGCAAAAGCACACGTGCTAGCGGTCCAGAGGAAGCTCTATGATGTGTGGGACAAAGCCAACAAGTTTATAGCGTGGCTAGAACGTAGGGCTAGAGATAGGAGCTGGGTCCCAGAAATACGAACTCCGGTAGGGGAGAGTAAACGAGTTGACAAGGAAATAGCGGAGGAATTCGCTAAATACTATGAGGGCATATACAAGTCCAGTACGGAGAGGACAAGGGAAGACTGTGACGCCCTGCTGCGCGAAATGAGCCTCCCAAGACTAGAGACAGACGACAGTCTGGCCCTAGATCGAGAAATAACGGTGGAAGAGATCATGACTGCCCTCTCTGAACTACAATCTGGGAAGGCAGCCGGTCCTAACGGGTTGCCGATAGAATTCTACAAAAGTGTGGTGAGCAAGATAGCTCCGCACCTTTTAAATATGTACAAAGATGCAAGAGACCGAGGGGAATTCCCAGTAGATTTACGTACAGCTACTATCGTAGTTATCCCTAAAAAGGGTAAGCCCCCGACTGACTGTGGGTCATATAGGCCCATATCGCTTTTAAATGTGGAAGCGAAGGTCCTAGCCAAGGTTCTAGCAAATAGGTTGATACCTGTGATAGCCACGCTGGTCCATCCAGATCAATCTGGATTCATGCCTCACCGAAGTACACGACTGAATCTGAGGAGATTGTATGGAGTTCTAAACTGGTCCAAACGCACGCCGGAGAGGGCCGCAGTCCTCCTATCGTTGGACGCGCAGATGGCATTTGACAGTATAGAGTGGCAGTTTATATTCGCCACCCTGGACAGACTGGGCTTCGGTCCGGCGTTTTGCTCCTGGGTGAAGCTCCTATATCAGGGCCCACAGGCCAGAGTGCGAGTGAATGGAGAAGTGTCTCGCTCATTCTCCGTCAGTAAAGGTACGCGACAGGGTTGCCGACTGTCGCCGATGATTTTTGCCCTGGCTTTGGAGCCTCTGGCAACATGGATACGTAACGACGCAGTACTACAGGGGATACCGGGGGGAGGGGACTGGGAGGACAGAATATCTCTATACGCGGACAATATCCTATTGTATCTCACTAACCCGTATAGATCGGTTCATAGGGTCCTACAGGTATTTCGACTGTTCGGTATTTACTCTGGGTACACTATCAACTGGACAAAATCTCTTATGTTCCCGCTGGCGGGTGAAATCCCACAAAGACTAGTGGACAATGCTCCCCTGCAAATTAGGCCTAAATTTACATACCTGGGAATGCATATCTCCACAAACGAGGCAGACTTTCTTGTGGAAAATGTGGACCCACAGATAGAGGTTAAGAGAAGACGTGGAACACTGGAGGAAATTGCCGGTGTCACTGATGGGGAGGGCTGTCCCCTTTAAAATGATGTCACTGCCCAGGCTGTTATATGTACTGCAAAATACCCCCCACATGCTCCCACAGAAAGTATGCAGAGACATAAACAGTGAGGTGCGCAGACTCCTCTGGGACGGTGGTAGCACCAGAATAGCCCTAGTGAAGCTACAGAGGGGAGTGTATGAAGGGGGACTGGCCGTCCCAGATATCGTCAAGTACTACTGGGCTTCACAGTTAATTGTAGTCAATGACTGGACCTTTGGAGATCGCGGTGACCCCGCATTTAGGGCTGATCACTGGGCAATGGGGACTAGGGGCTACATGGTAGCCTTGTACAGAGGGCACACAGATAAGCTCCTACCTACGCCCACACAAACAGTTATTCGAGTATGGAAAGAGGTGACAAAACACGTGGGGTGGAAGGGTAAGTTAACAGGGAGAACGCCGCTATGGGACAGCGACCAACTGACGGAACTGAGGGCCCTCAGGGAGTCTTTTAAGAAATGGGAAGTGTTGGGGATTGAGAAATTAGAGGATGTATGGAGAGGCCAGAAACCGCTCACATTTAAGGAACTTCAAGGGGAGTATGAGTTGGCGGAAACGGAGCACTATAAATACTTACAACTCAGACACGCATTACATCAGCACATAAGGGAGGGCGACACCCTGCCAGATTATTCTCCCCTGGAAGATAGATTGCTGATGGACCCGATGGAGACCAAGGCCACCTCCCTGACATACAAAAAGTTGCTGTATAATTCCCCAAATCCAGTAGATCCTCTCCGGGCGTCATGGGAGACGGAATTGTGGCTACTTGAGGATGATGACTGGGAAGAGGCGGTACAAAGCCCCAGAGAAGTAGCAATTAGGGCCCGATTCCGCCTAGTACAGCTGCGCATATTGCATAGATCATATGCCTCTAGACCACTGATGCATAAACTGGGATATGGGTTGTCCGAATTCTGTGTTAGGGAATGTGGAGAAATTGGTACCTTTTTTCATATTTTGTGGGAGTGTAAATTTATACAGGAATACTGGAGAGGAGTGGGAAAAATCATGTCAAAAGTCACTGGGATAAACATTCCAATTGACTCACGCTGGATGCTTTTGTGCGTAACAGGGGAAGAGAAAAGGCCGAAATACACAACTATTTGGCTGAAAGTGGCTGCGATGGTGGCAAAACGAAATGTAGCCGAAAAATGGAGGGCAAGACAGATACCAGAAGTGCGCCAGTGGAAATCTGACATGGATTGGTGCGCCTGGGCGGAGAAAGTGATTTACAAAGCCAGAGGCTGTCCACACAAGTGGGATAAAATCTGGGGACAATGGCAGAAATACCGTGGGTATTAGGTAGAGTAAAGGGATGGGGGGGAGGGGGGACTACTCCGGATTAGACTAGAACACTCTGAGAGTTCACTAGGGACTCGAAGAGGGTTGTGATAGCAGGTGTGCTGTCGATAACAATGTTATGCTCTGTACAAATAATTTGGATGTGATGACTGTGTGTTATTCTGAGCTGGCTTAATAAAAATATATCTTTTTTTTAAATAAAAAAAAAAGAACTACATTATAAATGTGAATATGAAATATTAGTGCACACATAAATCCTTTTCATTTCTAAAGTAAATACATTTTAATAGTGTGAGGATGGTTTTATTCAATCACCTAAACAATAAATGTCATTCAATAAGGTTAAAGCGCACAGTGTGTATACGAGCCTCCAATCCTACAGTGAATGCACTTCAATAGCGATGTCAAGTGCAACGCTTTACATTAATGTCATTAGGACACACAGAGTACGTGCGAAGTGCACATGTATATTGCGTATTTATGACGTGTAAGGGTGGAGCCAAAATTACACTGCTCCAATACTTTATGTGGAAAAAAAAGTTATGGAGCCCTAGGTGCAAAATATCCCAAATAGCCTGCCCTGCCAAGTTTCCCGGGTCTGCTTTGAATTCTGGGACTTGTAGTCTTGTTTATTGCATTATAAAACAGGACTACAAGTTCCAGGATTCAAAGGAAAAAGTCTGTACTGGAGCTGTACATCTCATGAACCTGGGAAACTTGGCAGCTATAAATTCTGAGTTTGGGCTCTGCACTGGGGGGTAGGGGCCCAGCAGTTATAGGGTCAAGGACCCCTGGGCTTACTTGCTGTTATTTTATTGGGCCGAAGGTTAGCGCAGGACTTAACTCCAGCTGCCCACGTGATTTTGGTTACGTGGCGCTAATTGACGGAGTGAAAAGCGCGCACGGACGCTCGCACTCTATTATTCGCTATCTGGTGACTGCTTGTCTGTTTCGTCGAGCTGTGAGTACAAGCCCTGCTGTACGTGTTGACTCATAAAAAGTCCTCTACCCTGGTGTCTCCCTCCTCCCCAGGTTCATGAAGGCCGCGCGCTCACCACTGTAATAAACTGTGTTCGCTTTACAATTCAACTCTCTCTGAAGCCGGAATGCATAACCAAAATCTACTTCTGACGTCTGGTTTCACTAATTATTACTTTTTATTGCCTCGGTACGGTTTAAAAGGCGAGATGTGAACACAGGCCTTTCTCTGGGAATGAAAACCTTCCTTGGGACGTCAGACTTTTTTTTATTTTGCCAAAACACTCAAAAGGAGCTCTCCACAGCATCTTCCATTAGAAAAAAAACGGTTTGATCTTCTACATCCTCAAAATTAAGACGTTTGCGCAATTATGGATTCTCCAAACTGCTCGGCCAACGCTACCATTTGCGAGGGCACCTCTTGCCTGCTGCCACCTAACAATTTTAACCTAATTCTGAACACAGTTCTGAGTGCGGTCCTCACAGTCATGCTGGCGCTGGTTATGTTTTCCATGGGCTGCACTGTGGATGCCAAGAAGTTCTGGGGTCACATCAAACGACCATGGGGCATCATTGTGGGCTTCCTCTGCCAGTTTGGGATAATGCCCCTGACCGGCTTTGTGCTCTCGCTCATCTTCAACATTCACCCCATCCAAGCTGTTGTCGTGTTAATCATGGGGTGCTGCCCAGGGGGAACCGGCTCTAATATTCTGGCGTACTGGGTAGACGGAGACATGGACCTCAGGTGAGACAATCTAAAAACTTACATATTTACTTCAATTTTAATGTATGTATTTACAGCGCATGAGGACTATAGGATACAAAATGCTGTTACTTGACCTAGTCTTGTTGCCATAACAGCAACTTTCTCTTTAGCGCAACCCCAATCCATTGCATTTGTAGTACACTGTACCTAGTACCAGAGTTCAATGGCATTTTAAACTAATCATAGAATACAAGGGAGGCAGGAGAAATCACTCTACACATGCTTACCTGCTCAAATGAGACGTATTCTTACAACTAATGCAACTAATGCATGCTAATATGTCACTCTCTATTGCTTCAGCCTGACCACTACTTTCTACTGATCTTCACTTTCGCCTGACCACCTGATCATTACTTCTATCTGACCATTACCACAGCTTGACCATTAGTCTACTGACCATTATTTCCACCTAACCATTTCTTCAATTTGAATATTAGTTTGTCTGATCTTTACTTGAAGCTGTCCATTACGTCGACTGATCAATACTTCGACTTGATCATTAGTTCATTTGATCACTACTTCGACATGAAAATTACTTTATATTGACCTTTAGTTTATCTGGGTATTACTTCACTGTGGCCATTATTTCAACTTGACTATTACTTCATCTGAGTTAAACTCCAAGGTCATTACTACAACTTGACCATTACTTCAACTAACCATTACTTCAACCTGACCAATACTTCGCTAAGTATTACTTCAACCTAACCATTACTGCTACTTGTGCGCTACGTTGACTGATCATTACTTTGACCTAACCATTACGTCAACCTAGGCATTATTTCCACCTGACCTTTACTTCAAATTATCATCATATTACAATATATATTTATTCATCTAACTGCAGTCTTTCCATTGTTTCTTTCGTAAGACGTGGTTTATACTACTTGGATACTTTCTGCACAGCAAAGGGTTTATTCCTTAAAGCCTAGAAATCACTTAAAAGAGCATCCCATGTAGAAATATGTGGGAAAACCTATCAAACTCAAATTCGTTTTTATAAGATCGCCTTTACTCTTCAGCACAGCATATCAAAAGGATTAAACAATTGAATATAACCAAAAGACAACTCGAGGGGAAAAATGCCGAACTTTGGTGTAAATTGCAATACAGTGCAGAAAACAGGAACCCATGTGCAATTCAGTTTTTCCAGAGGAAAGCTCAGAATATGAGAAATTTACCACACCGGGTGCAGTAAATATCTCACCCCCTCTAATCCCTACCTTTACGTCTAGATATCTAAAACATTTAACTACAATTATTTAAAAAAACATTAACAATGAATGTGTAGTAAAGGAGGTCAAGTTCAGTGATTCTTGTAATGCGTAAACCGAAGTCTTCATACACTTAGAGTTGCAGGTTTTACAAAGTTTTTTTCAAGAATTAACATCCACCTACATTTTGGTAATGACAACTTTAATGCTTCTTAAACAATGACGCGCCTCTTTCTTATCTTTTGTTATTGTTGTAAAATGTTAGCCTAAGTCTGGAAATGTGGATTCGCAAGTCAAAATTTATCATTCACAAACTATTGCACGTAAATGATAAAATAGGTGTTTAAAAATATAAATATTGAGCTCATGTTCCACATCCTCTTCACTCTTGACTTGTCATCACAGGTCAGTGTAGTCTGGAGTAATCAGGGCCTAATTTGTAAGTAAAAAAAACATGCTATTGTTTCTCTTAGGAACTCACCGCCCACGCTGCTAAGGTGGACTCTTTTTTTTTTTCCACCATTCTATACTTCCTGTCTATTTATCTCACTCTAACAGGTTCCTTTTCCGCCACCTAAACGTAAGTTTTTACACACACAGGGCTTCAAGAATTTATTAGATTAAACTGGTCTTGCGCGATCCTTGTTTTTAAAAAACATTTTTTTTTTTATCATTCACACAAATCAGCGCTGCTGAATTTCACACAGCACTGTGCTACATGAATGTTAATAAATCTGGGTTGGAATATTGTGTCATATTTTATGCTTAAGATGTGTTGTGTGTCATGGGAATGGCTGTTTTTTAGCATGAACGCAGTCGATGTCATCATTAGTGGGTGGCTGGCAAAATCTGGTGCTGCTCAATTGTTTTTACTATTTGTACAATGAAATGCTGCTGATTTTCTTAAAGTGCTGTGTGACTATTAGTAGATGTGGACCATTGTCTCTTGTCTTCAAGGAATGATGGGAACCACTTAAAAACTGTGCTTGAGACTAAGACCTCTGATTATACATGTTGTAGCAGCAATTCAGGCTTAGTACTGTTGAATGTTGGATAACATCCAGTGTTTTTGTACTCTAATTTGCATTTAATTATGATAAGTTAAAACCATGTTGAACTACCCTTGGGGCACCTACCTAAAAAACTATTTCCTGTCAAATGTTGAGATTATAATGACAGCCATTAGGTTATCTTTGAAACCTCCGCTTTTAATTGCAGCAAACAAATCTAAGTCTTTCCATATAAGAGCTAGTTGAGTTAAATGCATTATGAAATTGGCTAATATTGATATTTGTGAGTTGCTGTGGGTATTATGGCCTATAATTTTACTCTCCGCTACCACAGTTTTTCATTTATTAACTTGTTTTGCCATTTGTGTAGCTCAGAATGCAGCATGGTTGTCTCTTTCACTGTGATGCCCCCAGCACTAAAGCTGTTATTGGATAGACCACTTCTTAGATGAAGAATCCTTCCAGTTAATGAGATGCAATGATGTGTTGGTTGTTCTACTTACCTAGAAGTGCAGATGTATGAAAGAGGTCTATTAGGGGAGAGGATGTAGCCTTACGGCTAGAGCGGTCGACCTCGAAGCTGGGGAACCAGGTTCGAGTCTCGGTAACGACACTTAACATCCTGTGATTCTGGGCAAATCACTTAATCTCCCCGTGCCTAACAAAAATGAATGTGTCCTTCTGTAACGAAACTGGTGCTCATGTAAAGCGCTCTGATACCCGATGTCTCGGGTCTAGTTCGCGCTATATAAAACTAAATTTTTTTTTTTTTTAAATTCAAGAAAACTAGATTATCATTTGTGAAACAGGACTCCTGATTGGCACTGTCTAATTGGATCTTTAAAGTTTTCTTTACTTCCTATCTTCTAATTAGCACAACTAGTATCATAACGAATCGAGATTGAAGGTGTTCAGTGGTAAAAATGTGGTGACTGGTCTGCTATGCCATGCCTGCCTGGTGGAAGTGTTATCACATTTAGGTTTCCTGGAGATGAGCTCTAAAAGTGGTGGCCCATTTCCAGGGATCACGTACCACAGTTATCCCTTGGAGCTGAAAGGTTTTTTCCATGCTTGTGTAAGGCATTAAAGGGGTGTTCTGCGTTTTCTGTCTGAGACTGCCATAGTTTTAGTGGTGGACGCAGATAGACGGAATGCCATCGGAAATTGTGTCAAACATACCGCCCTTGAATGGGACCCAGACTCAAGACTGTACCAGGACTGCCAAAAGTGTATTTGCAATGGCAGTTGCAGATCTGCTTTTGGCAACAGTGCAGTATGGCTCCCTCTAAATTTGGCACCAGTTCAGGTGGGGGTGGACACTTCATCTGCTTTTCTTTTGGTGATACAAAAGGGGATGATGGACGGAACGTTTGAGCCAATCAAACACTCACCCCCAGTCAACTGATCTGGGTTTAATCCATCATCATTCTTTAGCTCACTCCACCACCCCAGTTCAGACATGGCCATATGCAAATCAGTCTGACCCTGTGCCTCATGGGAACAGTCCAGCCCGAACTGCCAAGCCATGTCTTCCCTGAACCGGAAACAAGCATCCTAGGACCGGTTTCTGGCATTTCAGCCGTCATCAGCCAGGCTTGCCTGAATCCAGTGGCAAAGTGAGCAAGGGACCCACGTCTGGGCATACCCCCGCCAACTTAGGGCGACCAAAGCGATACAAAAGGGGATGATGGACGGAACGTTTGAGCCAATCAAACACTCACCCCCAGTCAACTGATCTGGGTTTAATCCATCATCATTCTTTAGCTCACTCCACCACCCCAGTTCAGACATGGCCATATGCAAATCAGTCTGACCCTGTGCCTCATGGGAACAGTCCAGCCCGAACTGCCAAGCCATGTCTTCCCTGGACCGGAAACAAGCATCCTAGGACCGGTTTCTGGCATTTCAGCCGTCATCAGCCAGGCTTGCCTGAATCCAGTGGCAAAGTGAGCAAGGGACCCACGTCTGGGCATACCCCGCCAACTTAGGGCGACCAAAGTGATACAAAGGGGATGATGGACGGACGTTTGAGCCAATCAAACACTCACCCCCAGTCAACTGATCTGGGTTTAATCCATCATCATTCTTTAGCTCACTCCACCACCCCAGTTCAGACATGGCCATATGCAAATCAGTCTGACCCTGTGCCTCATGGGAACAGTCCAGCCCGAACTGCCAAGCCATGTCTTCCCTGGACCGGAAACAAGCATCCTAGGACCGGTTTCTGGCATTTCAGCCGTCATCAGCCAGGCTTGCCTGAATCCAGTGGCAAAGTGAGCAAGGGACCCACGTCTGGGCATACCCCCGCCAACTTAGGGCGACCAAAGCGATACAAAAGGGGATGATGGACGGAACGTTTGAGCCAATCAAACATTCACCCCCAGTCAACTGATCTGGGTTTAATCCATTATCATTCTTTAGCTCACTCCACCACCCCAGTTCAGACATGGCCATATGCAAATCAGTCTGACCCTGTGCCTCATGGGAACAGTCCAGCCCGAACTGCCAAGCCATGTCTTCCCTGGACCGGAAACAAGCATCCTAGGACCGGTTTCTGGCATTTCAGCCGTCATCAGCCAGGCTTGCCTGAATCCAGTGGCAAAGTGAGCAAGGGACCCACGTCTGGGCATACCCCCGCCAACTTAGGGCGACCAAAGCGATACAAAAGGGGATGATGGACGGAACGTTTGAGCCAATCAAACACTCACCCCCAGTCAACTGATCTGGGTTTAATCCATCATCATTCTTTAGCTCACTCCACCACTCCAGTTCAGACATGGCCATATGCAAATCAGTCTGACCCTGTGCCTCATGGGAACAGTCCAGCCCGAACTGCCAAGCCATGTCTTCCCTGGACCGGAAACAAGCATCCTAGGACCGGTTTCTGGCATTTCAGCCGTCATCAGCCAGGCTTGCCTGAATCCAGTGGCAAAGTGAGCAAGGGACCCACGTCTGGGCATACCCCCGCCAACTTAGGGCGACCAAAGCGATACAAAGGGGATGATGGACGGAACGTTTGAGCCAATCAAACACTCACCCCCAGTCAACTGACCTGGGTTTAATCCATCATCATTCTTTAGCTCACTCCACCACCCCAGTTCAGACATGGCCATATGCAAATCAGTCTGACCCTGTGCCTCATGGGAACAGTCCAGCCCGAACTGCCAAGCCATGTCTTCCCTGGACCGGAAACAAGCATCCTAGGACCGGTTTCTGGCATTTCAGCCGTCATCAGCCAGGCTTGCCTGAATCCAGTGGCAAAGTGAGCAAGGGACCCACGTCTGGGCATACCCCGCCAGGGAAGACATGGCTTGGCAGTTCGGGCTGGACTGTTCCCATGAGGCACAGGGTCAGACTGATTTGCATATGGCCATGTCTGAACTGGGGTGGTGGAGTGAGCTAAAGAATGATGATGGATTAAACCCAGATCAGTTGACTGGGGGTGAGTGTTTGATTGGCTCAAACGTTCCGTCCATCATCCCCTTTGTATCGCTTTGGTCGCCCTAAGTTGGCGGGGTATGCCCAGACGTGGGTCCCTTGCTCACTTTGCCACTGGATTCAGGCAAGCCTGGCTGATGACGGCTGAAATGCCAGAAACCGGTCCTAGGATGCTTGTTTCCGATCCAGGGAAGACATGGCTTGGCAGTTCGGGCTGGACTGTTCCCATGAGGCACAGGGTCAGACTGATTTGCATATGGCCATGTCTGAACTGGGGTGGTGGAGTGAGCTAAAGAATGATGATGGATTAAACCCAGATCAGTTGACTGGGGGTGAGTGTTTGATTGGCTCAAACGTTCCGTCCATCATCCCCTTTGTATCGCTTTCTTTTGGTGACAGCTCAGTCACCACCCACCTATAAAGCCCCCACCTCTTTATTATTTAGAGTTTTTAAATGCCTTCTTTATGTATATTGGTATCTTTTATGATTACAGTGCGTTTTAAAGATCACATGCCTACATTGAGATAGGAGTCCCGGTGCGTGCAACAAGGAAAATGACAAAAACTAATGCAGCACTATCATCTACTGTCTAAACCCCAACCTCATTACCCTAAGACAATGCAAGAACAGTCACAAGCTGAGAGCAAAAACATCCTGAAGCTAAGTTTATGTAAAATAAATGACACACACATGATTAGGTGTTACAAAAAGGTAGCAGCACTTTAACTCACATATAGTGCTTAGTTACAATGAGGAAATCATGGAGAATAATTTATCATCAATATGGTTAAGTTCTGTTCCTGGACTTTCACTCTGTTGTTAAGGAAAACTGGGATTGTAAAATCTAACTTGGAAAAGTTTTTTTTTTTTTTTTGCAGTATAAGCATGACGACGTGCTCCACGCTGCTTGCGTTGGGAATGATGCCTCTGTGCCTGTTCGTTTACACAAAAATATGGGTAGATTCTAACTCTATCAATATTCCCTATGACAGCATTGGTAAGTATAGTAACAGCATGTTGAATATTTGTCTTCAGCTTATCTCTTTGTACCGGTGGTTATCTTAATACTCTTTTTAGTCACCTTTGTAGATATGACATACAGTTTAGATCCATGTTTTAAGTTTAAAAGATAAAGTTTATTTTGCAATTGGTATTCAAGCATGTAAGTACATTATGATGAGAAGAGTATGAGATCATATTAAGCTATAGAAAATAGTTACAGTGGAGAAGAACAAAAAAGAGATAAATAGAGATAAAAAAAGAACATAAACATAACTGTATCCTATTAAAAAAAATTACAAAGGTATAATATCATTTTTAAAACATAAACAACAAATGTATATTAATAACAAAAATGTAGATCAATTATCTATACTGGTAATAAAGAGTCATGGAGGTTTGGGTACCTCTTAAATCCAAGGATTATGTGAGCTGGTAGCCTTTGCAGAAAAGTCCAGGAAAGCTGTCTCAGGTAACCAAAGAAGGTCTCTTTTGATGGCAAGAGATATTGGATTGACGAATGCTCTATCAAGCCTGTGATTATAGCGGACACCATACCACCAGGCTTGAAAAGATATATTAGAAGTCTTTCCATGCTTTGGTGATCTGCGGAAAGGCAACTGCAAGACGTAAATCAAATACATGAGCATTGTCTGAATGAGAATACCAGTCCTCTGAAATATTTCCAAGAAAAATATTGGTGAAAGTAAAAGGGATGTGTGTGTGAGAAATATAATGTATCTGCTTCCAGACTTTTAACCAAAATTGACATGTGGAGGAGCATTCAAATAGCATATGTTTAAGGTTGGAGGGGCTGGTATTGCAGGACCAACAGGAGGAGGAGGTAGGATTCATTCTATGTAGAGTGGCTGGAGTGATCAAGAGTCTATTGTAAATAAAATAAATAACGTTTGGATAGTATTAGCTGCTCTAGAGGATTTCCTTCATTTAAGCCAAATTGTGT
Source organism: Calotriton arnoldi (assembly GCA_963921515.1). Taxonomy (NCBI): domain Eukaryota; kingdom Metazoa; phylum Chordata; class Amphibia; order Caudata; family Salamandridae; genus Calotriton; species Calotriton arnoldi. The sequence continues at coordinate 585,339 of CAWUFW010000080.1, read as the reverse complement.
TCCATATATGAATTGAAAAGGTGGTATGTTGGTCTGATTCCCATTGCAGTTCCACATCTGTTTTGTCTCGATCTTCTGGAAAAGTGGTTCATTTATTATAGATTTGGGACGCTGAGGGAGAGGTTAACAATGGGGGGCTAGGTGAGGGGCAGGAGAAATAGAAGTAATATTATGTAGGAAATGATCATATGTTGATTGAACCACAGATATTAATGACATATTTAGCATAATATGAGGAGGGAAAGGAAAAATGTGATTCAGCTAGTGTAAAAGGAAGGCAAGAATCATTATCAAAGAGTTGATGAATCTATCTTAGACCTTTTTTATGTCAAGACTTCCAAAAAATAGTTTTAATATTTATTTTAACATGTTTATTATGCCAAATTGTGGATTGGAAAAATTGTTCTCTGATGCAGGGGGAGATGTGTGGCGCAGCAGCCGGAGTGGTTGACTCCGGAGCACAGGGCTCGCGGTTCGATCGCCGGCGGCAGCTCAGCTCAGCATCATGTGACTCTGTGCTATAGCTCACTTAATCTCCCATATGGCCCCCAGTGCCTGGGTACGGTTAGGGGTGATAAGTCGCACTTTACAGATATGGCATTTAGATTTAGATTAAGATATTCAGATGGGAGATAAAAATAGGGCGGAGAAGTTTACATGCATTTTTTAGAATAGTGAGAGATAAGGAGGTTTCTGAGTAAGAGATAAAAATTCTCAAAAAGAAAAAGGGTGAAGAAATATTTTTTCAATATCAGCCCAGAAGGGAGGAATAATAGATTCCTCTTTGATAAGTGAAAAATAGGCTTGTTTAAGAAAAAAGCTGTGTTGTAAGAACGAAAATCGGGAAAATTAACACTTCACATATGTTTGGGGCATTTACGTATTTGAAGCCACATGAGATATTTTTTGTTGTTCCACAAACATTTGGATAAAATAGAGTAAATTCTTTTAAAATAAATACAGGGGATATTTATAGGAATATTAGAAAAATAAAAAAGTATTACAGGTACTTGCATCATCTTTATCGTACCTAAACGTCCACACCAATATAAGAACAGAGGATTCCATCTAGATATAAGAGATGTTAGGGTTGTGAGAACCCCTTTCAGATTGAGAGAAGCTGTCTCTTTTATAGAAGCATTAAACCATAGACCAAGGTATTTGATTTTATCTTGATTCCAACGAAAATGAGAAGAAGCAAAATCAGCATGAAACCATAGTTTATTTAAAGGAAGAATTTTGCATTTGTCTGCATTTAGTTTAAATCCTGAAAGAGAAGCAAAGTTGTGACTTCATTCAAGAAGGCTGGTAGAGAAGTTTGTGAAAGTGAGATGAAGAGAAGAATATCATCTGCATATACTGAAAATTGTATCTGTTGGTCCCCATATTGGAAACCCTTAATGTCTGAGTTCATATGGATTTTTAGCAAAAAGGGCTCTAGGGCAAGAACAAATAATAGGGGGGAGAGAGAACATCTTTGACGAACACCTCAATGAAGTGAAAATGATGAAGAAATAAGACAATTGACAATGATAGATGCCTTGGGAGAAGAATATAGCAAGGAGATGAGATTAATAAATGTAGAACTAAAGCTGAACCAAGAGAGAGTAGAAAAATTAAAAAGCAAACTAACTCGGTCAAATGCCTTTTCACCAACCAGAGAAATAGTTACTAAAGAATGTTTGAGATTTGGATTTGCTTAAAACATTACAAAATAATCTAGTGTTATCAGAAATATGTCCACCTTTAATAAAGCCAGACTGTTCTCTTCCTATTAACTTAGGCAGTAAGGTGTCAAGACATAGGGCAAGAATTTTAGCAAAAAGTTTATAATCAGATCCTGTGGCTTTTCCCTTTTTGATGGAACGCATAGCAGTGAGAATGTCATTAATAAGAATGTCATCATCTAGGGAGGAAAAATCTACATCGGGATCGGGAGATGGTTTGATAGAGGATAAATATCGAAGTATATCTTCCTTATTAGCATGGGATTCTGGAATATATAAATTCCGGAAGAAGTTAATAAATTTAGGTAGTATATCTTCATTTTTATGAACAGTGCGGTTAGTGGTAGACAAGATAGAGTCTACTTTCATCCAATCTTTTTTAATTTCGAGATAATTAGCAAGAAGTTTCCCAGCTTTATTTAGTCCACCGTAATACTTGGTGCTGGATTTAATGAGATATGAAGTAGCATTCTCCGTGGAAATCTTATTAAAGGTAAATTTAGTATGAATCAATTTCTCCAGACAGGTTTTAGATTTAGAAAGGTAGTATGTGTGTTCTAATTGTTTATACAATTCATAGTTTGAAGTAACTTCTTGGAGGAGGACTTCTTCTTCTGCCTACAAAAGAAATGATTTAAAGGTATCCTATCCCAGAAAGTCTGAAGCAAAATATCCAGTGTCTCATTATCAGTAAAAAAGGTTTTTGTAAAACTCTCAAAGTTTTGTGCAAACTTAGGATCCAGTAGAAGAGAATTGTAAAATCTCCATTGTTTAGTGCCAGGAGTAACTGGGATAAAGTCTAAATCTAGTGTGACAGGGGCATGATCAGAAATTGATATGGAACCAATTTCTGAGTGTATAATATGTTGTGCAAGAGACTTTGAGACAAACCGATAGTCCGTTCTAGATTGGGAGAAAGGGATAGGGGAGAAAAAAGTGTATTCTTGTAGGGTAGGGTTACAGAGTCGCCAAGCATCGAGTAGAGATCTCTATTTTATCGTAGAAGTAAATTGTGAATGCATGGATGATGGGATAAATTTGGATTTGGATTTACGATTTATGAAGGGGTCCATAACCGTGTTGCATTCACCACCAAAAATTAAATAATTGTCCTTTAAAGACATCAATTTAGATAAAACGTCAGGCCAGAAAGATCTATCTAAATGTGTGGGGGTATAGACATTGAACATAGTTACAGGTATTTTATTAATAGTTATGGATGCAGTAATCCACCTGCCCATGGAATCTGAGTCCCGTGAAATAACTTGAATATTTAAGGATTTATTATATAGTATAGTCACTCCATTATATTTCCCTGTATCCTGGGAGGCAAAAATGTGACCAACCCATTGTTTTTTAAGTTTAAGAATTTCTATTTCGGGTAAATGAGTTTCTTGCAGCATTACAAAATCACCTTTTAGTTTGGAAATGTGTGTTAACACCCTCTGACATTTTATAGGCAAGCCCAAACCTTTAATATTCCTTGAAACAATTATTAAGACCATTAAAGAAGTAGCAAGAATCCTATAACATTTGAAATATAACGATAACAGTGAAAAAGCAATAACAAAATATAGATGACTAAGTAAGTAAGCAATGAAACAACAGCATAAAAGTATATTATAAGAAAAGCTGGATGTACTCAGAAGAGAAAGAATGAAGAATAGAAAAAGAAAAAGGAGAAGTAGGAAGAAATGTGGAGAAAGGAAAGTAGATAGCCAACATAGTGAAGAGATTAAGAAAAAGGACATACCTATATTACAAACAAAACTTTGAGGGTGGTGGGGCCATGCAAGTGGAATGGCACAACTGAACATCAAATGGCCCACAAAGGAGGGGGATACCAAACCACACACAACTATATCCATGTAATCTTGAAGAGGCATGGACCATACCTAAAAGAAATATTAACAACAAATTAGAGCATATATGATGTGAGAAGCATTGAGCATAATACGTAACTGGCATTTAAAAGACTGATGGCAAGACAGGTATTAGAAATATTCAAATTCCTTAGAATCAGGTAACAGTAGATTTGGAAGTGTCCATCACCTCTACCTTGCAGCTAGCGATGAATTTTGCAGGAGGGAGGCATCTTCATAAGTGATAGTTTTGTTATTGTATGTTACTTTGAATAAACAAGGGTGGAATAAACCAAATCTGGCATTGAGAGAGCGGAGAGCTCATCGCATATTGAGAAATGTCTGCCGTCTGTCTGCTGTATATTTGGCAAAGTTCTGCGCAAAAAATAGGTTGGATTCAGGCCATGAAATATGGCCTTTGGCTGCTTTGATAACGTTTAGTAGATCCAAGTATTCTAAAAAATAAATGATTACTCCTCAACGTTTCTGTGAAGTTGAGGCTGAGTGAGGAGAATTTCCAAGTATGTATGCCCTTTGTGTATTCAAAAGAGGGTAGATGGACAGGTCTAAGACTTTTGGAAGGAAGTATTGTAAGAAAGATGTGGGATTGGAGCCCTCCACTCCTTCTGCCAGACCATAAATGTGTAGATTATTTCCCCTGTTTTGACTTTCTATGTCTTCAGCTTGCTTTTTTAAGGACGAGACTTCAGAATGCAACATCAGTGTAGTATCCTCGAGTACCTAAACCCTTCATTCCATCTGATTAACTCTGTCCTCCACATTAGTCCATTTTTCATCCACAGTTTGAAGTTGCTTATTAGTTTCCTCTCTATAAGGCTTGAGCGCGCGGATTTCCTTAAGTAGATGCTGCATTGAGATTGTAGTAGTGGATTTTATGGGTGAGGGAGGGTCCTTTATGAATCTTTTATGCGTTGAGATATTAGAAGTTGTAGGCAGTTTAGAGGGCATTTTGGTTGTAGAGGTGAAGTGAAAACCTGTCAAGCTAGAGGAAGATAAGGAAGAATCGTGACAAGCACCCACAGTGTCATCCATATCCTCCAGATCAGAGAAAGGATTAAGAGTAGTAACTTTGTGGTGATATTCTTGGTAGCCAGTGGTTTACTGGTGCTGAGTTGAAGGTTCCTGTATGTGGTTTGAATAGTCAGTTAACCAAAGGGGCACAGTAGCAAATAAAATGTGGCAGACAGATATCGCAGATAAATATTGTCAGTCTCTCCCAAATTTGAGCAGAATTATTCAAGAAACTAGAAGAATTATAGGGGAAGTGTTACTGCAGATGCCCCATTGTATTCAAATGAAAGGGGCAGTATTCTGAAGCAGCAAATCTAATGCGACGTCGTGAGGCATAAAATGGAAAAACAAAGTGGTGGGGGCGACTTTCTCATCTGGGTGCCCTCCAACTTCTGTTAAAATTAGCCATTAGTGTAGCAGAGAAACGTCTCTGAAACAAACCTGCAGCGTCTGTGACGTTTGCCCCGACGTTTCACAGCAAGCCAGCAAAGGAATGTGTTCCGTGAAGAATGTGGCTCATCTCCCCGTCGTGGTCATCACAGAGCTCACGGAAAGGCAGCCATCCCATATGGGTGCCAAGCCACGCCCCGTTTAGATCCATGTATGATTTAAGTGAGAAGTTCCCATAATGTCACATAAATGGGAGGCCCAGGCAAAATTGTCATTATTGTAATTTTAGGAATTCCACATTTTACTTCTTACGTGAAATGCCCAAAATAACACCTGGTCATGTAATTAAAGACAGTTAAAGGAAAAATCCTATCTCTGGAGCACAGTAACAATGCAAACAACCACAATGCGAGCCGCTGTTGTTCATGGCACTTGTATATTTTTGTGCCATTATCTTAGCACAAAATGTGTCCCCGAATGGAAGCACTTCACCCTAAAATATAGCGCAAGATGGTGAACTTCCATTTCACTTAATTTCACTAAATCTTTCAATATTTTTCTGACATTTGGCATATATATGCAAAAGGAAATTATGCAAATTTTGCAGATGAATATTGTTATAGTGACATGCTAAGACTAGTGCCCTTCAATATGAGCATTCAACTGTCAGCTTATAATCAATATATGCCCTACGCCTATGAAATGAACTAAGAAGAGTGCTCATTGAACTTCTGAATGCCTTTATTTCATACTTCTACTTCTTTCAATATCTCGAGGACATATCACACAGCAGGAAGGGAAGAGAAAAGAACATGTGCCTGTGTCTAAAAGGAATATACTTGACAGGATTAAACAATAGAGCTTATGGAACAGAAAAAGAAAATTTAGCTAAGTGGGAGAGGAAATGCATTGAATGCAAGTGCAGCAAAATCACAGGTTAAAGTACCAACGGGCTGCAATGATCAATTTAATGACCAGGACTTAAGAATATGTGCTAAAAGGTTTGAAATTGCTGAAATCCGCAACTACATCTCCCATTCTATCTACTCTCCTTTTCTGCCACTGCTGCAACAGTCTGCTTTCACCTCAGTCATACATTTGAAGACCAACAAGCTGTTGAGCCTGGCAAACAAGATGAAAACATTGAACACACTGATGAACCCCTGTTTTAAACAACTACTTCTCTTTATCACATCTGGCACAAAAACATAAGCTACCCCTTATTCTGGAGTCAATCCAGGTTCTCTAAAACATCATCAGCTTATATTAAGTTACTGGTAATCTACAAGCCTATTACTAACCACCACTTATACACATTGACCAAACCACAGCTTATGATGCCGCAAACCACACAATTTTGTTGGAAAAACAGTAACAATGGCAGGGCACATCCGGACCGGCTTTATCGTTGATACAGTTGTTTTTAACTAACTGCAGTCATACAATCTAAATTGAGTCTGCTGAATTGTCCACATACCCAATGTCTACTCTCCGCTTCTGTTTCATGTATATGTATACCCTATGGCATAGAACAGCGTCATGTGAACCTCCAAATGTGTACAAGTGGCACAAAAATCCACTTCTTGCTAGACAACAGATCTTACAACTAAATCAACATCACCTCCTGCCTGGAGCACATTGTCTCTTGTATGAAGGAGAGTTTTCTCTGCAAGGATGGAGCCACAGCTGAGGTTATGGCCATGGGAGCATCTGAGCCTGACTCCTTACCTTTCAACTGCCAAACTCAAGACCTCTCAAAAGTCCCTAAAGTTAAGAAGCTGGGGATACATTTTGAATTTGAACATTTGTTTGTGCCACAAGTTAATGAAATAGTGAAGGGTATCAATTTCCAACTTTCCTTACTCTGAAAAATATTATTATTAATCCTAACTGATCACCGAAGAGTGCAACCATGCATTTTTCTTTCACTTCTGTGAGGGAAAGTTGCAGAACCTGTGGGATTCCACAAAAGTCCTACCCTCCAGCGTTCCCCCACTTTTCCAGATGAAAATGGTACCCATGTGTGACTAGGCATATCACCAATAGAAGGAACAGATAAAAACATTGACCACATAAGGGTCTTTGCATGGTGCCTGGTTTGGTTTGTTTTAGGGTGGGGGCACCGTCCGATGCCAGGATGGGTGGCTCTACCCCTTTCTTTTTCTAAAAAATGTTTTCCCTTGTGTCTAGTAAGCTTTTTGTCCCCCCAAAGAAGAGGGGGACAGAAAAACAGTTCAATTTTTATAAACGAGGGGAAGAATATGCCCATGCTTGGTGTGGGACTTCACTCCTCCCTGGTGGGTGGATCCCTGCTTTGCGATTGTAGTACCGGGGTGATCCCAAAGCAGGGATCCACTTGGGAGGAGTACTGCTGGAAAGAGGACATTGTCACCTTTTCCCTGGTACCTCTCCCACACAGATCGATGATCGGGGGCAGAGTAATGCAGACTGAGAACCGATCAAAGTGAAAGCAGACCGTGTTTAATGGCATGGTCTACTTTCACTTTGCTTACTGTGACATCATCGCAAACAGAAGAAACTCAGGAGGTGAAGAATCGACTTTGCTTTCAAAAGAGAAAGTCCTTCTGATGTAAGCACCCGAAGATATTCAGAAGCACGAAGTTGGTAGGCCTGTAGACAGGCACAGCCTGCACAGGTAACAGTGGGGGGGCGGTGGGGCGGTTGGGCAGTGGGGGTGAGTGGACAGAGTACAGGATAGGGAAAGTAAAATGAAAAAATAAACCACTCACCTTGCGCTCGCCGCATCGCCAAGTCAGCGATGCGGCGAGCGCAAGGTAAGTGGTTTTATTTATTTTTTTATTTTACTTTCCGTATCCAGTTGTCTTTCCACTTACCCCACCCTCCCCGCCCCACCCCACCGCTGTTACCTGTGCCGGCCGCGCCTGCCTGTAGACATCCAACATACTACAAAACCATTGCGGTGGACATCAACCAGGCACCGACCACACTCAAAAAGTTAACCTCTGCAACGGCGATCACATTAAACCTACCTTTAAAACACTTCACTGGTTTCTGTTTGACTCCATGATCAAATGTAAGGCCCCTTTGTAGGATTCATAAAGCATACTGGGATACATGCCCAGAATACCTGAGAAACTTCCATCACAGCTCAACCAGAAATTTCTTATCAGCATCTACCAAACTGATCAACAAACGATCCTTCAAGAGAATGAAACCGAGTTCAGGTGAGGGAGGTGGAAGGAGCACTTTTCAAGTAGCAGGAGGCTGGGAGGAAGCCCAGCTCCTCACACAATGGAGTTTGGAAACTGTGGAGGAGGTCATGAGGATAGCAGTTGCTGGCTGGCATGAGAACACAGATGCTTTCTGATCCCTGATGAAGCAACACCACAGTGTCACTAAGGAAGTGCAAAGTGGACATTGTAAAGCAGTACATGAACTTGATAGTGCTTGGAGTGCACCATTTCTAGACACAGAGAGCAGGACATTAAGGTTTGAACAACATTTTGTTGCAGCCTGCGTACCTTGAACGCTGATTGCTAAGAACACAGACCTGCCTCTCATTGAAAAGGGACCCTGTAATTACCCTCCTGGGGAACATAACCTGACAGAAATGAATTTGGAAAGAAATGAAAGTACCACCAAATAGTTCAGTGCATACTAACACACAAGCACACAGAAAGCACACACACATCAATGCCACGCCCACATGTTTATCAAATTAAACTCCCACAATTATCTGTGTTTCTATTGAGTCTGATGTTACCAATGTGCAGTCAATGTTTGGCATGTTACATCCCATTAAGCCAAACCTCTTGTGTATAAAGCATTATACTGTGTTTTGCTTCAAACAGCGAATCATGTCTGATGTCATTGTGTGCTTTGAGCTTGTATGATCAGATCTGTGTGATATGCTTGGGAAAGGATTGCTTATTGCAGGTACTCCGTGGACTTTTTTTCTTTTACGAAGCGCTTCTCTCTGATACTAGAAAGCGATTATTGCTATTAGGGCACTCATAGGTGCTCATGGTAAGCAAGAGTTCACTGATTGAACTAATCCCCTTTTTCCATGCAGGAATTTAGTTTGAATGTCACTAATCACAACTGAGTTGGTTAAAGTTACTTGTTCCTTCAGACCTTTATGATCCATTTGAAAAAGTGACTTGATTATGCAGCTAAAATAGAGCTTACAACTGTCAGTAACTCATCTGTTAAAGGGGAGCATGGATACCTACCCTAAATTCAATTATAAAAATATGTCTTACTCTATCTAGCATCTCAGATTTTAATTACAAGTCAGAATACATGGTTGTAAAACTAGCTAAGTCACACCTCTAAACCAATATAATTTACAGCATCTCAATTGACTTAAGTGTTTGCTTTGTATTTGTTTTACCTGAAATATTTTCAATTACATTCATTTTGTTTTTTAAAAAAGGAATCTCCTTGGCAGCTCTTGTAATCCCTGTTGGATTTGGAATGCTTGTTAATCATAAATGGCCGAAGGCAGCTAAAATAATACTCAAAGTAAGTTTTAAATTGACTTTTTCAATATGTCTTTCCTTTCCCTTGCTTGAGTATCAACACATTAGGGTCAAGGGTATACAGCACTGTAATAATCAGGTTTGTTATTTTGTGCAAAATCTACTTTTTACTTTTATTTTGGGAATGAATCGTATAGAAGCAATATATCATTAGGAGAAAAAAAGTTCTCAATGTCCAATCGATTCTTCAAATGTAGGACTGTCTGAGAACCTCCATGTCTGTGTTTTTGAAGAGCTAGCCACTAATGCACCAACATACAATGTCATAACCATTGTATTATTACACACTTATTAAATATTCCTGTCATCAACTCAACATTGCAATGCAAGGGACTGGATCTGATACCAATCCTGACTCCCCCTACCCCCACCCAAGCAACAAAAAGCGGTATCCCAAAAGAGCTTAATTTTATTGCAGTTCCATAACATTTGTTTCCACTTACCAGTGTGCATGCCTCAAACTCAGATGTCTGATGCCTCACAACAAAATATCTCCCACCACCACAAGCTATTTCACCAAATGAAAAATCATGGTTACCATCCCCTACCTACAATCAGCATACACTGCCACACCCTGATAAACAATGCAAAACCTTCCATCTCTCAACTGGAGTTCCCTTTCCCTACCACCAATAGTAGCACTACTACCCACATCATTGAAGTTTTGCTGGTCCTCCCTTGCTAGAAGAAAGGGCGATGAGTCTCGAGGGGTGGATTATGAGGCCAGGGTCTGGCTTATACCTTGAAATGGGACACCATTGGCCTGTCCTTTGTTCGCTGACTGTCCAGTCACCACAAGACACCACATAGGCTGAAAGCAGAGTTGTGAAGCCTACAGGCTAACCCGATGACACCACCACCACCTGCGCAACCATCTTGCATTCACCATTATTATAGACTTGGCGTCAACACCTATTTCCTGATTGTCTTCCAATCCTATAACAATGTTCTTTTGATTATACATTTTGTCCAACTTTAAATATATGTATGCATATATATTTAATTCCATTTTGTATGCATCTCTATGCACATTAGAGATGTAGTACTCTAGGTAAAAGTATGAATTTGCAGATAGGATATGTCTGAACAAATCTTTATTTTTCTTCTTGTCTCATAGGTAGGCTCAATTTCTGGAGCAATACTGATAGTGCTGATTGCCACTGTTGGTGGAATACTGTATCAGGGATCATGGTTGATTACCCCCGAGCTCTGGATTATTGGAACAATATTTCCTGCTGCCGGTTACACTTTTGGATTCTTCTTGGCATATGTCGCTGGGCAGTCATGGCGCAGGTGAAGATTTATTGACTCTTGGTTTACCTCCCAGTTATCAGAAAATGACATTGAATCTGGAACATTTAAATACAACAATGGTTACAAAAGAATTGAACAATTGGTGTAGACACATAGAAATGTTTGACAACGGATCTATTGTAGTCCAATCATGCAAGATGTACATTTAAATTAGTAAATATTTTCCTTATAAAATCATTTGAATTGGGGTGTGCGTAAACAATGTGTGATCTTAACCAAAGTGAATTTCAAAGTGCAAATGCCAGTCATTGGCAGTTAATTAAAGAAAGCAATAGTGTTTATCTCGCTCACCAAACACAACATACCAACAGCATTACAAAAAGTCACACACTTTCTGTGAATCCTACATATGATTGATTGTAGATTTGGAGCTTGAAAAATCTTGGGTCTCTGAATACATTGGTGTATATCTACTCATTGTGAGGTGTCTAATGTTCACATGATTCACAAGAGTGACAAGAATACATTTCTTAAAGTTATTATCATATCTTGGTAATTATGAAAAAATTATCTTATGTGGAAATCCTAAAAATCTGTCTCAGATCCAGCCATTCCCTTAACCCAAGGGATAGATCACCTGGTCCACAAAAGTGACAAGAAATAGATATATGAAATTTGTTATTTTCACAACTTGGTACTTATGAAAAAGTTATCTTATGTGGAAATCCTAAAACTCTGTCACAGATCCAGCCCTTAACTCAAGGGTGTCCTGCATAGGTCCAGGAGGACCAAATCAATACTAGATTTTCAGGATATTCATATAAGATATATTTTACTGTAAAGCAATAAATAAATGGAACTAATTCTTGTAGTCAGTGGTTATCATGAACTCCTGACATGGATCCAGCCCTAGAATAACAGTTTGCGTCTAGGTCCTCCAGTATATATGAAAAAAGCCAGGGACCTTTGATGGGAAATCAAAAACGTCACTCAGAATATGAGTTTTAGGGCAGCCCCTGATATTATGGAAAAAAAGCTGTTCTCAGAATGGCACCTCAAGCATAAGGGGAGAGAGAGCACCCACCAATGTTCCAAAGTCTTTCCTGGGTATAGAAGACCCTGTGTAAAAAATACTGCATGGAGATGGCAACCACCCAGGGAAACATCGGTGCATTCATCCACCCCTTTTTGGTTAAGTCCCCTACATCCATTTACCATGCCTCACACAGACAGGAAAGGTGTTGCAGAAGTTACTGACCAGTTACCTAAAGAGTTGGGTGATCTATTTGTCACAAAGGGCTCACATGGTAGGTTTGGCCTCCAAAGGATTAAAGTCTGAAATGTTGCCCTAGATTTTCAAGTAAAGGTAGAGATCATGCCACATCCATAGATTTAAAGGGGGATCTATCAAGGTGAAAATGTTGTTGTTGTTCTGAGAAGGCTCAGAGTTGGGACACTGAAAGGACATTTTTTACCTTCAGGTCCCAATCAGTAAAGCCCCGAACGGGGGGATACTTGAGATAGCAGAGTTATCCATCCAAAGAGGCATCTATTCCGTTAGTCTGTTGTTCCTCTTGATAGCACAAAGAGACGTCCACCAGATGTCGAGGACAATATTGGTGCCAAGTGTCTCAACCCCCCTCTCCATGTGGGAGTCATCCTCAACACAGGTAATTCAGAGAAGAACAAGTCGCCCAATGCCCATCGTTCAGTCGCATAAACCATTTCCCTTCATGGTCCATAAAACCAGTCCTTTATAACTTGTAGGTAAGAGGCCTGGTAATAAGATGGACTATCCATCAGGCCAAGGCTACTGAAATGTGAGGACCTTTAGCAGAAATACACTTACTCCAGTTACTGACTTTGGCAGCAAGTACAGATTAACTCCTAGGTGGTCACATATCTTTATTTCTACTCCTAGGAAGCCACCATGGTCCTGATGTATTGCACAGGCACACAATCCAGATCTGATGAGAATTTTCAGGATTTTCTGACTTTTCAGGAATTCTGAAGAACCTTGTTGCTAGTGCAGACCAGTCAATAAGGATATCTGGTCTCAATATACATGATCCTCTGATATCTTCAATACTTTGGGCCACATTGCAAGGTTCCAGGATATAGCCATTTTTATGCAGCCCCCCCCTCCCCCAAAATTTAACGATACCCCTTAATTCTGTGGGTGCATAATTAATGGGGTTACAAGTTGATCTCTTAGAATCTAGTGAGTAATGATAAATTACTGGAGGGAATCAGGAAATCTGATCCGATCCTCTCAGGAGTTGCTTATTCTCCCCTCAAGATTCCTTTGGAAAAGTTGCCTGTTTTTAATCTCAGTGGAAATATGAAAAGTGTTAATTATGCCCCATTAGGGGAGGTAATAGGGTTACTGGCCCCAGCTGTAATTATGGGCTGTAATATTAAGGGCCTAGGTTGGGAACAATGGCCCTCTCCATTTGCCTAGAATAGAGCAATTCTTACAGTTTGGGGATGCAGCATTACTCTGAAGGCTCCAGTTGTCTACAAATTATCACCACACATTAATAAAGTGCTCTCCCATTAAAGTTTTTTGAAAAAAGATGCAGCAACGACCTCCGAATTAGTAGCCCTTCTGATGCAAATGACACAAAAACAAATGCAGCTCCTCTAGAAAACTCATTACCGGGAGACAAAAAAGAGAGGTAATTTGAGTTGCACAAGCAAAGCGAGTTGCGGATGATGATTGTGAGAAATTGGGTTACTGGTTGAGGAGGGCAAAATCCTACTCAAGCAGCACCCACAATCCTTGTCAGGGTGAGGCACAAGCAAACTCCAAATTAACCTGTGCTCAACCCTCTGGTAGCTTGGCACAGAGCAGTCCGGCTTAATTTAGAGGCTATGTATAACGTATTTATAGCACTTCATACAATAATAAAGTGAAAACACAACACAAGAAAAATCCCACACCAATTTAGAAACATAGAGCAAAATTTTGTAAATCAACCAAGAGCAAAATTTTGTAAATCAACCAAGACCAAAATGAAAAACATACAATCAGTAGAACCGGAGTTATGCAGTTTTTAAGATATAATTGAAAACAGCACCATAAAGCCCCACTCACGGTTGTCTGGTCATGCTAGACCAGGAGAAAGTCACAAGTTCAAGGTGACTGCGATGGAGCGCAGGTCGAATACATTAGTCCTGCTGAAAAGCTACCATTTCAGTCCACGGCAAAGAGCCTTGTTCGTGGTGGAGAGGGCTATGAGGAACAGGGAAGTGTCGCGGAGGGTCACTGTTGCAGCACAAACAGCAGGCCAGATGGCGTGAACAGTCGTTGCTGTAGCGTGAAGATCCTGTTAGCGTAGTCAGGCCAGAGCTTCGCAATGGCGCTCCCCATGAGCAGCCCATGCTGTAGCGCAAAGGGTCAGGTTGACGGAACTTCATGTTGGCGGGCAGTGCAAGCGACAGGTTGTGAAGAGCCCAAAAACTTCAATCCAGCTCCAACTCGGCCACACCTCAGTGCTGGGTCTTTTGGGTGGGAGCTTGTTATGCCCCTGTGGCTCTGAGCAGGAGGCCAGCAGACTAGTCTTTCTAGTCACTCTGGGAGTCCAGGTCCAATCCTTCTAACTCAGGCAGCACCCCAGCAGAGTGGCAGTGCTTTCAGCACCACAGCAGTCCTTCTTCCTTGCACTCCACAGGTCCAGAAGTGTACTGAAGAGTTGGTGTCTAAGGCCTAATATTTCTACCAGGTGCCTCCTTTGAAGTGAGAGAAGCTTCTTGTGGTTTCCCTTTGAAGCGCGCAGGTTACCCGCCTTCCCTGTCCTGGCTCCAGACTAACTACAGGGGGTATGCAGCCCTTTGGGTGGCGGCAGGAGACAGCCTATTCAAGTTTAAGTAGGGCTCTGCCAAGCTCCGCCGTCCCATCCTGCCAATGATGGCCCACCCAGGAACACATAAGCTCCCTATTGTGTGTGACTTTCTAGGAGGAATGCACAAAGGGCAAATGTCAGCTAGACCCAGTCATTTGACACAGAGACAGGCTGCAGGTGCTGAATGACTAAGGCTGTAAAAAGCCAACTTTCTAAAAGTGTCATTTGCAAAATTGTAATCAAAAACCCAACTTCACCATAAGAGAGGAATTGTTATTACAATTACAAAGACACCAAACATCAACTGCTTACCTTGTCCCATTTGGACGTTACAGCTTATTACATGCGAAACTGAACACATAGGCTCCAATGGCAGGCCTGCAAGATGTTTAAAAGGCTACTCAAGTGGGTGGCACAATCGGTGCTGCAGGCTCACTAGTTTGGAACCTGAAGAAGGCTTGGGTCCTAAGCTAACTGGATGGGGCCACTAGTAATGTGTATACAAACAAAAATATCCAGTAGCTTTGATTCTAAGTTATTCAATAATGGGCCAATGGATTCAATTCAGAGGCTCGTGTGATTTATTTCACATTTTTTTAAATTATTCCATGAGAATCAATATCATTCAAATCATGTCAAACATTAAGGGAAACCCAAAATAGTGACGTTTTAGAATACAATACATAGATTACATAAACAAATAATAAACATAAACCGATATTCACAAATGTGTATCGAACATCAGCATATTTTACACAATTGAAGAAACAAAAAGTCAACAAAAAAGTCAATCAACATCAAGCACCAGTCCTTGATTCAAAATGGCACTTATGCGGAGAAGAAAGACAGAACTCTCAAACCACTACATTGTCTCCTGCCTATATGCACAGCTCTGGGGGACCTCTGAATCAAATTTTTGGCAACAAGGGAGGGAAGTTCATTTGACTTTCTCCCTGAGCACCGGAGGCTAACTTTTCCCAGACGCTGGTGTCAACGCGTTTCCAACCCCATCACCATTAAGGGGTTTTCATCAGGACTTGGACGTGGTGGTGTCTCTTATCTTGGCTGCAGATTTCTTTACTTGTTCGGAAAATACTGACACAGTAAAAATTATTATAGCCTGAATTAAATGGTATTTTCAATTTGAAAGTCGAATCAGATGCTCGCTGTGTCAATTCTTTAAGTTGTTGAAATGCTTGTCTGGTCCAAACGCTTAAAGCCGGAACAAATCGATTGAAGCTGACTCACTAGTAGCATTTAATTTACAGGTCCTGGGGCCACTTTACTAGAGGCTTACAAGTAAAGTAAATATGCTAATTGGCTATGAGCCAATTCTTCCAGGTTTTAAGGAGTGAGCACAAGCACTTTAGCACTCATCAGTGGTAAAATGCACAATGTCCTAAGAGCCAACAAAAATAGGTTCAGAAAACAGGAGGGTGAAAGCAAAAAGTTTGGGGATGACCCTCCAGAAAGAGCCAAGTCCAACAGTGGTTTCTGGCACTCAATGCCTATGGTCCCTAGGACTATTATTTTATCATTGGGGTTAGAGCTAGAGAGGAGGGCAAAACAAAGGGATGGACAGAAAGGAGAACAGAGACAAAGGGAGACAACAGCATTGAAAAAGAACCCGCAAATGTGAGATAAAGAGACTAGGCCTGGGAAAGCTTTTAATGACTCCGGAGTAATTTGAGCAATTACGCATTAATCTAGTGATGCGAAATTATCAAAATTACGCGATTACTCCAGCTCGAGTAATTCTGGATTACGATTCTCATTCAATTACGCATAACTGTGAGAAATTCTGTGGTAATTATGCTAGAGCGAATTACGCCAGTTACGCCCACTCCTAAAAGAGACACGACGTGTAGGGTGGGGGAAGAATGGGGCAAGGGGAGGAACCTGGACTTGGCAGCCTTTGTATGCGACAACCGCAACATTTGGTTCCTATGAACAACTTTGGGCATCTTTATTAATTTATTTATTTATTATTTTAATGAGAATCACTCTCGTGGTTTCTGAAGCAATAAAAAAGAGGAGACCAAGGTAACAACAATTTCAAAATTCAGTACTCGCAAACGTGTAGTTTGACACCTGTTTTTAGAAATAGGTATTGCATCCAGGATATGCTGCACTGCACTTTAACCTTCGTCTTGAAAGGTACATATGTTGTCTAAAATATACCTTTACAAATAAAAGTGAAACTATGTCTCATTCCTCCTTTTTTTTCTTCAAGGTGCCGTACAGTGGCTCTGGAAACCGGACTGCAGAACACTCAGCTGTGCACAACCATAGTCCAGTTGTCGTTCACTCCAGAGCAGCTGAGTCTGATGTTTACATTTCCACTCATCTACAGCATTTTCCAGATCGTATTTGCAGCCATATTTCTAGCAGGTAAGTCAAAGCCTGGTGTCGAAGGGCATGTAACTACTGTTTTTGTCCAGCTCCTGCCTTTGAAGGAATTAAAACAGTCAAGTTTAGAGGCTATTCAAATGAATATTCATGTGATTATTTAAATATTCATGAGATCCATTTACATGCACTTAGAATCAGCGCGTGTACACGTATATCATGAATTTGCATATGTCATATCCTTAAAACCTGACCAAACTGCAGCAGTGGAGAACCCAGGTTACAACATGATCAGCTGCTGATTGATAAAGATCTATATGGGAACGCCCTAAGTAAAATTCATTGTTGCAAAAAATGTGATTTTCTTAAATATAGAATTAGAGTTTAAATAACACACGAATTATGACACCTATTTAAAAGGAAGTGTCCCACCTACCTATGGCTATATTTGGGTTTTCCCTCCCATGCCATACCCTGGCACTGAACCAACATTCCAGTCACCCAGTGATGCTGGAACAATTTTCAAAGTGGGGGTGCTGCCATCATTAAGCCACTGAAGTTCTAGGGATTGTGAAAAATTCAAGTGTCACACAAAGAAGAAGCGTAGCAAATGAGTCGCGCCCATTCAGTAGGAGAGTGGTACGAGAGTGGTATATAGCTGGTGGTGCATTTTGGAGCACATTTTCGCAAATATATTACTAAAGCATAATGTAGTAGTGCACTGTCATTTACATTGAAATGCCCCTTAAATTTGCACTCACATAGTTTTACTGATCAAACTAGACAGCGCACAAATGAGAATTTGTGGAAATCAAGTTTCAGTGAATATTTATCATTTGCGCATCACCGAATAAAGGGTTGTGATTTATTTTGATACTATTAAAATATTTGTTTCCATCACACTTCAGAATTACAAAAGAAAGTGCTTCATTAACTGCTGATATATTTTGAAATATTTGTACAGTTCAGGTATGGTTGTGTGTTAGAAAAAAAATCTACAGCCTTTCCTTTCACACTCAGCAAGATTGTTACATAATTCCCATTATAACCCTTTAACCTCCGGCTATGCCACTCATAAGCCCCCCGCTATTGTTAAAGTTACTGCCCTTGTCTCTGGAACCTTGAGGAGGTTAACGAAGTGGACACATTTGGTCTGTGGCTTGTATTTATTATTTATGGAATATTCACTTGAAGGCTACGTGGATTATTAGATCTGACCATGTAAAGAGAAATTCAGATTATCATGTGTTTAAATATTTTTTTGTTGTGATGATTTTTATTTCTGTTTAGAAGCGCAATTTGTGATCAACAAAAAATTACATGCATTACTGTGGAAATGGATTTATAATTGAAACAATCCTAAGAAATAGTTAGTTGCTAATTAAATTGCCAATGTGTTGCTATTTCACGAGTATAAAATATTGCTTCCCTACTGATTTTCAAAGGTATTCCTATCTTTACTGGGAGAGGTGCAAACTAAAAAGCTGGTTTTAGTGAACTAATTTTAATTTTAAAAAATGGTTTCAAGTGTTTATCATAATATCTATCTCCCTTATGTACACCTTTTTTCTTTTAGGATATCGACTATATCTGAGACTACCTGGTAAAGGGAAGAAAGATCTGGTCCAGGATGAGAGCACTGATTACAGCGCTGAAGTACAGTCCGTAGGCTGGCACGAGACAAAAAACCCCGAATTTCAGTTTGACGAGAAACAGAACAACAGCACAGTGAGCAATAGCATGATACCCTAAGTACTATCTCCATTTCACGAACCATTGAACAAGAACATCTGGAGAAACCTCTACAGAAGGCTAATCTGAGGGATATCTGTTGATGTCCTAGCAAGATGTCTTCTCATGGTGGAGTCCTTGGGAGGTGTCCTTCTTTTCTTTGCAAAAATACGTCCACGCATCATCTGAACGTTTGTCACTGGTGTTTGTAACACTGGACTTAGTCTAGATTATGGAGTCTTTTATTCACCATGAATATTAATAGCTGCAATCAAACACCCAGGAACTACAAGATAATGTGAAAGAAGTGATGATGAACATTCCTCTGGCCGATGATTATGTAACTAGGTGTGCATAGGTTACCTACCATGAATTAATCCATTTCATTCAACGTAGCCTAGAAAATTTAATTCAAGGTCAGAACCATGAGGTTTTATTTAAACAATTAACATCAAGAATGATTCGTCAATTTACAAATATGTATACTCACTTAAGACACAGGTGTTTGTCAGTCTATTCACAGACCACTCACTATTGGACACAACAGATTTGGATGCCAGTTTTGCACCTTTTGTCACAGGCCTTATTTATACTTTGTTCTCTTTGTCAGTTTCAGGTTTGGTCCTGTTACTCATTCAAGGTCAGGGGACTCTCTTCCGGTCACAGTTCATGCTCACCTCGGGTAATTCAGTTAGAGACAATCCTGAGAAGTGAAATCCGTTCTCCATATCGACTCCGCACTCCATGGTGGGAGGGCTAATTACTTGCTCAGCTATCACTTTATTTGTGTGTAAACCATGACAAAAATGTAATGCTCATTTTCTCTATTTTGTCAAAGGTACAATTGTACAAACTATAAGTGATATATGATTTAATTTGGGCACTCGGGTATTAAAGCCTATGTATTTCTTACTAGTAAGCAAGAAAGGAGTCAACAAAATCTGCTAAGTGTAAGAAATCATTTTTGCCGCTATTTCACTCCTGAATAACAATTACACTGAATATATTTGGAAACATTCACTTTATAAGTTCATTCAATTTCTTATTGTCCATTCATTCCGATAGTCAATATCAGCAGCAAACAATGGGTCTCTTTCGGGATCATTGAAATAAGGCTTGGGGTAGGTATACTATGTAGTGTGGAAGGACAAATATATTTGTTTCTAAACACACATTATGCCAACTTGTAACTTTTGTTTTTCCAGTTGCACAGGTACAACAAAAAAACTAAAAACCTTCCCCTCATCCACAAAGAAGACACAGACATGAGCTGAGTTAGCTTTTGCCAACTCAAGAATCAGCATACCTAAAAGTCATTTCCAAGGGCTCTCCAAATGAGCCATTTATCCACTCCAACAAGAGCAGAATGTGACTGTGAAGGTGGCCACAAGGCTCTTAGAGGTCAAACATATCTGAAGTACAGAAGAGGCTCCTCGTGGGAGTGCTGGGGGCGGGGGAGGGGCAGGGTGGGGGTAGTAAACTCCGGCTTACGGCCGAACAGAGTTAAGTAAATAAATAAATAAATAAAACGAATTACATTGCGCGCGCTGCATCGCCATCGGCGATACAGCGCGCGCAATGTAATTCGTTTTATTTATTTATTTACTTAACTCCATTCGGCCGTAAGCCGGAGTTTACTACCCCTCACCCTGCCCCTCCCCGCCCCGCCGCCCCGCCGCCCCGCAGCACTCCCACGAGGAGCCGCCACTGCTGACGTGCACTTATCTCTGTACAGATTATCGGTACTTGAACAAATTAAAGTCAAGCTGTCTTTTCTGTTGTCTAGTTGTATGTCAGAAAATGGATTTAAGTGTGTGATCATCAAGTTTGCAAATACTCTTTACCTGGAACTGCTATCTGGCTCACAGGCGCCTTTCTGTACCTCCATTCAGGTTGGCTAAGGTAGGGAGCACTCTCAGGGAAAGATGCACTGTGAGCTATAAACTTTCATCTTTTTCTTTAATTCTGACTTTTGATTGGATACATTATATAAGGTGTTTCAGTTTCAGCCTAGTCTTGTCACTTGTTTACTTTTTCACTTATGATATGCTTTCTCCCTTTTATTCACTAACCCCCCTTTACCACCAACCATCCATAGATGGTTCCCTCTGTCATTGTAATTGCTCCCGATTTGTAAATGTTGGTATACTTTTGGACGTTTTGGTCAGAAACGACTTAACTGCAAATAAATTGAGTTTACAATTGACTTGAGCACACAATCCCATTTCCGTGAAGTTGTCTTGTGGTCACCCACTGTTTCACCCTTATATTGTAGACAAATCATGGACGATTTATGTCCTGGTTTCACATTTCAAGTACACTAAGGTCACTTGGCTTTTAACTTATAACACTAGATGGGTTGGTTTCTGCTTGTATATCTTGGGAACCAGTCACAGGAGCAGATCTGGTTGATCCACCTCTGGAGTGCAGGGGAACAGATTGTGTTTTTCATTAATATAGAATGTATTGTTCTATGTTGTTATATTGTGGGACAATTCAAAATCAGGTGCATAAAGTATCCTTTTTATTTGCTAATCAACATGCTGAGATATGTAGTTCATCTCCTTATTCACTTTTGTTAAGTCATCCACCATGTCACTCTTAAAATGTTTATAAGCAATACGTACACTACTTCTACCAATACAGTCCATATTTAGCAAGGGTAAATAAGTAGGAAGACAATTCAATGGTTCTGGTTTTTGGGATATATTGTCTTCAGTTAAAGCCAACTACGTCTTTACCAAATTTATGTAAATACTGTAAGAAATATCTACCCTAGAAATCTGTGTATGTTGAAAGAAAAATTCCACATCGGGTACCCAATGGCCCCCATGCCTGCCAATGTGCTGGAGTGTATGATATGTAAGGTTCCCTACGTATTTATTCTTGTATTTTATCTGTTGTACTTATGTTTGACTACTTGTGTGCTGGTTGGGATATTGCCCCTTCTTGTTAGCTTCATTTGCTATCTCCTGTAGTAAATGACATAACAGTAAGATTGCACAATTGCTCATTTATATTGAGATCAATGAATAATAAAATATAATAAAACTATTTAAAAATGTAAGAGAGACTGTAAAATAAATAAAATATGCACAAACATTTATTTTATTTATTTACGTATTTAAACGGTTTTATATAGCTAGACCCAAGGGTATCAGAGCGCTTTACAAGGGTTGAGAGAGGAACCAATTGCGATATAACATTAGTACAAAAAGGAAAAGCGCAAAATACTCGGCACAATATGTAAAAAACAGTGAATACATGCCCAAGAAATTAAGGAGAACAATTAGGGCATAACCAAAGTTGGAAATTTGTGCTAGCGTGGGTAGTCAGGGATGGGGGGGGAGAAAGGATTGAGGAGGGGGAGAACAGAGTGGGGAAATGAGAGAGGAGACAGCATGCAGAAGTAGGCTGTAAGTTATAAGAGAGAAGGTGGTAGGATTAAGGACCCCAGTATTTGTTGAGAAGGTGTCGTCCTTTTGCCATATGTTTTGAAAGGTTGAGGGGTAGGGACATTGTGTACAGCAACTGCATTTATTTAAATTGAACCTAAAAAGTGCTTGACTGCAGACATTTTAAAATTGCATATTACTACAGATTGTAGGTATTTTTATTTCTGATTGCACTTTATTGCTTATGAGCGGTAACTTTTTAAGCATTACACCATTTTCGAGGCCTGTTGTAGAGTGTTTTAATGTATTCACAATGTTTGAAGGTTCTTCCATGAGTTATTTACATAGGTTTGACTCAAAGGTCTAACAGAAAAGCCTGGCAATTGTCCTGTGTGGTTATCTGTCTCAGCATGTCACAACATAATGCTGCATTTTGATTGGTTACTAAGCTAGTACATCTCATTCAAGTGATACATGAGGATGCTTTCTATACTGTAGCCTGGGCAATGGAAGACTCCTCCACCCCCTCACAACACATTTCTTGAAGAAAGGTACCCTCTAGCAAAGGGGGCAGCCTTCCCTACAGCTTGAAGTAAAAACCTCAGTTTATGTCCAGTGATGGCTTAAAATGGCCATGTAAGCTGCATGAATAGGTGGAGATAGGGCAGTGAACATGGCCTCCCAGCACCACTGGATGTAACATTTATGTTTTACTATTAAAACTATTCAAATCCCCATAACATGCTCTCCAGAATTGACTACATACTTACAAACAACATCCTGACACCGTCCACCTCCACACCGACCATCAAACTTATATTAGTATCAGACCACGCATGTATTACCTTGGAACTACAAATATCCCATAATGTCCCCAAAAGGAAACAATGGAGAATGAATGAGGAGATTCTAAAAGATCAGGCTCTCAAAGACAGAATAGAGATAGCTGTCAATAACTTCTTTAGTGAAATTAACACCAACTAAATCCCCCAAGAAACCCAACAGGATGCTATGAAAGCTACAGTTAGAGAGGAACTCATTAATATTATGTCGAACATAAACAAACATACAAATAAAAGATTAAATGAACAAGAAATCTCCATTAAACAACTGGAAAACTATTTCTTTAGATCAAAAAAACAGGTTCTCCTATCCCAGCTGAAAACATTAAAATACAACAAAATAATAAGTACCCGAGCTCACACCTGGGTACGGAATAAAAAAAATCTAAAAGTCAAATAATGCAGCCAAAACACTTGCAAGCTGTTTAAAATTTAAAAACAACAATAACCTCATCACCACAATCAAAAGTAGATCAGGAGTAACTACAATCGACCCACTAAATATAGTCAGGTCCTTCCCGGAGTACTACTAAGAACTACATAACCCAGAGAGAACATCCTCTCCTGACATGTGCCTAAGGTACCTAGACAAAATCAAACTAACAACTCTAACTGAGTCTAATAAAATAACACTGAACCAACCCATTTACCCTTTTGAAATTAAAAGAGTGATCGAATCCCTAAAAACCTGGGAAAATACCTGGGCCTGACATCTTCACAGCCAACGTTTATAAACTTTCCAGGACAACCTATTACCTCACATGGAATCCCTATTCCAACACTCCGAAACCACTGGGGAAATATTAGGTACGGCCTCAGAAACCACAATTACAGTGGTCCATAAAGAAGGTAAAGACCCTATAGAGGTTAAAAATTACAGGCCCTTTTCTCTAATAAATGTCGATTCTGAAGTCTATGCAAAAATCCTAGTAATGAGACTGGAAAAGATCCTGCCCTCCCTCATACGCCAAATCCAAACAGGTTTTGTGTAAGGCAGACTAGGGTCTGACAACGTTAGCCTGTTCTGTCACATCATTGAAAGAACAAAATCACTACTATCCCCCATGATTGCCATGACTTTAGATGCCGAGAAAGCTTTTGATAAGGTCTCCTGGCCCTTCCTTTACGCAGTAATGCACAAACTAAATTTAGGTGAAAACTTTATTCGCCAGGTCTTTGCACTCTACACACAACCTTCAGCCTGCATCTGAGTCAACGGGTATCTCTCAGACAAAATAAACCTCGCACAGCGGACTAGACAAGGCTGTCCCCTATCCCCTTTACTGTATCTCCTAGCTATTGAACCCCTTCTAGCTCCAATCAGATGTAACTTAAATATAAAAGGACTACCAATCAGGAATGATACATACAAAATCGCCGCATATCCGATGATGTTCTAATCTTCTCACAAAATGCTGAGACTGCCATTCCTGCTAAGCTAGATTAAATTACTTTATACCCAACAGTTTGGGGTTACTCTATAAACTTTGAGAAATCAAAAGTCTTCCTACTGAAAAGCCTAACCATGCCCTCCATAGTGAACAATACTAAACTGTGATGGCAATCTTCTCAAATTAAGCACCTAGGGATTCAATTCAAAAACAGCCTAGAGGACACAAGAAAACTAGCTGTAGAAAAAACACTCAAAGAAATTCAAGACCTAATCTCAACGTGGTATATGACATGGTGGGGAAGAGCTGAATGCATCAAGATGATGATAGCCCCACAAATCAATTTTATCACTTCCATGCTACCCCTACAACTGTCAATCAACTTTTTCAACAACATAGATTCCTTATTATTTGGTTTTCTATGGAAGAGGAAAAGAGGCGGAATCTCCCTTAAAAAACTAAAATCGACAAGTGCAATGGCGGACACAAATACCAACTTGCCTTTCTAATCAAACCACCTTCTTGGTGGTCCCGCCCTCTTGCCGACGACAAACCTTTATTACTACACATCGAAGAATACCTCACAAAACCCTTCACCCTATTATTAACACTAACAATGAAATAGCTCAATATACAACACTCCAAGACCCTATTCAGAGATACTATCTCATCCCTCAAAACACTTGATAAAAAATTCCCCAACAAAATCCAACATTAAGAATTTGCATCCCTCTGGAACCACACTAAAATCGGAATCAAAGTGTAATCCCCCATATGGATGTCGTGGGCAACAAAAAACATTATATATCTCAACGACCTGGGCTTCGCAGCTAAGCCCATATCATGTACAAATTTACAGGCAATCCACAACTTAAATAACATTGACTTCTACAACTTCCTAAAGCTCAAGGTCGCCATAAATAAGTGTAATAAACCACACAAGTCTGACCTCATTAACCTTCTCGCAAAATTGTCGAATCTTCCCCACGAGCAGCCAAAACTTACAAAATCTTAAACTTCTGCAATGCCAACAATAGACTGGCTGCCGAGATCCAAAACAGATGGGTTAATCCACATTCATCAATAGATCACTCGTCAGTAACTGAACATACATGGACAAAAATCTGTACCTTCTCCCCCAAAAATAAAATATCCCCCATACTCCCACAATCTAAATATTGGACTCTACATAAAGCTCCCTGGGCATCAGAAAAACTCCTTAAACTCAGTCTCCTAGAATCAGACCAATGCTGGAACTGTCACGAATCACCAGGCACACTCATCCACATGCTATTTAACTGTAAGATGCTAAAACTATTCTAGATTGAGATCCAAGACATAATAAGTGGAATATTCGACACTGAGATTCCCCTCAATTTTCATACAGTGAGTCTGGGACCATGGTCTCACATCCTGACATGAAGCTAAACACCCAAGACATGAATCTCTTAGGCCTCCTTCTAACAATGGGAATAAAAAATATTCTATGTGAGTAGAAATCGTTCCATAATCTAACCCACCATACCTGGTGGGCATGGGTATGCTTCGCAAGACGTGCGGACAACTCATTACTTAATAACTTCAAATCCCACAAATTATGGAATAAATTTCGAGTCGGTGATGCGGCAAGCGCAAGATAAATGGATTTATTTATTTTATTTTATTTTACCTATCCCTTCGTCTGTCAACTCTTACCCCGCCGCACCGCTCTTACCTGTGCCGGCCGCGTCTGAAGTGGAATTATTTGAAACAATAGGATTTACACTTCTCCCCCAGTTTAGATTTAACCTTGTGACTTTGGAAGGAGAATTAAAGTCTTTGGATATCTGTTGAGGCATAGAGGTAAGTACACACAGTGAGTACACACAGGCTCTATAGCTGACAATTCACGATCAGTCATTTTAAAGAATGTTATTAATCATATAATGAAATATGAGCAAAGTAGCACAGAGTAATACCTTATGTTAGTCATAGTGTGTGTATATATATATATATATTAAATATATTCAAACAGAATACATAAAAAACTCAACATTTTTATACACTCATTCTATCCTTTAACAATCTGTCAGTAATACTTGCATTAAATTACTCAGTAGCATGTGCTGCTACTTATGTACCTATTAGCTATGTGCTTGCTTGTAGAATTATCAGCGTGCCTGGAGAGAGGGTCTGAGCTGACTGGTATCATGAGTTCTTGATTTCTTCTCTTCTCTCCACTAATAATCTGTCCCCAAGTTAGAGTAGTTATATAGCGATCAGCACAGCATGTTGAGGAAATACTGCATAACACGAGTCACTGTGCATACTAAAAAAGTATCAATTGAGACGTAGATTTACTAAATTTTTTAATTCAAATTTGCTATGCTGTGTTATGTGTGCTATGTTGCACAAGGGGGAAAACGGCATGAGCCGTATCTATTAAGCTTGGCCAGCTGCTGTCTTCCCAAAAGCTGGTGCTCTTAAAGGCTACCTTGCCCGATGCATAGACTTACAGAGGTGAGCTTGCACTGTATACCATAGGATTTCTACTGGAAGCATCCCCTTTCAATACAACTTTTATCATGTGCTCATCTGTACCAAGTGGAATCCAAAATAGAGTCCATTGTTCTCTGTAGTCACACTTGCATTTATAACATGGAGTCCTGTTAACACCATTCACACCACACACATTCACACAAAATGGCAATGTAGGTCTGGGTTCTACATTGAAACAGAACTTTACTCAAGACGGAGCAGGAGGCACCACACTAACATGAACAGGGAAAAGGCCTTTAGACCTATATCAATTACAAAACAGATATGCAGCAACCGCTGTTTAATGTTTGTGACCCAGGACACAGAAGGTAGTACTGTGCCTAGTAGAGGGCACCGTTGCTGTGCCCCTCCTGACCATAGAGCCCAGTGCTGGGTCTCAGAACGGGTACAAAAAGCCTAGGTCTTCTGTGTGCATGCAGGAAGGCCATGTGTGCTGGGTCAAAACAAAGTCAGGAAACCAGATAACATGCAGGTTGGTTGCCTAATGCAAGGGTCTATGCCTGTTTTACCATGCAGGGAGCATCCTTCAGACTTCTGGTTCATTCTGAAAGAGAGGAGGGGTTACTGGGCACAACCGTGGTGGTTGAGGCCTTTTACTCCTGATGTCCTTGGGCTTGACCTACTATGGATCCCGCTCAAATGGGTCAAGTACCCGTTCTGCACTTGACTCTCAGTGGTAGCTATGGTCGAGCAGTCAAGGCTTCCTCGGGGGGCGGGGGGGATGTAGATGCAGGTGAGTGAACAAGACTCATAACTCCAAATGCAAACAGTCCGAACAATAAATCAATGTCCAAGCAAATACTTGCTTTTATAAGAAAAAGTAGTAGTTTATTGTTAACTCTACACATGCAAAGAGATGTGACATTCAAATGCACCAGCACAATCCCCCTTGAGGCCGGGGCTCTAGTAGTTGTCAGGCAAATCCTTGTCCCACCCTCCTTCATGTAGAGTGATCAGGGTTATTCCCCATTCACTGGTGACTGGATCAGGGAATGCAAACTATTAGGCAGTACTCAAGAGTTCTCCCTTTTGACCTTTTACGAACGTAGTCAAAAGTGTATATGGTACCACAACACCGTTAACAGTGTGTTCTCCCAAGGCCCAATTTGCCCAGTTCATGTCTTACCCGCTCTCAAAGCACAGGAGAATTCATCAATGCAGCGGGCACCTTCAAATGCGCACCCACAAGTTCTGCTCAGTTCAGAGAGATCGGGCAACTTGCGGTCCACGCAGCAGCACTGGGCAGCACAGGCTCTCTCTCCTGAGTGGCGCTGCCGAAGGCCTCTCAGTTTTCAGAGCTACTCGCAAAGATGCTGCAAGTTGACTTTGCTCATGGAGGGAAGGAATGCTTTCTTTAGCTCCCAATGTAGTAAAAAAAAACAGGAGTATAACCCATAGACCAGGTTGAGATCTGGGTAAGTAAGCAAAAACTAACAACAATGTCTCAACCGGTATCATTGAGGAAGGCAAGTGTAGCTAGCACCCCTTACTTGGCAACCCGGTCCTGAAGATGATCCTGAATAAATAGGATCGAAACGCCGTCGACATGTCGGCGCAATCTGCGGCGCATATTCAACTATGGTTCACATAAAATGTCTAGCAAAACCATGACCAACTATTGTAAATAATCCTGGTGGAACCATATATTTTTGTACATATTTTTCACCTTGTCACATTGCGCCTTCCGCTGTTCTCTCACTTGTCACCCTTATGTGTCACGAGCACATTAGTGCACCAAGTTACTTTTTGGGTTGCCTTTGCATTTTTTGCCCACAGTGCTGATATAATTTGTTACCTCAATTACATGATGCCATGAGCATGTTTTAAAACATACCACAAGTCTCCCTTCCTCCTTTCTTGTAATGTCTTGTACATGCATATACACTTGCCTTCCTCAATGATACCGGTTGAGACATTGTTGTTTTTTCTTTAGCTCCCAGCAGGCTCCAGCGAGGGTGCGATATTGTCCACAGCGTCTCCAGCAGTCCTCAGTGGTGAGTCATGAGCAGTTCCCTCTGAATTCCAGCCACAGTCTATCCTTCGGATGGCGGCCTGAATCCTTTGGCAGCGTTGGTACCGGCAGCCCCTGCCAGCATACGGGGTTGCCGCAGTATGTGGTGATGTGAATGCAGGCCCTTCCAGCCTAAGCGCCCCAGCCCAGACGGTCACAAGTCTTGGCCCTGCTTGAAATGGTGCTGTACCGGTGGCCCCCTCTGGCATGTAAGGGTCACCGCAGTGCGGCGGTATGGATGTAGCAAGACCCGCACAATGCTCAAAAGCCTGGTTCAGTCCACGGCAGCCCTTTGGCTTATGGGGGTCACCAAAAAAATACTGTACAAGGGCGATGGCCCACTCAGTGCTCAGCCAAATCCTCAAACCTCGCACAGGAAGTCTTCACAGTAGGGTTCCCCACTGGACCTTGCTCCCTCCAACGCTCAGGTCTTCACAAGCGGGCAGGTGCTGGTGCTCCAGGCCAGTGGGATGGTTTCCCTGGGTGATGCCCCCTCACCCAGCAGGGGGACTATCAGAATCTTGGTCCACAGTCCTGGTCACAGGCAGAAGTTTTGCAGAGCTTCCCCTTCTCACACAGTTTGTCCGGCTGCTTGGCAGATGACACATATTTGGAGACTCAACCTCCTCTTCTTATAGTCCTTTTCCAGACACCAAATGTAATTTTAGGTCTGGGTTTTTGAAGTTTTGTGGTGGGGTTCAGCTTCTCTTGAAGTGGGGACTTATCCTTTTCATGTCTGTAGTAAGGTGGTCCACGCAGGAAGGATGAAATTCAGGAAACATTATTGAAAATAATGTTAAGTACAACAAGTAGTTATGTTCTCAAGAGCAGGTAGTAAAGCTCTGTGAAGCAGCCCCACCAGGAGCAGCCTGCATGCTGCTCAGCCCATTCTCAACTGTCACTTCCAACCTCTCAGGCACCCAACATTCCAAACGCATCATCACTCCAAGATTCCGAGAGCACACACACACACACACACAAACACACTGGCTGAGCAGGGGATGTAAAAGGCATAACAAGAACGTGAGTAGGATACTACATATCCCCTTTTCTTACAAAACTGAAGCAAAGGTCCTATACCTAAAAGAGATGTAACAATAAATAACCCAGTGCAGAAAGGAATGCAAATGCAACAAATAAAGTAAGGTCAAGAAGATGACAGAAAGGAGCGGGCGAAGAGATGGTAGGAGGAAAACTAAGTGGAAGCAATGGTAAGTTTACACAAATAGAAATGACCCATACTCTCCAACAATGAATAACAAAAGAGAAGAAAACAATAAGCATGCGAAAGAAACGACAAGGAACAGAATGACATAGTCGCACCAAAGACTACCCCCAAACACACCCACTGGCCAGGCAGGCAAGCAAGGAAGGAAAGAACGAGGCACGACGCGAACTGGACACAAGACTGACACACAGACACACGAAGAAGAGAGGGAGGATCTCCTCTTGAACAAGGAAGAAAGAGAAAAACACTACACAAGAAGAAAGACTAAAGGCAGAGGTAGAATAACAAACAAAGTGTATAGTTCAGGTTCCAAGGATGAGAAAAGATAGAACATCACGAGGATCACTGAACAAGTCTGAAAACAGAGGAGAAGAATAAAAATACAAATAAGTATAATTCAACTCCCCCACTTTCAATATGATAATAAAATGATAATGAGAATAACGTTGTATGTACAACAATGTAAAAATGATGTAAGCATGACATTTTTAGTAAATGACAGCAAATGGGACTGTGACCCATAATGTGAAAGCCCGTGAAAGGACAACCCCCGTGTAGAGGTCACATGAGTGAAATGTTGTAATGGGACTATGACCCATAAAACACACCCTGAGTGAGGGTAAAAGTGTAAGAAGAGCTAACGTAAATGGGACTAAACCCACGACCTATCCCCAGGCATAGGGAAGGTTAGCGCTGTGGATGGGACTAAAACCCATGACATACCCCTGACATGAGGGCGTAAACTAATGTGAATGGGACTGTCCCCAAACAGACACACCCTGTGTGAGGGTAACAATGTACGAGAAGATGGGACAGACCCATGACCTACCTCTAAAATAGGGGTGGTAGACTTTATGTAAAAGGGACTGGCACCCATATGGGACTGAACACCCAAGAACGTGTAGATGGGACTGGAACCCAAAAAGACACACCCTGTGTAAGGGTAATAATGTAACAATGTAAGCTAATGGGACTGGGCCCATAACCTATCCCCAGGCATAGGGATGTTTAGCTACTATGAATGGGACTAACACCCATAAAACAATGACCTGTGTGAGGGAAGAAAACCATAAGTAGCCCGTGTAGACAAGTGTATTGTGCGCAAATGGGGATAGGACCCATTCCCATCCCATGGAGGGAAGAGTACAGTGAGATGTACAAACATGCGAAATTAAACCCAATCAACAATCCCATGAAGAATAAGTGGGCAGCTCAGCATAGTATGGCACAATAAAAGAGAATGTCACTGAGCACAAAAACCATTAGAGTCAAATGTAACAAGCATAGGTGGAATGATGTGACCTTAATAGTTCCAGCCAAGACTGAAGATGTAGATGGAATACCCAAACAAATTTTAAATACCAACAAACTGGTATAAGGTTCTGTAGACTGAGATAAAGAAATACGTCCAGCAGCAATTGCATACATCCAAATGTTGACTGATGCAAACACTTGTGAGCGAATACTCACACGAATCAGCTGAAAGGTGTACCAAGGTAAAGGTGGGCAGATGAAAGAGACACAAAGCGCTACAGTACCTCCATGCTGTTAACAGTGTGTCCAAAAAGAAACAGCAGTAGACAATGGTGATGCTGAAACACCGAACGTCAAGAAAGTCCACTGTGGAGATCCAATATGATGGACACTGAGGGAAAAAACGCTGCACAGCCATTTCTGCGGAAAACGAGGCTGACCACCCATGCTGCAGAATGTACAGTGCAGGACAAGATGGCAGCACGCATCTGACGCCGTGCCAGATGGTTCCCGGCACGCACAGGCGCCAAACAGTGTCCCAAAAACGTCGAGCAGCTCCGCGCAGTTCTCTGGGTGAGGTAAGCAGCACGAGCAGCAGCACACCAACTACCAACCGAAACAACGGTTAAAACGGTTGCAATAACGGCCGTACGCTGATTTGTGTGAGAAAAAAAAAAACGAATTAAGGTACTAACCACGAACCATGCGTAGAGGGTGATGAAACTCTGAGAAGCGTGAATAGACACCGCAAGAGCAACCAGACTCTTGCCAAACACTGCCTTCAAAGATTTCAGTTCATCAAAGGGGTGAAGGGAATGTGCACAAGAGCACACAATGCAGACGGTGTGTGAAATAAAAATGCCACACAAAGGGTAGTCTGTAAAAACCTGGACGTCATCCGCAATGCACTGAAGGCACGCACAGCCAGACAATGCAGACACCAGGCCGATAGTGTAAAGGGGTGAGACCACACACAAGCGCACACTTCAAACTTGACTAATAGCTAGCCACGCATCACAAAGGAGACGTGAAGACATTCACTGCGTGTTCCTCTTCAAGACGCAGACTGAAATGAAAATTTTCTAGGGTTGATTGGGGCAAGTAATACCCAAGCTTGCACAAAAGTAGAACTCAGCAAGGTCTTCCCCTGAAAAGTCTTCCTTCCACCGGCAGATAAACATGTTGACTGGACAACTGCCGGCTTGTTGTAGTGAGGGTATAACAGACAGATGAGGAAAATCCAGAGTCCATTTTTTAAAAATGTCAATGAGCGCAGCACGTTAAGATAGGCTGTGTGATGTGAAGACATTGGTGGTAAAATACAGAGTCAATAGGTAGTAATTCATATGAGCACTGAACGCCTGGGCAAGGGCTGTCTGTTGGTGAGGACACTGGTGGGGCTGAAAGGCGTAGTGCTTCATCTTTACCTGTATCTTGTTGTCTTCTTTTCTTTTCTGTGAGGACATTTTTTCTTTCATATATACGTCTTTTTTTTTTGTTCAAAGTAGAACTCCCTTGTTCCTTGTTTGTAGTATTTCCTTTCTTGTGGATACCTCATTCTGTGGTTTGCGGTGACAGAAACTGTAGGCTCTATAGTTGTTTCCATCTTCATGTCCTCTTATGTTCGCCAGGTCCCTGAGATCCGCTTGTATCACGTAGGTTCGTCACCAACTCGTCGCCAAATAAATGTAGTAAGGTGGTCCACGCAGGAAGGATGAAATTCAGGAAACATTATTGAAAATAATTATAAGTACAACAAGTAGTTATGTTCTCAAGAGCAGGTAGTAAAGCTCGGTGAAGCAGCCCCACCAGGAGCAGCCTGCATGCTGCTCAGCCCATTCTCAACTGTCACTTCCAACCTCTCAGGCACCCAACATTCCAAACGCATCATCACTCCAACATTCCGAGAGCACAAACACACTGGCTGAGCAGGGGATGTAAAAGGCATAACAAGAACATGAGTAGGATACTACAATGTTCCTTCATGAAAGAGGACTGCCACAGCAGGCACGACTCTGAAGCTGATTGGCACAACACAATTCATGGGAGTGAACAGAGTTCATACCTGGATGTCAGCCCCAGTGATATGTGCATCAAAAGGTTAAGCCCAGACCCCCAATACTACTCTTTATGATTCTCTTATCAACCCCATCTACTTTCCTAAGATGTGTCCAGGACCCTTCCTTGTCATCTATCACTAAATCAAAGAGCAGTCTTTTGAAATGTAAATGGAGTCTCTTCTTTTCCCTCCACTGTGTCCTCACCCAGCTCACAAGATGCAGCAATACACAAATCTGTCTGGGGGGATTCTTCTTATTCTTATGTCTTTACCAGGCAGACATGGGTTTCCCAAAATGGATTCCAGGGTCCTCCATACAAAGAACCATTGCAGGCACACTCACTCAGTGTACTTTCACAGTACACTTTCAGTCGAGCACTGTTCCTCCATGCATCGTATCTTTACATGCACCCATGCATTCAGCACACACACTCAGTCTGTGCGCACACATGATCACTATGTGCGCTCTGCACAACACTTTGTTGCCGAATGAAGAAAAAGACGACACTACTTCTGCTGGCAATATAGTACAGCCTTTAATATAAAATCAGCAAGCACGCAAGCGGAGGGTCAGTCCGCTCTGAAGAACTGAAATCTGAGCCTCAACTTACAGTACAATGGACAGCTTCTTTTATGTATGTCTTTATCACAAATATGTCATACATTTGCATGGTAATGGGAACCTGCTAAAGCACAACTTTTTATCAAAGTTATACTTTCTACAAAAACAGCTAGTCACGTCTGTGAAAATGCGTCTCAGGTGCACGTTATCGTTAGTTACGCTTCTACTCTACGTCTTCACTACCGGTGTCCTTAGTTTGTTCGTACTTGGAAACTAGCAATGCTCTAATCCCTACACATCTGCTGCCTGGCAAAGCCTAACCTCCCACCTATTCTATGAGTCTGAGCTGCCTTATCTACATATATTCTAAGATACGTATTCTTGTAGTGTAGGCCTGTGACCTTCCATTTGTTCTATGCCTAATTATATTTCTCTATTCTACTGAAGCTCATATCTACTTCCATGTCAAGGGGACATACACCACCATATATGACTCTTGTCATGATGTGCGTCCCTGGACAGGTGCTGTGCGATCTTGTAGGATGCTCTCTGCATAAACCTACATTTATAACCCATGTGCATCTGTGTGGCGTATCTGTGTGCTTTCCATATGTGCATTTGATTGTGTGTGTGCTCTTACCCCATATAGTTTGTGTGTAGTTGTTGTGTTGATACCATTACATTATGGTCTAGGCCGGATGATTATCCAATCAGGAAATGAGTCGCCCGGAAGTCATGGTATGAGCCTGGTGATTATACAATCAGGAAATTAGTCACACAGACTGGGCCTGATGATTATACAATCAGGAAATGAGTTACCCAGAACACTCATGGTATGAGCCTGGTGAATATACAATCACAAAATGAGTCACCCACTCAGCAGCCATCTTAATAGGACTGAGACTATAAAGGCACTCCCTGCCTGCACCCGGTTGCTAGGCAATAAGGAATCGGTGCGACCTCGGTCACATCTTCAGAGCAGCTCCGATTCCTGTTGGACTTCATGATGACGGCATCTTGTGGAGTCACGAGCCTGCAGAGGACATTGGCACATCATTCTGTGTCACGAGT
Organism: Calotriton arnoldi; assembly: GCA_963921515.1. Classification (NCBI taxonomy): domain Eukaryota; kingdom Metazoa; phylum Chordata; class Amphibia; order Caudata; family Salamandridae; genus Calotriton; species Calotriton arnoldi. The sequence goes on along the minus strand of CAWUFW010000080.1, from coordinate 550,275 downwards.
CTGCAGTGGACATCGTCATCCTGTGCCATGAGTCTGCAGTGGACGTCAGCACGTCATCCTGTGTCACAGACCTGCAGTGGACATCGGCGCATCTGAAACTGTACAGTAAGTCACGCTGCGAGTCACACACCCCAAGGGGGGATCTTTAACGCCTTACAATAGAATCCCGCCACAGCAGCTCTCTGCAAAAGTAGCAAGTCAGTACATACAGAACTACAAGTGCACGTGCGTATGACACTGCCCTCAGAATCTCATGCCCAGCTTGCTGCTGATCCAGCAGTAATTTCACAGTAATTTCTCATTGCAAAACCTCATTTACCTCTGGTTTACCGCTTAAAGGATATGGACATTGGCCACCGTTTATCATCATCAGGAGACTTTACATAAACATGAAAAATCAAATGCAATTAATATTTAAGGCAATAATGATAGTTGTGAGTAGTTTAAAGGGTTTTGTTTTCTAAGCAAAAGTTAAGGTTCTCTGATTCTTTATTCATTAATCAAATATCAATCAGGTTACAGAATTGAAAAATAGAAAAAATAGAATTAATACAGAACATATTATAGATTGCATACAAGGCACTCCATAAAGGAAAGGGAATGAGGCATAAAATGTCAGTCAGAACTCTTTAAAGAGTTTCAGGAAAATATAATTCAAGAGTGAGTTTTGCAAGGCTAATCAATAATTAATAATTGGCAAAAATCTCCCATAAAGAGAAATAAATGCATAAGAGAAATAAATCTTTTCAAGCCAGTTAGTCAATGCATGAAATTTAAAGTTTTAGCATCTAAATCTAAACCTGTTCTGATCCTCTCTTCTGCTCTCTCTGTGTCTGACACAGAAGCTGGGCATAGCCCCCACCGTTCTCTGAGGCTTCGCAGAACCTTAAACAAAATTGTATGTTCTGCCTCGTGTCCTGCTAAAAAAAATATGAGCAGCCCCCTCCTTCTCAGCTTAGCAACCAATATTTCAAGCAAAAATTCACGTGATGGTTTTCGTAGCTTGTCCAATCAGATTTTCAGGATACATCGACACCCATGGGCTGACTGGTCACGTCATCAATCAGGCGAATTCTTGTATCACATTTGAGTCTTGTATTAGATGACTAACATCCTGACATTTTTGCAACAAAAGTATTAATTATGAGGAAACAGAAAATGCATATTATAAGAAAAATGTGTGCTTTGCACTTTTCACTCCATTTTATTAAATGAAGCAAGCTTTGTTTAAACAAAACTGTAACTGATAAAAGTTTGCAACATGCCTTCATGAAGGGACGGAAACAGATGAATAAAGGTCTTTTCATTGAAAGGAGACGGGAGGAACCAGAGAGCAAACATTCCTCTGTTATCTCCAAGGCAAAAGGCCGCAGTAGGCCTGCCACTGAGCAGTGTATTTCAGCCTTTTTCTACACCGTAAAATGCGTGTTAATTCAGCACAATTATATGCTCTTTGAAAGTTCAAAGCACATTTTCTAAATTAGATGTACATTCTATAGTGAGGTTAAATCAAAAATAAATCACATTAACCATGGCTGTTTAATTATTTGAGCATGTTTTTACATGAAAGCACTTTAGACTGAAAGCATCTTGACCAGGCCTCATTCATGTGTCATGTGTTTTCACTTGCACCAAAATTCTGCGTGCCATTTTGAAATGCAGTCTGTCTGAAACTTAAAACAGAGCAATGCATAATCTAGGTGAAATCTAAGCTCCATCACTGCAATGTTGAGAGATAGCGGCTAGGGATAGTTGGAGGGTGAAGTAACCCGAAGGTTTACCTGGTTCAGGTCTGATCAGTTCATTATTGTGGGGCACGTGTGTAAGGTGCCTTACAGCACTTTCGGATTCGAGAAGGGCTCCATTCCTTCAGGCTATTATTCAGTGACTTAACTGAAGGCAACAGCCTGCCATCCTCCTGAGCCAAGATCCTAGGCTACCTCTGATCTGGTTGCGTGAAAAGGTAATACAGATACTGAAGTGAGTGTGGTGGGATGCGCAAGGGAGTGCTTGCATTAGGTGTGGTGATCTGTGAGTAACGCCCACCTGGTATTAGGTCAAGGGCAAAGCCTACCCGGCAACCACAGATGAGAGTGTCCAGTGAACCAATGGACCAAATCTTGTTTCTTTATTATTTTGTCCTATTCCCTCATTACCTTCATTTTGACACGGGCCGGCAGAAATGTGGTCTGCATCAGAGTGAGGGGCATGGTAGGACAAGCACGAACATCGCTCCCGCTGGCTACAGGATATCTCAGGTTAGTGCAACTGACATTCCCTCCTTTCGGGGTCCTGTCTCCATCTGTGTTCTTTTTTCATCCTGGTACCGAAGAAAACGTAGGCCTGTATTCCTCCTTCAATAGGTAACACTGAACACATCTCTCTGCTGGTGCTTTTATTGACATGAGTAGGCCTTCATTTTCGGCATTCATTATCACATTCCCTCCTTTAGTTGATTTTTCAACTATTTCCTCACCTTCCTTATCACTTAGAGTCAGCAATGTGTATACATTCTCCCAGTGCTTAATTTGTAAAGTATTAAGTGCCAGGGCTCTGACCAGGAAGCCACTGCAGCTTGCACCACACATCGCCCTTGTCATCGCTGCCAAAACAACTACTAACCATCTCTCTCGCATGTAAATGTGACAGTTCAGATTATTCCAGGTCCCCAAAGCTAAAGGAATGGCTGGGGAGGCAGGTATTAGCAATTTTAATGTGTATTGTATTCCTAAACAACCGTTGTTCTGCTCATCTCTAAATTAGATGAGCCGCGCCACCATGTGGTAGACTGTTCTATGTATGGTGTTGACAATTAGGTGCCGGTGCCGAGCACCAGAAACCAATTAAGTGCCGGTGCTTAGCACCGGAAAGCCCCGTCTCAAATTAAGCACTGCATTCTCCTCAACATCCTCCACTCTATTGACTAATCTGGTACTGAACATTCCCCCTAGTTTCTGTCTAACCCTTTTCCAACACCCTATTACTATCATGAGAAAGAACAGCAAAAACAACATCACAAAAATAGGCAACAAGGCCTTAAATAGTCCCAAGCGGACCACCCCTGAACCACTCGTTGGAGGCACCACCTCATCCACCATCTTCTTCTGCATGCAAAGTTTGTATGGCCTCTGTTAATGTTCCGTTTTCTGTGTTGTTGGCTGGGATGTAAGTACAACGGGCCGTGTGAATCTTGGCAGATGCTCCTCCTTCCACCGCCGTCATTAGGTCTAACACATATCTGTGCTGCATAAGCATTACTCTCATAGCTTGTAGCTCTTCTTTGATGGCATTGAAGCCATCCTCAGTGGCATTTATAGCCCTCAGTAGCTCCCAACAGGTGATTGGCAACCAATCAATCAATCGTTATTTGTAAAGCGCAGCTTGTCACCCAGGAAGGAACCCAGGCGCTGGCTGTAGGTCTCATTCGAAGAACCAGGTCTTGAGCCCTTTCCTGAAGTCTTGCAGTGAGAGGTGGAGGGGGAGGGTGTTCCAGGCTTTGGCAGCGAGAAAAGAGAATTAGCATCCTCCGGCGCGTCAGCGGCGTATACAGGGGATCTGCGCAAGGGCAAGGTGTGCAGAGCAGGGGTTCCTGGGGGGGGGACAATGGAAGTGCAGACGGTGGTTCAAGTAGGCTGGTCTTTGGTTGTGGAGGGCTTTGTAGGCATGAGTCAGGTGCTTGAAATAGCATCTCTTCTGGACCGGTAGCCAGTGGAGGTCTTTCATGTGCTGGGTAATATGGGGTCTTTTGGGCAGGTTAAGGATCAGTCGGGTGGGTATGTTCTGGATCATCTGGAGTCTTTTCATGAGTTCGGTAGTGGTGCCTGCATAGAGTGCAATGCTGTAGACCAGTCGACTGGTGATGATGGCATGCGTTACTGTCTTCCTGGTGGTGATGGGGAGCCACTTGAAGATTTTGCGGAGCATGCAGAGCATGTGGAAGCATGATGAGGAGATGGCGTTCACCTGACGTTTCATAGAGAGTTTGCTGTCTAGGATGATGCCGAGGTTGTGGGTGTGGTATTTTGGCGTGGGGGTTGGACTGAGTTCTGCTGGCCACCAGGAGTCATTCCAGAGGGCGGTGTGTTTGCCGAACATGAGAACTTCCATTTTGACCATGTTGAGCGTTAGGCAGTTGTCCTTCATCCATGCTGAAATGTTCTTCATGTATTTGTGGAAGTTAGACTACGTTGAGGTGGGGTCCGAGAGAGAGTGATAGAACGAGCTGTGTGTCATCGGTGTAGAAGATGATGTGATGTGCAATCTGACGATGTCTGTGAGTGATGTTATGTAGACGTTAAAGATTGTTGGGAAGAGCTTTGGGGAATGCTGCAAATGTTGTGCTTGGCATGCGCTGTGAAGGGAGGGAGGTGGACTTTCTGGGTGCATCCTGTGAGAAAGGATGCCATCCATCTGAACACGTCTGTCATACCAATCTGGCGTAGGTGATTGATGAGTGTGTGGTGGGAGACTGTTGAAGGCGGGGGAGAAGTAAAGCAGGCTCAGAGCGGCTGATTCTCCTTTGTCAAGTAGGGTACGGATGTCGTCTGGTGAGGCGATCAGAGCTGTCTCGGTGCTGTGGTTGGGTTTGAATCCTGATTGGGAGGTGTCTAGTAGGTTGTTTCTCTCTAGGTGCTCAATGAGTTGGAGGTTGATGGGCTTCTCCAGGACTTTGGTGGGGAACGGGAGCAGGGAAATAGTTCTGAAGATCATGGGGAGCTGCTGATGGTTTCGTGAGGAGGGGTCTGACCGTGGCGTGTTTTCAGGCATCAGGAATCGTGGGCGTGGTTAGAGAGGCGTTGATGGTGGTGAGTTGGTCACTAATCTTGTCACTTCTGAGGTTGAAGAGTCGGTGGGTGCTGCTGAGTGGTTGGAGTTCATAAGGGTGTTTGTGTTTGGGTCACTGAGTTGTTTCCATGCAGTGAGCGGGTGGTCGGCAGTGGTGGTTGACTGGAGGAGTTGGAGGGGTGGGGATCGAAGGTCTTATAGATGGTTGCTATTTTGTTGTGGAAGTGGTCGGTGAGACGCTGCTTTTGCTTGAATGAACGTAAGGATGCTGCTGAAGAAAATGTGGGCATCATTAAATAGCGTATGCTCCTGCGGGACATCTTCCCAGGCTGTAGCACCGTAATACTTTGCAGTTCTCTTCCTCCGATGATGATGCAACAAGGTGGTTGGACAGCTCATAGGGTGATCATGTAGTTCAGAAATATCAATTCCCGGATTCACCAGAGAAAGAGTGTGCACAGTTACTAATGAACAAAGGCCTTGCCAACCCGAAGGGAGTCCTGTATACATCCATTCGCCACAACTTCAAAAATAATCCATCAGACTGGAGGTGACCCATTGCATGTTGTCATTAAATTTTGTGACATTGCAGTTGATGTTCTTTCCCACCAAACTGTTCCATTACCCCTGAAACATAAAGAAACAAGAATGGGTTTTCTACCTGCTCGAAGAGTTTTAGGCATTTCTACCCAAGTTAACCTAGATATAGTCTCATCCCACACTGCCTGACGCTTTTGTTGTATACTATTATCTGTCTGATTCCCTGTCCATAAAGGTAGGGCCCTGCACCCAAATGTAGCACCATGATGCCAATGATCATGAACGTATACCGACCCATTCACTCGAAGATATGGCCTTTCCTGACAATCATGTGTCCTAGGTATAGCAGAATAATTCTGACAGAAAAGTGAGTGAAGGTCGGGACACCCTAAAAATCCATGCTGCAATATCCTAGCTCTCCATGTTTCACCCTTGTACATCATAATCACTGTCTTGGCCATTTAATCTAACTTCACTACTAGCTCTTTGCAGTCTGTTAGAACGTTCATTACATCTGCTAACTCTTCCTCATATTGTGTGGTGTTTACTAAGAATGTTCCCTGTCTAACCCACAATGGTCGCATCTGCACTCTTATCCTACAAAGGAAAAGGTGTAACAGACACACAGTAATATTTGGCAGCACCTCCTTAGCTTAGTGTAACCTATCTCAGTCGGTGGCATAAGATTTCAAACAAAACAGGAAGTATTATCAGTCTGCATAGCTATCTCTGCCATATGTTGATACCACATATTATCTAGTAAGCCAGTATGAATACTATGAGATATACTTTCTTGGTCAGATACTGCTCTTTGCAAGCGCTTAATGATATTGTGTAATTCCATACAGGAAGTAAAATACCACTTTAAGGTAGCTGCCAGCATGAGAAGGAACAAGAAGAAAAACAAAATAGCAATACATAACTGTCTGCTAGTAGGGTCGGCAAAATACTCCACTCGTGCTTTGAAGGGAGACGTTGTATCTCTTGTGTCTCATTTTCCCCCTCTTGTTCATTTTTGTCTGTGGAAGTATCTGGGGAAAGGAGTGAGGATCCTTCCATCTGCGGACGAAGTTCCGAACGTACACCTTCTGGACAACAGGTATTGGACTGGTCTGCTGGGCTAAGGCAGTCTTCTCCTTTCGCAATACCTGTTTAGAGAAGAACTTGACAGATTTAATTAACTCAATCAAATAACAACTCATTTCATCTCCTAAAACCTCAGCTGGCTAATGGGCATCTGTCTTTTGCCTGCTATCATTCAAGGAGTGGGCATGGGACGTCCTGTCACAATTTGATGTGGCGTTAAAGTTTTGATTGCTTCCTGGCTGATTTCTGAGGGTGTACAATGCTAGTGGTAGGCGCTACAGCCATTTTCTTGTAGTGTAGCACATAGTTTTCTTATTTTGTTCTTGAGGAGGCCGTTTAGGCTCTCCACTATTCCATTACCTTGAGGGCAGATGTCAATTTATGTTTTATTCCAAGGGCTGCACAAATGTGTTGGAACACTGTGTTAGCAAAATGAGGCCCGTTATCTGAGCAGATCGCTTCCACCATCCCCCATCTCGGTATCACCTCTCTTATTAGAAAACTGGCTGCAGCTTTAGCATCATTATGTACACAGGGTCCTGCTTCAATCCATCGTGAGAATGGGCAAACAATTACTATAAGATACCTGTAATTGTTACCTATCATGTAGACAAAATCTAGATGTAGATTTTTAAATGGACCTGTTGGGTGTTGTATTGTTGAGGTGATCACTTTTAAGGTTTGCTTGGGGCTACATTGTTGACATATTGCACATTCCGCAATGTACATAGTGAACATTTCTGATAGGTGTGGAATGAACCAATCTGCCTGTAATGTAGCAAGAAGATACTCTTTTGCAGTGTGTGCTGTAAGATGCAGTTGCTCTGGAGCCATGTACAACATGGCTTGTGGCATTACTGGCTTTCCTGTACTGTCTAGTCTGTAAATGAAATCTGTTGGGGACTGAATACAGCCTTGCTGTTTCTACAGCTCCCTTTTGTGTGGCAGGGCATGTTCTTGCAATTCACACAACTGTAATTTCGCTGTTTCTGTATATCGGGGTGGTAATTCTGTATCATCCTGTTGCCTACTTGTCACTATACCTAATGTATGTTCATCATAGTTTGGAGATGCTTTAGCTGCTTCTTTTGCTGCCCGATCTGTCAGAGTATTGCCCCCAGAAACAAGATCTTGCTGATTGACTTGTGCTGCACATTTGACCACTGCTACTTTGGATGGTAGTATTATAGCTTCTATTAATTGTGCCAATAAATCCTTATGCATTACTGGGGACCCATCAGATTTAAGGAATCCTCTCCTTTACCATCTGTGAATGCTAGAATGTACAGTGGTGGTGACATATGCTGAATCTGAATGAATGGCGACTTCTGGTATCTGGCTAATAATTTGTAATGTATCAGATGATCCTTGCTGTTCAGCTCTTACAGTTGCTGCTCCTGAATGTCGTACTCCAGTTTCCTGGTCGATGATAAGAGGTGCCATCAACAAAGAGTAACATGTTCCCTGTGATGGGGTCTTCTCCTACCTTGCTCTCTTCTTCTGGTGTGTAATTAGCACAGTCATGTACCTGTTCATCATCAGTAACTGGGTGTGCAAAGAATGTTGCTGGGTTAACAGTGTGACAGCGAACCACTTGTAAAGATCGTACTAAAAGTATTACTTTGTACCCAGATGCGCTCTGAGCTGTGAGAGTGCTCTTACTTCTTTGTAAAATGGCAAACACTGCATGCTCTACATGTGTTAAAGGTGATCCCATCACTATTGTTGTGCTTTTCTGAACTGCAAATGCTACTGTAGCCAATGCTTGCTCACATGGGTAGTGATCTTTTATGACAGGATCTAGCAGCCCACTGTAGTTGGCAAATGGTTTGTGTCCCATGGATGTCTTTTGAATCATTGTCATTCCATTACAATAACAAAAGAGGTAGAATGGTTTGCTGTAGTCAGGTGTACCTAAAACTGGAGCATTTGTGATTGCATTCTTCAACTCTTGAAATGCTATCTCTCTTTCATCAGTCAAGTCTATTTTATTTCCGTTGGCATGGGACTCTTTTAGAGCAGTCAAAAGTGATGCAGTCAGGGTGGCATAATCAAATACCCACTGTCTCACGTAATTGCAAAGCCCTAGGAACTGCTGCATCTGCTTTGCTGTAGTGGGTTTGGGCATGTTTCTGATGCTGTCTGCTCTGTCAGGTGTCACCCTCCACCTGTCTTTGGAGATGATCTGTCCCAAATAGTAAACTTCTGTCTGCACATATTGTAATTTATCTTTGTCCACTTTGTAAACTTTTTCTGCAAGCATGAAAAGGAGACCAATAGTACCCTTCCTGCATATATCTTCAGTGGGGCTACACATCAAAATGTCATCCACATACTGTAAAAGTGTGCTTTTGCATTTTATGTTTGTTAAATCCTTTTTCACTGTCCTGTTAAAAATACTCGGGGACTCACAATAGCCATGTGGTAGCCTTCTATAGCAATATTGAGTTTGTCTGTACGTAAACTCAGTTAGATATTGACTATCTGGTTGCAGAGGAGTACTGAAAAATGCATTTTCAAATCAATCACTGAAATGTAGGTGGCATCTGTAGGAATGTATGTCAGTATGACTGATGGATCTGGTGCCACCGCAAATTCTAGGATTATTATAGGGTAAATCAGCGTATTACAGGATGATGTTCTCTCATATATTACTCCTTGCTCAAGTAACGCCTATTTTGTGGGAAAGATGCCTTCTGCTTCTTTGGATAAGGGGTACTGATGGCAGTATCGCTCTGGGTTTCAATGTAATTTTCACAGGCTCGTCTCCTTTAATCATGCCCATATCATGTGGTCTCTTTGTCCATAGACTCACTGGAACCCTTGCCAAATCCTTTTTCTCATTGTACTGTCTTGTGCATGTTTTAACACTGCCCTGTATTGCAACTACACTCTAATGGGAACATCCATTTGAAATACCATTGTTTCAATTGATGGGCTATCATCAAACATCTCTTCATCTGATATGTCCCTCAATTTGACCTCTGGATCCGTAAATACTACTGATGCCCATGTTACCTGTCTCCTGTCAAATGCTATCAATAATGCATAACATGGCATTATTTCAAGGGCCATTATCTCTAACACCTTGTAATGTTCTTCTATGGGATCCACAGGTCTCTCGGGCCTAAACAATAGTTATTTTGTTATCTGAACTGTCTTCCCAATAGCACTGGTTTATTCGCTATCAAAACATATATGCCACGCAAAAAAGCCTCTGTATCTACTGGAATTGCTCTAACCTCCTGTCCCAAGTCCTCATGTGTTAAAAGTGACAACATTCTACCTGGTTTGATACCAGGTGTATAACATGCCATTGACCTATCTTCCAAAAAAAAGATGGTCATATTCAGCTTACTTATCAGGCCTCTTCTGACAAGACTGACCGGTGACTCTGGAGAATATAACAAGGGTCCTTCAATGTGTGTTTCTCCTATTGTCATGCTCACTAATTCAATAAAAGGAACCCTCCTAACAGCCCCAGAAAACCCTTGTGTGTCCATTGACTTGTGAGAAAGTGGTAGTGTTCCTTCCTTTATACAAGATTTAGTGACCCCAGTGTCGATCAAAAAACTATAGGGGCGGCCTTCTATGGATAACGTCATAGTGGGTTCCTCATCTGATCTGTGGGTTACCGATAGTATTGGTTGTCTGTGGGCTACCGATAGTATTGTTTGTCTGTGGGCTTTCTCGTTGCATATAGCTGTTGACTGAAGTCCCTCCGGACATTTGAGGTTGCGTGGTGAAAGGATTACCTCCTTGTACCATTACTCCTCCCATCTGGACCAGTGTCGGTCCTCCTGCAGTGTTTCTGACAATCTGGGGCATATTCTGTGACATTTGTCCCTGTTGTGCGGTCCACTGAACCCGAGGAACCTGCGGGGTTGTTGGGGACCCCATTGCATCTGTTGACCCCATCTGCCTCTGCAGATCGATCCATCCCTGCGCTTGCTCTTTGTTCTTTTTCATTCTACATTCACTCACAAAGTAGTTCAAATTACCACAATAATAACATTGTTGTCCTACCCTATATCCTCCTTGTCTTCTTCCCTGCACTGGCTCTTGTTCTCCTGAAAAACCTCCTTGTCCCTTTCTCATGTCATTTACTGGCTGTCCTCCTGGTGCCTGCGCTTGCGTTGTGACAGCCATTTGTGGTGCTGCTACAAGTGTCCCTTCTGTACTTGATTTTTTAAGTTTCTGTTATACCAACATAGCTGCGGCCCTTTCTGCCTGTTCGGTCCTTTTCTTTCTTTCTCTTGAATTAATGTATTATATGGGCTTGTTTTTCGGCCACGGTTTAGCCTCTATTCCCACCACTCTGTCTACACTTCCTTGTATATCCATGGGAAGACCTTGTTTCAATACATTATAAAATAGCAGTACATTTCCTCCTGTATTTTCCCAGTTTTATCCTACTTCCTGTACCCATCGTTCTTTCATTCTGGTGATGAATTCTGCAATGCCTTCAGTCGGTTTTATGTTTTCTGCCATAAGGGCTCCAATGTCGGGTCTGTCTGAGTATGTCTGCTAAAGCACGTTCCAGACATGTTGATAAACATTGTTAAATAAAGATCTGTCAAATTGTGCATTTATCAATATTATTTGATGAAATCCTGCCATGACAAAAATGGTATTTACTTCATCTCCCACCAGCGAACTTAAGATTTTTGCATCGTCCAAGGCGGGGTTCACTCAAGCGGTGTGTTTTTCAAAGCATCCTATCCATTTTCCTGCCCTGTCAGACAGCGAGGGTAGAGCCCTCATTCAATTCTCTTTATCCATGTGTGGCCGTGGTACGTATGTGGGCAGTGGCCCGCCCTTGAATATGAGGGCTAACTGAGTTATCGTTCGGGGATTTGCTGGTCTTGGAACTAACCTTGGATCTGGTCTATTACTCCTGATTACTTCAGTTGGTTTGCCTATAGCATACTCCTCCCACCCCACGAGGCACTCCTGCATATAACGATAATTCCATTTTGGGCTGCCCTGTCCCTGCCGAATACACTCTTCAGCAGGTGCTAAATCGATATGTTCAAAAGACCCTTGTCAGGCCATTGCTTCCTCCAATCCTTTCTATTCCATTCTGCCATTTTGTCTGAGAAGTGTTGGCAATAGTAACTACCCTCCTTATATTCTATTACCTCTATAGGTGTCAGATCTGACCTACTCATTTTTAGAATTGACTTCCTCAGCATTTGTGGAGTGTCTCTTACTGCCATTAAATACCCCTGCACAGGACGCAGGCTGAAATTATATAGTCTCCTGTTAGTGACACTAACGTAGAAAGTGTGATAAAAGGCTACAGGAAGGCCGTCAGGGCCGGGCACTTTCACTGTTAGGAGCTGTTTCAGGGCTTTCGCTATTTCCTCTTGTGAAATGGGTTCATCTAATAGTTTTGTGTGGTGAGGACTGATAGATTCCCACGGGCAAGAGTCGAGAAAGTCCTTAATTACCTCTAGGGAGCAGGGTTAGTTCGTGTATAGGTCTCTGTAGAAGTTTGAAAGAGTTAAGCTCATGTCAAGCTCCGAAATGGCCCAGGTGCCATCGGGACGCAGGAGTTTGGAGATGTGGGCTCTCGAAGTTTGGGCCTGCAGGCGTCGAGCTAAACATGCCCCAACCTTGTCACCCCCTGTGTAAAACTTTTGTTTAAGAGCAAGCAAGAGCCGCTTCGCTTTATTAATGCGGTGTAAGGGGAGCTGACCACGCAGCTCAGCAAGTAGCTGTTTATTGTGGAGAGAGGGCTGTTGATGATCCTTACGTTCTAAGATTTTGATGTCAGTAGTGAGGGAGGATTCTACCAGGCGGGCTTCTCGGGATCTGGCTATCGCTATGGAGGATATAACTCCACGGATGGTTGCCTTAAAAGCATCCCATCTGACAGCTTCCGAAGTGTCAGTGGTGTTGTTTGTAATAAAAAAAAGGCCTCGATCTCTTTCCGAATATCTGCAAGGTCGACAGGGTCGACCTTGGGTTGAGTGCTACTTTGGGGAGACCTCACGTACCATGGCCACCCGTCTAACTGAGCATAGATCAGCCATCAGGACCAAAAAGACAGCAGCCCCATTAGTCAAACACTATATGGAAACACAACACACTGCTCATGATATACAGTGGTTTATCTTAGAAAAAATACGCATTAATTCGGGCAACCAAAGTATGGAAATCCGTAAAAGAAGGGAGGTCTACTGGATCTATTCTTTGGACACTTATAAAAATGGATTAAATAACGAGATTCCCTGGGATCAGGTGATCAAATATAATAACATCTAGAAATCCTTTTTAGTGCCCATACATTCCCATATAGTATCCAATATGATCATATGTAGAGATTCTGATCAGGTCATATCTTTTTATACTGATTATTATTCTGGCACTCACATATCTTTGAAGAAGCTTAGCATGACCCAATGTAGAGAGTTTGATCTTGCGAGTCTTTAATTTGAGATACTGTGATGGGACTACAGATCACACGCTATTTATCTCTTAGTGCATGCCATCTATTCTGGACCTCACAGTTTTTAACAAATACTGTTAGCGATACCTTTTTGATCTTGTTAGGTATTTGCATCCATAGTTCATCTTGTTTTATATGGAACCTGCCTAGCCAACAGTTATATATGGTTGGAATAGAACTGCACAACCGGCTAAGTAGGAAATTAGTATCTTTAATATTTCGAACTTTTAATTGTGGACATACATGTACTGCTTATATAACATAACCACCGATAGTAACCCGATACTGAATTTCACTTTTGGTGTGCTTTTCCCTTTAGCCTTTCTAACATTCCAATATGGCGGCTGTGTTTCATTCACATTTGAACTTGTTAGCATTTTGGACCTTACATTTTTAGTAAACACTGTTAGCGATACCTTTTTTTGATCTTGTCAGGTATTCGCATCTATAGTTCATCTTGTTTTATATGGAACCTGCCTAACCAACAGTTATATATAGTTGGTATAGAACTGAACACCGGCTAAGGAGGAAACTAGTATCTTCAATACTTCGAATTTTTTATTTGTGGGCATACATGTATTGCTTACATAATATAACCATCGACAGTAATCCGATACTGAGTTTCACTTCTGGTGCTCTTTTCTCTTTAGCTTTTCTGACATTCCAATATGGTGGCCGTGATTCACGTACATTTGAACATGTAAGCATGTCCGTTTTCTCTTGCAATTACATCTGCTTGCTAGCGTATTGCTTACGACAGCTACGTACGAGTATATTTAAAGGTTGTCGTGTCACAATTTCGTGTTTGGCGTTTCTAGTCATCAAAAAACCACACGGCCATGCAGCACGTACGTGAAGTCCACGGTCCACAGATGTAATATCGAGGTATGTCAGCGACGTTTTTGGAAATCATCCATGCCCTATACTTATTTTAAAGTCGCTTTACAGTGATTACGTTTTCTTTTGCATTTTTAGGTTTTTCACTAAACTTTATTGATGGTGATACATCCTTTTACGTTATCCATATATACTTCTCTTCATCTCCGCCTTAAGGTATATCGCCATTACATCTCGATAACTAGTCATACCAATCGCCCATGGTAAAACTGGTAATTTTACAGTATTATGTTTTCTGGTTTTCTGCAGTTGTCGGCGTTTTTACAAAACGGGTCTGACGGTGTTTTATTCCTTTCGTAATTTGGAGAATTATGCCTATATAAATATCCAGGTATATATTTCTACAGTTGGCTGTTTACATATGAATATAAACGTTTGATTGAATCTTCATTCTAATATAGATTTTTTGTTCTGTTTTTCTTTCCTTTTTTATGGCATTTAGACATTCTTGATGAAACTTTTCACTCCAGAGATGTTTTATTTATTTATATAATTTCAAGGCTTTGTACCGGATCATACCATTATAATTAAAGGAAATTATTTAAGGTAATTTATAGGCCTTCATATAATTAGAAGCCTTCCATCCTCTCTTGAGCTATAGCCTTTGGATGTGTGCTTTATCGTCTTCAACGGTATTTTTTCTGGTTTGTTTTTCTTATTAGCTGCTGGTCATCCTGGAGACATATATCATGTGATCTGATGTCTCATTCAGTCACCACTTATTATGAAGCATGGTCGTTAATTTCAAGGTATTCATGAATAGCAGAGTTCTTAACCGAGTAGCCACAGCCCTTTGGTTGGTTTTTATTTAATCTTTATCTTGGTTAGCATTATTACTATCCATTTTCCATCAATATACATCTACTTGGGATGATTCTCACTATACCTTGCATCCCTATTTCTAGGGGCAGAAGATATGAATCAAAGAAGCCCCGTTGATTGATATTTCATTATACATCATTCGAGGTAATCTAGCTGTATTTTTATCCTTTTTTTCCCCTCTTCTGACCTGTTTTTCTGAAGAATATCATCACACATATTGGGTATATGTATGTCACTGAATTTTATTTTTTCTAGTCACCTTCAGGTGGTCTGTATCACATTGATCTATAGTTTTCTTTATTACTGGTGATTTGGTCTTGTTTGTACGAATTCTCATTAATTTTCCTTTCTATATTTTTTCGACCTTCCTCTGTGACGCGGCCTTGTTTTTAAAGTTATTGAATATATCAATTCACAATTGAAGAGGTCTGATCTAATGTAAGACAGAATCGATAAGTAGGATCTATAATATGTGCCCAGATAATATAGATATGTATATATGTGCATAAAATATTTGTATATTGTCCCAATATGTATTTCTCTCTTTTAGACATACATGGCTACCTGATGAAGGCGTCCAGCCGAAACGCGCGTAGATTGTAACCATGTTAGCCATAACTATATTGTAGAATGATTTAATACCTATCATGTATGAATTTTTTCTATGCATTTGTTCATGTTTAGCTTTTGATGTATACTTTGCTGTTTGATCTAATCTAGACATAACACAAGTATTAGTCATATTAGTTGAAAATTGAACTTTGACAGTATTCCAATGCATTTATTTTTATTGATGATTGTATGTTTAGTGTAAATATATTTTCAAAAAACCTTTTTCATATCTTAAAAATTAGCTGATCAAATAAAATAATATATTTTTCAATAAATTCTTGTTTCTGGTCACATATTGCTTTTCAGCTTAGGATAGATCCACTTTGTATCCGTTTCCTACATGTTTATTTCCCAATAGTGAGGGAGGATTCTACCAGGCGGGATTCTCGGGATCTGGCTATCGCTATGGAGGATATAACTCCACGGATGGTTGCCTTAAAAGCATCCCATCTGACAGCTTCCGAAGTGTCAGTGGGGTTGTTTGTAATAAAAAAGGCCTCGATCTCTTTCCGAATATCTGCAAGGTCGACAGGGTCGACCTTGGGTTGAGTGCTACTTTGGGGGGTGGGGAGTGGAAGTGATATCGAGATATGGGCATGATCGGATAGGGAGATGTCAGATATCTCAGCAGCAGCTAGTGAAGAAAGCAGGGGCAGGAAGAGAAAATAATAGTCAATACGTGAGTATGAGCGGTGTGCGTGTGAAAAGAATGAAAAGTCTTTGGAGCCAGGATGCATGTATCTCCAGGCATCAAGTAGTCCTAGATCAGTGATAGCGTTGTTAAGAGCTGAGGACATGGTGCCAGTGCCTTGATATACTTTTTGACTTTTATCACAAATAAGTCATACATTTGCATGGTAATGGGCACCTGCTAAAGCATAACATTTTATCAAAAGTTATACTTTCTACAAAAACAGCTAGTCACATGTCTATGAAAATGCATCTCAGGTGCACGCTATCGTTAGTTACGCTTCTACACTACCGCTTTTCTACCAGTGTCCTTGGTTTGCACGTACTTGGAAACTAGCAATGCCCTACTCCCTAGGCATCTGCTGCCTGGCAAACCCTAACCTCCCACCTATTCTACGCCTCTGAGCTGCCTTATCTACATATTTTCTAAGATATGTATTCCTGTAGTGTTGGCCTGTGACCTTCCATTTGTTTAAAGAATAATTATCTTTCTCTATTCTACTGAAGGTCATATCTACTTCTCTCCTCCCGGGGTCCTGTCTCCATCTGTGTTCTTTTTTCATCCTGCTTCCGAAGAAAACTTAGGCCTGTATTCCTACATCAATACGTAACACTGAACACGTCTCTCTGCTGGTGCTTTCATTGACATGACTATGCCTTCATTTTCGACATAAATATAACAACTTCACCCTTCATATTGTACTGCACGCAAGCACACATACACTCAGCACATGCTTTATACACACATGCACTGCACTACATCTCAAATGTAATGTATTCCTACTCCCAGTACATGTACTAACCAAAGATGCACTGGACAGTACTGCTCCATCCTTGTACTGTACCCTTCCCAGGCACAAATGCAACTAACGCAGAGTCACTACTCTTGCGCTGTGCAGCACTCCACAGCTTACTTGATGTAGCCCATAGGTGAGTCAAGCACACACCAGCGGAACTTCTTTTAAAAGGTGATGTGATCCTGTAGGCCTCACTCCAGTTACACATGGTAGAAAGGTCCTGTTCACTACTACTGATCACTACACGGTATGCTGCCACCACCGCGCACATGCTGCTTCCTGGTGAAGGCTGTAGCTTTTCACCACTATGAGGGTAGTGCTTTGGGAGTCTCCTTCCCAAACCACCAAGACCACAATCCGTGAGACGGGCTTATGTAATAGCGCACACTTGATCCGTTTTCACCTATGACTAAAAAATCAGCAATAGGGATCCAAACAGCAGTGCAGTTGGGCACTCAGGACAGGGGTACACGTCTTTACCATGCAGAGGATTTTTCCGTCCCAACAAGGTGCCAGATAGATTTATTGTATTCCCTCCGTTAATGAGCAGGCAAACATTCATACTGTAGGATTCCACTTTTGGTCTTAGCTCTAGAAAGTTCGAGCGATGCTCTCTGAGCTTGCAGACTTCAGAGTTCAAACTTTGTATTAGAGCATTTTGGTTCCACCATGCAGTATATTTGCAGTGTGGATAGTTGGAAAACCTGGTTAACTTACTGCTTACTAGTTAGCCATACCCTGGCTCTCAAATTGGATGAGCGGCTGACCAACATGCGCCTCATCCTTCCAAGGTTTTTCTAAGTGCAATGTTTTAATCACCAAACGTTGTACAAAAATACCTCAACTAAATTATTGACCAAGCTGTTAGGATGGCACAGTGAGCTGAATGTTGACATATGAAGTCATCTGCAGGTCATGAGTTCAAGTCCCAGCAAAGCCAATTCAGCAGCGCATCTTTCCAAGGTTGGTGAAATGAATGCCATTATTAGTAACACCTGTTATTTAAGGCACTTGCAAACAGCGTTTTATGCAGGACTATATCAAAGCAAGCTATGGTTAATAATAATACATGATCATCATTCTTCTTATTAGTGATGCTGGCAATAATAACTAAAAGGTATGTACTCAAACCATCTACCATGTCACTGCCAAGAAGACCTTTGGCATAATAATCCACCGTAAAACTAACTCTATAACAGAACATACCGCAAACCTCTGAACAAAAGCATAGAAAGAGATGTTACCTTCCAAAAAGAAGCCAGAGAAACCCATAAAACAGCACATCCAGCATTCCTGAAGACACACTCTCTGTGACGGTGGAGAGTGGCAGCAGCTGTCAGCTGTTAGCTAGGTGACCTGGAAAAAGCTGCAACACCAAGCGCATCAACTCTTGTAAATATAACCTCCTTTAACTGTGTAACGTCTATGAGGTAATCAGACATTGCTTGCACTGAATACCACACAATAAATTCCTTCTGTTATTGGGGAAGTTGGCCGCTCTTGTGGCTACTCCATGGCACCGTAGAGGTAGTTACTGGAGTAAGAGCAGTCGCGGCCGGCATTAATCACGGGCGGGTGGGGTCGCACGGGGAGTGGGGGGAGGAACTTAATATAATAATAAAGAAAAAAACGTACCTGTCCGCCGGCCGGGTCCCGCGTTTTCTCGGCGCCAGTCCTGCTCGGCGCCTGCTCCTGCTCTCCTGCCTCTGGCAGGAACAGGAAGCAGGCAGCCTCCCTACCCTCCCCTAAACCAATCACAATGCTGCAATGGCAGCATTGATTGGTGGGGACGCCGCCCAGCCAGGGGATTACTGGGAGGCCATTTGCCTGCATGGAGAAAGAGCAATGTGCGCATGACTGGTTTGGGCAGCCCAGAGGGCCGACCAAACAGTCATCGCGCCCTCAGGAGTGGGCACATCACTCCTCCCCGGCTCGCAGAGCAGCCCCGACCACCCGCCCACCCCCAACCAAATCCTTCTGTTCTTTCGCAGTGCGAGAAGCAGAAACATAAAATGGTAGTTATTACCATTTTATGTTTCTGCTTCTCGCACTCGTAGCAGCTAATGGGGTGACGCTCCTCCGCTCTAGTGGAAGAGCCGCCCCTGAGTAAGAGTAGCGCTTTACCTTTGTTTCCACAGCCCTCCTCCCCAACTCTGCAGTTTTCTTCTGTTCTTGTGATTTATCTCCAGGCCATAACTGTGATGGCCATTCAGGGCAGTAGTAAATGATCATCTGAAATTAGTTTCTCAATCCCCAACCTTCTTGGTGGCCATCTTTTAAAAAAAATTAAATGCAATATTGAATGCGTCAACAAGAAATGCAAAAAGTCACTCTGGTACTGTGGCTGACTCACTTGTGAACGTGTGCACTTTAGACTTGCTAAAATAATTTTTTTATCTAGATACATAACCATATCCCCTAACCATGGTCACTGGCAAAGGATGAATGAAAGGATTTGCAGATTTTAATACAGAATATTGAAGAGTTGCAACATCACATTAAATGGAAAACCATTCTTACTCGCTTTTAAAACAAACATGAACACTGGCATTCTATTCCTACAAGATAGATGTAGGAAAGTTGGATTACTGTTTGGGGTGGAAAGGTGTCCACCTCGAAGGAATAGGTCACCACCTGCTAGATGTCGCATAAATTAAATTTTAAAAAACTGCGCTCAGTCCCTGGTAATGTGACAACGCAGTCAGGCTTGAATCAAGACAATGTGTAAAGTATTTAAGCAGTGCACACACAATAGAAAAAATCACACAAAACACAATGAAATTCTTCAACAATTTCTAAAATAAAGAAAAAATCTTTATGAGTAAAATAAGACCAAAACAACAAAAATCAAATAAGGGGAACTGGAGATGTGAATTTTTAGAGATTTAAGCAAAATCGCGCCAAACAGCACAAAGCGGCAATGATAGTCTATGGAAGCAGTAGACCGGGACTTAGGTGCGACTTGAGGCTGACCATGATGAAGCCCTGGTTGGATACAAGTGGATTGGCCTCTGCGAAACTCTGGAAGTCAAAAAGTTCGAAAATGTTTCCAAGTCCCACTTTAGAAAGGGACTTTGTCACTTTTTTGATGAAAAAGGTTTATATTTAAGTACCAACGCAAAAAGAAACTTTGACCCTTTTTTAGAAGAAAAATCTTCCTTGGGCGGGCTACAACTTAAATTGTAGCCACCACCCTGGAACATATTTGAAGCAGTTTCGTCCCATTGGAGCTCCCAGCACAGAATGGAAGGAAGCCTTAGGCAGGACAAAGCCAAAAATCCAATACGAAGAAGGTGGAAGTGCTGGTTGGATACTTTCTCCTGCTGGTCCCCTTCGAGCTTTGGAGGAAACGTTTTCAATCATTTCCAAACTTTCTTCTGGTTGCCAAACGACCACATGAGTACACTTCTAAGGCCAACAAGACCTCAAAGGAGGACACTAAAAGGCTCTCAGAGTGTCAGGCAGAGGCCAAAAACAAAGTCCGGGTTCAGTAGCCAAAGGTCAGCTGACTACTTCAGGGAGAAGGCCTCTTGCACCTTGTTGTGTCACTGTAGCCACAGAGGAGGTCAGCAAACTGTCCGCTTCTTTGTCTTGGTTACAAAAGGGAGGAGGTACTGTCCTCTTCTGCAGACTCAGTAAGTGCTCCAAAGAGGGTTCCTGGGGATGTCGCATTTATTCCTTGCACCAGCTAGTGGGTGAGGGTGGCTCCTGGGCACTCCCTAACCAACAGGTAAAAGTTGCCATGGCTAACCTATACACTTTCAGTGCCTTATTGCAAACAACCACTCACTCTAAAACTTTAGGATGGAGAAACTCTTCATCCCTTTTGCGGAGCCTGTGTGCCCTCTCAGAGATTTGGCCATGGTAATGGTCAGTCTCCTCCTCTGTGGTCACTCAAAGCCTGTACTGGGGGTAGCTTTCCTCTCACTGGGTTTGGTGCCAGCCATACTATGGGGGCAAAGGCTGAGGCTTACCAAGTGTTACCAAACATTGGCTTGTGAAAGGGTAGGTCCCTTTGGCGTTAATTAAGTTTCAGTTGTTTGTCAGGCTACATATTGTAGGCCAAAAGCCATGTTTTCACTGTCACTGTATTGGATGGCACAATAGGTGCTGCAGTTCACAAGTGGCATTTAACTTTCCATGCCATGGGTGTATTTCTGTACCATAAACTGTGGCCTTATAAGAAAGTTAAATGTACCAATCAGGTTTTAAGTCAATTTAGACATGTTTTAGCGTTCAAAGCACATACACTTGGCACTGGATAGCAGTGTCCCAATGTTAGGGATCATGATTACCAGTAGGTGAGTCCCAAAAAATAAATGAAAAAGTGGGGTTGACCACCCAAAAAGGGGTCACTTTGCAACAATAGACATTTATCTGATACAGAAGACTAAAAATGAATAGAAAATGGGGAGTCTAGTCCAGAAAGAACAGGCATTGCAATTCACATAAAGCATGAACTCATGAGTAGCCTTGAAAATAAACATTTTATGCACAGTATACAGTTGGAATCCAAATGTATCCTAACATAAATGATCATTTAAATATGTATGCTCTCACTCAATATTTTAAATATTTGCACATTTTTAGCTTTGGTGTTTGAGACAGCTTTCACTGTCTTGCTAGGGTACTGTTTTTAAAAAAACCTCATGAATAGAAAATGTATAGGTGGGTTTTGACATCTGAACATTATTGATCCACAGTTGCAAAAAAAACCATTGCACATTGTCGAGTGGCCAGATGACAAAGACTGCTTGGTTGTGCAGCACCAACTCTTGGATAGATGGAACAAGGCAGTTGGCAATGATTTTAGCCAAGATCGTGGCGTTGGTATTGAGAAGCAACAGAGGCCTGTAAGGCCATGGTTTAGGAGAGAGACAATAAGGTCCCTAAGGACTGGAGGGAAACTATCCCATTGGCGCACCTCGTCAAGCATCACAAACACATGAAGGGCAAAAAGCGAAGATATATTCTTAGGAGAAATCTACTGTTACTCCCTCCGCCCCTGGTACCCAGCCATTAAGCATACCTTTTATAGCCTTTTTTCCACCTATCATTATTGGTAGCTAACTATCTGGATTTTCTAGCCACGCCCAGTCAGCCTGCACAACACCTTGATATATAGCCTACAATTGTCAGCAATATTAATAGCAGTGATGTCACTTGCTGCCCATACTGCCTGAAAGAGTCTGGCCAGTGTCCTGCCAGGACGATCACCCTCCCTGTGTGCTCTAGCTGCTGCATGCTTCCCCAGGAACTTAAGCTCACAATCCGCCAATTCTCTTAATTCTCCTAGTTAAAACAATTTTCAATAAGGATTTCATCGTTATCAACGGACGCATGGAGCAGCTCCAGTTTCAGGATCTCTGGGTCCAGCTTGTGCAGACTGCGGCGGAATGCTCTGAGGACCCCTGAATTGTTTAACAATGTATATGCCTTGGATGCAAACCTTTAAGGCATCCCCTAGAGCTCTCTGGGCCTGATTACGAGTGGGTTGGTTAATTCCAACCACTGTTCATGCATGGGTCGGAATTACGAGTTTGAAGGTATTTAACGCATTCTATAATTATCAGATGCATTAAGGAACTTAACCGTTGTAAACATTCCGGCAGGTCAAACCTGCCAAAATTTAACGGGAGAAAAGCATATGCTATTCACCGTATCATGCAGATTTTAGTGCCTTAAACACCAAAATCCGCATGTTACTCCCCAATAACTCGTAATAGGTGTCATTTATTGCACCCGATAAATAACGTACCCCGAGGTATTGTTATTTATCAGGTGCGATAAATAGCACCAAAACTCGTAATCAGGCCCTTTAACAGGACACTGGCCCTACGATTAGTCAAACGCATTCTGTTGCCATCTGAATAAACTTCGCACTGAATACCAATCAACAAGGGCCTTAGAGGGGAAACACCATATTCGACCATTGTACCTTCACACTAGCAGCACTAGTTCATTAAAGATCAGGGAATGATCTGAGAGGGGGCACAGGGAATGCCTCATTTGTGCACTTATGAGCAAATGTTCAGCGAGGTGAGCCAATAATCTATATTCGAATGCATACCATGAACGAAGAGTATATTTTCTTGGTGGTAGCAGGCAATGCCCATGGCACTATCACAGATCTGGCCACCTCTACATTTAAGATGGTACTGAAATCACCCCTCCGCATCACGATGCATAGATCAAGTTCTTAACATAATAAATGCAGGACTACATAGAACAGTGGGTAGTCAATGTTCAGACCACACCTGCTCACTAAAGTTATATACAGGTCCCTGTACTATTAGGTACCCTCACCATGCATGCTATATGAAGCATGAATGCAAGGACCACCCATCCTACCAGTTCTAGCGTTTACAATGAGGGGATTCAAGAGTGTCTCCTGGAAGAAAGTGTTAGAACTGGGGGTCTCTAGTTGGCAATGGTTTGCACCTTTGTCCAAATAGGGACCCTTGCTTCTAGTCAGGATAAGGGGGATACACTCCTAAAATAACCCCTGCTCACCCCCTGGTAGCTTGGCACGAGCAGACAGGCTTATCTCAGAGGCAGTGTGTAAAGCATTTGGGAACACATACAGTAATACAGTGAAAACACTACAGATGGACACCACACAGGTTGTTATGTAAAAATAAGTAATCTTTATATAGACTTATCACAAGACCCAATAGCAAAAATCCACAATACTGTACCCAAAAATAGATTTTAAAAGGTTATAAAATAGTTCAGTTCTCTCAAGTTGTAAATGCGACACTTTACTCTCAATGTACCTTGAATGCGTAACGCAAAGAAAACAAAAGGGTCGCAGGGAAGGTGATGAGTCGGTTCCTTACACTCAGGGAGTGGATGCGTCGGTTCCTTACTGCTGCGCAGGGAGTTGATGCTCGCTTCCTTACTGTGTGGGGAGGTGATGCGTCGGTTTCTTACTGCTTTCCGGTGCGATGCGACAAGATGGCACCTCGATGCAATACTCTTCTCCGGTACGATGCGACAAAATGGCGTCTTGGTTGCGATGTGACAACGTTGGTGTGATGCGTGCACGCCCGATGGGCGTGCGGCGACTCGATGATCTTTGGAGCCGCGACAGGCCCTGCGACGCGCTTCTCCGGTGATGCGACGATGACCTCTGTGGCAGCGTCCCACTTCTCCGGTGATGCGCCGCGCTTCGGCGATGCGAGGATGACAGCGGCAGCGGCGTCTCGCTTCCTTGGCGATGCGATGACCGCGGCTGCGGCGGCGACACGCTTCTCGTTGTTGCGTCGCGCTTCCAGCTCCCAGCAACACGCAGTCTCTCAGAAGGCCCAGCACAACAGCAGGCACTTCAATTCCCAGCAAGGGAATGCAGGGGGGGAGCTGGTTGGTGAAGTCTTGTATCCCTGAGACTTCAGGCAGGAGGCAAGCTCTAGTTCAAGCCCTTGGAGATTCTCTTCTTCAAGATGACAAAGCACAGCAAAGTCTTTTCTCCTGTCCTTGGTAGAAAGCAACCACTGCAGGCCAACCCCAATCAGCAAAACAGCACAGGGGCAGTACTCCTCCTTCAGCTTCTCCGGTTCTTCTCCTTGGCAACAGGTTTCTTGATTTCCCAGAAGTGATCTAATTTCCTAGGGGTCTGGGTCCCCTTTTTATACACAGTTTCTCTTTGTTCTCTGAAGGCAGAGAGGCCTCTGCCTAGTCCAAAACCAGTTCTGGTCAGTCCTGGAGCACTTTGTTTTTCTGACTCCTTCTTTCCTTTGTGAGTGAGGGGCAGAGCCATCAGACGCCCGGCAGGAGGTGGAGCCAGCATTGTGGAAGGCAGGCACAGCCCTATTCAGACCCAGGTGCAACTCCTCCCTCCACTCTGGATGCAGATCTTTCTATTCAGCCCTGTGCGGACTCACCCTGTCTCTTGTAGCCACCCCCTGTCACTCAATCTCCAGACAAGGAATACACAACCTAGCAGAGGCAGACTTGGAAGTTTAGGCAAGAAAATACCCACTTTCTAAAAGTGGTATTTTCAAACACAGAATGTTAAAACCAACTTCACTAAAAGATGTATTTTATCATTCTGAGTTCAGGCATACTAAATTCGTTTTTCTACCATGTTCCCTGGGTCAGTTAGGATTATAAGGTGTAATAATCAAACTGCCCATTCTGGCCTATGGAGAACAGGTAGCCTTGCAATAGTGAAAAACGAAAATGGCTGTAATTCACTATTAGGACATACCACACACACCAGGGCATGTCCTACCTTATACTTACAATGCACCCTGCCCTTGGGCCTACCTTAGGGGTGTCTGATATGAAGATAAGGGAAGGTTTAGGGACTGGCAAGTGGGTGCATTTGCCAAGTCGACATGTCAGTCACAGACCGCTTACAGGCTCTGCAATGGCAGGCCTGAGACACATTTTACAAGCTGCTTCTGTGGGTGGCACAACCAGTGCTGCAAGCCCACCAGCAGCATTGGATTTACAAGCCCTGGGCACACTCAGTGCACTGTACTAGGGACTGACAAGTAAACCAATCATCCAATCATGGAGTCACTAATCCATACATCAATTTACAGTAGGGAGCACTTGCATTGTGGCACTGAACAGCAGTGGCACAGTGCCCAAAAGCATCTAAAACCAGCAAAACATAAGAGGCAACAGCAAAAAAATGGAATAGAGACCCACGCCAATGGTGCCAAGTCTAACACGTGTCCCCTCCAGCTGAAATGTGGGGAGAACTACCCTTCCTCCTGGGAGTTCTCATCACTAAGGCGGAAAAATCTGGACAGACCATCAGCATTGGCGTGTTCTGTACCAGGGCGGTGTTCCACCGTGAAGTCCATCCCCTGTAGGGAAATGGACCACCTCAACAGTTTTGGGTTCTCACCCCTCATCTGCATTAACCATCTGAGGGGCCTGTGGTCTGTCTGAACCCGGAAGTGAGTCCCAAACAAGTATGGTCTCAACTTCTTCAGTGCCCAGACCACAGCAAATGCCTCACGTTCAATCGCACTCCACCTCTGTTCCCGTGGGAGTAACCTCCTACTAATAAAGGCTACAGGTTGGTCTAGGCCCTCCTCATTCATCTGTGAAAGCACAGCCCCAACACCATGCTCTGAAGCATCTGTCTGCACAATGAATTCCCTTGAGAAGTTGGGCGCCTGAAGCACGGGCGCCGTGCACATGGCAGATTTCAGGGCATCAAAAGCCTTTTGGCAGGCATCAGTCCAGTTCACTTTCCTGGGCTGCTTCCTGGAAGTCAGCTCAGTCAAGGGTGCAACAATGTTGCCATACCCCTTGACAAACCTCCTGTAATACCCGGTGAGTCCTAAGAAGGCTCTCACCTCTGTCTGGGTTTTGGGGGTTCCCAAGCCAGGATGGTATCTATCTTGGGTTGTAGGGGCGCCACCTGGCCGCTCCCAACCTGGTGTCCCAAGTACACCACAGAACCCTGCCCGATCTGGCACTTACTCGCCTTGATCGTGAGGCCTGCCCTCCGCAGCGCCTTCAACACTTCCCAGAGGTGGTGCAGATGTTCCTCCCAAGTGGCGCTGAAGACTGCAATGTCATCCAGGTAGGCGGCACTGAAATCCTCCAGCCCAGCCAACACCTGGTTGACCAACCTCTGAAAGGTGGCAGGGGCATTCTTCATCCCAAAGGGCATTACCCGGAATTGGTAGTGCCCATCTGGTGTGGAGAATGCTGACCTCTCTTTGGCCCCATCAGTTAAGGCAATCTGCCAGTATCCAGACGTTAGATCAAACGTGCTGAGGTACCGGGCAGCCCCTAACCGATCAATGAGCTCATCAGCTCTGGGGATGGGGTGCGCGTCAGTCCTGGTGACTGAATTGAGTCCTCGGTAGTCCACACAGAACCGGAGTTCGGGTGTGGCACCAGGCGCGGCACCAAGACCACTGGGCTGGCCCAAGGGCTGTTAGAGGACTCAATCACCCCTAAGGCAAACATCTTGGAGACCTCCTCCTTGATGCAAGCTCTCACCCGGTCAGTCACTCTGTAAGTTTTGTGCTTTACAGGAGGACTGTCCCCAGTGTCCACATCATGGATGCACCATTCAGTGATACTGGGAGTCAGGGAGAACAGATCAGAAAACTGCCCCAACAGTTGGCGACAGTCATTCTGCTGCTCAGGGGTCAGGGTGGGAGAGAGGTTCACACCATCCACTGACCCATCTTGCTCTTTTGCATACAGGAGGTCAGGAAGAGGTTCAGTCTCCTCTTCCATCCCAGCATCTGTTGCTAAGAGCATGCCCACTTCAGACCTCTCAAAGTGGGGCTTCAGGCGGTTCACATGCAGGACCCGCAAGGGGTTCCTGGGAGACTGCAAGTCCACCAAGTAGGTGACATCACTCTTGCGCTCCACCACCTCAAATGGTCCGGTCCACTTATCCTGGAGCGCACAGGGCTCCACTGGGGCCATGACCCAAACCTTTTGTCCAGGCTGAAACTCGATCAGAGTGGCATTCTGATCATGCCAATGTTTCATCTCTTCCTGGCTGGCTTCCAGATTCGCCTCAGCGTGTTGTCTGAAACGCAGAGTCTGGTTCCTGAAGGCCAGCATGCAACTAAATACATCCTGGGGAGTTTTCCTGGGAGCTTCCTCCCAGCCTTCCTTGACCAGACTCAGAGGTCCTCTTACAGGATGGCCGTACAGCAGTTCAAAGGGACTGAACCCTAAGGACTTCTGGGGCACCTCTCTGTAAGCAAAGAGCAGGCATGGCAAGAGGACGTCCCACTTACGCCTCATGGGTTCTTCAAGACCCATAATCATGCCTTTCAGGGTCCGGTTGAATCTCTCAACCAGCCCATTACCTTGGGGGTGGTAAGGAGTGGTGAACTTATAGGTTACACCACACTCCTGCCACAGGGACTTCATATACTTGGAAATGAAGTTGGTACCACGGTCGGACACCACCTCCTTGGGGAACCCCACACGGGAGAAAATCCCCATCAGTGCACGTCCCACCACGGGGGCCGTCACTGTCCGAAGAGGATGGCTTCCGGGTACCGGGTGGCATTGTCCACCAAGACCAGGATGAACCTGTTGCCCATGGCTGTCTTGGGATCCAGAGGCCCCACAATGTCAATACCCACCCTCTCAAAGGGGGTGCTGACAACAGGGAAAGGTTGGAGAGGAGCCTTGTGCTTCCTCCCACTCTTACCACTTGCCTGGCAAGTCTGACCGGTCCTGCAATGAGTATCTGAACTCTTGCACATTTGGGGCCAATGAAAGTGGGTGACAAGCCTTTGAAAGGTCTTGTCTTGCCCCAAATGTCCTGCTAAAGGCACATCATGAGCCAGACCCAGTAGGAAGGCTCTGAAGCGCTGGGGTACCACCAGCACACAGGCTGACCCAGGCTCAGCAACCTTAGGCTCACTATACAGGAGACCATTCTCCCAGTAGATCCAGTGTGATCCAGACTGATCACCTGCTGCCTGGCTTGCAGCCTGTTGCCGCAAGCCCTCAAGAGAAGGGCACTTCTTCTGCTCCTCGCAGAACTCTTCCCTGGAGGGGCCTCCTTCCTGCTGCCAATGGGTCAGCTCAGGCAGGTCCCCCAGTTCAGCCACTTGTTCCCCTGTAGGTTCCAGGGCATCCCCCTCAAGGTCTGCCTCCTCCTGGACCGTGGGAACTTCGGGGGCCGGTTTCCCGTGCCCCCCGCCTCCTCTCTTTAAGGCAGGCACCTGGGCCTTTCTTCCAGGCTCCAGGTTCTCCTGAATACCCTTACCGGCTGCCATTGACCGAGTGGTCACACACGCCCACTCTGGCAGACCCAACATCTCCAAATGAGACCTCCGCTCCACCTTCGCCCAAGGGGAGCTCTCCAAATCATTGCCTAGCAGACAGTCAACAGGCACGGCTGGCCTCACAGCTACTTGAAGGATACCTGAGACCCCCCACTCAAAGGGAACCTGGGCCACCTTGCAGTGGCTCTCTGAGTTGTCAGCGGCAACTACAGGGTAGAATACGTTGGGGACCACCTGCTCCTCAGACACCAGCCGACAACTGACAGCTGTCACACTGGCCCCGGTGTCTCTGAGAGCCTCCACCCTATGGCCATTGATGGTCACCCACTGCCTGTATTTTTTAGTGTTATCAGGCAGCTGGGTCCTAGGGACCATCTCACTGTCTCCTAAAGAGACCAGGGACATCTCTGCGGGACCCCACCCACCTTGGGCACCCAACTCCTCCCCCAGGGCTACACTAGCCATCTGCCGGGGTGGTGCACCAGTGGGTGCAGTGGTCACGGTATTGGGGCACTTGGGACTTCCTACAAAGTGACCCACCTGACCACAACTAAAACATGCTTTGGGCCCCTTCTGAACAGACTTATCTGTTGGGACCCATGGTCTTTTCTCAGTGGGAGGCTGGGAACCCTTACCTTGGTTCTCTTGGGGTTTACTTTTGGGCCCTTTTTGGAACTCCTTCTGTTTACCCTTGTCCGCCCCACTCTTCTGCTGGGGACCCTGCCCACCTTTGGTGGAGTCTCCCACAAGACCCTTGTGGACCCGGGTACTGACCCAGCGGTCCGCCTCCTCAGCAAGCTTCCTAGGATTAGTCAGCTTACTGTCAACAAGGTGCTGGCGTAGCTCTGGAAAACAACTACTGGACAAGTGCTCCCATGCAATTAAATCATAGAACCCCTGCAAGTCATTTACTTTGCTACCCTTCACCCATCCATCCAATGCTCTGCAAAAATAAGACACATACTCCACCCAGGTACTAGACTCCAGCTTTTTGCAGTTCCTAAACTTCTGCC
The DNA here is from genome assembly GCA_963921515.1 of Calotriton arnoldi. Taxonomy (NCBI): domain Eukaryota; kingdom Metazoa; phylum Chordata; class Amphibia; order Caudata; family Salamandridae; genus Calotriton; species Calotriton arnoldi. The sequence goes on along the minus strand of CAWUFW010000080.1, from coordinate 520,844 downwards.
TATAAAGCTCTGGAGTTAACCCATACCTTGCCACTAAAGCTTCCTTCAGGTGGGCATAGGACATCTGATCCTCTGTGGGCAAGGCTAGCAAGGTTTCCCTTCCCTCACCTGTAAAGCGGCCCCACAACCCCGCTCCCCAATCCTTCTCAGGGACCCGGTGTGATGTCATGGCGATCTCATATGCTTTAAACCATTGCCCAATGTCCTCCCCCTTCATGAAATCCTTAATAACCTCCTTGGGGATGTATACTCTACTTTCTACAGGCACTGGAGGTGTGCTGCCACCAGAGGGAGTGATCTCTAGGCTCCTAGCCTTTAGCTCTAGCTCCCTCACCACTCTCTCATGCTCTAAAAGCATCCTTTTTTTCTTCCATGGCCAACCTCTTACTTTCCAACTCCAATTTCTTGTGCTCAAGGCTATCATGGCTTCCCTGTTTCAGTTTGGCCATTTCCATTTCATGCATCCTGCTTTTGTCCCTGTCCTCCAGCTCCTCTGGAGACAGGCCCTTTGAGAAACACTGCTGCCCTCCCTGGAAGGCACTCTCCTCCCGGGTAAGCCTAATGGCCCCTCAAGCTGCTCATCTAAATTCTCTGCCTCCTCCACAGGCTCCTCGGGCTGCCCACCGGCATTCCGTGCTTTCAACCAGGCCCTCAGCGCCTTTTGAAGCTCCTCCTTCCTGGTGAGGCCTCTCATAGAGATTTTAAACTTTTTACAAACGGCTTTGAGCTCTGGCACAGTGTAGGTATCAACCCTATCTTCTTCAAATTCAATATCTGCAGGTGCAATGGATCCTCTTTTGCTCATTGTGAAAATTGGCAGTTCTCAACAAAAATAAAGGTTCCCAGGAAAAAAAGTCCTTTCAAAATGTATGTGGTTGCGTATTGGTCTGCACTCACTAGTAGTGTACACCAATCACTGTATATGAATCACAAATGCAAGTCCAAATCCTCACCGCTGACCACCAATGTTAGAACTGGGGGTCTCTAGTTGGCAATGGTTTGCACCTTTGTCCAAATAGGGACCCTTGCTTCTAGTCAGGATAAGGGGGATACACTCCTAAAATAACCCCTGCTCACCCCCTGGTAGCTTGGCACGAGCAGACAGGCTTATCTCAGAGGCAGTGTGTAAAGCATTTGGGAACACATACAGTAATACAGTGAAAACACTACAGATGGACACCACACAGGTTATGTAAAAATAAGTAATCTTTATATAGACTTATCACAAGACCCAATAGCAAAAATCCACAATACTGTACTCAAAAATAGACTTTAAAAGGTTATAAAATAGTTCAGTTCTCTCAAGTTGTAAATGCGACACTTTACTCTCAATGTACCTTGAATGCGTAACGCAAAGAAAACAAAAGGGTCGCAGGGAAGGTGATGCGTCGGTTCCTTACTGTGTGGGGAGGTGATGCGTCGGTTTCTTACTGCTTTCCGGTGCGATGCGACAAGATGGCACCTCGATGCGATACTCTTCTCCGGTACGATGCGACAAAATGGCGTCTTGGTTGCGATGTGACAACGTTGGTGTGATGCGTGCACGCCCGACGGCCGTGCGGCGACTCGATGATCTTTGGAGCCGCGACAGGCCCTGCGACGCGCTTCTCCGGTGATGCGACGATGACCTCTGTGGCAGCGTCCCGCTTCTCCGGTGATGCGCCGCGCTCGGCGAGGATGACAGCGGCGTCTCGCTTCCTTGGCGATGCGATGACCGCGGCTGCGGCGGCGACACGCTTCTCGTTGTTGCGTCGCGCTTCCAGCTCCCAGCGACACGCAGTCTCTCAGAAGGCCCAGCACAACAGCAGGCACTTCAATTCCCAGCAAGGGAATGCAGGGGGAGCTGGTTGGTGAAGTCTTGTATCCCTGAGACTTCAGGCAGGAGGCAAGCTCTAGTTCAAGCCCTTGGAGATTCTCTTCTTCAAGATGACAAAGCACAGCAAAGTCTTTTCTCCTGTCCTTGGTAGAAAGCAACCACTGCAGGCCAACCCCAATCAGCAAAACAGCACAGGGGCAGTACTCCTCCTTCAGCTTCTCCGGTTCTTCTCCTTGGCAACAGGTTTCTTGATTTCCCAGAAGTGATCTAATTTCCTAGGGGTCTGGGTCCCCTTTTTATACACAGTTTCTCTTTGTTCTCTGAAGGCAGTGAGGCCTCTGCCTAGTCCAAAACCAGTTCTGGTCAGTCCTGGAGCACTTTGTTTTTCTGACTCCTTCTTTCCTTTGTGAGTGAGGGGCAGAGCCATCAGACGCCCGGCAGGAGGTGAAGCCAGCATTGTGGAAGGCAGGCACAGCCCTATTCAGACCCAGGTGCAACTCCTCCCTCCACTCTGGATGCAGATCTTTCTATTCAGCCCTGTGCTGACTCACCCTGTCTCCTGTAGCCACCCCCAGCCCCTGTCACTCAATCTCCAGACAAGGAATACACAACCTAGCAGAGGCAGGCTTGGAAGTTTAGGCAAGAAAATACCCACTTTCTAAAAGTGGTATTTTCAAACACAGAATGTTAAAACCAACTTCACTAAAAGATGTATTTTATCATTCTGAGTTCAGGCATACTAAATTCGTTTTTCTACCATGTTCCCTGGGTCAGTTAGGATTATAAGGTGTAATAATCAAACTGCCCATTCTGGCCTATGGAGAACAGGTAGCCTTGCAATAGTGAAAAACGAAAATGGCTGTAATTCACTATTAGGACATGCCACACACACCAGGGCATGTACTACCTTATACTTACAATGCACCCTGCCCTTGGGCCTACCTTAGGGGTGTCTGATATGAAGATAAGGGAAGGTTTAGGGACTGGCAAGTGGGTGCACTTGCCAAGTCGACATGGCAGTCACAGACCACACACAGGCTCTGCAATGGCAGGCCTGAGACACATTTTACAAGCTGCTTCTGTGGGTGGCACAACCAGTGCTGCAAGCCCACCAGCAGCATTGGATTTACAAGCCCTGGGCACACTCAGTGCAGTGTACTAGGGACTGACAAGTAAACCAATCATCCAATCATGGAGTCACTAATCCATACATCAATTTACAGTAGGGAGCACTTGCACTGTGGCACTGAACAGCAGTGGCACAGTGCCCAAAAGCATCTAAAACCAGCAAAACATAAGAGGCAACAGCAAAAAAATGGAAGAGAGACCCACGCCAATGGTGCCAAGTCTAACAGAAAGCAACATCCATTTTATGCCTGTTCAGATATGCTGTAACCCCTTTTACCTTGCATGCGTCAATCAGTCTTCTCATATTCAAGGATATTCATGCTAATCATGTTGCATGATGCTTTCAGTTATTAATGTGGGTGGAACTGTAATGTTGTGTGCTCGCAAATATATCATTCTTAGTTTGAATGTGCAAAAAGTCCACAGGAACCACCAACACAGTGAGCACAGCCAGTCCAACAACCTCTTTCACCTGGTCCAGTAGTTCTACTCTCACCATGACACTCTACCAAGCAACATGGGAAAGACAGAACTCTGAACGTGGAAATCCATGATTACCACAATGTGATTTGTCACCGAAAGAGATCAAAACCATATCCCACCGACCCCACGCTCACTCTACCCAACCCAACTGACAGTGGAACGTCCCCCACTTCAAATCCACAACTGCAATTAACAACTTTTTGCCACTGACAAATGATAACAGTGGAACACGCTTGGGGATAAGAATGCAAAGTGCAACTCCCACCGCAGAGTAAGTCGTGGCCGTGCATGAGGAAATGCCAGTGAGCAAACTATGAGTCTCTCACATACAAACTTGTATTTTAATCTGCGTTCCTGCCTGGTAAACAATCACTGGGCAAAGCTGCAGAAGCAACAAACAGATATAGATACTAAGCGTAGTGTGTTGCCAGACCACCCCTCCACATTCATTTTAGATACAACTAATGCAACCACCATGAAATAATAATTAACACAAGCCATCAGCGAAAATAATACTTTGCCACTCTGCCAATAAAGTCAACCATTATCATCCATGTTCAGCATCTTTTCTCTGTGCAATCCTCATTGTGGTGGCCCACAGCTCTACTTTGTATACTAATTAAGGAATATGTGGGCCACTTGCTTGTTGAAAATGTGCATCTTCATATCTATCTATCTATCTATCAGGTTCACGGCAGGCCAGCTACAGTTTAATATGACTTATGTTCTTAGACTGCATATTTTACACAACTAAATGACCTATGAGCCTCCAGTGCCACAACTGTTTACAGCTGTGGTACAGATGAACAGCATGATTGAGGACCCAGCTCAGTTCAAATTCTGGTTCTCAGGGGCCAGACGCAGAGCTACATCGTAGTCTTTATACTTCATCAATCGTGCAATTATCAGCCTTGGAGGTGTTCCCAGTAGCAGTTTGGGCCCCAGTAATCTATGTGCCCTTTCAACAATGAAAACTGAGGAGAATCTGTCCCTGTTAAACAATTCCGAGAGGAGGGACTCCACAGAGGATTCTGTGATGCTTGAATTTGTTTACTGCGAGACACCTTCCATATCGATATTAATGTTTCTTGATCTTGCTTCAAGATCTTTGTATTTTGCTCTGATAACCAGGACCTCTCCACCTTGAGACTTTTTTCATGAAATGTCACGTCATCCTCATTGTCTGACACACAGCGTTCAACTGTGTCTAATCGTAAGGCTTGCCTGTCCAGCTGCACTGCTCTATCCATATTGTATTGTATTGTATTGTAATTGCATTTATATAGCGCTTACTACCCCTGACGAGGCGTCGAAGCGCTTTTTCGGCGAGTAGCACGCTACTCCGGGACCCATAGAGGATTAGTGTTGAATTAGTATAGTGAAACAAGCAAGTACATTTTAAGTGGGGGATAGGTTAGTCAGTTATTTGGATTTGGAATGATAGCAGAAGGATAGAGGAGGAAAAAGGTTTGTATTTATATAGCGCTTGTTACCCCTGATGGGGTGTTGAAGCACGCTACTCCGGAAGCCCATAAAGGATTAGTGGTGAATTAATATGGTGAAATATGAAAGTAATTTCAGTGGTGGATATTAGTCAGTTATTTGGAGTGAGAAGGATAGCGGAGGGATAAAAAGGGAAGAAAGGTTTGCATTCATATAGCACTTGTTACCCCTGATGGGTGTTGAAGCGCTTTTCTGGCGAGTAGCACGCCACTCCGGAACCCATTAGGATTAGTGTTGAAAATTAGTATAGTAAAATATGAAGTAATTTGAGTAGTGGATATGTTATTCAGTTATTTGGGTAGAAAAGGGTAGGTGGCGGGATAGAAGAGGGAAAGAGGTTTGCATTTATATAGCGCTTGCTACCCCTGATGGGGTTTTGAAGCGCAAGTAGCACGCTACTCTGGAACCCATAAGTATTAGTGTAGTAGAGAGAGTAGAGTAGAGTAGTAGAGAGAAGTTTGAGATTAGTCAGAAGGTTGGGCTAGAAGATATATTGAGAGAAATATGGGCTGAGAAATAGGGTAGTGCCTTGGAAATGCTAAATTAGAAGAAAGTGATATATAGATCCATAAGTACATTGAAAGTATATAGATACATAAAGGAGGTAAGTATATGTAGATTAAAGATATTGATAGAGGCACAGGATGAGAAATAGGGTAGTGCATTGGATATGCTTTTTCAGGAGAAAAGTAACAGAGACACAGATCCAAGTACATGGAAGGTACATAGATGCACAATGGAAGTAAGTACATGTAGACCAAGGATGATTTTTATTTATTTATTATTTATTTATTTTCCCCTCTCAACAACATAATTATTCTACATGTTTATACAAAGCAATACACAAAGATAGGTACATGTCTATAGTGAGAACAAATGCTTATATACAGAGGGATATGCTGTAAATTTCTGTTTGCGTATGGTGCTTATGTGGGGAAGAGCCAATTCTTGAGTAGTTTTCTGAAGATAAGGTGGTTGTCGGTGGATCTTATGTTGGGGGTAAAGAGTTCCATAGTTTGGCTGCTTGAACAGAGAAGGATGTGCCACCCATGGTTTTTTTCTTGTATCTTGGGATTTTGAGGCGAGATGCTCCTTTAGAGCGGAGGTTCCTCTGTTGAATGTGTTTGGTGATTTTATTCCTGATGAAGAGCGGTCCCATTCCATGTATTGCTTTGTGGGTGATACAAAGCAGCTTGAACGTGGATCTTCTGGCAACCGGTAACCAATGCAGGGCTTTCAAGGCAGGGGAGATGTGGTCTTGCGGTTTGATATGCAAGAGTAGTCTGGCAGCCGAGTTCTGAATCCGTTGTAGTCTTTTCATGGTTGTTAAAGGTGATCCGTGGTAGAGGCTATTGGCGTAATCGAGTTTGGACAGAACAAGGGAGATGGTAGCTTGGACCTTGTGCGGAAATCCCAAATGAGGGAAAATTCGTCGCAGCGTTTTTATAGTGACAAAGCTTGATCTTGCTAGTTTGTCCACTTGGGCATTCATCGACAGCTTGGAGTCCATGGTCATTCCGAGGTTTCTTACTTCCTTCGATACTTTAGGTGGTGATCCCAGTTCATTAGGCCATGCGGCAAGCGGGTTGTAATGTTTCCAATCGCCACACGTGAGTATTTCCGTTTTTGAAGTATTCAATTTGAGATGGCTCCAAGTCATCCACTGATCCACGGCTCTGAGACAGCTGAAAATTGGTGATTTTCCAATGTCTTTGGGGCATTCCAGTTGAAGGAGTATTTGCGTGTCATCTGCATAGTTATAGCACGTGAGGTGAAATTGATTGATCAGTACTGGTAATGACTTCATGTAAATGTTGAAAAGCATGGGCGAGATGATAGAACCTTGAGGGACCCCTGCTTTTGTGGAGTACGGTTTGGACGAGAAAGGTGGGGTATGGATGACATTAGTTCTGTTTCGAAGGTAGGACGCGATCCAGTCTAGAGCAGTTCCCTCTATGCCGGCTTCATAGAGTCTTTGTTTCAGAGTGTCATGGTCAACCGTGTCAAAGGCAGCCGAGAGGTCCAAGAGGAGTAGCGCAGCAACTCCGTTGCGGTCAACTGTATTTTTCAGGTCATCCCAGATGGCAAGGAGGGCAGGTTCAGTGCCTCTTCCCGGACGGAATCCTGTTTGGAAGTCTGAGAGTACGTCATTCTCTTCAATGAATTGTGACATCTGGGCGAACGCTGCTCTTTCTATCAGTTTGCCCAGGAAAGGTCCATTTGTAATGGGTCTGTAGTTGTCAGGGTTCAGCGGGTCCGAGTTTGTTTTCTTCAGTAAAGGGCGTATGTGTGATTTTTTGAGTTCTTCTGGAAATATTCCGGTAGTTAAGGAATCGTTGATGATTCTTCTTACTGGAGTGGCAGCAGAGGTTGTTAAAAGAATTGTCTTGAAAGTTTGTGGTGGACAGGGGTCAGAAGGGCTGCCGGCAGGCCTGCTTGCTTTGACCAGGTCCATAAATTCATCGTGTGAGATGTGTTGGAAGGAACGGAGAGGCTTGGTTAAATATGCAATTTCAAAGTGTCAATTTTGTCATCAATTGTTCTCAAGCTGTATTTCATAACTTTGAGGATGGATTTTATATTCAGTGCTTGTGGGGAGTCTATTGGCAAAGGGTCTGTGGCAATTCCATGACCTCAGTTTTTATCTGAAGAGAGAACTGACAGTCTTGTGAAAAAATGATAATTTGGACTATATTCAGTGTCCTTTGTTGGCAACAGTACAAGGGCAAAGAATGGTCAGCAGGGGCTCCCCAGACCAAGCAGCCTCCACCCTTCAGAGTCAGGTAAAACTATTCCTTTGCTTCCAGCCGAGTTCAATGATGCTCCAGGCTGTAAACGTTACTGAGCACCTTTATGGGGCCTCCCTAGTGTACCCCCACTCAGTGTTACCAGCCACAATTAACCCTTTCTACTCAAAAGCAATAGTCATCTCAGAAATAGAGGATGCTCACAGAGCTACGACCGATCTTCTGAAGTTGACCAGCTTACTGCCATGGAGTCATCTTCTGGCACAAAAGTCAATTGTAGCACTGAGATGCTGAAATGGACTCAGAGGGAAGTTGCAGGCCTACTTCAAGGCCTGTAAAGAAAGGTAAAGCATGCAGCAGTGGGTCCACCTGCAGACCTGAATTCCTGGAGTGTGTGAGGGGGCGAAGTTCTTATGGGCCATGGCTGGATTGGAGGCAGAAAACATGACAAATTGCTGGTGTACTGATCCATGGATGCAAGCGGGCAAGGACCAGCACGAGCCATGGCGAGCACACCAGCCCAATACAGCACTGGGCCATCGGCACGACCCGCATGCTTGGTCAGTCCCACACCACGGTGTCTCTGTGCATTTGGATTTATTCTCGCAATCCTGGTGATGCCCGGACCAATACACTCCAACTGCTCCATGGGCCTCCACACTCTTTCAGCCTAGCAAGCATGCTAAAGCCTACAATGTTAAAGTGTTACAAAAGTCCTGTTTTTGACTGGTAAAAAAAAAAAAAAATGTAGTCCACACTAATCGAACAAGGACAAATTCGTTTTAACTAATATCTAATGTAGTGTGTCCTTCTCCAGCAGCAACCTCAGTGTAATATAAATGAATGGGTTTTTCTTGTCAAAATCGATATCAGTGTGAGTTTTATTAATGGTGTATGTTTCCACATTTTCTCTTTTCAACAGAGGAACCAGCAAGTCAAGCTAACAAGTCAGAAAAAAATCTGACCTAAACTTCGACTTGTATCCACCTTCACCAACTACAAGTAATCTTATGGTTCTTTCCCTTCTGTTTCATACATCTCTCTTGTTTAATTGCATGCTTACCTCTGCCATCCCACATCTTTCAGTCAGCAAGGAGTTCAGCAGTATATTCTAGCCTGCACAAGGTATACCAAATGTTTGTTTTCATATTGACATACTACACAGCCAGGGGCACCATGAACCTCCTACTTTTGCAATTTGAGTGGGTGTTTAACATGAAGCATTTAATTTGTTTATAGCTCTTTTTGCTTTGATCAGAAACTGCTATCCTGAGCAGGAGCTCTTAAATAACAATGTAAGGGGATAGTATGTTGGAGATGTGGTGTGGCGGCAACAAATAAAAAAGAGAACATTGAAGGAAGGAAAAGGAGGGATACCAGAATGATGGATAGAGAAGTGGATGGAATTGTTGATGGATGAAAGTAGAGATGGTTGGATGGAGACAAGATGAGGGGTGAATAGAGAGAATGATGGATGGATGATGGCTGGAGAGAATGAATGGATAGAAGGGTAGATGGATGCAGAGAAGAAGGGATGAGAGAAAGATGAATGGATGAAAAGAATAGGTGCCACATTACACATGCGGCGCATTTTTCTTCATTGCGCCGGGCGCACCTTTAAAATGGTGCGCCCACGCAAACAAGGAAAATGCCCAGTATTATGGGGAATGCGCTGCCCCCATGGCAGCCACGAACTCGTGCTGCCCTGGGGGCAGCACATTCATGTGAAATACGGAGTGGCTGCTTTACAGCCGCTCCGCGTTTCACTGTGCAGGCACTTTTAAAGGGGAATAAAGATCCCCTTGCAGGCGGGTGCAGTCAATGACTGCACCCGCCTGCAAGGGGATGTCTGGGGCGTCCTATTTCCCCCTGCAGAGGGCTGCTCTCAGGAGGCGCACTGACAGTGCACCACCTTTTAGGTTGCACACTGTCAGTGTGCCTCCTGAGGGCTTCTTTGCCTCTGCGCCTGTGTCGGTAATAAGGCGCAGAGGCAAAGGGATTCCCTCATTTGCATGGGGCACGCCCCCATGCAAATGAGGGAACGCCTCCTTGAAGATAGCGCTGACACTTTATTTGCGCCAGCGCTATTAGTATTACAGAAGGGGCCGCACAAGCATCTACAGCCCCTTCGGTAATACCAAAGTGCCCCGGGGGCGCACAAAGTGGGCGCAAAAGCCCGCTGCGCCTCCGGGGCACTTTATGTAATACGGCCCTAGGTGGAAAGATTTAAAGAAACAAGGAAGGAAGGACGGATGGAGAGAAGAAAGGACCGAAGCAAGAATAGATGGATGAATGAGAAAGGAAGAAAAAGATAAAGATTGTGGAGGGAAGGAAAAATGAATGGCTGAAAGGATAGCGCGAATGAAGGGTGGCTGGATGGATAAAAAAAGGACTGAAGGACAGGTGGAAAAAAAGAAGAAAAGAAGGGCAGAAAAGAACCAGAAGTAAGGATCCCGAGAAGTAAAGGAGAAAGACTGAAAGAAGGCTGGAGGGCAGGAAGGACATTTCAGAATTCCAGCAGAAAGGGATGAAGTCATCCCAGCAGAGGGAGCCTTAGCTAAACACAGATAAGAGCTGATGCCTATCCAACCCACCAATCTTCTGTAAGGACTAGGGAGGGGCACGGGGAGCTGAAATGTCCAGCAGTACCAATAGTAGCTTGGCTGAAATTAAACAGAAGGACTCGCCATCCCACAGGCTCTCAAACCACGCATCCCATACAAGAACAGAGGCAAAAAAAACAGGTAAGAGGGCTGCACCAATTTGATCAGGAGGGGGCTGGTAGGCAATGTTTCATAATGGCTACAGGTACCCATGATTATAGATTAATGCTGGTACCACAGCCGCCTGGGAAGATTTGGCAGTATCCTCTCTCTATAAAAGAGGGATGTACCATGCAAGCTCCCTTAAACTCAAAGCCAAAATGTAGGGCCTTAATTGGTGTAAACAGGGAGACCCTCTGTGGACAAACGATTGTCATGTTCACTGGTGTAGAATCCAAAAACCCTACAGTAACTTTCCAGTGACTTGCCATTACATCAACATAGGGCAGGAAAGCACACTCTCCAAAGCCATGCAGAAGACTTCCTGTCCCAACAGAAGGTGTTAAACACAGGAAATAGCCGGTTTGCTCAGTAATCTATGTATGATTTGAATAGTGAGCCTGGGATGACGCTGGGGCCGGGAGCAAGATTAGATCTATATGTCCCGACTGCCAATTTTTGTGCTCTTAACTGTTGTTAGTTAAATTGAGACAGAGAAACCATCCACATTAGTAATGGGAGACTTACTGTGGCTGTGTATTTATACATCTGTATACATGCCCTAATTTAAACAGTGATGCTTCTATGTTTCACCCATTACACAAGGCTGCCCCGTTTTCATTTGCCCGATTGTGATCTAGACTGTGTCTTATTGCCAAAATTTGTCCTGATCTCTCTGCCACAAAAATTGTATATTGGTAACCAGACGATTTTCATTTCTCTTTCAACAGCATTTTATTATGACTTCTTATGAGATGTAGTAAGTTGGATAAGACCACTGGGCTGTAATCGTTTTTCTTATGTTATTTTTGTAAGCTCAAATTTGTACCCAAGTACCTTTAGTGTTAGTGTAAACCAGTCCTTCTGTGAACAGCATGTGTTTTTTGGTAGAGAGTTTTGGATTGTATTATTGTTCAGAGTATCAGTGATTTAAAGGCAATAGCCAAAGTGACAAAGAGTACACAGGATCCGAGATATAATCAAAACTTTCCAGTAATTTAATATTTCTTGTTCAGTGCTGCCACTCTCATAGTTTTACTAGACCCCTGGAGCTCCACTTTAACCTCTTCAATTGACCTAAACATTCCATGCTTCCAACAATGTCAAAACACTTGGCTTGATATAGATGGAATTCGTAGGTTGTTAGCAGTTGGTGGTGGCCACTTTCATTTTCCTTCCAAACAGTAAAGTTTACACAGGTAGAAATAAGTTTAAAAACAAAAGTGTAACCCACAGTAAACCATCTTCCACGTGTGTGGTGTGGATTCAAAAGAAGATTTGAATGCACCACAACCTGCTTGGAGGAGGAGGTTAAAGGATTGCGTTTGGTGAATCGTGGCCGTTCTGATTCAAATCTATCTTTCAATTGGTCAACCAGAGCTACAAAGGATTGTGGATCATTGATTTTGTCCAGTAGACCGAGATTAAAATCACCATTTACTATGACTTCGCGGCCAGGATACAGATGGACTAAGTCCTCAATCTCATAAAAAAAATTATATTTTCTTTTTATGATCATCATTATGTAGGTTCAACTAAAGTTTGAATAAGAGAATAGAAACATTTGTATGGCAAACATCACAATGACTCAACATCACTGCCTGCAATTATACACAAGAATGGCTTAAAGAGGGTGGCACTGGGTTCATTTGCTATAGAAACATTTATCGAGAGACCACTTGATGGTCTCCCGAATGTTAATCTTAACTGCAGGGCAAACACTTCCGCATATCCCTTGGCTGGTACTCAAGAGATAACCAACGTTTCATCTAAGTATAAAATATCCCATTTCAAGAGGAAGTTTTATTGAAGGGTCATTATCAATCAGTTGACTTTCCATGAGAATAGGATGCCGCAGCGTTAGTTGATTATTTCCTGGAAGGTTGCTCCTGGCTGAGCACGGAACACTGATTCATGTTGGCCCTAATGTAGATGGAAGCCAGCTACCGTCTCCTCTGGGTTATCCGCGGCCCTAATACAATGTGCAGTGGTTGTCTAGAGCTCAGAAAGGGACCGGAGCCAGCATGTGCACTCTTGATATTGGTGTTAGAGCAGGAGATGGGAACTAAATTACATGACGCTTGCTAGACCTGTCATCCTTAGGTTGTCTTTCCACAGACTTTTTGCCTTTTACCTCCTGTTTTGCTGATTTGTTTGTTGGCCTTAGGACTCTAGCACTGGTTAGCAGTGGAAAGTGCTTAAAGTGTGCTTCTCCTCTAAACATAATGACATCGGCGTATACCTGATTGGCATAATTGACCTACTGGTAAGTCTCTTGTAAAGGTGTATACTATATACCCAGGGCCTGCACTTAAAATGCTACTAGTGGGCCTGCAGCACTAATTGTGCCACCCACATAAGTAGCCTTTCAAACCTGTCTAGGGCCTGCCACTGCAATGCCTCTGTGTGTAGTTACTGCCACTTCGACGTGGCATTTAAAACTACTTGCCAAGCCGTAAACTCCCCTTTTATTACATATACGTCACCCCAAAAGTATGGCCCGAAGTAACCCTAAGGGCAGGGTGCCATGTAAGTGAAGGGTAGGACATGGGTATTTAATCAATCCATGTCCTGGTAGTGACAAACCCCCAAAATCATTTTTCACTACTGTGAGGCCTCCCCTTTCAAAGGCTAGCTTTGTGAATTCAATAATACACTTTTAAGCTGTAATTTCTGATCAGAGAGGAGTAGCTTTTTCATATCTTTTGAATGGTAATGATAAATCCTCCTTACTGGTGAAGGGGATTTAACCCAGACCAGTGACTGGGGGGTGAGTGTCTGAAATGTTTCAGCGCTCTATCCATCATCTCCTTGTGTTAGCTTTGTTCGCCCTAAGTTGGCAGGGTATGCCAAGACGTGGGTCCCTCGCTCACTTTGCCACTGGATTCGAGCTAGCCTGGCTGATGAGGGGGGAAACCCCGAAACCGGTCCCAGGATGCTGGTTTCCAGTCCAGGAAAGACCTGGCTTGGCAGTTCAGGCTAAATTGTTCCCATTAGGAACAGGGTCAAGACTGATTTGCATATGGCTGGGTCTGAAACTGGGGTGGCGAAGTGAGATAAAGAACGATGATGGATTCAACCCAGATCTGTGATGAGGGGGGGGCGGGGGGAGGGAGCGCTCTGTCCATCATCTCCTTGTGTTTGCTTTGTTTGCCCTAAGTTTGCAGGGTATGCCCAGACGTGGGTCCCTTGCTCACTTTGCCACTGGATTCAAGCTAGGCTGGCTGATGAGGGGGGAAACCCCGAAACCGATCCCAGGATGCTCGTTTCCGGTCCAGGGAAGTAATGGCTTGGCAGTTCAGGCTGGACTGTTGCCATGAGGAACAGAGTCAAGACTGATTTGCTTATGGCTGGTTCTGAACTGGGGTGGCGAAGTGAGCTAAAGAACAATGATGGATTCAACCCAGATCTGTGACTGGGGGTGTGTCTGAAAAGTTTCAGCGCTCCGTCCATCATCTCCTTGTGTTTACTTTTAGAAAGTGGACATTTCTCTGTACTTACTGCTCTGTGTACCTGACAGCCTGTCTCCAATACACATCTGGGGTGGGTACCAGGGACACTTTGTGCATTCCCTTTAGACAGCTGCAACACATGAAGGATAGGTGTGTCTGAGTACCCATCTACATACATCTGCTTTCTGATGGCCTTGCCTGGGCAGGTTGGAAGGGAGGGGCTAACACTTCACTTGAATAAACTGTATCCTGTCCCCACACAAAGGCCTGGTTACCCCCACAGAAAGCCTGGCAGACAGGACTAGGTTGAAAGGGATCTTTGTGCACTTCAGAGAGCTGCTTTGAAGTCACTCTCACATACAAAGGCACTTTTGGGTATAAGTACTGGGTCTCAGACCCCCCAAAATCAGACACTACTGGACTTGTAACTAAGCTCTGCCAGAAGAACTGCTGTGCTGCTCGAAGGACTCAACTGGACTGCTGATCTAGAAGGCCTGCTTTTCTGTTTGCTGCCCTCCTGCTTGCTGCTGTCCGACTCTGCTGAAGGATAGCTGGACTCTGCCTTCTTCCAAGTGATCTCCAAGGGCTCTCCAAGGGCTTGTTGGCTTGCCCCCTATTGCTTGAGACTCAGGGATATCAAAGTCTCTACCCCAGCTCCTATGCCTGGCTCACTGAAAGTGGCCCAGATACTTGCAACACGGATTTCGATGCATCTCCTGTCTACGTGTAGCAGAACTGGTGCATTGACTCGGTTGCAGGAGTCAAATTGGCCCAATGCCTCAAAACCAGTGCTTTGCCTTACAGAGATCGACGCATCGAACAGCGTATCGCCCTCGTTGCAGCTTGGTGAGATCGACGGATCCCCTCGACTGTGTGGCAGAATCTATCACTCAATGCCTCTTGACTCCAGAGCCCTTCTTCGTCTCAGACGCATCACCTTCATTGCATGGTGAAGATCAATGCATCCTGCGCCTTCAGGACTCAACATCGACGCATCTTGCTGTTTGAGACCAGGAAAGGTACTTTGTTCACTGGGGCCTGTGTAGGTCCTGTAGTTAGCCAGCCCTCCATCTCGGTCGGCCCAAACTTTGACTTTGCCCTGGTCCAGCTTGACCTAAAGTAACCTTTTTCGCACGACATGCTTCCACGCGCTTTACCGTTTTTATTCCTTTAAAATTCAATATCTCAACTTCTATACATTGGAGTATGCCATTTTGGTCTTGTTTTGTATAATCTATTTTTACAAACATGTGTGGAGTCTTTTTGTGGTGTATTCATTGTGTTGCACAAATACTTTACACATTGCCTCTTTAGATGAGCCTAACTGCTCTGTGCCATGCTACCAGAGGGTGAGCACAGGTTATCTTTTAGTGTGTACTTCGCTAATCTTGACTAGAGTGGTGGTCCCTGCCTGTCCTGGGTGCATACCTCAGCCAACCAGGAATCCAGTTTCTGATAACGCTTTGGTTAAAATTACCGAATATTTCTCTAAAGCGTTCTTTTACACTTTGATTCTCCATTTTGCCGAAGTGTCTTTATGTCTGTATACCAGCACAGTTGTGCAACTACATTTACAGGTTAGGTCACTAGGGTGGCCTTTGTTCTGGGAGGTGATTGCGCAGTTGTGAACCGTATCCTTAGACCTTCTGACCTTAGGCGTGATAAGCTTGATATGTGTGAAAGTAAACCTAAAATGTAGCTTCCATTTAACATGTCTTCCCTTTCTTGGTAGATGTATTCTGGATTGGTATGGTGGTCTTGACCCAGTGCCCTATCAATGGTGACGTTTATTATTATGAGCATCTTCTTTACAGAGAGGTTTGGTATCAATTTGTATATTACATGAAAGAGATGATGACTAAATCTTGGCTCAAGTGGTTCTAAAATGACAGCATTTGTGAATTAATCCGTGCTGTGTTGTGAATTGACAGTATTTGTGAGTTAGTAATGGATGCGTTTCTAGGGGGATGATCACTTTTGTTGTTGCTCTTAACTCTGCATCAATGATTTCTGATGACTGTTTGAGGAGAGATATTTAAAAACTGTCAATTGGAAGTGTTTTCTTGTGTTTTTCACTGTCCGATCTTTCATTGTCAGGAATGTCATGCAACTCGTTTCGTAAGGGGTGGGCTTTTAATAACGGCATTTTTAATTAATTTATTTTTGAGTCTCTTCTTTTCCTTTCTACACGAGTTTGGCGGACGTGGCTTCTTTATCAAATCACTGATCGCTGGGTACTATTATTTCATTGAATTAAGTGGTCTGGTTTACTCTCTTCTGTGGCCTCATGTATCTCTAAGGCGGGTTAATCTGAGTTTACTGGGTAACAGATATCCTCTTCTTGCTCTTCCCTTGTGGTCACCTCAATATCAGAACTAGTTAAATGATTTTAGGTTATCAATTAATAGTTGTAATAAGTCTGGTAATGTGTTTGAGGGTAAATGGTTTGAGGGTAAATGGGTGGCCACACCCTTCTGCTTACCGGCTCCTGAGAGCCTGACCCGCACTCTGCTCGTTCACTTGAAAAGAAGGAACAACGATGTAAAATACAGTGGCACTTTATTAAGCAGTTCAGAAACACAGAAAACAGTTCAATTTAAATGTTGCCCATCAACACATGAGCAGGATAATTAATAAAGGCATCGACAATGTTATAAATCAGTTGTTCAAATGAAGCAAAAAATATATATCTATACATCAATCTATGCGCAGCTGCCCAAGGGGCAACCCTGAATTTAAAGATGATGAATAGGCTAGTGCCTAGAAGGCAAATCTTTTCTAAGAAAGCAACACCATCCAAGACTACACAGTTTAAGCTAAGACAAATGCAATGGCTTGGGTTTGGATGAGCTAAATTAGATAGGCTGACAAAGCCAAAAGGCTAGTACTCAGAAAAGAGCATTACCACCTTGGAAGTAGAAGTTCTAGGCCCAATCAGGAGAACGGTCGACCGGGAACCCTCACAATGCAGCAAAGCACTGGTTTGAAGAGTTCGGGACGTAAACCTGGGTGCAACTATTTTATATGGCTTAATGCAGAACTCCTGCCCACGCATCACGTGGGTCCTGACGCGGGCCCTTGACCGCACGCTTACAGTAACTGTGGAAAGTTTTATGTAGAACTGAGAAGTGGTATCATGGTAAAACTAGGGGCTTTTAGCAGGTGGTCAGTGCTCTTAACCGCAAAAAGTAAACGCACAAAAACAAAGGATAACTTTTACCGTAAAATGCTCAGAAATTAATATTTTATATATTATTTCTCTGTCACGTTGCCGTCTTTTCAGTTTCAGTTGAGCAAGCGCGGAAAGTTTCATAAGTAAAAATATTGCAAACCTTGCTTGTGAAACAGCCAGATGTACCAGCAGAATGTCACGTACGTGTGGGCTAACCTTATTCTCGTAACTGTGGAAATTTACAAGGGGGGCTGGTGTCGCGGTGGATGGCACAGGTCCCTGCTGTCAGATCAGTGAAGCCTACGAGATCTGTTTTATTAAAAAAAATGATAGCAAGAGGCACTGGGCTTTTTGGGCCTATGTGTATGTATCTAGGGTGGTATGCTTGGGCCTATGTGTGGGTATCTAAGAAGGTGGGCTTGGGCCTCTGTGGCACGTGCTAGGAGGCGGAAGGAAAGTGGACAACTTAGGACATCTATCAGGGCCTGACTGGTGGGGCCTATCTGGGAGTATCATGTTTGGTGGGTAGTGCAGAATGAGACGTGGGGTTTCTTGTTAGATGGTAGAACGGGATCCTCCTTCATTTCCCTCCTCTTGTTCATTGTTGAACACATCTCTGATATAATACTTTGCTGGACCTTCTGGTGTCTGGTGCATGCTGAGTGGGTCATTAACGTACAGGCACGCAGCCTGGGGTGGCACTTCCGGTGTTATGGTAACATATTCTCCACCATCATTGCCAACTAACTGGTCATACTCGTTAGTGTCATGCTCCTCCCTCAAGGCGTATCTATGTGGCGGAACTGGTGGAGCTGTGGGTGTGTTGGGAGAAGCGTCAGGGGCAGCTAGTTCTGTGAGTTGTACGTGGGTCAGCCCATTCCCATCCCCAGGAACGCGGTCCATGACCTGATAATGTGCATTCTGATGAATTCCTGTGTTAGCGTAATTCATCCCTACCGCTTTGGTGCTAAATCTGTTGACACATCTGATTATCACCTGTGCACCGCAACACACTAACATTAACACACAACAAATAGGTAGCACAATTTTCAAGATAGCAGATAGCCATGAAGGCATCCAGTCCAAGTTGAACTAGTCCGTAATAGGGTCTGCAGCAGCACCTCCCTCCTCACGCATCTTCTTTCCCAATTTGTCCAAGTCCTCGATGGCCTTAGCGAGTGACCCGTTAGCGGCATCATTTGATGGTATGAAAGTGCAGCAGCTTTTCCCTATGGAAGCGCATACCCCACCCTGCATAGCTGTGAGCTGATCTAGAACATATCTATGCTCTAGAACCATAAGCCTTAAAGGCCATAACTCTTCCTGTATTGCGTTGAACCCATCTCGTGTGTTATTGATCAGAGTCATTAGTTCGTAGCGCGTGACCTGCAGCCATCGGGCATTAGCTGATGTTTGCCAGAGGGGCCACAGGCCCCCAAAGAATTCCTGGGCACCATTGAACAGGCGAAACTCTTCAGGAACTTCGCTAAAGGAGTCGTTAGCAAAATATTGAGCACTCCTTCGGTGCCGGTGGAGCAGGGTGACATCACCTGTCATGGGGTGTTCAAGCACTTGGGAAATGTTGGATGCCGGGACAACGAGATGCAGCTCATGCATAGTGACCATGGTGCATAGGCCATTCCATTGAGGAGGCAACTGGAGATAGAGGCGTTCTCCGCATGCCCAAAAGATGTCCATGAGGCCGGAGGTGCCGTCTTGGAGGTCCAAAATAAAGATTGTTGTGTTGCAGTTGGTGTTGCTGCCCACAGCGCGTGTGCCATTACCTAGGAAGCAAAGGAGAGGATGTTTTAGCTTGTATGCTTGTTTCCATTTGTATGTTGTATCTTTACCAAAGGTATACCTTCTGGTTTGCTGTGCCCATACCTCTTTGCACTGAGTCTCAACATCCCAATCAATATCATGATATTGATTTGTATCTACACCTGGTGTTTGTATAATTGGTGTCCCGAGGGAAGCAGCCTTACATGAGAGGTTGTGTGGGCCATGCCACCTATTTTTGAAATAAATATTGGCCTGGAGATATAGTGCAGTCCTGTGGTCACAGGAGTACTGAGTCCTGAGTGAAGTGTCTTTAGGATTCGCCTGCTCTTTTGCTTGGCATATTGGTGAGGGCGTGGAAAAGAGGAAATATCCAACCTTCTTGAAGAAACTCTCATAACCCTCTATCAATATCATGGGTGTTTCAGCCGTGTACTCATTCTCCAATTCCCTCTGAAACTCTTGTGCGTCTGTTACAACCTTATGTGAGATATACTTATAATCCCACGCTGTGGTGTTTACAAACACAACGTCTATTTCTGCTGACAGAAGCTGGATCAGCCCGTGTGTACGGCAGAGAAACAAATGGAGGAGACATTTGGCGGTTGGGGGTGGGACTTCTTGTGGAAAAATCATTTTGTCTGCGCCTACTGCATGAGGAATGTGTGATCACACAAAACATGCTTCTTTTGTTACCTTCTTCCCTATTGTGGACATGTGCCGGTACCACATGTTATCTAACAGGGCATTATGGGCTCCATGATCCTCATCGAATTTGTCAGGACGTGTGGAATGGAAGTCGGGCCTAGGATGATGGTGTGCAATGTGAACCATTGTGTGCTGGAGAGCGGTGGCCCAATCTTGCTTGACCTCAGGCTTTGGTCTACGGGTCCTCCAAAACCTTGGCCTACCTCGTTTAACTCTACGGATACTGCAGGGAGTGGAATGGCGGGGCATTTGGGGACCTATTGTGATGTCCAGAATACCATCCCATGGAGTAGTAGTAGTAGTACTTGGGACCATGACAGCAGATGTGGGATGTGTGCTAGTGTGTACGCTATCAGTGGTACAATCTGGGAGTTGTGGATCTTCGGTGTGGGAAGTGTTTTCGGGCATGTGTAACTGCTGGTACAACTCGTTGTCCTGAAAATGGTGTGGTAGCATTTGCAGAATAATACAGCCTAATTGTTGCAAGATAAAACATAAACCAGTTAAATGCGGCCAATGCCACTGTAGCAATAATACAGAATGTTAGGACAAGTGAAATACATAACTTGGCATCTCCATTATGGTCCTCAACAATAAGCACGCGATGGTCATTGTCTTCTTCATCAAAGGAGGATGGAAGCCCGCTGTCTTCGTGGAGTGGTACCAATGGTATGTCACTTCCCTCCTCTAGTCCATTGGCTGAGGTGGTGGTGCGGGGTCCAAGCGGACGTGGCTGCAATGGATCCATGCTTTTCTCTCAGCTATTCGTACTGCAGTTGGTGATGAGTCTATCACCTGGAAGGGGCCTTCGAACTTGGGGTCCTTCTAACAACTGACGTTTTTCCGGACAAAGATCCGCGTCCCGGGACGGATTGGTGGGAGCTCAGGATCGGTGGGGCCCTTTTCTTTCCTCTTGGATACCTGGGTAGAAAGGATCTGCGCTGCGCTGGTTAGTTGACACAGATATTGGTAAAGCTCAGCCCTAACTATTTCGGAAGATGATTCACTATCTGTTTTAGGGCGTGTGGACGGAACTGTTACATTTATGGATCGTCCAGTGACAAGCTGATGGGGCGTGAGGTGGTGATCCGAACTTGGGGAGTTTCTTAGTGCAAAGAGTGCTATGGGTAGGCAATAAAGCCATTTCTTTCCTATTGTGGCGCTTATTTTGCTTATTTTATTTTTGAGCAAGCCGTTGAGGCGCTCACAAATACCGTTGCTTTGTGGGTGATAAGCTGATGTCAGTTTGTGTTTAATGCCTAGCATTGTGGTCAGGGAGGAAAAGACGGCGTTTGAAAAATGACTTCCGTTGTCGGACCGGATGGCGTCTGGGACGCCCCAGCGAGTAATGACATCACGGAGTAGGAATGTGGCAGCTGCTTTGGCATTGCAGTGGACGCAGGGTCCAGCGTGAAAATGGACACACTACTACAATGAGATAGCGGTAATTTTGGCAGCGATCGATCATGTCGACATAGTCAATGTGTAGCTCTTTGAAGGGGCCTGATGGTCGAGGAATTGTGGAAGCAACAGTTTCGAGAGTCGGGTTTGGGGAATATTGTTGACAAATGAGACATTTATTAATGAAAAGCTGTATCTGTTCATGGGCTTTGGGAATGAACCAGTCTGTCTGCAAGGTGGTGGACATGTTATCTCGGGTGACATGCGTAGGAAGGTGGAGTTGGTCCAACGCCACTTGCAATAAAGCCTGTGGCATCACAGGCTTCCCTGTTATTGTCTGTCTGTAAATGAAGTCGGCGGAGTCCTGTTGTACTCCCCTCTTCTTCCACAACTCTTTCTCTTGATCTGGTGCACTTTCTTGCATTTCTCTGAGGTGTAATTGTGCAGTGTGATCATATTGCTGTGTTATGTCAATGTCAAATGTGGTTGGTAATTGGGATGGTGTTTTTGAAGTACCTTCATTGCTGTTGTCATGCTCTGTTGGAGGTAGTGTTTGGGAAAGTAAGATGGGGGCAAATGGAACTTCTGGTGTCGTTTGAGGTGGGGGGCCTGTTGCTGGGGGGCCTCTGGCTGCAGCCTTAGCTGCCCAATCTGCCAGGGCGTTACCTCTGGAGACAAAATCTTGGCCATTGGTGTGCGCTGCGCATTTGACTACGGCTACTTCCGCTGGTAGTGTAAGGGCCTCAATAAGTTCCTCTAGTAACTTCTTGTGAATGACAGGTGTACCATCTGATTTAAGGAAGCCACGCCTTTTCCAGCGAAGGATGCTGGAGTGTGTTGTTGTGGTGACGTATGCAGAATCGGAGTAAATTGTAATGCGGTCATCAGCTCCAATGTTTAAGGCAGCTATGAGGGCTACCAGTTCAGCTGCCTGGGCAGAATAATGTGATGGTAATGTAAGCTGCTGTACAATGTCTAGGGAATCAGAGGAATCATTCTGCTGTGCTCTAACTACTGCAGCTCCTGTGTACCGGACTCCTGTTTCTTGATCAATGGTAGAGGAGCCATCAACAAAATATACAGTACTGTTTGGCAAGGGGTCCTCTTTTGCTGCTCCTGACTCATCTGGTGAATATGTGGCACAATCATGGGGGTCATCATTTGAAGTGGCAATGGGATGGGCGAAAAATGTGGCAGGGTTTACTGTGTGGCATTTGACAATTTTCAGAGAAGGCAATGACAGTATGACTTCGTAACCTGACACTCTTTGTGTGGTTAAGGTTGTCTTGGCTTTTTGTATTATTGCAAAGACGGCATGTTCGGTGTACATAGTCAGTGGGGAACCCATTACAATGGGGGTGCTTTTCTCGACAGCAAATGCTGCAGCAGCAAGGGCTTGCTCGCAGGGGTAATGACCTTTCATGACAGCGTCCAGCATGCCGCTGAAGTAGGCAATGGGCTTATGGCCCATGGGGTATTTCTGGGTGAGTACTGCAGTCATGACTAGACCATCACAGTGGGTGAATAGGTAGAATTCTTTTGTGTAATCAGGTGATCCTAACACTGGTGCATTTGTTATCTCATCTTTGAGCTGGGTGTAGGCTGTTCTCATTTCAAATGTCCATTCTATTTTGTTGTGTCTGTCTTTGCCCATTTTTACTGCTTTCAGCAATGGGGCAGTTATTGTTGCGAAATCAAAGACCCACTGACGGACATAGTTCACCAGGCCGAGGAATTTTTGCATGTCTTTAACTGTTTGGGGTTCAGAAGTGCCTTTGATTGCCTCAACTCGATCTGGAGTGACTCGTCTGCCTGACGCTGACAGCAGCTGACCTAGATAGTGTACCTCTTTTTGACAATATTGTAACTTTTGTTTGTCAACTTTGTATCCTCTTTGTGCTAGAGTTGTCAGTAAGAAGATGGTGTCTTTCCTGCATTGTTGTTCTGTGGGGCTGCAAAGCAGTATGTCATCGACATATTGCAGTAGGGTGCTATCACATTGAAAATTGGACAAGTCTGTCTTGACAACTCTGTTAAAGACGCTAGGGGACTCACAGTACCCCTGAGCCAGTCTTCTGTATGTCATTTGCACATTTCGGAACGTAAAGGCCAATAGGTATTGGCTGTCTGGGTGCAGGGGAACGCTGAAAAAAGCATTTTTCAGGTCGATGACAGAGAAGTACTGTGCATCGGGGGGACATTCGTGAGGATTACAGAGGGGTCTGGGACGATGGGGAACTCGGGTACAACTATGTTGTTAACGGCGCGAAGATCGTGAACTAGGCGCCATTGATTTGTCTTCCCCTTGCGCACAGGAAAAAGGGCCGTATTGCAGGGAGAGATACAAGGATATATTACTCCTTGATCCAGCAATGCTTGTATGGTAGGGGCAATACCCTCCTCTGCGGCCTTGGACAAGGAATACGGTTTTATTCTTGGCAGGATAGCGCCTTGTTTGAGAGTTATCTTAAATGGCGTAGCAGAGCTGATAAGGCCTACATCGTTTGGGCCTGTTGTCCAAAGATGTGCTGGTACTTGAGCCAGATCTGCCTCTCGGGCAGAGTCATAGCTAGGGGTGACGGTTGGTGTTCTAATCTCCACTGTCACTGAGATGGGCACATTATTATCATAGATAATCTCTGTTTTAGAGTGTTCTTCAGGGGATTCAAATAGCTGGGCATCTGAAATGTCTCTGACTAACCCTTTAGGTTCAATGAAAATGACACAAGCCCAAGTATGCGCGTTGTCATCGCATGCCAGGAATGCGCCGTAGGTAGGTGTTATCTCAAGGGCGCATATGTCAAGGGTCACGTGTTTGTCTAATGCCTGTGAGCCTGATGCTTGGGGTCTGAAAAGGAACTCTTTTGGTAACTGAACAGTGCGGCCTTGCAATTCGGGAGTGGTGGCGACAATAGTGTGGACAGCTGCAGAGAAGGCGTGCTCATCCACTGGACGTGCTCTGACCTGGCTGTTTAAGGAAGAATGTGCAGTGACTGCCATTATCCTAGTTAGTGGGGTACCTGGTATGGAGCAAATCATTGTTCCGTTCTCATCAAAGTGGATAGTCATGTTTAGTTTGGCCATGAGGTCACGTCCTAAAAGATTGACTGGGGACTGGTGAATAGAGCAGTGGCTGTTCCACTACATGGCCTCCTATCTCAATTGATACTGGCTTGGTGAAGGGGACCCTTGCTATTGCCCCAGAAAATCCCTGTGTGTCCGCTATTTGATCAAAAATGGGCAGAGGGCCACCTGTAATGCAGGAGTATGTGGCACCTGTGTCAACAAGAAAGCTATATGTTTTGTTATTTATCGTAACACTTGCAATAGGGTCCTCCTCAGTATTGCTAGTGCATGACAAAATTGGGCACACAAGAGTTGTCTGTGGGCTGTCCTAGCCAGTGTATCCTCCAGCCTGATATTGCTGGATGGTGCCCTGGGTAAAGGGGTTGTTGGAGGCAACAATCGTTCCTCCTAGGGGTACATTGTTTTGGGCTTGGGGGGACCACTTGATAAGCAGGTACTTGCTGTGGCTGTGGCATTGGAACCTGCACCTGTTGGGCCGTTGGCTGAACTTGGACAGATGGCTGAACTTGGGCCATTATGGGTGCTTGGAGCTGCACTTGTTGCTGCTGTGCTGGTTGGGCATAAGAGTATAGTATTTGGGGCTGTTGAAGGTGTTGTTGCGTGCGCTGCTGTTGTTGGAATGGTGCTGGTGCTTGGTAACCGGGACCCATGTATTGCTGACCCATATCATGCATTTTAGTGTGGCAATCTCTTTGTATGTGGCCCGGTTTCTGACAATAGTAGCAGATGAGCGGTGGGATCCCTAGTCCTGGCTGTTGTGGAAACCTCTGCTGTCCCATCCCTCGCCCTCTTCCTTGTACACCCGTGTTCCTGTTCATATTTTGTCTGTTATTGTAGTAGGGCTGTATGTTGATACTGTAAGCGGGTGGTGCTGGCATGTATTGTAAAATTGGCTGTGGTTGAGGCTGGACATACTGTATGGTAGGCTGGGGTTGGGCTTGTATGTATTGTACGGCAGGTGGTGCTTGAACCTGTTGTGGGGTAGGTTGGGCGTTGCCTGCAAGAGCATTCATG
This sequence comes from Calotriton arnoldi, assembly GCA_963921515.1. NCBI lineage: Eukaryota > Metazoa > Chordata > Amphibia > Caudata > Salamandridae > Calotriton > Calotriton arnoldi. The sequence continues at coordinate 495,792 of CAWUFW010000080.1, read as the reverse complement.
GCAGCCTGGGGGAAGGATGTTACTGCCGTCATCTGAGTGACCGGTGCTGCAAACATGACTGTGTCTGTATTGTCTTTTTTCTTATTGAGTTTCTGCTGCACCAATTTGGCAGCGGCATTCTCTATGGCCAGCTGTCTATTCTTCTCCTGTTCCTGCCTCTTCTTGCAGTAATGTATAATGTGATCTTGTATCTCAGGCCATGGCTTACATTCCATTGCTACTATGCCATCTAATTTTTCCTGCACTTCGGTGGGCAGACCCTTCTTTATTGTGTGATAAAATAGTCTTCCGCACCCTCCTGCTGCATCCCATTGTTGCCCTAACTCCTGGTGCCATTTTTCTTTCATTCTGGAGAGATAGTTGGCAGGGTCTTCATTTGGTTGCATGGTCTGTGACAACAGAGCCCCAATATCGGGAACATCAGGGAATTTCCTGCGCAACTCAGACCATGCTAGTGTTCTGATCTCATTAAAGGAAACACCATCATGTTTGGTGTTTGTTTTTGTAAGATTGGCATGGACACGTGTGAAGAGATCTTCTGCGTCTTCCCCGATGAGGGAGATCAGCAGGCTTTTTACATCTCCTATAGCTATGTTGTTACCTGTGGTGTAGTTTTCAAAAGCCACAATCCATTTTCCAGCACCCTCGGTAAGGGGTGGGAGATGTTTTTTGAGATTTTCTTTGTCTAGTGTAGACCACGGGATATAGATGGGGGGGGGATCAGTGACATTTTTGTACAACAGTGGCATTTGGCGCGTCACTCCTGTGCGTGGCACTGTAGGTCCTGTAGAGTCATGCTGGCGGGCATATCTCTGCCAGACCTTTAAACTCTCTCGCATGTACTCATAGTCCCAATTCTCATCTCCTAATCCTTTGAGGATACATTCAACTGCTGTTGCCATGTACTGAGGCTCAAAAGAGCCTTCTCTTGGCCAAGGGAGCATTTGCGGTGCTAAGGGCTCTGACCAGCCTGCCAAATCGTCTGAGAAAGGGTTAACTGCATAGTCTGAGCCTTCCCCTAGTGTCACTATCTCATTGGGAGTGAGATCATTTCTAGTTTGGGGTACGCATGGTCTGCTGAGACATATGTTGTGTCTATTTTTCATCCTAACGGTACGCAAGGAAGCAGAGCCCGAGACGTCATATAGTATATCGTCTGGGCGTCCATGTGTCCAAGATTTTAAGCTTCTGCGCTTCCGTGGGCCTGACCTTCCTTCTTACAACTGGGTCTTCTGTCTGCAGGTGCTCAGTAAATAAGGGGAGCTCACCAAATAAGGGATTGTGACCTTCTCGTACCAGTGGTGGTGTCCTTTCAGGCCCTAAAGCTGTTGGTGATTGGTAGGCTTGGTGTGTGTTGGTGACTATTTGTGTTATTCCAGTGGCGGCAGCGTCATAGTGGTGGGGGTGCTCATTATGGAGAGATTGTGTACTCCCTTCCCCGTTCCCACTGATACTTGTCTGTGGGTGGTCCTGCATGAGCTGGTGCAGTGTGGGTGGTCGTGGTGGTGCTGGAGAGTTGACCTTAGCGATCAGGTCTGCAAATGTTTTCTGCATGTTTTCTAATTTAAATGACATGCGTCTCATTGTGTCTACCTGTCCTGTGTAGCTAGGTGGTTGATGCATGTGTGACAGTTCTCTTTCGAGGTGCTCTGGCGAGATACTTTCCAGGCTAATGCTTTTGCTCAAGTCTGCACTTGGTCTCCAATTCTGGTATGGGGTGGGAAGATCTGTGAGGGGGGCACGCTGTTCCTCAGTCATGCACAGCAATGGTGTGTTGTGGAACTCAATGAGCTGCTGCTGCTCTGTCATAAGGCCAGATCCTGGTCCCTCACCCAAGGGTGCAGTAGGAGTGAAAGGCAGGCTAGTTTGGGGTGGGAGGCACGAATTTGGGAACAGTTGCGTACCGGTGTCAAGGAAGGGGTTAGTGACAGCGGCTTGTTTAGTGCCGGTGTCACGGAAGGCCTTGCTGGGTGTACGTGAGTGGCGAGATGATGCTTGAGAGGCAGAGTCTTCCTCATCCTCTTCACCTGGGCGTGGTTTTGCAGTATTGACAGTTGGTGTAAATTTCAGTGACAGTTGTGCATCTATAAGGCCTGGGAGACCTGATACTGCTGTCTCCATTATTGTACCATGGGTAACGGGCATGTGTATGTTCTGACGTTCAGTCAGACGCGGGTACACATCACCGGGGGGCATGGGTGGAGTCGGTGGTCTGTCCATGCGGTGATACGGGTGACTGGGTGATGTGTGGGAAGTCTGGAATTCCTCCGTTTGTGTGATGTCTGTGTCTGGACCGAGGTGTGGTGAGGGAGATGCATCATTTGTAGGCTGTCCGGAAAATCGGTTAAAACCGACTCTGCCCGACAGTACCCTACCGGATGAAAATCAGCTGACCCGGTTTAACCCGAGTGTCACTGATTTTCATCGTTGTTGCACCACTTGGCCACTTGATGGAGCCAAAGCGGTACAAACCAAGCTGCAATTTGGCTCTAGTTGCGCCTCTGCCTCAGGTGAAGTATCTTGTTTTAGAGTACGAGTTTCTTGGTGCACTCGATCTGTGTCTACGGCCTTTCGTGGATGTATGGGTCAATTCACTCGGTTTGTCCTGTTTGACTTTTGAACGGAAAATGCACAAAAACACTGGATGTAAAACAGATGGTCTTACAGAGCCAGGAAGTGTGGACCGCTCTAATGCTTAATAACAAGGCTGCTCTGCTGCTTAAAATTAAAACAAACACAAAGAAATACATGTAATGAATTTCTACGCTTTGGAAAAGTGCTGGGTATGTGTAGGCGGGGACTGGAGGACGCACATGGATCTGGTCGCCTCCTGTAAGCAGGAGTGCTGACATGGGTTGCTCTGTGCCGCAGTGATGCTTTCTGGCACCCCAGTATGTTCCATTTATAATTGGTGTGTGATTTTTTTGCTACATAGCTATCGTGAAAATCTGGCATGTATTATTATTACATTTTTAGGGGGGAGTGTTTTATATAGCGCCAACAAGAGCCGGAGGTATCAGAGCGCTTTACATGAGCACCAGTTGCGTTACAACCTCTTCTGACCCTGCATCTTCACTCTGCAGATTGCTGGGAGAATTACCACCCCCCAACACCCCGAAATTTTTATTAGCCCACAACCTCCTCGAAATTTGGCTCTAGTTGCGCCTCGCCCATCTCAAAAGAAATGGTGATATTTTTCTGGTTATAGATGGCACTAGCCCATGCGCGTATGAATTGAAAGGCACAGCTTTATTTGTAATTAAAGCAGCATTTGGTGTATTTCAGTGTGAACTGCTCCCACGAGGCTTATAAAACGATTGCTTCATCGTAGCGCACACACAATGATTTCATGACATAGCCTCTGCCACTAGTCACTATGATCTGGGTACTCAGTTGAACTCCAACATCATTGTCTGACAAACAAAAAGCGCAAATCTGAAAAAATGTTGCTAGTGCTGTAGCAATAATGTAAAATGAAAAGAAACAGTAAGTCCCCACCACTTCTGAATTATGTTGTGAGTTAACGATAATAATGTAAAGCCCGTCTGCATACATTTGTATGCCTAGTGAATGTGGAGGCAATATCCTTCATCTTCAAAATCCCTTCGGTCAGTTGGTGTCACTCACTTTGCGCATTCATTGAAAGTCGAAGATGAATGTTACACCCCATTACTTTCAAACATCACTAGCCACCACTGAGTGACAGAGACGGGATTTTAGTTCACTGAGAAAACTCTACTGAAATCCTGGTATCTTTGGCATAAGCATGAAGCTACTGTCCAGAGAAACATGTGATACGTTCTAGCAGTACCCAAAAACATTAAAGTTAAGAACACATTACAAGATACATCCAGAACCAATTAAAAAAAAAGCATAAAATGGATTCTTAAGCTATGCCGCAAATGTGTTCTTCAATTTCACCAATTGGTTGGCAGCCTGTTTAGTGGCATCATTATTTTCTCAATAGTACGCAACCGGTTTCTAAGTGTTTTTTTTTTTATTGATCTAGTTTGCGCAGAACAACATGCCTCGCAGAATAAAGACGGCAGAAGATTATGTGCTGGAAAACAAAGATTTCATGGTTGAAGAAGTGCGTGGGCAAAAGATGTTAATTTGCAGGTTTTGCAGAGTGACTGTCCCAATAGTAACTGGGAAGACTGCAAGCCGAATTGCTGAACATCTTGTCACCAAGACCCACTTGAAATTGAAAGAACCACCTAATAGTGACAGCCTATGCCAGATGTCTCTTGCTGAGACAATGACACGCTTCAAAAGAAAACGTGAGGAAGAAAAGGATGTGGCACATGAATTTGTACGTGCCCTAGTGCAATCTGGAACCAGCTTACACCAAGCCGATGGACCGATTGGGAATCTGTTCCGAAAGCGTGCACCAGCATGCAAAACATTACCAAAAGCAACACAAATGTATGAGAAATACCTACCAGAGGTGTTCCTTGCAGATATTGAACATATTTCAGAGTTACTCCAAGGTGATGTAAAGATCTGTTACCATTGATGAAACTCCAGAGATGCTTGGCGACCCAGCAGTGGCAGTGCTAATCACATTTTGTGATGCAAAAAATGGATGGTACAGACGTACCATCATGGCAGATCTAGATGTACTGGAAACATGCAACGCAGTGTCACTTGGAATGCTGTTGCAGAGAGTTCTTACCAAGTTTAACAAAGATTGGAGTGATATTGTTTGTATTTGCAGCGATTCAGCTACGTATATGAAAAAGTTATGTGATGACCTGTCAAAAGCAATGCCTGAGCTGAAGTGTTTCCCTGTAAGAGATCCTTGCTACTTGCTAGATGGTATGCTGAAAGCATCTTTACAATCTTCTGATTTAATTAAGAATGCTATTGATTTTGTAGTCCATTCAGGCGCACTGTTTCGTTATGCGCGGGAACTCAAACGCAAATATTTCTCATTTTGTGTTTGGTGTGGCAGCAAAGAAAGAGTCATCCCAACTGTGTCATTTAGTCGGTGGTTCTCAGTCCTAGAGGCCGTGAATGCAATATTATCTATGTAGCGACCGTTTACTGAATTTTTGCTTAGTGATGATGCAAAAGGCAAGAAATGTGAGGATCTTCGGGTGCATATTGATAGTGATGTCAAAAAAAGTACACTGTACTGCATTCTTAGATTTTTACAGGAAAACATGACTGCTTTAGTGGACATAATCAAAAAACTAGAGTCTCAAAAAAAAAATTGTCTACCAAGTGTTTGGCATATTTGGTGTAGATGTCAAACATCTCCTCGAGAGTAGGCTAGGCGACACTTTTAGTGACTTTGGCACTGCAACATGTTCCCTGTTAGAATGCTTGCCACTTGGTAAGCAAAGAGGTGTTGAGGACCAATTCAGGAAATTTTATTTCACAATGCATGAGAAATGGCTAGCTATGATGCATAGAAATGTCCCTTCACCAACCATGGCGTTTGAAGTCAATGAAGCCTCACTTTGGTACTCTGCACAAGTGTTAGATCCCTTCCGTAAAGGGGAATTTTCTCCGGACTTTGAAAAGTACAGCTTCATTTTTGACCGCTTTAATACCTCTGAGGCCATATGCACCCAGTTCAACGCATATGTTGCAGAACCTGGCCCAGAGAATGTCAACCTTGAGGTGCACCAGTACTGGCATGGAAAGCTACGTCAGTGGCCAGAGTTGGCAAATTGTGTACTGGCTGTTTTGGCGTTGCCAGTCTCAAGTGCCAATGTCGAGAGGGCCTTTTCACAAATAAAAGTGTACATGGGAAGGAGAGAGAGAGCGCGAATGACCAAAGAATCACTGAAGAAATATTGTATGGTGTACTACAATAAATTCGACTTATAAAAATTTATTTGGCCCTCGTATACACTGTACGTACACTGTCTATATACCATGCATCAATGAAGAAAGCCAGCAATAATAAAAGCAAAGCGTTCCATAAACACCGGTAAAACACCGTTTCCGTTGTTTTTTATGGCGCAAAAATGAGTAACCACTGAAAAGGACTGGTTTTTTTAGGTATTGAAATCACTGGAAAACACTGACAAAACACCACCAGAATTGACCAAAAATAGAAACTGAAAACAGGAAAGCCTAATCATTTGGTAGTGGTTGGGAACCAGCAGCCGGACAATCATTAGTGGTAACTGGTAAATCTGGTTGTTCCTTGTGAGTGCGTTCGGTATACATACCGCTGAAGTGGTATGGCGGAGGAGGCGGGGGAGCATTGGGTATGGCTGGGTGTGTCAAGTCAGAGTGTGTTTGAGCCTTGTCTTTGAAAATTCGCCAGAGATCTAAAGTAGCCTTTCTCTTCTGTAACTTAGTGCCGGAGTACTTAGTGTCTAGGAAGGTGGTGGCATGCTCTAGTATGATTGGATCAAAACTCCCTTCTGACGGCCAGGGATGGCTCATCTTGGAGGTACCCTTATGCAATTCTTTGCAATGCTTTAGTATATGATGTTCTTGCCCTCCGAATGTTTTTAAAACATTTTGCAGTGGAGTGGCCATGTTGGTGTGTCTAACGCAGGGCGCTATAGGCAAGGCCTGAATTAAATGGGTGCATGTTTCAGGTGCTAGGGACAATGTCTCTGATGAGTTCTTGCGCTACTGCCTGAATGACAATATCATACACACCGTCCTGCAAGTCTCGCTCTTGTGCTAAAGTATAAAGAGGGAAGCGAAGCTGGCCGTCAAAGCAAGCTTCAGCGATATAACTTTGGAGTGGGTGCCTTGGCCACGTGCTAGATAGTATGGCAGTGAGTAGTGATCCGGGGGGACGCATGATAAAAAAGATGTGAAAGTGGGTGGACGTTTTATACACTGTAGAGCTCAGGATGCCATTCATGAAGGATTATTTTAAAAACACAGTGCTTTGAGGGTGAATGTCGCTAGTTTAGAAAGGGATGCAATTAGGTGTCAGGCGAGGGTTGAGTGTCCGGAGTAGTGGGAAGGACGTCTTTTACTAGTTCCTCTCCTATGGCGCTAATAATAATGTGGTATAATGTTTTTCTTAAGTCCAGTTCCTGTGGTCCGGTGTATATTCCGTCAGGGGAGAAGTCGGGGAATTGGAGCTGGTTACGAGAGAGAGCAGCAATGATCTTGCTTTGTAGCGGGTTACGTGGGTAGGATGTGGTTAATGTGGTGGGTATCTCCAAGCCTGGGGATATTAAGCGGATGCGTATGTAAATGCAATCCGGTGTTTTATGAACAGAGGTGCCTAAAATCCTGTTCATGGGGACCAGTAATAACTGAGGGACAAGAGTGTTCCCTGAAATGTCAGTGCTTGCAAGGTTTTGGTTCTTTGACTTTGGTGGCAATGGGGTACGGAAAGGACGGTGCTAGTGAGAGCGTTATCTGCTGTGCATGGGTATAATCAATCCCTAAAACTTGAAATATGGTGAGAAGGACAGTGCTTGCTAAAGGTGTAACGTGGACAAAGGAAGATGGGTGACCAGTGGAAAGACCTACAACGTGATTATTGACTAAATATACAAAAATGTGAGATGCTGTGCTATCAGGGGAAGGGTCACACATTCCCTACAGTGACTGGAAGTGCGGAGGTGGGCAGGCAGGGGGAGGCACAATGAGGACGTCTGGTGCAGGGTCCTGCAGGTCCACTGAATAGTCCTGCAGGAGTGCCGCGAGGAATGGAGACTCGTTACCAGGAGACAGTGGTTGATGGAGAGCACTGCTAGAGGCTGATGCTGATACTGTGGGAGAGGCAGGGGCGGTAATATTAGGGAGTGTTGCCTCTTCAGAGGATGTTGTGGAGTGTGTGGAGTCAGTATTAGACTCCACGTCTATGGGAATGACAATGGGAGAATTAGCAAAATAAACAGAGGAGCTCAAGGATGGTGCGGAGCGAGAAGAGGAATTAGAGGAGTGGTCAGGCCAAAGCAGCTCAGGGCGAGTGGTGTCTGGACGTGGCGGAGAGTGGGAGGAAGCGGTGGCTGAGGGAGGTAAGTCTGTGAGAGATAAGAGGGAAAGGCGTATTTCAGTGGTGGGTGTAAAGGTAATCCCTAAGATGTTCCAAGCAACAGCAAGAACGTCACTTTGATGGCGTGTAAGGGGGGGTAAAACGATCAAGGGAGGCGTGGTAGACTGCAGTGGCTGTACCACGCACTGAATGAATAAGAAGACTAAGAATTTGCGGGGGGGTCAAGGGACATACCGGAGAGGAAGGGGTTTAAGGGAGCTGACAGGAGGAACGGAGACACGACTCCACCCCCCCTTTGGCTACCAATTGGCCTGGACAAGTGGGAGGCAAAAGGTGTGAGAGACAGAAAAAAGAGGCGCAATGAAGGTGCAATGTGCAACGAGGGTAAGTGAACAAATACCTAGCGGGATTGCGGCTAATGAGGAAAGACAAGGCAACCCAGACAACAGCTACCTGGCGGAGTTGCCGCTAATGGGGAGGAAAGAGTGGGGGGCAACTCAGACAACAGCAATAACTGGCAGCCCTGTCACTCGGCTAGTGACTGTGAAGTTGGCAGGGCAGCAACAGATGGGGACGGTGGTGGGAGACAACCGTGGTGGGGCAGCAGGGCAAACAAATGCTTAAGGAACGGAAGCACAAAAACAGACACAATGGACAACAAATAAACAATCATTAAGTAAACGAAATGCATGTGTAAAAAAATAATAGTGATCACTGTGACATATTTTGTTCAAGAGCAGTCTGCGAAGACAGAGAAAGGAGGGGCGAGGGGGAGCTGCGAAGGGGAGAGGTGCACTTCCTCGTTCTGCGAACGCAGTGAGCAGAAGAAGGCGGGGGGAATCTCTGAAGGGGCCAGATGTGCCGAAAGAGCTAGTTCCTCTATTCGGAGTGGCGCAGTTAGAAATCGAGAGAGGCGCCTGTCAGAGAGAGATATTAACTTGAGAGATAAAAAGAAGAAAGCACCCAAGCCATGCAGAATGGAATCAGAGAGGGACACGGCAGAAAGGGAGAAGAAAGAATGCGTGAAAACACGGGAAAGAGCCCTGAAAAAATAAAGGCGCATTGAAAAAGGGCACCCTAGCAAGGAATACACAGGAGAGATGGAATGGAGGTGCAGGGCGTGGTTGAGCCACGGACGAAAATAGCAAACACAGTAAAGGAACAACTTAATAGGAAACACAATAAAGGAAGGTGTAGAGAGTAACCGAGAAACCGAAGTATAAAGATGTGAAAAGCACTGTAAAATGGAACCACTGTAATACAATATGAGAGAAACCACTGTAAAATGCAAGTACTGCAATATAATATGGCAAAAAAACACTGTAAAATATAACCACAGAAATATAATATGGCGCAGAGAAGACAGGACCACACCTTAAGTAGCACAATGCAGGAGGACCCCAAGCTGGAGCCAACAATAATAATTTAGACACGTGTGCCACCTGTGCACAGTGCCAAGGACGCAAAAGCCCTGTGTTCAGAATTTAGACAACATGGACAGTATCAAGGATTCCCAACCTGTGTCAGAATTCGGCCAGCCACGTGCTGGCGCAGGGCTCAAACCTGTGAGGGGGTGTAGACACCGTTAAGCAGTGCCAAGGACCCCCAACCTCTATAGGAGTTTAGATACCCACGTGTCCAGGACTCAAACCTCAAAACTTCAAACCCATGTATGCACCATCATCTCGGCAAATAAAGAACGCCAACCTTAAAACGCGGACAGAACCTAAGCATAATATATGTGAAAGGCAAGAGCACTACAAAGCAATACTGAGAAACGCCAAGAGAAACCAAGCAGGAGGAAGCCAAGACGGAGTTGAGGAGAGCAGAATGGAAAGCACCGAAGAGCCTCGGCAAGATGTGACCAGCCACAGAGGACGTCGTGGCAAGACAGTCAACCACAGGGGGACAAAGGAGCAGACACAAGGGAGACCCTGGAGGGCAGAGGCAGCCAGACCTACCTCTCCACACACGCCACACCCTGAGGCAAATTCAAGGAAGAAAAAATAAAACCATCCCTGACTTACCCAGGTGGCCGTGAGGAGAGGAGAGTCTGAGGGGCAGCCACAGGTGTAACCCCAGTGTGTGTTCCAGGACCGCACCGTAGAGGACCCGCCAACCGAGACCTTCTTGTTCGTGGTCGCCACTGTTTGAGGGTAAATGGGTGGCCACGCCCTTCTGCTTACCGGCTCCTGAGAGCCTGACCCGCACTCTGCTCGTTCACTTGAAAAGAAGGAACAACGATGTAAAATACAGTGGCACTTTATTAAGCAGTTCAGAAACACAGAAAACAGTTCAATTTAAATGTTGCCCATCAACACATGAGCAGGATAAATAATAAAGGCATCGACAATGTTATAAATCAGTTGTTCAAATGAAGCAAAAAATATATATCTATATATCATTCTATGCGCAGCTGCCCAAGGGGCAACCCTGAATTTAAAGATGATGAATAGGCTAGTGCCTAGAAGGCAAATCTTTTCTAAGAAAGCAACACCATCCAAGACTACGCAGTTTAAGCTAAGACAAATGCAATGGCTTGGGTTTGGATGAGCTAAATTAGATAAGCTGACAAAGCCAAGAGGCTAGTACTCAGAAAAGAGCATTACCACCTTGGAAGTAGAAGTTCTAGGCCCAATCAGGAGAACGGTCGACCGGGAACCCTCACAATGCAGCAAAGCACTGGTTTGAAGAGTTCGGGGCGTAAACCTGGGTGCAACTATTTTATATGGCTTAATGCAGAACTCCTGCCCACGTATCACGTGGGTCCTGACGCGGGCCCTTGACCGCACGCTTACAGTAACTGTGGAAAGTTTTATGTAGAACTGAGAAGTGGTATCATGGTGAAACTAGGGCTTTTAGCAGGTGGTCAGTGCTCTTGACCGCAAAAAGTAAACACACAAAAACAAAGGATAACTTTTACCGTAAAATGCTCAGAAATTAATATTTTATATATTATTTCTCTGTCACGTTGCCGTCTTTTCAGTTTCAGTTGAGCAAGCGCGGAAAGTTTCATAAGTAAAAATATTGCAAACCTTGCTTGTGAAACAGCCAGATGTACCAGCAGAATGTCACGTACGTGTGGGCTAACCTTATTCTCGTAACTGTGGAAATTTACAAGGGGGGCTGGTGTCGCGGTGGATGGCACAGGTCCCTGTTGTCAGATCAGTGAAGCCTACGAGATCGGTTTTATTTAAAAAAATGATAGCAAGAGGCACTGGGCTTTTTGGGCCTACGTGTATGTATCTAGGGTGGTATGCTTGGGCCTATGTGTGGGTATCTAAGAAGGTGGGCTTCGGCCTCTGTGGCACGTGCTAGGAGGCGGAAGGAAAGTGGACAACTTAGGACATCTATCAGGGCCTGACTGGTGGGGCCTATCTGGGAGTGTCATGTTTGGTGGGTAGAACAAATGAAAAAAATGAAAAAAACAAGGACCCCCTGAACAATAAATAGTGCAATTCCTAGGACAGGGAAAAATTCAATATGAAAAAAGTAATTCCTAGGCAATCAAGTTCAAATTAGATAAACATCATAATATAAGGAAAGAACAGAAAGAAGAAAATGTACGAAATATGTTATCACTTTGACATTTATTTGTTAAAGATTTATTATAAAATTTATAAAAATTGTGTCTATTACACAATATACAGTACATCAATTCATAAAATAATCACATATATATATATATATATATAAACAATGACATTTTAAAAAATATATATTTAAGAAATGGCAATATCTTTAAACTTTCGACGCGCGTTTCGGCTTACTAAACGCCTTCTTCAGGAGTAGCCACACAGTTATCTGTAAATAATAAAAATGCATACTCAATATCCATTTCATAATAGGACCTTAATTTTAACAATAAAATTAAAATACATTAAAAACATAATTCATACAATTCTGCTTTCTATAACGATCATAATCTGTTTTCACAATAAGCTCCTTATCTATATTATACAAAAAACATAGTTGTGTGCATTGATATACCATTTCATCTGAGTGCTTAGACCCTAATATCACATATAAATATAATAAAAAACATATATAGTTCTAAAGGCAGAAACACATTCATAAAAAAAGAAGAAAGAAAAGAATAATATTTTTGTGATATATGACCATAGAATATCTATCCAGATTTAGACTTACTTAAAAACTTTTTGATAAAGGACAGTTCACAATGCAGAAGGATGTAATCTTTGTTAAGTCCTGATATAAAGTCTGCAATGAAATCCATATTCTCAATTAGGCATAAAACTCATTTATAAAAAAGTATAAGATCAGAAATATTTAGCCTAAAGTCGATCTATTTAAGGTATGGACTAGTCAATATATAATTATAACCAACTTACTTTGAATTATAAAGGTGGTTCTTTAAACTGAAGGTATATACCTATTCTTTAGTGAAATATGATAATCTATTTAAAACAACAACCATACTTTATGTTAAGTAAATAACTCAATCCAACATATTGTCGGATATGGCTGTGACAATGAATACACTTCGTATAATATATAGTGAAATGGATGTCACTCATTTCAAAACTATTGTATTGATTACCTGATATTTATATGTTCATATGACGTATATTATATTGACCATCACACTGGACAAGCTTATAGGAGTACTTTTCTCTTCTTTTGCTCGTTTATAAACCGCGATCGTTTTTATTAATCTGGCAAAGAAAAAGATCCAAATGAAACATGTCACAACCATCAGGAAACACGGAAAAGGTGTGTCCAAGCATTAAAAAATTACCTGACAGATCCTGTGTTTCAAAGCACAAGTATTGTAAATCAATACTGAAAACCGGTATATATATTCAAAAAGCAGTACGTCTTTTCTGAAAACCGGTACATATATTCAGAGGAGCAGCTTCTCTAAAAAGAAAATAAAAAAAGAACCAAACTAACTACTAATACCAAGTTGAATCCTTCGTAAATAATATTTATATCTAACATCGGAAATTACCTGATGTAAATCGTGCCAGGTCCAACAAACCGGGCTGAAAATGGCTACCGGCGTCCTGCGTTGTAGGATAGAGTGTCAACCCTCTACGCGGTTCACTACATTAAATACTCTAGGATCCATCACGTGCATAACCACGTGATGTAAACATATGATTGTATCTAAAGTGAGCCACAGCGTTTATAAATCATAAACACTTCGTGACTTCCTTGCTTAATAAACTGCCGTAATTAGGAAATAGTTTTACAAAAATCGCTCTAGTTTATTTTAACCGCATACTCCCGAATCGGTAGCAGGACAAAGTTAAGCGAAATAGAGAGAGGACTTCTCACACTGTCCGTTCTATCAAAACGGAATGTGGAAACCATCAACAAAACTTTATTAGTCTATATTTCCCATATCTAATGAAGATACTACACACTAAACTATATTTAAAAAATAATCCGAATAGAGTATAAATAATCTTCAATCATGTGATTACCATTTCTTATTCAACTAATCAAAATAAAATAAAATAAAACTATCTAACACCTCTGCCTTGACTACTCGGTTACATACTGCCAAAAATAAGAGACCTAACTAAACCCAATATTACAGATAACCAATCTAATCTTATATTCTATTAAAATATGGCATTATCCCAAGGTATTTCACTATTTAATCCCCTTTTAAAAGTATTCAGAGAGAAAATCCAAAAAACTTCACGTTTTTTCCGTATTTGTAAACCACCTTTGTTATCAGGGGTATTAATTTTTTCTAAGATCCTCCACCTAATGTCTTCTGGTTTATGGTTCTTTTCAATAAAATGTTTCACTAATGGTGCATTAAGTTTAGCTGTCCTAATTGCTGACCGATGTTCGGTAATCCTAATCTGGATGGCCCTAGAAGTTTCTCCCACATAGCCAAGCTGACATGGGCAAAGAATAAAATATACTGTATTTTGGGTTTTACAGTTCCACATTTGTGTTGCTCTAATAGTAACCCCATTATGTAAAAAAACTCTCACCTTCCAATATCATCTCACATGATTTACAAGAGGAGCATTTAATTGTTCCTTTGATAGGCATACTGCCATCAATGGATTTCTGAATAAAAGATTGATCATTAGACATATTTTTAAAACGCGAATGAACCACCATATCTTTAATATTTTTTATTACGCCGATGGGCGAATAAAGGTTTTTTAAGTTTATGTTCTTGTTCTGGATTGCTATTCAAGATATGCCAATTTGAATTTATAATTTGTTTTACTTTAGAATCTACAGTGGAATGTCTCGTAACACAGACTGAGTATTTTCATTTTGTAAATTAGTTTTTAGAAGATGATCACGATCAAAAAATCTAGCTCGTTTATATGAAGTTCTCACCAACCGGTGAGGGTATCCTCTATCTAAAAACTTTTTTCTCATAATAGCAGCTTGTCTGTCAAAATCCTGTAAATTAGTACAGTTTCTCCGTACCCTCAGACAACTTAGGACATCTATCAGGGCCTGACTGGTGGGGCCTATCTGGGAGTGTCATGTTTGGTGGGTAGTGCAGAATGAGACGTGGGGTTTCTTGTTAGATGGTAGAACGGGACCCTCCTTCAAATGTAACGTTTGCTCACTATGGGTGTGCAAGCACAATTTGAGTTTGAATGCGAGTTTATTATCTAGGTTGGAGATGCAAGTGGCCAAGGATTGCACAAAATCCACTTGCAGCACCAATTTGTGAGATCTCCAGGTTAGATGTATTATAGCAACAATGAGTGTAGAGTTAACAGAAGCGGATACATTTGTCAGGTGTGGTGGTTGGAGAGTTAGTAAGTAAAGGTGGAAAAGTGGCGCATGATTGCAAAGCCTCCTCTAGCTGCTGAACATCTGAGTCATTTAAAGCAAACCCCCCTATGCTCTTTAAATTGTTGTTTTCTCATTCACTATCTAGAGTTAAAGAATGAATGGATAGTTCATTATAGTCCTATTATGGAAGTACCAGCCAGATCTAAGTTGCTATGGTGTACTTGTGTACCAGTCTCAATATTGGTTGTTTTGTTTCACCGTCAGTTTTTGTTAGGGGAACTTAAGTTCCGAGGGGGACTGTGTTTATCGTTCTTTGATAATTTACCAAAGCATTGAGCGACTGAGCGAGTGCTTGCTTTAGGACGGACCAGCTTACTAGGAATGCTATTGTTGTTCAATTGATACAGACATGAGTTATAACTCTAATTTGTGGCCTTAATTGTGAGGTCATGGGCAGAGAGTTGGTGCACTTACAGGAGCTTTAACCCCTGCTTTCAAACCACATTGTTCCTGGGAAGTAGAGAGGATGTAGAGTTGGCAAAGTTCACAGATTTAAAGGGCCTGACCAGAACGTCGCTGAGGCAATTGCAATGCCCCTGCATGATGCAGAATTTCAAACAGTTGTCAAGGAGAGTGTTGAGATTGCACCAGAAGAGGCCTCTATACAGGCCTTTGTTTTCTGTTACTGTAATCTAAGGGGCAGAACGTATGACTACTCTGGCAATTAGAACACAAGAAGAAGGGTATGCAGTTCCTATATCAAACAGTAAGAAAGTTATGAACAGGTCAGTAGAGCCCTGGGGAGTCAGCAGGGAGCACCCAGGTGGGTGTCATGCTTCATCCCTGGGCGAACTCTACGTCAGGACGGCAAGGCCATGCCAGACGGGCACCCAAAAGGGGGCTCTTTATCAGAGATCTTTTAGGTATGCCGTTTGTGATTTTATTGAGAAGCTTAAGGGCTAGGTAGTGTAGAATTGTGTAAAAATATTTAGACATGTATATCAAGAAAGTGCAAGTTAAAATTAGGTCAGGAGGTCCTCTAACAAGTTTTAATAGGGGAATCCCCTTGCCTAGGTTAAATAAGTCTTTGCTATCATCAGAAATTATGATCTATGATAGCTGGTGGGTCGACATGTTTCATGCCCTAATCGATCAGCTACGGATCTGGTGGCAATTCTGCAAGACCAGTGTACCCTAATCTACACGGTGGCTGGAATTGTGAAGTACCATATAATCCGATTTCCAATCACCAGGTAACTACCTAAATATGTATAAATACGTTCCAGGGTGTATAAAAAAAACGAACTGTAATAGAAATAGGTAAATTGAAAATACAGGCAATGCAAATTCACTGGTGTGGCACGCATCGCACTGCAAATCATGCCATTACTATGTGCACATTTACATGTTGCTAAAAATATGTTGAACAGGGAAATCAAATGTGGCAAACACCACAAACAGATTCCAACCACTGTGCCCCATGGGTTGAACTCATCCTATTGAGGTGCGGTTGGACTTAAACGAGTCTGAGCAGAGCCGCACACTAACTATGCGTGCTGGACAACAAACAGAAAAGTATCTACAAGATTAGCGTGACGGACAAATATGTGATCTATCTTGTAAGAAGGTGTGAGGGTCAGGGACGCCTCTGTAGTCAGTCAGTACTACCAGTGTCCGTAGCAAAGGTGTTCGGGACAACCTAACTGGGCTCAACTCTCTCAGAAGTGAGGGAGCGAACTGGGCAGCGTTCTCAAGTACTGTGGCGCCTGTAATCAATTGGAATCAGGTGCAGTCAGCCAGAGGCCGCTAGAACGCTAGCTGTCTCTGGGAAAGTCTTGGTGCGGGCACCATATTGCCCTAGTACTGTGCACAACGGGGAGTGTTATTGAATCCACCCGTTCAAAACAAGAATTATGTTACAAACAATATATAAAAAACAGCAGGGCATAATAGTAGGGGAGACAATAATCCGCTTCAGAACAAGGTCAAGGCAATGAAGTAGTCATTGTTTTACTAAAAAGCGGGCCAATCAAAGTGCAGTCATGTATGTCTGCATCTCTTATGCTTAAGGCGTCTGGTGACTAAACAATGAAAAATGATGTCACCAGACCCAGATAAAAAGTAACTGCTGGCAAATCGGGACGCCTCCAATGAGTGGGTAGAGAGGTGACCCTGATCAAAAAGGTATTTGCCCCGTGCAATTTTGTTTTGTCAAGGGATTGCAAAGCCATACATAAAAGTATGCATCTATAAAGTCAAAGTGACATGGTGTTGTTAACTCAACCTTATGTGGTGCAGCTAGTGTAGCATTTCGCTCCATAGAATCTCATCGTTTAATCCATGTAGATGTGTCACAAAACGGAAAACCCATTTCTGATCCCTTCTAAACAGTGTTTTTGTTCATGTTGGGGTGTGCCTCCAAAATTGTCCATTTTATGTCGTCAGGTGAGTGGCCTTTACTGAGATAATGTGTGCTCATTTTTGTACTCCGCTTGTTACAGCGTATATCGCTGTGGTGTTCATTTATTCCCAATTTTACTGGTCGAATGGTCATTCCCACATATCTCATCCTACAGGGTCAGGTCACCCAATAGACACAGGTTTTTTAATTGTAGTTTGTGTGCGTCATTTGTGTTCAAGTGAAATTGGTGCCTAATCGGACTGCTTTTGTGGTTTCAGTGAACTTACAAACAGAACACGACCCGCAAGGGTAGTGTCCCTGGACAGGGGGTAAGTCCAAGAGAGACTGCTGTTCAGATTGTTTGAGAGTGCATGGTCTTGTATGTACCAACATGTCTTTGAGATTAGAAGAGCGTTTGAATGCATATCGGGGGAGTTTAAAGGAAAAATCACCAGTTTGTAAAATGGACCAATGTTTCCTGAAAATACTTATTTTGTTTGAGTCAGGAGTGAAAGTAATCACATGTGCCAGCATGTCATCGTGTTGCTTTCCTCAGGGTTCTAGTAATACTTATCAGTTTCTCACACGTTCTTGGGCTCTGCTCACACTGTGGGGAGGGTGGTGGTGCCTTTAAATTGGCAGAGAGGGACTGTGCTTGTGTATCAGTCTTGTAGTGTACTACAGTTACGGCGTAACCGTAAGAACTGCCTGTAAGATAAGTTATCCCAGAGAGATTTGGGATGGTGACTCCCATACAACACTGTTCCTGTCAGTAGGTTTTTTGTAGGTACTGCACTGCAATGTGTCCCCGACCCATCTGATCATGAGGTCCAGAAAGAAGAGTTCCTCGTCAGAGATGTTAGAGAATCGCAAGTAGGGATTCAATGAATTCCAGAAATCCTTGCAGATTGTCCTCTCACCTTTCTAAGAGATGAGGATATCATCAATAAATCTGCACGCACCACAGGATGAGGTTGGTCCTAAATAGATTACTGGTGCAGAAAATGTGCTGTTCTTCAAAATTGGCCACGTAGAGACATGCCAAGCTGGGAGCAAAGGTACTCCCCATTTAAGTAGACTGGGTTTGATGGAATAATTGCTCCCCATATTGAAAAAAGTTTACTTTCAAAGCTATAGTAGCATATTCCACAATACAACTGATAGAGTACTCTAAGTGCAACTCCTATTACTTCCAGGTTGGCCCTCAAAGGAATGTTAGTGTAGAGGGATTCCACATCTAAAGTTACTAGTCTGGTGTGCATCATTTTTTGTCTCTTATGAGGTTCAAAACATCTAGTGTCTTGTAAAAAGGAAGGTGTCCTCCTAAGGCTGGAAAAAGTGATCACAGAACCTTGAAAGTGGTTCAAGTAATGAATTGATCCCTGAAACAGTGGGTCTTCCTGGAGGTGGGAGAACACCTTTGTGGATCTGGAGTAGTGTGTAAAAGTATAGGATTTTGGGATGACTGCTCACTAGAAAGTCTACCTCATTTTTTGTTATCCATCCTTGAGCCTCTGCGGTGGACACTATTGAGGTGATCTGTGTAATTAGACGCCCAGTGGAGTCTTCATGGATGGGGGTGTAATAACTGGTGGAAACCCTCCGTATCATAGTCTGTAGTTGGCATGATTACTGTGGCGCTGCCTTTGTCTGCCTGCTTTATGGTAATGTGTTTTTCAGCAGTTAAGTTTTATGGCAATTAGGTCTTTTGACAAACAGATCAAGATTGAGTGAAACAACTGAAATAACGATCACAAATTGGTTAGGTTAAATAGCTAGTGGTGACAATGGTGCTTGAAACTTTAAGAGTCTTAAAAGACAATCATCTGCTTGCTGTATTTCCTGGTCTCCCTTTGTGTGCTCTATGTATTCCATGCTATAAATCAGGTGGAAATCAGTGGAAAGCTGTACCGCACCTCCTCCGGTGGGCTTGTTTTACTTTGGCTGTGGTAAACAAATCCCATGCTAATTAAGACATTTAAGAACACATATGTTGTATTCTACCAAGGGCTTTTTCCAGCCTTTGTTTTGATATCCTCCTAATACTTTAGGAGACAGGGTTGAAATATTTGGGTCTGGGTCTCGCTCTTCGCTGTTGTATCAGTTGTACAGCTGCACCGGGTCTCTAGTCTCCTACCTGTACCCCATCCCCCCTTCACTTGTCACACTATGCCTCCCTGAGCAGTTGTATCAAAACCCATATCCAAGTCCTGCTGAGAAGAGGCCAATGGAGTTTTGCATTGTAGAGCATTGTGGAGCCTTGTTGATCACGTCACTGAGGTAACCTGGATGCACATTGCAGCGTCAGCATCAGAGGCAGAGTCCATTAGCGCTGCACAGCTGAAGGGATGACAAAATACTTTTTATTGAGCTAAAATATAGAGGCAAAAAGAGCAATTTTCTACAGTAAATCAAATGAAGGCCTCTACCATCTATTATGGACTTGGTGTTCCAGGCTTCTAAAGGTTTATATATACAGCAGTTAGCCCTACACCTATCCATTCCTTTAATAGGCACAATATCACATTCCAGGTAAAGAATACACAACATTGGTTAGTTATTAGTTGTAATGCCACTAAGCTCAAATATAAGCATAGCTTTATGTACAGATCTCATAAATTACATTTCCAAATCACATTTTAACATTTTACTAATTTTAAGCATGAAACAAGATTATAGGGCATACCTTGATTCTAGAACCTGCACGAAAAATGTTCCGACTCTCCACACTAAAATGGAGAAATGATGTGAATGTTGGTCTTAATTCATAAGAGCCTCTGTGGTGTTAAAAACGTGGAGGTAGTAGCAGTGGCAGCTGACACAGATAAATACCGGTGGGGCGCATAGAGGGGGCCGGCAGGAAGTGTGCAGCAGATAGGGGGTTAATAATAAAACATTTTTTAAAACACTTGCCTGGTGCGTTCGGCTGCCTTCCAGTTCCTGGCATCAGGGACTCCCCATCCAATCCCCGTGCTGCTCACAAGCATGAGAGCAGCAAGGGGATTGGCCTAAGCCGACTGGATTAACGCTCGCTCAGGTACAGGGAGTCTGTTTCTCCAACCCAGCTGTGCAATACAGGCGAGTTGGAGTAGCCCAAGTGCGCACGTCAATTTGGCCAGCCTGGGACGGCCAGGTAAACTGGCATACGCACTTAAAAGTTCACATCTACCACATCTCCCCCCTCCCATAGCACGGCCATGCACACGCTGGCTCAGACCCAGCAGCTGAAGAATAAAACAATAGTAAAATATAGTTTTATTTTTCAGCTGCTGGCTCTGAGCCAGTGGGGTGACGCTACTCCGCCATAACGGAGGAGCCGCTGCTGGGTATTAGCACATAGTCTGAAAGATATCTATGCCAGAATAAAGTAAAAGCTCACAACTGGCCCCTTTGCACAAAAACCTTGGAAAACAGAATTCATACTTCTCAGATTCTGCAGGAGTAACGAGATGTGCTTTCCATTTATTTTTAAGATGTGCTCCTTTGTTCTCTGCATTCATTTTATAAACAAAGAAAAAACTAACAAATACTTGTAGAAAAATAAACAGATTTTAATTTGTTTGCAAATTATATTGCAATTGTGTATCTTAAAATAAACTGATCATTTACTGAATGTGTTTTCTTTCAAATATTTGTTAATACTGTACAAAACATAGTAAAAAGAGCCATAGAAAAATAATACATATCAGCCAACTGAAAACAGACTTTAAAATAAACTCTTTTTCAAAAATCCATCCCTTCAAAAATGTCATCTATATCATCTTTGTCAATGCTGCACTCAATTCCAATCTTTTTACTAATTTCCGTCTCACAAGACTTGACAGGAGGTTTTCCAGTTTCCGGAAGAGATTTGGTCCAACACAATGACTCCATTGTTTCAGTACCCCTGTATGGAACCGTTCTATCTTCTGGCTGAAATTGTTCAGCAATACCTTTGAAGGTTTTCTTTGTGGATATTTTAATTTCTTGTGCAGATTTCAGTCTTGGCCGCTTCAACACTGCATTATTCCTGTTAAAATGCATTTTTATGCATTTCAGCTTTCTTGGAGTAGACCGTTTGGATGCTATATTCCCAGTGTCACAGAGAAGGTATCGGCAGACTGATGCTTTCATACACCGCAATTTCTTTTTCCGACTTTAAAAAAAAAGTTTGGAATATATTAGAATTATTAATCATGCAAATCACAGACCAACCAGACAAAAGCAAGCAAGCATATGTTTAGCAACAATACCTTCAAATAATCCATTTCCAAAATGAAGTATTCCAAAGAGCACCACCTCCCTCTGTTAAACTGGAGCAGGGGCACTGTTTCACCAGTTCAAACAGCCCCCATTTGAGTCCTATCTTGGCTACCAGCTATTTTTTAACTCCCTTCAATTACACAGCTGGCTAGGCCGTATTGGGAGAGCAGCAAGCCGTGGCAGCCATTGGCATGAAGGTCAAAAGTGGCTTGCCCATAAGGACATTCGGAATCTGCTTCTCCTTCCTCTCACCACCCCGACAGTCTGAGGGACCAAAAATACAAATATTTTCTGACCTTGTGCATCACAGAGAGTTGTCCAAGACTTCAAAGTTTAAGGTGTTCTATTCATCATTATATAGAACCATAACAAGTCTCCTTAATTCAGGCTTTTGCCCAGGGGTGCTTTCTTTATTTGGATCAGGCCTGAATATTTGATTCCTCGATACTTCATGAGTGGTTTAGATGTAGATGAGCATATTACATGCTACACTTAACATTGTAGGCTTACAATTGCAATACATTTTCTAAAACAATTTAGCTTTTTCAATAATTGGTCCCTTTTGACCTTTAATGGACAGTATTTTCTCATCAATACATTTGGTTCTCAGTCATATCTTACTAGTCAATGTAAAATATTGCACTGATTTTATAGATTCAAGGAGTTCTCCAACTGCTTGGTTCATCCAATGTCAGATATAGCTCAATTTACAAAATCAACCAAATGTTTATAAAAATCTTCCAAACAAAAGCATTATGCCAGACCTACCTGTATCCTAGGGATTCCAGATGACTCAATCGTTTACTTTTTAAACACCGGTTTCCTAAAAAGAGGACTTTCGACTTGAGCTTTCTGGTACGGCACCATTTCACAGCAGCTTGGAGTTCTACTGACAATTCCTTGAAAGATTCCACTCTCTGAATCTTCGGTAAAAAGGATGCGATAGATTCTATAGATTCAGATTCCAAACAGGCTGATGAAGAAACAATGAATGATATGTCTCTGCATTTTGTCGATGAATGAATATTTAGTGCAGGTGTGGTTTCCTAAAATACAGACAGGCACAAAATAAAAATAAAACATTTTCACTACAAAAACAGACTGCAGTAACACATATATTCTTTTCACTTCAGAAAACAAATATTCATAAACTACTTCCTAGATATTTGTGCACGAAAAAACAATGGATGGATTAAATTGATCTGATAAATAGGTTCTCGTTTTAATATTTATTAATTCATAGAGTTGTGAGTGAACTGTTGCTTCCCTGTCAAAGTCATAGAGCACTGGTAAAACATATTACTATAAAAATATGATTTCCAAAAGAAAAACATAGAACAAAATGCCACTGGTCTCACAGGCAAAAAAGGACCTGCAGATATCACTTCTTAAATGTGAAAAGGCTACACACATTCCGTCAATTAGGCCAAATAAGGGTCCACCACAATGAGCAACATAATGGCAGTGCAAAGGACAGAGGGATTTGGAGGCTTCAATGGCTGACCATAAACAGGCTGATCTGTCAACCAGACTACAGAAAGTAGAACAGGGAGCGAAAACCATCCAACTGCCTACTCTAAAGTATATGCCATTCTCACGTGATGACACTCACTTGTCTTTAAACATGTGTCTCCATGTTTAACTTCCCCATTACAATGAAACTCAAAAACCTCCATTGTGATGTGTTTTTCTGGTATGTTCCAAAAACTAGAACAATCTTACCTCTGTATATCTTATTGTCTTTCACCATTGTTGTAATTTGTACCTGAACACCGGCATCCATATTAATTACTATTAATTATAGTATTTTGCGTTCCATAGTCACCATATATCTGTTTATTTATAGTTCTGATACAGTGTATAGTCTTTGTATTGCCTCTAGTTTGTTTGGACTAAAGTGTGACTAATTATTTTTACTTTAAGGGTCCCCATTACGTCACTCTGTCTTAGATCTCTAAAAGGAATCAACTCGTAACATTGTTCCATTCATATTTTTGTGATCTATATCATGTTAAAGTAATTGAACACTTTCATAGATAACTTAACCAGTCTTGCGCTTTATACAGTGCTTTTCAGAGAGAACTTTTCCAATAGATAAGTACATTTTCTACTGTGACAGAACTGGATTTATTTTGCTTTCCTTTGAAGATCGTACTGAATCAATAATCTGAACATTTGACCCGCTGTCTAATTTCTTTTTGCCAAAATGCCTTCCACCTGCTGATGTGTTATTATTAAGTATGTACATTGGATTTGTGCTCCTTTATCTCAGTGGTGTGTGAAATCTGCCATATGAAGTCGCATGGGCATATAATCAAATATATTGGGAAAGTACCATCACAGATCAATTTTATTTTTTTGCCTATGTATAGATGATTTATAAATCCAGCTTTGATGAATTTGCTGCAATCGCTGCAGTCTAAGAATGCTTAAATTCTTTTTTTGATTTAGCTAGTTTTGGTTATCAATTAGTCTTCTTTTATTACCGAGTCAAGATTTTCTTTACAGTTCTTTCACAATGATAAATGAACAACGGTTGATGAATAAACATCTCTCAACTGCTTATCTAAAGAAATGAAAGACCTATGCTTTATCACTATTTTCTAACATTATCAAATACATTGGATTAAAGGTTTATTAGTGTAACTGTCTGCTATCAAAAATTGTATCTGTTTGGTTCACAGCTTTTTCCTTGTTTAGCCTCGTCTTGTGCTTCTTCAAGCCAATGCTTTTGACACGGTCCCTCTTCAAATTGTTGCATTATTTTTTGTTGGGACTTATAAAAAAACATCTTTGCCTGAAATGATTTACTCGTGTTCATTAACCATGTGGTCTTCTGTCTCAGATAACTGCTACTAATGGGTGGACGGAGCATATGTCCCTGCAAGATAATAGTAAGAATCTTGCATCCGAGAGGCGCACCAAATACAAAAGATGGCTAGTCAAAAGTTCAAAATACTGAATATGCAGGGCCTTATCTTGTGTCAAATGTAAAACTCTTTTTAAGTGACTAATAGGTTTGATGACAGACTAACTATTGACGTCCAACCTGTTCTTTGAAGTCCACTTTCACTCTTCATTTACTTCCAAGCCCTCTGATGCAGCTATTCTGATCAGAGGCACAAAAAACTTTAAGCTAACTATGAACTTTAGCTATAAAGAGGGGCAATCAACTGGGTTTAGAGAGCGCCCAAAGGACAGGGAAATCACAAGCTTTCCTCTACACACTCACTCAATGGCAACCATTTAGGACACTGCAAAGGCGATTAAGAGAGGGGAATTGAATACATTAACTCCAGCTTTAAAGAGACCCATTACAGCAAGGAATGGTGAGCTGGAACAGAGAGCTGGTAGATTAAAATAAACAGTCAGGATCCCTCATCAGTCTATAGATCCTTGAGAAAAGTATGGGTAAGTTCAAATCAATCCTCACTCAAGATGCTATATATAAGTTATTGTAAGCTAAGAAACTATACTAAGACAATAAGAATAAGCTTTGAAAGTGATTAGTCTGTAAGAAGGGGATGAGTCAAATCGGGGAAATTTTAGGGGTAATTTCCCTTTAGTCGAAAAACATAAGCTTAAAGGACTTCACTAAAAATTATTCTAACTTACTTGGGAGAACTTAGATACTATTTTGCAGAAGCAATATCTTGAGCCAAAGCTATTCTCAGGGCTCAAGACATACATAAAGAGAAGAATGTGTCAATGTCCATGGACAGGTTCTATAGGCAATAATGCCTTCTCTCACCAATAAGCCCACAGGTTTGATGCCTTTTACTATGTCCTTCAACAAAATAAATTCTCATTATTTTCCTTCACCTAGCTAGAGTTTTAAATTATTTTCAAAAGCAGGCCCGAGCCACTCAAGGCATTACTAAATACATGATTTTTTAACCTAGGAAGCATCCTTCAGTTTGCACCTCATACCGCCCAATCTGCCTGCTGAATTGTGCTATTAAATCATTTTCAAAAATCATTAATGCATATCTGGAAAGGGTCCTCCCAAATCTAACAGTTCAAATTCAATCAAGCTTCATCAGAAGCAGATATGCACACACTGATAGCCAGTAAACTGTTCATGACATTATGTTGGTAAGCAAACCTGGTCAACGGCTCCTCTGCTTGGAGCAGAGAAGGTGTTTGACCAGGCTAAATTACTTCCGGTCACTGGTTTCTCAAAAATCTGGATTTGTTCCTGATCTTGCTCAGTTCATGCAATTCAATTTTGTGGGCTCTCAACAAGAATATGTTTGAATCAAATACCTTCCTTGCCTAATGCTTTATCTAGTGGGACTGGCCAAAGCTCCCGATTGTACAGTCTCATTTTTACGTCGAGCCTGGGCAGCGCATGTGCTGCTCTGCGAGGCATGCTGTATTGAGGTAGGGACTTAAAGCTCCGCCCACATTTTTCATTAGTTTGTGTCATTGTCCATTGTAAACTGTGGCTGTTCATTGGTCAAAAGGCTTAGTAGTCCCTCCTTAGTACCGCCTTGTCTCATTTTGTAACCTCCCATGGCGACACCCCCTGTTACGTGTGTTGTTGCTCGGTAGGCTTTAATTAAAGCCTCCGAGCACTATTTTCTCAAATAGCTTTGTCCTGCTGTTAGACACGGTCTCTCCGAACGCTTTTTATTTTTATAGCACGAATTTGCAATGCAATAGGTCTCGCATTTGCAAGAGTTTAAGCTATTGCAATTGTAAATGACAATGCCTTTTATTTATCTGTTTTAAAAACAACCCATAAAAAGGCATTGTCATTTACAATGCCAATAGCTCAAAGTCTCATAAATGCGAGACCTATTGAATTGCAAATGCTTGTTTAACTAGTAACGGAACAAATGACTTGTAGAATTGTAATGATTTAAACATTAATAGTTTGAAAACTGCAAGAGGTCACTACAAAACCAGCCAATTACATGATGTTTATGCTTAGTAACTTATGAACTTCTCGTCCCTTTCAATTAGAGAACTTGAGCTAGTCCAGAAAGGTTTTAATCAATTATAAAAGGGCCATGAACTTCTCAGAACCATCGGGGAGCTACTGAGCCACCTGTAAAAAAAAAATCCCCTTGCCTGGAATAAGCAGTTTGTCATATTTTTGGTTATCTTCCAGACTAAACATCCCAATACTCTATAAAAATTATAATTTCCAGAATCTGATAGACGCTTTGTATCAATATCTATAAGGATTTTGAAAGATGGGGCAAACAAAGTTGGTTAGGTAACATGAAATGTGATAAAATTATTATACCATCTGGATATCTGCAGATGGCCCAAGTGTTTATTGGGGCTAATAATAAAGCTGATGGTCTTAAGCTCTTCAAAAATAGAGGCAACTTGGTGACTTTGCAGTACCAGACGTTTATACTCATGCACCACTATTGAATCCCTCCTTACAGCAGAGCGAAAAACAATGATAATCAATGGATAGAAATTTAACACAGGTAACTATCTGTCCCACTTCCTAATCTCTACCTCCCCACGAAGCACAGGTCTAAGTTTGGGGAACTTCTTGCTACCAAGCCCACTTCCTATTATTTGTCTATAGCGATTAAACCACAAAATATCACCACCTTCCTGTCCCCGACGCTCATCACCACAGATGTGAGAAGGATAGCCTGTTATATACAGATTCCCCAAGGATTTTGCTTCTTGCACACAGCAGTTTAATTTGCCTAAAATAGCGTGAACCCATTATTTCCAAAAGGGATTCTGAATCTCTGAAAAATAAATTCGAACTTTAGGATTGAAGAACCTCACAAACATAATTAATTAATGGCATTTATAAAGATCACTGCTACCCAGAAACAAAGCGTTCTGGTGGCATTTTTTAGCAGCTCGTACACAAAGCATTAACTTTAGTACTCCAACGCCACCCTGTCCTCATTTTCCCTTTCATGAAAATATATGGCAAATTCACCATGGGGGTTGGCAGTGAGATCCCAGAATCCTCCTTGTATAAAATTTGCTTTCAGCTAAGAAATCCTACATTTGCACATAATATAAATAGAATGTAAGAGATCGGGCTTTCAATGGTATCTAACTCTGGGGAGATTAAAGGCAAACATGTTGCATGACTCCACATTCTGGACGCTAAATCCTCTATGGCACCATGGCAAAATTCAAGGAATTTCCACCTACTCTGCTATTGAAAGACCAAGTGGTGGATTTTGTGGGGAGATGTTGATCAAAATTAGAATTTCTCTGTGCTCTCGCTCTCTCGCTCTCTCTCTCTCTATATTAGCTCCTTAGAACTCCTCAAATACTCTACTAATCGACAACTGGAAACAAAAGGTTTAGAACATTTTCATCAAGGAAACATTTTGGCCACATTTAAGGATAAAGTCTTCAAACATTTTACCAAGGTTTGAGCTACATTATATTTCTGCAATAACTATATAACCCCTTAACAGCATCATGTTATTCTGACTATATGAAAGGTGCATATATATTGCTTTAATTTGGCTGTACTCCTTTTAGGCTTGTTTCAATTTCAACTGCCACACTTTGTATGAGGTATTGGTCTCCCTGAAGCCTCCCTTTGACCACAGCTGTTGATCATCCCATGATGCGACAACTCTGTTTTAAGTGTTAGTGTACCCTACAATTAAGATTACATATAATATAGTTGAATAATCCCTAATTTTTCTCTCCTCTGCTTGCCTGAAAGAAAGCTTGAGTGCTGGGTTTGCCAGTTTCTAATCTTTCATGTAGCAACTTGACTTTTCACTGTCTCCTAACAATGTTACTATACTCCCTCCACACCTTATTTGCATTGAATTCCGTTTGGCTTCCAAACTCTTTTCAAAATCTGCCCGCGTTACTTTGAATGTGTTTTGTCTAACACAACCAGACTATTTTGCAGACCAACTACATAACTCAAGAATCAATAATAATAGTAGAATTAAAGATCTAGCGTAGGTGGATATTATCAAATTCTGGCAACAACCTATCCAAGGAAACATACTCTTAATGCCCTTCAGTGCTAATCCTACCCCTCAGCTGCTCCTGGTGCTTCCGTTCCTTATATCCAAGATCTTTTTAAAAAAAAATGTTTTATTATTTTTATTGCAAAGTCATACAGCCCATAAGCATACATTGTACCACACATAACTGTATTGTGCGCAAATAATGGCAAACAAAGAACATTTCGTACAGCCAGTACCCCCAACCGGAACTGATGTGCCCGCAGGGACAAGCCAGAATGAGGCCCCTGATTAGTCTCTTAGGGAACATATTACATTGCTGAAAGTGCAGTACGACTCCAACAAGGAAATCAGTTGTCCTGAACAATAATTGAAACACAGAACAGAGAACCCCGGCAGCAATTGGCGGGAGTAACCCATCATATATATATCTCCAAGTCATCTAGATCGGGACAAAAAAGACATCAGTGTCCATTCCCCTCACTCTCCAGAATGGACCCACATTTCACCAAAGGACATGATCACGGGGCCACAACGCAGGGCACCTACCCAGGTCCACAACCATCAGCCGACAAGGCGTGGCGAGGTGCCGGACACCATGTCATAGGTTCACTATAAACCACCATCCCGTCTCACGGGAGACCCGCCAGTTCACAATGCAGCCCGCCGCACATAGTCTGTGAGGCACATGACGCACTCACAGTCAAACCGGCCACCCCAACCAACAGTCATTAAGTCCACATACCGGACACCTGCGTGTACGACTGTACTGAAGTCCCCCGCCCGAGATGTGTATGCTGTGTCCCCGCCCGAACGCCCAGCTGACTGCATTCTCTCCAGCATGCCCCCCCAAGCCTCCAAATCTCGCTCAACGTTGTCATCCGTGCGAACTGAGCGCATGCAGCGCTCCTCAGCTATTCCCCATTCTCACACACACACACATCAGCTCTCCACGCATTCAGTTGAGGTGGCGCAGGGTGCGTCCAGCGGATAGCAATTTGCCGCTTGTCCAACAAGAGCCCCAGCAAGGTAAATCTGTGTTGCATACGGGCCCCAGCCTTGGGGATCTGCAGGACCCCTAGGAGACAATGTCTGGCTGTCGCCTCTACCCGGACCCCTGTGGTTTCCCGTAACAGTTTTAAGATCCCCAACCAGTCCGACTGTAGCCGGGTACAGTCCCATGTCATATGGGCAATGGTCCTGGATCCTATCATAAGGTACTTTGGGAGAACAGCCCCCAATTGGCCAGTAGCTCCTTCTCCGTATTTGGACCTTCGGTGCACCACTGTGCCGCATACTGGAGGATTCCAGCAAGATAATAAAGGCCAGGGTCTGGCATGCCAAGGCTCCCCAAATCCATATCTAGTTTCAGAATCTCCAATTTCACCCTGCTACGCCTCCCAGCCTACACTAAAGAGGTAAGGAGGCTGTTGAGGGCGGACAAGGTGGATCAGGGAAGGAGTTCAGGAGAACATAGAGGCAACGAGGCATGAGGCCACCTGTCCCATAATAGACAGGGGGAGGCGATTCCAGAAGTCGATAGAGGACCTCTCCCATATTCAAGGAGTATTGAGCCTCGGCCGAGTGCTCAACCTCGATACCCAGGTATCGGAAAAGATCAGATTCCCAACTGAATTCCAATGCGGGAAGATCCGCAAACTCTTTCCCAGCCAGACTCGCCAACGGGAACATAACCGCTTTCTGCCCATTGACATGCAACCCCGACACGCCAGCTAACGACGACAAGACATCGAAGAGGGCGGATACTGCCTCCTCAGGGCAAGCGATAGAGAGTAGTGCTTCATCCGCATACAGGGACAAGATATGGGTCCCGCCGTCCACAACACCACCCCAGTGGGCCATGTCGTGACGCAGTCGGATCGCAATACAAGGTTTTAATATCCATTTAAAATAAAGATTCGAAAGGACTGACCCTCCTAACACCTTTAACCCCTTGATACCCTCGCCAAACTCCCCTCAAATAAGTTCTCCAATTGACATGAAGCACACTTCGATAATTCAATTTGTACTACACCCTGAACTGGAGAAGAATTCTGTTCCCGATTGATAGAACTCGAAAATCCCATGAGGAAATAAGGTCATCTCATTAAGTTTGTAGGAGAACGGGCTTCTCAAGCTACACTGCCTAACTCCATAGCCATGTGTCTTGGGTCTACGTTTTCATACATCTATATTACCCTGGAAATTCCAGTTGAAGCATAAAACAAGCAATATGAAACCAATCCTTATGTTGATTAAACTCACCCACACCTCCAACAATGCTAATCCAGGCAATCCAATAGTTTGTTGTTAGTGCTTCGGTTTGTGCACCAACGCCCATATATATTAAGCCATTTTGCAGTTGCAAACCCTGCATTTCTCAAACTAGAGGGTTTGTGACCACAAAATTGCTTTTTGGTGTTCACTAAACCCATTTTGCAATTCAGTGAAGGCATACAGATTCACAAACTGGTTCAGAAATGGATACCGAATTGCAATTTGGAAGTGGAGTGTTTAGGATGTTCAGCTTAAAGTGAGATCTGGTATCAGATGTATCAATGGTTTGCAACTGTGATTCCCGTCGCAAACCACTGAAAAGTTACCAACACCTTAAAGGAGCTAGTAACTCAGTCGCAAAAGGTCCCTCTAGGACGCATTTTCCTTTGTGAATGTTAAAAAAGTGTGTTTGTACAACTGCCAAATCTCAAACATTTTTCCCCCCCATAAGAAGAAAAAATAGTACTTTTTTTCTAAATGCCACCCAGTGTCTTATAAGGAAACCGGGCTGCTTTAAAAGAAAATAAGTTTACAAAAGCCAATTATATATATGGTGCTCTGCTGACCCTAGAGTGCCATTAACCCTGTGATGGCCTTCAATCGAAGGAATTAGCAATTTGCGATCTCCCTTATAAATGATCATGAGTTGGTCGTTTTGCTACCCACTCTGAATGGGAATTTGGCAAATCGACCTATTAGTAAATAGGTCGGTTTGCAAAATCAGAATTGATTAACAAAAATTCAGGAGCAATGTGTCACCCCTTTTTGCGAATCAATTTTTAGTATATCTGGCCCTAAATTATTTTCCTTCTGGGTTCATTCTTTCTTGTAGCAGTGCCCTTTGGATCAGGGACCCTCACTTTATGGAATATAGTAAAGTGGCATGATATTCATAAAGTCTGTACATGGCTCTAGCTACAGGGGCGCTTGTTTGTATTTTCTTAGAATGAAGCAACATCCACGGAGTACTAGGCACATGTTTAAAGATGTCTACACCACTTTCTTCACCCTTCTCTCAAAAATACGAGAGGAAACCGAAGCCTGCTAGTAAATGAGGCAAGGGATCATCCCCACCTATGCTTGATCTTGAACTCATGGTCAAATTGGGACAATTAGTATGAGGAAAATTCAAAGCAATAGTAAAAGGGTCGAAAGAGAAAAAGACAATATCTAAAAGTCATCTTGAATGCAACAGACCTTTACTACATTAATGTTAGCATACCAGCTTACACACAGGCCCCTGCAAATGCTACCACCGTTGGAAGAGCATTTTGTCCAAGAAAAACACCAAACCATTCTCAAGTAACCTCTGTGCAAAATACCAGTGCTCTCACACTGTCGATATATTGAATTTGTCTTGCGCATTTTATTTACTTGTTACTGTAATATTTTTATACTGAGCTGACACACCACCAATCTAAACACTCAAAGACACACAATTAATGCAACTGGCACAAAATCCACTGACTACCTCAACTGCAACCAAAGAATACATGTGTCAATTAGTAAGCAATAGAATATAAGGCACAACTGGAGTACCCAAGATAACTCCAATAACCACTAACATGAACATACTCAAGGAACTGGAGTTAAAAGATTAACAAGTAACTAACACCACAGCCCTACTTCACAACCAATACCATCAGCAAGAGCAGCTGCCTCCTCCTCAAACTAACTCATCTTCTCCTAAATATGTATATCTTAGAATCACAATTAGAGTTTTATAGGATATCAGATCATGCAACCAAACTACGAAGCTAACTTTCAGAAATTTGAAACATTGTTTGTGATTGGGCTACAGATATACCATTCTGTAGACACAAGTTGGTGAGTGAGAAACCAGTCAACTTTGTGAAGGTTCTCAGCTCCAAGCACGAAGCCACAATAAAGACACAGAACATGGCTCCCTAACCTCTTAAGGTCAATACTGTAAAACTGCAGAATCGGTCAGCTCTGGATAGCTAAACTCAGTATTCTCCCAGAGGATTCAAAAGGTTCTCATGGTTTTGAATAGATTTCCAATCTTCTACAAAAAACCATACCTCAACGTCACACCTGAGACTTACTATAAAAGTCAAAGATCTATTAATATGCCAATTTAGCCTAATCCAATCATTTTGGTTTTGGTGCATTTTTGAGACACTTTATTTTGAACGAGGCCTGTTACAGTGGCCATAAACCTGACACATCCAAAATGGCACCCATAGCCAATGTTGTCTGTAGTAGGCAGCAACTATGAAACTCATGGACCGGTGTTGGATCTCCTTCCATAGTTTGCTGTCCGGGCAACAAGACTGCACACTTAGGGTATCATTTTGGGTATGTTGAGTCTACGGCCTTGAAAAAAAGAGTTTGAGAAAAATAGTCTGTGGACCAAAACATTTAGCTGCAAGTACACATTTTAAAAGTAAATTATGTCCACTTAGGTTTGGACTGGCAAAATACTCAATATTTTATTTACAAAGCTGGTGTGGGCTATTAGGGGCTATCCCACTTAGGCCAGGATGTGCTCACCATGCGCCTTCTGGGGCCTTTCAAAAGTTTTTTTCAGGACACACGGACCATGCCCCTTGTCCTGTAATGCAAAAGAAACAATTGATGGACGGAATGCTGGACAATGCAAACATTCACCCCCAGTCACAAGGATCTGGGTTAAATCCATCATTCTTTTGCTCACCACACCACCCCAGTTTGGACCCAGCCATATGCAAATTAGTCTTGACCCTGTTCCTTGTGGGAACAGTCCAGCCCGAACTGCCAAGCCAGGTCCTCCCTGGACCGGAAACACGCATCCTAGGATCGGTTTCAGGGCATCACCCTTCTTCAGCCAGGCTAGCTTGAATCCAGTGGTGTAGTGAGCACGGGACCCACGTCTGGGCATACCCTTCCCACTTAGGGCGACAAATGCAAAAGAAACAATTGATGGACGGAATGCTGGACAATGCAAACATTCACACCCAGTCACAAGGATCTGGGTTAAATCCATCATTCTTTTGCTCACCACACCACCCCAGTTTGGACCCAGCCATATGCAAATCAGTCTTGACCCTGTTCCTTGTGGGAACAGTCCAGCCCGAACTGCCAAGCCAGGTCCTCCCTGGACCGGAAACACGCATCCTAGGACCGGTTTCAGGGCATCACCCTTCTTCAGCCAGGCTAGCTTGAATCCAGTGGTGTAGTGAGCACGGGACCCACGTCTGGGCATACCCTTCCCACTTAGGGCGACAAATGCAAAAGAAACAATTGATGGACGGAATGCTGGACAATGCAAACATTCACCCCCAGTCACAAGGATCTGGGTTAAATCCATCATTCTTTTGCTCACCACACCACCCCAGTTTGGACCCAGCCATATGCAAATCAGTCTTGACCCTGTTCCTTGTGGGAACAGTCCAGCCCGAACTGCCAAGCCAGGTCCTCCCTGGACCGGAAACACGCATCCTAGGACCGGTTTCAGGGCATCACCCTTCTTCAGCCAGGCTAGCTTGAATCCAGTGGTGTAGTGAGCACGGGACCCACGTCTGGGCATACCCTTCCCACTTAGGGCGACAAATGCAAAAGAAACAATTGATGGACGGAATGCTGGACAATGCAAACATTCACCCCCAGTCACAAGGATCTGGGTTAAATCCATCATTCTTTTGCTCACCACACCACCCCAGTTTGGACCCAGCCATATGCAAATCAGTCTTGACCCTGTTCCTTGTGGGAACAGTCCAGCCCGAACTGCCAAGCCAGGTCCTCCCTGGACCGGAAACACGCATCCTAGGACCGGTTTCAGGGCATCACCCTTCTTCAGCCAGGCTAGCTTGAATCCAGTGGTGTAGTGAGCACGGGACCCACGTCTGGGCATACCCTTCCCACTTAGGGCGACAAATGCAAAAGAAACAATTGATGGACGGAATGCTGGACAATGCAAACATTCACCCCCAGTCACAAGGATCTGGGTTAAATCCATCATTCTTTTGCTCACCACACCACCCCAGTTTGGACCCAGCCATATGCAAATCAGTCTTGACCCTGTTCCTTGTGGGAACAGTCCAGCCCGAACTGCCAAGCCAGGTCCTCCCTGGACCGGAAACACGCATCCTAGGACCGGTTTCAGGGCATCACCCTTCTTCAGCCAGGCTAGCTTGAATCCAGTGGTGTAGTGAGCACGGGGCCCACGTCTGGGCATACCCTTCCCACTTAGGGCGACAAATGCAAAAGAAACAATTGATGGACGGAATGCTGGACAATGCAAACATTCACCCCCAGTCACAAGGATCTGGGTTAAATCCATCATTCTTTTGCTCACCACACCACCCCAGTTTGGACCCAGCCATATGCAAATCAGTCTTGACCCTGTTCCTTGTGGGAACAGTCCAGCCCGAACTGCCAAGCCAGGTCCTCCCTGGACCGGAAACACGCATCCTAGGACCGGTTTCAGGGCATCACCCTTCTTCAGCCAGGCTAGCTTGAATCCAGTGGTGTAGTGAGCACGGGACCCACGTCTGGGCATACCCTTCCCACTTAGGGCGACAAATGCAAAAGAAACAATTGATGGACGGAATGCTGGACAATGCAAACATTCACCCCCAGTCACAAGGATCTGGGTTAAATCCATCATTCTTTTGCTCACCACACCACCCCAGTTTGGACCCAGCCATATGCAAATCAGTCTTGACCCTGTTCCTTGTGGGAACAGTCCAGCCCGAACTGCCAAGCCAGGTCCTCCCTGGACCGGAAACACGCATCCTAGGACCGGTTTCAGGGCATCACCCTTCTTCAGCCAGGCTAGCTTGAATCCAGTGGTGTAGTGAGCACGGGACCCACGTCTGGGCATACCCTTCCCACTTAGGGCGACAAATGCAAAAGAAACAATTGATGGACGGAATGCTGGACAATGCAAACATTCACCCCCAGTCACAAGGATCTGGGTTAAATCCATCATTCTTTTGCTCACCACACCACCCCAGTTTGGACCCAGCCATATGCAAATCAGTCTTGACCCTGTTCCTTGTGGGAACAGTCCAGCCCGAACTGCCAAGCCAGGTCCTCCCTGGACCGGAAACACGCATCCTAGGACC
Organism: Calotriton arnoldi; assembly: GCA_963921515.1. NCBI lineage: Eukaryota > Metazoa > Chordata > Amphibia > Caudata > Salamandridae > Calotriton > Calotriton arnoldi. The sequence continues at coordinate 460,197 of CAWUFW010000080.1, read as the reverse complement.
GGTTTCAGGGCATCACCCTTCTTCAGCCAGGCTAGCTTGAATCCAGTGGTGTAGTGAGCACGGGACCCACGTCTGGGCATTCAAGCAAGCCTGGCTGATGACGGCTGAAACCGGTCCTAGGATGCTTGTTTCCGGTCCAGGGAAGACATGGCTTGGCAGTTCGGGCTGGACTGTTCCCATGAGGCACAGGGTCAGACTGATTTGCATATGGCCATGTCTGAACTGGGGTGGTGGAGTGAGCTAAAGAATGATGATGGATTAAACCCAGATCAGTTGACTGGGGGTGAGTGATTGATTGGCTCAAACGTTCCGTCCATCATCCCCTTTTGTATCGCCTTGTCCTGTAATGGCGATTGAAAAGGTCCCTGGTCGCTGTTTTGATCCCTAGGCCTAGAATGGATGATGGGGGGAAAAAGCTATGTTGCCCAATGAGGTTTATATTTTTTTTTAATTTGAGTGGTGCGAAATGTGCTCGAACTCAAGTTCAAGGACAGTTCACCGACTAAAGATCCAGATATCTCCAACTTTCTAACCCTTTCAAATCAATGGCAATTGTGTAGGGCTAATTCCTTGAAAACTACAGAATGCTTCTACACCAAACCAAGCAACAGTACTGGTAGTACAAAGCAAAGGTCCTAATGGGTGTTAGAGGGAAAAGTCACCTTTTTGGCTCCCTCTTTATTCCCCCACCTTCTACCTCACTCTCTGCCACTCCATCCCCCCAGCATGTGACATCAGCTCAACACTTGTTGACAAACTCAGAGCAACAGAACTTTTTCGGGCAATGTTTTGTGCACATTCATAGAACAGCATACAGATACACAATAGGAGTATTTTTGATAATCCATTGTCGATAAGCAAGCAGTTTGTTGACCATGGGAGAGAACAGTAGTTCTTGTGGCATGTTTAACTTTGGCAAAGTGCCCAACACTATATGCTCAAAACGTCTAAGTATGTGGGAAGATCAAGGAGGTGGTCTATCATACCATCCCTGGCTTCTGAAACAAGGATCGATGAAGCTACTAGCCAGGGCACCCTCATACAAATGTTTTGAAAGTAAGTTAAGAATACAGTTGGTTGATATAGAAAGTTCAATTCTAGAAAATATACAGAATGCCTGATTTCCACCTAAAATGTCTAATTGAAGTGTAGCGGCCCTTAAGCGTCCATTGCATGGGTAAACAACAAGTTCATTATTTAAACACAGCATAAGGAGTCCTCTGATCTCCAATTTTATTCACTATTCCTCAGTTTTGGAAATAGAGGAGCCGGGGTCAGTGTGGATAGTGATGGGTACAGTAAAGAGGATGGGGGAAAAGTGACTTAGATATGTCATAGTTTCTTTTTACACAGTTTCCATCATTGTAGAACAGGCTTGCAAAAGATAGCCTTCACATAACAGAAATAGCAAAGGAAATTTGCTTGCAGTTCATTTTGGAAACAACATCACACACTTCGTAACTGAAGGGCAGCAATTTAGAGCAAATTGTTTTTATAGTAAAGGCTGCTTTTAAAATCACTGTTTTTTACAGAACACACTTTTCAAGTCTTCGAAGCGAAAACCTAAAACAAATATGTAAGCAGCAATTGTCCATTTCTCATACTAGAAATATAAGCCACCTGTATTTCAGTTGGCCATTATGTGGAGCGTAGAACATGCTTTCCACACTGTACTGCATTGACATTTTTCTAGTGCTTATAAAATCCCCTTCCGCTATCTGGATAGTCGAGTAAGTAGCTACTCATGGTTAGTGTTCTGACTGTTTTGTGGCAATCATTTGTAGGCTATAGGTTGTTTTCTCTGTTTATAGACACACAAACATTTTGGAAATTTTCATTTAAAAATAAAATAAACTTTCTGAAGTATCTTCTTGTACAAAGATTGTGAATACAAACCTCTGAAGGATTCAGTGGACGTTTTTTGCACAACGACCTTATATCAAACTCTGGCAATTTCTCTGCAGAAGAGACAATGGTAAATATATTATTTTTGAGAAATAGACATAGATAAAAAAAAATTAAAATATATCTGTTAGAGAACATGCTAGAGGGCCTATGTGACTTAAAGCAATGAGTAGATCACATACTGGCATGATGTGTTAAGAGGAGATGCAAGGCTTTCTCTTGGGATCCCAGATAAGTCAGAGGTTAGCTCGCAATATCTATTGAGTTATTGTAATTTACCAGTGATGTCGTAGAGCCACGAAACTGAGACTAAACGACCAAGGACTCCATTTTACCACCAGACTCTCTTAAGGTAGTGGGTCAACCGTCAAGGCCTCTGACATGACATGAAGCTCCTCTTGTTTGATTGAAGACCACAATTAAAAGACTATCACCTGTAGTCTACCTTCTATGTCCACATTAATATGGGCTTAGTAAAAGGGCAACCGTCAGCTACTTTAAATATACACAGCAACTGACCATAGCCTTTTCATTTTGTACTTACTAAAGAAATTGTTGGCTCACCCAGTGGACACAACCACAGTCCAGTAGACAAACATGCTAAGTGCCACTTTTAGGCAAACAGCAGACCTGGTTGTGCAGCAGTCATTTGGGTATTCTGCGGAGCGCTCCCTCTCTTGGTCCTAAAGGATTTGGAACCCGGAACAAAGGAGGGTTATGTGGATCCCACTTTTATACAAAACGTCTAATCAGGGGGTGTACATCAGCTGTCTCCAACTGTAGAACTGTTTAGGGGTGCTTCTTCTTTCAAGAGTCCTTTGCAGGCTTTTCTCCAGACACAGCCTTTGTGTATAGTGAGATTTCTCACCGCAGGGAGCCTTGGGGATGGCTCCATCCTGGAGCACCCACAATAGGGCACAAAAGAGGTGTGAGGGTTTTAGCCCTGGAGGTCTTCAGCCCAACTGAAGCAGTAATCAGGAAAGGACAAACATCAGGCCTCACCTACAGATGTCCCCACCATTTACAACAGAGTTAGCATTCCCACCTCCTCACGCAGATGATCTAACAAATGTCAGTGCTCATGAAGACTAACTAGCTAACCAAAAAGCTCATAGAATTTCTAAAGACAGCTCTATCTTCATTCCTCACTTCAGTGTCTAGTACTCCTAACTCCAGCCATGCATGCAATACACATCCATTGTCTGGGAAGGTAGCCCTCCTCGATCCATCTTGTACAAGGCCAAGCCAGGAGCATACAAAATGGAACCCACTGGCCTAAATTACTCTGGCTCACTCACACCATACATATGCTACACACAAACAAACATGCTTAAAACACAGAATATCAGTGCAAGAGTCTGAGCATGCTCATTGACACGATCCTCAACCCTCTGACCCTGTCAGCTGCTGATCGACCACCATCGCTGACCACCCACTCTCTGCATGGAAACAGCTCAGCACACAGAACACAGCCACCCTTTTGAATTCCATCCACTCAGGGGCACCCACTGACCCCTGCCCCCTCTGAATATTCAACCTCGGAAGAGACTTAATCAGCCGCAAATTCACCACCATCCTCAATGCCTCATTAACCACTGCCACCTTTCCAGATGCCTGGAAACACGCAGAGATCAGACCCCTCCTCAAGAAACCCTCGGCAGACCCCAATGAACTCCAGAACTACCATCCCATCTCACTTCTCTCATTCCCCGCCAACGTCCTGGAAAAGGCCATCAACCTCCAACTCACTGAACACCTGGAGAGTAATAACCTACTGGACCCCTCCTAATTAGGTTTCCGAACCAAGCACAGCACCGAGACAGCCCTGATCGCCGCAACTGACGACATCGACAGAGGAGAATCAGCCGCCCTGATTCTGCTTGACCTCTCCACAGCCTTCGACACAGTCTCCCACCAGACACTCATTAGCCGCCTACACCAGATAGGTATAACGCACTCAGATGGATGACATCATTCCTCACAGGATGCACCTAGAGAGTCAGTCTTCCTCCTTTCACGTCGCAAGCCAAGCACATCTGTGGTGTGCCCCTAGGCTCTTCCCTCAGCCCAACTCTCTTCAACATCTACATGACACCACTCGCAGACATCGTCAGATCACACATCAGCATCATCTCTTACGCCGACAACACCCAGCTCGTCCGATCGCTCTCAGCAGACCCACCTTGACAAAGACAAACTTCCACAACTGTATGAAGAACGTCTCAGCCTGAATGAATGACAACTTCCTTAAGCTCAACAGAGACAAGACGGAAGTCCTCATCTTCAGCAAACACACTGCCCTCTGGAACGACTCCTGGTGGCAGTCAGAACTCAGACCCACCCCCATGCCAAAAGAACACATCTGTTACCTCGGCATCATCCTTGACAGCGAACTCTTAATGAAACGTCAGGTCAATGCCGTCTCCTCAGCCTGCTTCCACACACTCTGCATGCTCCGCAAAATCTTCAAGTGGCTCCCCATCAACACCAGGAATACGGTAACGCAGGCCCTCATCATCAGCAGACTGGACTACGGCAATGCACTCTATGCAGGCACCACCACCAAAATCATACAAAGACTACCGCCGATCCAGAACGCAGATGCCAGACTTAACCTAAACCTGCCCAAGAGAACCCACATCACCCAGCACCTGAAAGACCTCCACGACCAGAAGAGATGCCGGTTCAAGCTCCTGACGCATCCCTACATAGCCCTCCACGACCAAGGACCAGCCTACATGATCCACTGTCTGCAATTCCACAGACCTCCCCCCCAGGAACCTCTGCTCCACACACCTTCCCTCGCACAGAACCCACGCATTTGCTGCTGCTGCGCCGGAGGGCGCTCCTTCTCCCCTCTCGCTGCCAAAGCCTGGAACACCCTACCCTCTCCACCTCCGTACCTAGCCCTCGCTGACCGACTTCAAGAAGGGCCTCAAGACCTGGCTTTTTGACTAAGACCTTCAGCCAGCTCCTGGATACCCTCTCGGGTGACAAGCCGCGCTTTACAAATACAACTTGATTGATTGAAGTGGACCTTTACACAGGTGGGCAAGTATGCCTCAACCAGAATGACCCACACAAAATACGATATGGTCACACAATTAATTCTCTCAACCACGGTGTGCTGCCAGCACCACTTAATGCACTATACTCGTGAAAGGGACAGTAATCTACTGCCTGTACTGAGGGTAAGCTTGGTGAACCCCTCCAGTTCACCAAGCCCTGACCAAGACCTGGCGGTCCAGGGCCTTTTAAAGTCAGGGAGAGCCTTTGGCCTCTGTGCACATGCTTAGTTTAGACTGACTACAGAGGCAAAATAAAATCTGTATACCAGATATATAAGCAGCTGGGCACTCAGGGCAGGGGAACACGCCCATATACTATGCAGGGGACATACCCATCCCAACAGGTAGTAATGTATGGCCTTGATGCACCATTGTAGTGAACAAGTCACTTTTAATAACCTAATAAAAAATACACAATGGATCAATGCAAGGTGAAAGCTGATGGTGGCCTGTACTACACATGCATAATACCTTCATTTCTAGGATTAAAGACTATTCTGGCATAGCAAAAGAGCAAATCCTTCAGTAGACAGCACTGGTATAGAAGGTGTGAAATTGTTATGCATGCACTCCAGGATAAGGAACTGAAAATGATTTTAGATGTAGTAGAGAAAGTGAGGCCAGCGATAACATTGATCGAGACACATAAGCTGTGTGTAAACCAAAGAAGAACTGAAATGTAGTGCAACAACGCTATCAGGCAGGAGTTCTCAGATGTACAAAGGCAAAATATGGTCAATTCTTTCGGGAAAGTAAGCAGGAATGCCAGATTCACATAGATACAACAAGGCCATCCGCAACACACTCACATCACATCTGAAACGATTGATGGTCTACCAGACATATGCCCCACATGTAATGTAGAGGGAGCAAACAACTGTTATATGCTATAGGAACGTACGGAGGTTAAAAATCTTTAAATCAAGATGGCACTTTATAGCAAAGAAAAAGCAGGCCAGCAAACGTGCATTCAACCCTTTGCGTGCCTGGTGACCGACCTGGTATGTAGGATAAGGCCGAAAGATCTAATCTAAACAACCTTGCTTCTGAAGTGAACTGATGGGCTTGTTTGATGGCGCACCAGAGATGTGGCAGAGTGCGGCCACAGACTTCCCTTAAAACTAGGGACTCTGGCACTTTGCACATGAAATCGAAAACTCCATTCAAATTGGACCTTTAAAATGGAGCATATTCCTCTGGTAACGTCACATAGGAGTTCAAAACAGGTTAGGATTTGCAATTGAAATTGTAGCACAACTGAAATACCGTGTGCATCACTGAACGACATTAGAAATATTGACAACTACAATAGTCAAATGCAATGGGAGTCCACATGAGAATGATGGCCACTGAAGCACAGCGCCTCTAGAGGCAATCACTCATGAATATTGTTGAATTAAATGAGTGATAAATCCAAGACTAGGATTGTCATAATTCAATTAGAAACCAGAAAGCTTAGGCCGGAGTCTAAAGAGCGACAAACTGCTGGATGTCTGGGCGCGGACAGATAACCCTCTTTCAGAGCCAAAAGAGGTGAATATCATAAGAATTCAGGGGGATAGAAGAACAGGATTTCTGCACTGGGGTACGCTTCTGAATATTTTACTGTGCCCACCTGACTACAGACAGAGGCGCAACTATGTCAAATTTCGGAGGGGGGGGGGTTAATTCTTCCAGCGCAATCGGCAGAGTGAAGATGCAGGGGCTCTAAGAAGGGGTGAAAGAACAACAAAGCCTCGTTAACAGGTAAATGGTCTTTTAAAGACCTGTGAAGTACTCGGGTGCGGCTACAGTAAGAGGGACGCTAGACCACAACAGCTCAAAAACTGTGTGCGCGCGCCCGGGAAGCTGTCTCAGCCCGGGCTGACACACACAACGGGGGGTGGGGGATTAGGGAGTGGGGACGACCGAAGCCCTTTGAGCCCAATGGGCGTTGCGCGTCCGACTACAGACCTACTTAAAGAAAATCTATAGTCAGGGCCACAGGAATTATGCAATTGTACAGCCGTGGCATTTTTCGCATAATTATGGATTTGGCGCATTTGCCACATATTCTGCTGCATAATCTGCAGATTTTAACAACAACAACAACAACAACAAAATGTTTCCAGTTCAAAAGTAACTAGAAACGCAACACGTGTTGCCGCGCAGTGAAAGGCCCTTTGCAAAGGTTGACTGGTCACCTTTCTGTTGCTTATTTCTATATTTCAGTGTTAAACTGGTACTAATGCGGTGCAACCTATGCCCAGACAGTGTTGACAAGTCTAACAAGCATTGGCATAGCCAATAGGTCTCGCTTTTGGGACCTTATAAGTATTTAGTTATGCAGCACAATATCATTGGTGCAACATCATAAGCTAAATACTTATAAGGTCCCAAAGGCGAGACCTATTGGCTATGCCAATGCTTGTCTTCCTTGAGCAGGATGGCCTGGGGACTGTGCACAGCTCTTTCTCAATCATTAGAGGATGCCGACCCTATCACTGGCAGTTGTAGCTCACAGCTAGGCCTGCCTGCCTCCCTTTTGTCTTCTTAGTCAGATTGGCTTCAAACCCACTGGGAGTCGAGTGCTGCCACATAAGTTGTTTAGAGTGCCCACAAGGAAGGATTTGCCCATTTTCATAGCTACTCCTCTCAGTGGGCACCGGGAGATCTGACAAGGGGAAGAAAGCTTTCCCATGTTGGATTTAGGTAGAGAGGGGCACTTCTGGATAGTTTATAGTAAGCCACACAGGAAGTGTTGCAAACATGAATAGGGTTACCCTAGGAACTCTTATCCCATTGGTTAGTGGGTGCCCAGGAGATTCCCCCCACTCACAGACTCACACGGAGTATAAATGTGGCACCCCAAGTACCCTCCTCGAAACACTTCTGGACCTGACTGCCCTGCTGCCGTTTTGGCTGTACTGCTTGAGTTATCGTCCCAAAACTTTCCTGGAAGCAGCTGAGGTACATGAATGCTTTTTTGGGTAAAGTTTTGTGAAGATTTGTCAAAGGGCGTCAAAGTTATTAGCAAAACAAAGACGCTGTTCTTATGGAAGCTCTGACTTGCGTGACGACCGTCCCTCTGCAGTATACACACACACACTATATATTCAAATTAAGAAGAACTGGTTATAAGTAATGGATTTTACAACAGAGTAAAGTACGCATTACTGCCCATGCCACTAAAATCTCTCTCGCTAGGGTTGCTTTTTTCAATAAATAATTCATTCTGAACTCCCCAAAGCATTTGTCAGTCGAAACCAAGAGGAGCGCGTGTGTGCGATGCTTGCTGTTTGTCTGCTGAAACGTATTCCGCCTGACAGGCATGCTATCTGGGCATTTTCAAAATGCAGACACTCCCCTTGTCGGCGTTCATGTAAAATTCAGAGCAATTAACGGGCATGTTTATTTTGTCACTTTTGGGCTTGAGCACTTTGTTTCTGCGTTTCAATGCGGGCCTGGCTGAATCAAGGAACTGAAAGGATTTCCAACATATTGAAACGTAATGAACCGTTCCCTGTGGCCACGCGTTTCTTTGTGGAATATTTGTGAGAGTGCAGCTCTTGTTTGGCTATGTAAAGATCAGCAGTGCTGCAGGGGAACATCTGCCTCTGCAAAGACAGCTTGGCTCAGCTCCCAGGTTCTGCCTTTTAATAGGGTTGCCCAGCAGCTGCCGAAGGGTAGTTCAGCCTTGGAAGGCAGTCCCGAACAAGCTATTTTAATAAAGCATAATGAACGCCTTGAAGCATGCTGAGACATCAAACCCGATTACATAGGGCGGTGCATGAGCAGTCAAACCCAGCGTCGTGTCTGCAAGCCCGGGATAGAACGCCGGAGGAGGTAAAAGGGCGTTTTGTGATAAAGCAGAGTGCCTTTAGCACTGAATTGACATTTGAGATCAGCGTCTGGATTGCTTCGTGGGTTTCTAAAAGCTAAAAAAAAAAAACTTACATCGAAAAAGGAAGCAGTTCTGGTAAAGTACCATTTAAAGAACAAGAGAGGAGCGGGGGCGAGCGAGCGCGGCAGCCTGCTCAGCTGACCAGACGCTCGTGCGTCATGGCCTTTTGCCGGCATGTGTTTCCAATTATCGCGCCCGCGTCTGGGCACGATAATGGGAAACACGTCTGCGTCGCGCGTAACCGCCCGAAAAAGGCCACGACGCACGAGCGTGTGGTCAGCTTCTGAAACCCCCTTACTTAAAGTCTCGCAAGAGCAGCGCTTGCGCGCTACTCGAGGCTCGACCTAAAAACGAGAAAATAATAAGTAATACTATCACAGAATGTGCTACATTACGCTGCATATTCTGGCTTGTCTTGCCGCATAATCTAGTCAACCCATGCCGCATAGTTTGGGCCTCCCCTGCCGCATAATTTCAGTGGCACTGCCTATAGCTGGATGGGGCAAATTAAGAGTGCTGATTAACTACTGTATATACAAGGTACACAATGACGCAATGCGAAATATGTATCACGCATAGCCCAATGCGTCACTGGGTAGGATTATGAAAATTCAGAATAAACCTGCATGGAGTCAGACCTATATTTGCCTGAGAGAGGTGGGACTTGGTAGCAGAGCTAGATTACTGCTAATAACATTTTCAGACCTAACTGTATTTAGTTAGCAGCGCAAGTTTTTACATAATGATGTCACTTGTTAGAAGGCACCAAGCAAACAATTGTTGCATGTTTTAAGTACGTGATTAACAACGTTGCTTTCAACTGTAAATAGTCCCTTCTTCACATACTTTACATTTACAATTGGGAGATTTTGGTTTAAAAAAAATACAGGCTCACCTTGTGGGCTAAAATATATGCTTTGAGTGGTTACACCATGTGAAGTTCATTGGACAGGTGATGGGGTGTAGCTGCCCGGTGAATGCTGTGAATGATTACACCACATGGAGTTCATTCGACAAATGATCGGCTATAGGTGCTGGGTGTCGAGAAGAAGCACCACATAACACTGGGCAGGGGACGCGCGGCATGCTGTTAATGGTTACACCACGTGAAGCTCATTGGACGGATAATGGGGTCTAGATGCCATTGGGTTGCATGCTGTGAATGGTTAAACTGTGTGAAGCTCATTGGACGGATGATGGGGTGTAGATGCCATGGGTTGCGCTGAATGCTGTGAATGGTAACACCACGTGAAGCTCATTGGACGGATGGTGCGGTGTAGATGCCATGGGTTGGGTTGCATGCTGTGAATGGACAGACAATGGGGTGTAGATGCCCGGTGAGATACAGGGCAGGGGGCCACATGCTGTGAATGGTTAGACCACATGAAGTACATCTGACAGATGAAATGGTTGGAGGGTAGGGGGCGCGCTACATACTTAAAAAGAGGAATTAAACTTCGCTTTGCAGGAAATATAAACGTTTAACTTCACTCTCGGTTAAGTAAAAGAACAGTCTGTTTTAAGGGGTCTTTTCTCGCTACTCAGATGTATGGGGAATTGGATGTCAGGTATATAGCGCTATTACCATTTGTGCAAGTCACAAACCCAGTGCACACGTCACTATTAGTGTAAATGTGAATATTAGATTATGGCCTGGCAAGCAGTAAATGCTAAGATATCAGCTGGTCATGGAGCGATCATGTCCGTCTGCTCTCCAGTTAGTCTGTGTACCCCGGTTATTGGCTTGCCCTTCCTTTCCTAACCCTCTTCATCGCAATCTAAGAGATGCCTGTTGCGTCCCAAAAGATGAATACTCGCACAATAAAGTAAGGCATGCACATGTTTATTCTTCGGCCCTACATACGCCTGCTCGCCACCTTACACAGACGCAACTGCCATCTACAAATCAAATTACCATACATTCTAAACTGGCGCCATCAACTCTAAAATGTCTACGTGATAATCTTACATTCAACAAGATCTGCAGACCCAGCATGCATGGATGGATATAGATATATATATATATATATATTATTTAGAAGATTCTTCAAACTGAACCAAAGTTATTTGCAAACCAAAGAATCTATTACTTCTGTAAACATGGTCCTAACTACAACTACCCCATGGCGACTGCCACTGTGATATCCCAGTGGCGGTCACCATGGGGTAGTTATAGTTAGGACCATGTTTCCATAAGAAATAGATTCTTTGGTTTGCAAATAACTTTGGTGCCGTTTGAAGAATCTTCCCAGTACTTTCAAATAAAAGTCTTATCCACCTTAGTATCTTCCTGGAATGTGTTGGAGTGATCCTTCAAGCGGGGGCTGAAAATTGGGGGGTGTCCCAAAATGTATTTTCCCCATGCATTTCTGCATATGCGTATATTCCACCTCCCCGGTGCCAAAAACTTAAAATAATACTGTGGATCGGCAGAGGAACCGCAGTAAAATAAATGTGATAAAAAAAGGCTCACATCCGTATGAAATAAAAGCCCACGTGGTGGGCCCAGGCACAAACATTTTTTGGGAGCGGGCGTGCAGCCCCCTCCCCATGCCATTTTAAGGTCAGAGTTAATTTTTATGGGGAAGGGGAGTATGCCCTCAGTTCCAGTAGTGTGGTGAACCATGGTTGTCTGGCCCATGTAGGAGCCACTAGAATGAGGGTCAGAGATGTTGGTCACAGTTTGTGAATCACAAACAAGCAGCAGGAGAGGTGGAAAAGCGTAAGCAAATATCCCTGACCAATTCATCCATAGTGCATTGCCCTTGGACTGCGGGTGTTGCAACCTGGAGGCGAAGTTTGAGCATCTGGCGTTTTCTGCTGTGGCGAATAGGTCTATGTCTAGGTGACCACATTGTTGGAAGAATGGGAGGAGCTCCCACTTGTGGACTTGTTGTCGTCTCCTGCTGAGGAGATCTACAAAGTCGTTGTCCACTCCTGTTAGATACTCTGCTAACAGGTGAATGTTGTGTCGGAGAGCATACCTCCAAATGGTCGGTGCCAAGTGAGATAGCTGAGGTGACCTAGTACCACCCTGTTATTACAGATACCACATGGTAGTCATGTTGTCTGTTTAGATGAGAACCACTTTCCCTGTGAGGTGCGGAAGGAATTCTTTCAGTGCTAGATGAATATCTAGCAGATCTAGGTGACTGATATGGAGAGGAGTCTGACTGGGTGTCCAGTGGCACTGAAAGGTCAACTCCTGTGATTGTGCTCCCCAACCTAGGAGTTATGAGTCCGTTGTTATGGTCCTCTGCAGAACTGGGTCTGGGAAAGGCTGTCCTTTTAGAAGAGTGTCAGAATTCCACCACTGTAGAGAGGGGCAAGCTTGACAGCCGACCATCACTAGATCTTCCAGCTGACAGTCCATTTGAGACCATTGATGCACTAAGCATTCTAGCAAAGGGCGTATAATGAGTCTGGCATAAGGTACTATGGCTATACATGATGCCACGGTGCCTAGGAGGTGCATCAATGTCCTTACTGTTATTTGCTGACGCGGCTGAAACTGTGGGATGTGTTTAAAAGGATTGAATCCTTGCTGAATTTGGGTAAACTATCCCTGTTTGAGAATTGATGAGGGCTCCGAGGTAAGGTTGTATTTGAACAGGTTGCTGGGGCTTGATTGCATGGACTATGAAACCTAGACGATGAAGTAAGTTTATAGCAGTTTGTGTGTGTTGAAAACAGCTCTGACGGTTTGAACTTTTGATGAGCCAGTCGTCCAGATATGGGAAAATGTGTACGTTTTGTCTGCGTAGATGAGCTGCTACTTCTGCTAGACATTTGGTGAACACCCTGAGGCTGTAGTGACTCTGAACAGAAGTACTTTGAATTGAAAATGTTTTCCATTTAGTACAAATCTGAGGTACTGCTGATATGCTGGGTGAACTGGAAAGTGAAAGTAGGCGTCCTTTATGTCCAATGCAGCCATGAAGTTGCCTTGTTGTAGCAATGGAATGATACCTTGTAGAGTAACCATATGGAAGTGCTCTGAGAGAATGTACCTGTTAAGGGTCTGAAATCTAGGATTGACCTGTCGGACCCGTCCTTCTTGGGAATGAGAAAGCAAAGCGAGTAAACTCTTGTGCCCTATTGGTGTAGTGGCACATACTCCATTGCTCCCTTTTGTAGAAGAGATTTTAATTCCTCTTTGAGCAGCTGTCGATGGTTTGATGGCAGGCTGTGTGTGTGGGGTGGAATGTTTGGAGGTATTGAAGTAAGCTCCAGGCAATAACCATGTTTAATAATATGCAACACCCACAGGTCAAAGGCGATATTTCGCCATGCGGGGAAGAACTGTTGAAATCTTCCCCTGACAGATGTAGTATGACCGGGGGGGAACAGCAGGTAAGTCAAGGCTTTGTGGCGGTAGCTGATGGTTTATTGAAAATCGCCTCTACCTCCGCATCAGCAATTATTTCCTCTGTAGGATCCTTTAGAATATCCTCTGCAGGATGTATGGTGTGACTGGGATGCTGATATGCAGTGGAGGCGTCTGCAGATTTACCTTTTGCTGCTCCACGATAGGGGGAGCGACGAAAAGTCCCTCTTTGCGTAGATGTTTGTAACGCCCCCGTTGCTTTGGCCGTTTCATTGTCCTTCTTAATTTTCTCAAGTAAGGTGTCTACTTGAGGGCCAAAGAGATTTTCACCATCAAAAGGAAGTGCAAGGATATTTTGTTGCACTTCTGGCTTGAAACCTGAAACCTTGAGCCAGGCATGTCTTCTAATGACGAATCTGGTGTTAATGCCAATTCCATCTGTATCAGTTGCATTTAGTACACAGCGGATGGAGGTGTTAGCTATTTGTTTGCCCTCTGAGGCAATCTCAAATTGCAGTTTCTTGTATTGTCCTGGGAGCTGTTGGAGGAGCGCCTCCATTTCGTCCCAGTGTGCCCTGTCGAAGCTGGAAAGGAGACCGAAGGTGATGGCTATCCTCCAATGGTTGGCTGATTGTGCTGCCACTCTCTTCCCCACAGCATCGATTTTCCTAGTCTCTTTGTCTGGTGGGGGTGCCTCGCCATTGTTTGCGAGTTTGCAGTCTTTGATGCTGTGGCAACCACTAGAGAGTCTGGTGGTAGTTGACCCTTTATGTATATTGGGTCATTAGGGAACGGCTTATATTTTTTTATCCACTCATGGTGCAACGACCCGTGCTTTTACTGGGTCTTTAAAATATCAGTTTTATGTCTCGTCATACCTTTAAGCATGGTCAGAGATTGTGCTGACCGGTGAGTGGAAGACTGTCTCGAATAGAAAATCATCCTCCTGTTCCGTGTGGAGCTGAACCTTATGATAACCAGCCGCTCTACCTATGATGTCATGGTGTGTGATACTATCATCTGGAGGGGAAAGTTTAGCCTGATACAGATTGGGATCAGTGTCTGCAGGCGGTTCTGTGTCATATGTGTCCCACAGATCACCTTGAGGGGGAACAGAGTATTGGTCCCCATCATAAACATGGTCGCAATGGCCCCCAAGCGAATGAATAGAACCCTCTGGGGAGTAGTGTTCATCTGCAGGAGGTGAAGGTGGTGGAGAGTGTGCCCTTGGTGTCACTGGTGGTGGGCTTTGTCTGTGCTTTGTTGGGCATGGGCTCTCCAAGGTCAGTCTCTTTGATGGCTTTTCCTTGGTTTGGGGAGGTGTAACCATACTTCTGCCATGTCAGGTTGAATCAATAGTTGTTTTTGCCTGGCATCGAGATGTTCTTGTAAATGTTCAAGTACTGGTTGCACAGTTTCGGAGCTGGTCTTTTGTTTGCTGAGGTATAGGACTACGGTTCCGAAGCGACTTTCAGTGCTGATGGTTTCAATGCGGAGTGTTTCTGGTCCAATGTAACTGGTTTTGGTGCAAAGGCAGACCAAGTGTTAAGCGCTAGGGCTCTCGATTCAGAGTCTCAATTTGAGGCCGATGATTGGTGGCATGGGCCTTGTGCTGTTTCTGAGCCGGGGCTAGGTGTTTCCGGTACAGCTGTTTGGTGCCGACCATGGCCTGAAAGCAGTGGTGGCCCATGCGAGGGCTTCGGTCGGTCCAAACCAGACTGTCAGCCCTTTGGGATGTTTTGCTGACACGGTGGTCAGGATGGATGGGCACTGTACTCACGGTTTGTACCGGTGGAATGTCCTGGATTTCGAACTCGGACCCCAAACTGTCGCCATGCGAGAAGGAGCCCTCAGCTGCTGCAGAGGCCTAAGCGTGGGCATCGTGTTGGTACTCTTTGGATCCAAAAATGTCCTCATTATCATCGACGGTGTATCTGGACATTTTAGGCGTCTTGCGTGCCAATCGCGCAGCGTCTTTTTCAAGCGGAAACACTTACGGGCCGCACAGATGAATTCTTGATGATCCGGAGAAAGGCACAAGTTACACACCCGGTGTTGAGAGGTGTGTGGAAACTTGGCGCGGCAGTGTGGGCAAAAAACTAAAGGGGTCCATTCCATCACCTGAATGGCATGGCGTGATAGAACTTGGAGAAAAAGTATTTGCCCCGAGGGTGAAGGCCTCTGGGCCTCAGTCGGCTGAAATATGTCGATGGGCAACCAATGTAAACTATGAGTAACCACGATCAATGACCCCAACGGTACAGGCCGAAATACTATTTTTTCGATGATGTCGATACGGAGCAGAGGAGCCCATGGGCGAACCCGATGGCGGAAAAAAAAAAAAACAATCTAACAATGGAGTTGAGGACCAGGCGCATTGCAAGCAAGAAGAGGAGTCACTACACCTCGTGACCCGAAAGACTTCTTTGAAGAAAAACAACTTGCACACTTCCGAGCCCAACACTAGATCGCGGACTTATGCTAAGCATGTGTATCTACAGCCACACATGCCATCAAATATATAAATATATATGTACAATAGAAGGCAGAGAAGTCGAAACGCGTCTTGCAGTTAAGAAATGAAAAAACTGGAAGTAAGCTAAAGATCATTTACTTTATTATGAAGTTGTGTTGTGCCACGTGTCTTCCAGTACTATAAGTAAGAAGTGAAGCTGATGGAAAATTATAATATATATATATATATATATATATATATATATATATATATATATATATATATCCAAATAAACTCCTTCTCACTTGGCCAATCTCCTAAGGCAACAGGAAAGAGCGCGGACCACTGTGGTTCGTCAACTGGAGTTTAATCAAACTCCCCAAGAAGTGCAGCAGCCATGACGCGTTTCGTCCCTCACAGGGGACTTGATCACATGACGCGCTTTCGGCCATGACAGTCTAACTAAATACTTTTCCCTCTTTCAAGTGATTAACATCTTAAAGTGACAGTGCAATTTGAACAAAATGACAGGTAAATTGATTGATACTAGACTTGATAACAGTTACATAGAGCATAGTTGTCAACATTTGCTGTCATTCATTTGCGATTGCATATATAATGTAAAATATTAACAACAAAAATTTCTGCATGAATGCAGGTTTTGTAAAAGCTGTAAGTTGTTTAAGATAAATATATAAATACATAATTAACTTAATACATAAATATAAATATATACATAATACATATAAAAATATATGCATGTAGATATCCGCTGCTTTGCAGTCGTAAACAGATTGATCTGTATATTATTGCTTTTTAATCTTAGTTTTATTGCCTGACAACTTCCTAGAAACTCTGTCTGTATACTTAATCGGAAAATAATTATATGTGCCCCTGATTAATTTCATCCGGCTGCAATATTCTTCCTGTTTGCACTGTTTACCTGTACCCTCTTGTTCCTCCCAAAATATATATAACTTACTGTGATATGTCCACTAAAAGTGGTTGTGCCACTGGAAATGCCAACAATCTGTTTACTAAATTCATAGTTAACAGCTTATTGTCTATTGCATAGAGTAGATGACGATAGCCCATTTACTAAGACCATACTATTATGGACATAGCAAACAGACTGCAGATGGTGGTCTATTAATTATGTTCACAGTCAACAGAAATTCCAATAGACAATGGGGGAGCCAGGAACATAAGTACTGTAAATGTACTTGTGAATAACATTTCACCTGTGGGATGCTTTTAAGAGCCCTGGCTGGAACAGAATAGCAACAACTACAACCACTGCTCCAATGAACTCCTGTTACAACAATCTCAGAAAAATGACGGATCTTTAAAAAATGGCAGCAGTGCTTCACCCTGGTTGTATCCTCGACTTATATATGTGGGTCACATCAGCGATACATCTTTTCAGAACACCAGGGAAGACTTAATTTATGACTTGCTTCATAATTCTCAGATGGGTCTGTAGGCAAGTTGACATCAACAAATAATTCAAACAAAAGAAATGAAATATGTGCAGAAATCTGTGAAGCAATGAAACAAATCAGAATTGCAAAAGCACAATATTGTAAGCTAAATAACACAAGAATTGGCAAAGCAAATAGGTCTAGCCTTTAGGGCCTATTTGCTTTGTAATTTAGCGATGGTACAGCATCCCTAAAGATCTGATGCATGGCTAAAGAATTTTAAAAACGCTTTTGATGCTGCCGGTCGTGCCATTTTGTAGGCTTGCCTACAAAATGACGCAAATGCTTCCTTTTTAGTTACCGATCCGAGTTGGATTAGTAACTAAAAAGAATACAATATAAAGGGTAAACATTTTTTGTTTTTTTAAAGCGGGTGGGGGAAATCAACTCGGGGGTCATGTGTTGGGGGTGAAAACAACAGAGGACGAGAGACGGAAGCAACAATGTGGGGGCGGCAGCAACAATAAAGCATGGGTGGAGGCATTGGTGGGGAAGTCACACGGGTGGGAATGGATGGATCAAATGGGCTAAAGACAGCAATGTGGAGCTGGCAGAGAGAAAGCATACAGGCGAGAAGGCAAATTGGGGGGTGTAGGGGAGATGCACATAGGTGAGAAAGAGGAAGACAGAGTGGTGTGGGAAGAGAAGCACATGAGGGAGATGGCGAGAAAACACATGCATTCTTAGCGCCTGAAAAAACTAGCAGTGAAAGGGCACAGTAATGTGTTTATGTTCTGGAGCGGGACAAAAACAAGAAGAGGAACGAAAGCCCACATGCGATTAAGAAGTAAGCAGATGACAATTAAGGCAACCAATGGTAAGCAACGGGAGGCTCTACGTCCATTGTAAGATAACAATATGTCTTGCAACAGACAACGCTTGCACTGTCTTAGGCGAGACCTAAACATACACATCCTCACCTATATTCCTTCGCTTCTTCCATACTGGCTTCCCGACATCCAAACTCTGGTCGACAGGTCTATCTTTTGTTTTCACCTTTGTTCGAACTGCAGGAGCTGAAGCAGACCGAGGCTTAGAAAGAAGCTCAGCACCTGGAAATAGTTTATTTAGCAGTTTAGTGACGCCTTTTCGCAGAGGAATCTTGGGGGTCAACTGCTGAGGCACAACCTCTGAAAAACCTGGGCCGAGGAAATCTATGATATTTAGTGGAAAGGTAAATCCTTTGAAGTATGGCATCTTTTGCACCATGGACACGTCTTGCAGCAAACCATATAGTGGCCCGTATATGGGAGTGATGCTTTTCAAAATACCTCTGAAAAGAACCCTGAGAATGTAAATAAAACACATTTAAACATACAATACAATTGTGACATTAATCACCTACTTTTGCCCTAACTCTGAAAATCACCCATGCACCCCAGCTGAAGCTGGCTTTTGTTTGGCCTGGTAAGGACATTTGCCAAACAGATCTCAAAACTTTGAGATATAATTGTCTCTTGAGCAAACAGCATAGTGGGCATTCCTGAGATAAAGGAAGACGATCAAGGAGCAACCAATCAATACCGTATAGAGAAGGAACTGTGTCTTGTATTGCCTAGGAGGACACCATCATGCTGGTGGAAGTGGAATTTAAAAATCACATAAATGATCCTGACTAGGAACAGCATCGGAGTGGAAGGAGTCCATCAAACAGAGTCTAAGAGATACTGTTGCTTATATAAAAAACTCAGACTAGATCAAAAATATCAGTCAGAGGCAGAAAGCTCAATTCATTGAGTGGATATAATATGCTCTAACGAGTGATCATAACGAATGACTTCTCAGTAGACAGTGCTATTAGATTCTAGCGTTGTGGAGAGAGAATGCTTTCAGAAATAGAACTGAGCATAAAGAATTACACAGTTCTCCTGACCATCTCACCATTCTATGATATCAAATTGAAGAAAGCTTTTGCATGTCTAAGGAGCATGTTTATCCTATTTTCTAATATCTTCACACCATATCTGACATCACCCAAACATGTACCCCATGAACAAATCTTTTGTTGAAAACATCCGCCACAAAGGTTGGTGAAATCTCAGAAAAGAAACCTGGGCAAAATCTAAATCGCAAAGTGACAGAAAATATATATTTTCCCAGAACCCTTTAATTTTCCATTTAAAAACACTTAAACATCACCAGTACCTTCTACAATCAGGACTATCCATTTATTAATCTTGCACTCTTAAGCTAAAGTTTAACTAATGCCCATTTTCGGTTAAGAATCCAATGGATTCCTACCAGGATGTGCTGATCATATTTCCTCTACTTCAAACAGCTGTTTCATTGAAAGAGACAAGCATCGCTGTTTGTCACATGTTGTAATACTCCGTGGCGAAATCTAGTTATTAAGTATTAAAAAAAAAGTAGGAAAATAAATTGTGGTTTCAAGATGTGTATGTGAGGGCTTAAAGCGCTAGAGCCCACTTTGATTATGTCTTGACAATAGGTCTGGATAAAAATTCAATTAAACATTTGACTGTATAACCAAAGCAGCGGTAAGGTTTGAGCATGCTGCAGTCACCAAGTACACTGCTAACTGCCAACCTTTACCCTGCTGAGTCCACTGACAAAGTACAGCTACACAAAAAACAAGCGAGGTTGGGCAATGGCTCCATTCATCCAATCCTCAGCACTGATGCTCTGCTTATGACATATTCTTGCATTGGTATCTCTTCCTTCATCCTCTTAGCAAATATTCCTTTCCAACAATGCTGATGAAGTGTGTGCAAGACATCATATACTATCTGTTCAAAGAATATATATGTGTGAGTAATACAAACCATAATCTGCTGAGCAATCCTGACACAACAACATTGAGTACTATGTATTCTCTCAGACACAGATGTTGAACAGTCAAACTGAATTATCACGTTAAGGATAAATAGATATTTTATGAAAAATGACAACAAATATTCAAGGAGTACACAATATAAACATGCAGGATGTAAATGCTAAACAGTTGGTTTCTCGGTCCCCCTCTCCCTCCCACAAACGGACCAGAAAGGTCAGTGCACGGCAGTCTAGGATGGTACAGCCTTGTCATTTGACTGCGATACTGACCAGATTGGTGGCAGCACATTGCTGTACCATAAAAACTAAAATGGAATGGAGGTCAAGAGGACTGGCTGGGTGTTCATTGTGTGTCATGGGTGTTACAAAGAAGCTCTGAAAATATGGCAGAGACACAGATGGGTGATGACATCAGGACTACTGGGGTCACTGTACACCAGTGTATACAAAAAACTGATGGATGGAATGCTTGAATTAATCTCAGCCACTTGTAATTACTCGGGGCACATCCCAGTCAATCGTTATTATGCACACCACGCCACCTCAATTTGGCCCCAGCAATATGCAAATCAGTCTTGACCCTGCTCCAATGGGAACAGTCCAGCCCGAACTGCCAGGTCTGGTCCTTCCTGAACCAAAACACAGCCGGGTATAGCTCGGTTCAAGTGACACAGTGAGCTGATGAGCCCATAACTAGGGCAACACCGGACCTGGAATGCTTGTGTTCAGGTTCAGGGAGGACTTGGCCCGGCAGTTCAGGCTGGATTGTTCCCATGAGAAGCAGGGTCAAGAATGATTTGCATATGGCTGGGTCCAAACTGAGGTGGCATGGTGAGCAAAAGAACCATGGGTTGGGTTGGTACCCTGAGCGATTGCCAGTGGTTAGACACTTTGCAAGCATTTCTCCCATCACCTTTTGTGTGTTTCAGGCAAGAACTTAATCCCAACATTGAAATTACCTGAATCTCACATTGAAAATTAGGCCAAAGAGAATAACTGGCTACTAAGCTGCCTTTAGGCCAGGGACTTCAATCACATTAAGAGAAAACAAAGAATTAAAGCACGTAATACAAGACCTAGCTACGCCAAGGGCATCATATGGGGTGGTCCTGGGAGACGAGTCCTGGCACTCACAGAACCTGCCATTTAATTTCTACCTTTACTCCTTTGCAGAAGGATATCCTTTAGGTACAGACAGAAAACACCTTTGAAGAACTCTGCACAAACAAGTCAGTGCTTAGTAATTTCGTAGATAAGCGCTGGATGCTAATGGACCTATGGTGTTAGATGTTGTCCAGAACATCTCCTTCGTCGACGTTCATGGAGAGGGTAGGTTCAACGTGTGAAAACAGAATGTAACTAAAGTGGAGTGCGGGGATCTCTCCAATAACCTACAGGATCTTTGCTACACAAGAAATTCCACAGGTCAACTTCTTTGGCCAATCCAAGCAACTCAAACTACCTCCACTGTGCATTACTACACCTAAGTGGGTAGACGAAATGTCTGCCTATGGTACCCTGGAACTGATCAGAGAGATTTTGGTGTCTTTTTAGTCTTTCACAGACATTTCTAAAATGCCACACTTTTAGACACCGCAGGCTTCCTGACACTACCCAATACAAATCATTCAAATGAAGTCCTTCAGTTTTGTTTACTTCACCAAAAACGAATCTTGGCAGTGAGAGAACAGCAGGCTCTGTGAAACAATGTTGTTGCCTAGTTCTATAGTGAACTATCTTGCCCTGCTTCTGCGCAACAAAATGTCACACGTGCAGTTAGAAAGCACAATCCCCAAAGACATGTTCCAGAGGAGATTTACTTGTCCTTTGAAGCAGTCAGCATTTGAGCAGCCAGTTTTCTGCTGTGAAAGAAACGCTGGCTCAGTAGGATGTCCATATTATTCTAGCCACCTTGACTAAAAAGTCCATCAGAAACCCATGGCATGGAGTGACAATAAACTGGTTGGTTAGAGGACAAAAAGCTTGTTATTTCCTACTGGGCAAAGACAGTGAATGAACGGTTTCTCTGGCGTTTTACATCAACAAAGTGACTGATCGTCCGAACATCTTACTCAAGTCTCAAACATTTTGAGGAAGAGATGTAAATGGCAAAAGGCCTCAAATATTTTTTCATTGGCCATAGGGTAAAACAAAATACTCAGTAACCAGTACAATATGCTTGACACAAAGGCTTTCAAAGTATTCACTGGCACAGTCTTCTCTATCTCCGAATGCAGCTGCACCTAGAGGTCCTCCCTTCTCAAAGGAGTCAGTGACTATGGTTTTAGACAAAGAAGCTTCTGTCAGTGCCAAGTAACAATTTCAATTGATAAACTGACAAAATCTGAAATGAAGATGCCTGGAGCAACCCAGTTCCTACAAGTACTGCTGCCGGGAAACCAGTTGCAGGGTTGATAAGAAATTTGCACAACAGTAATGGAAGTAAATATTTCGTCCTACCAAACAGTTTGCTCTAAAGCACTCTCTGTTGACAATTACCCCCACCTATGGATCCAAGTAGCTCCAGCCAGAATACACTAACAGTGATATCACTAGGAAATGTGTTAAAAAACACGGGGGGGGGGTAACTCCATCAACAGGGGCACAATAACCCATCCAAACAACCTGTATCCCATGGCATCACAGGATTCAAAATCCATGACCTGGGATCATAGATGCCCCATTAATGGGCTGCAAATTGGCTCCCAAGAACTAAGAAACACATTTAATTAATATGGCTGAAACAGAGACTATTTGCCTTTTCAGCAAAACTTCACATTCATAAATCCTTACAGGTGATCTTGAGAAAATCTATGAACACCTGCAGATCCACTAGATTCAAAGGAATGGCCTGTACATACCTAGATATAAGGGCCCAGCAGAAATGGGATGCTGGAGCCATCTAGCATTGATTCACAACATCAGGTCTGTTTTAAAAACACAGACGCAACATATTCTCAGTAGCTCTAATTTCAAACCATCATTATTTCACCAGGTGCGTGCCAGGTCTTTTTAAATGTACTTATTTATGTTGTCGATACAGCTTCCGACAACTAAGGAAACTACTACTGTTTGTTAACAAGAAAACCCTTACAGCAGTCCGTTATCCTTACCACGAGAATACTCATTCTAACATCGATAGACTTTGCTTGGTCCCACTCCAGTATTTATAGTCCTAAGGAATGTTTTATTTTCATCTCCCCTTTATGTTTTTTCCTTTAGTGCAGAACTTGCACCATCTTAGTTTATCTCTTCAGACCTGTATTCTAGGTCGGGGCGTCAAAGTGATGACATTTGAAAGGGCAGGGACCTGAAAAAGACGTTTGAAATATTAATGCCAGGAGTCCTGTGAATATGCTGCAATCCTTTCAGGGGGGCCTGGTGTTTTTTTTTTTTTTTTTTTTTTTTATGCCCAAATCAATTGAACTTTAAAGTAAGTCTCTGAATAATCAAGCACATCACAGGATTTGCTCCTAGAAATTAGGTATGAACATTTTTTGTTTGCGCCTCGTGGAGGGATTATTCCTTTGTTAAGGGAATGATCTACTCTATTTTCAAATCTCCTCTAGAATGTCTTCTGAAGAATGGCTGGCTAACAGTTTGTTGACGGGAAGGCAATCAATCAAACAATAGGTGTGGATATCCCTGAGGTGGCTATATAATTGAGAAGACAGCATCCTCAAAGGATTGTAACTTGTACATCGTTCGCCTTCTACCCATCCCTCTTCCCCTTCAGCGTAGAATAGAAGATAAGCAATAAACCTTTTTGGAATATGAAACATAATGACTGCCAGGGGAGAGCATTCCTACTTCAGATCTCATGTTCTAGGAAGAGGGATTTAAGATGGTGCTGCATTCTGGCAAGCTAGATGCAGCTGTGGTGTTTCTGTAGTCACTTTACATGTGTCATGTTTTTACATGCATTTGTTATCCAATACTAAGACTAGACACAATTGCTAAGCTCTGGTTTATTAACAATTCATGTCAGACTTAATATTTCATATGTAAAAATTAAAACCATTCTAAAACGAAAAAGGATACTGAAATGCTTTACAGCAAGAGTCCAGTAGCCGCATCAACAATTTGCAACCACCCAAGATCTTCACTGCCACAAACTCGATCAAGGGCTGGCTAGGAACCGAGCAAATTTCAGCATTTTCCAAATCTTTTTTACTGAAGAGGAAGAAACAAACATGGATCACATTTACAGTGAACTTTTTCATGTCACAAAAAAAAAAAAAAACATGAAACTATGGCATGAAGATTATTTTTTTAAGGTGAAATACTTTGATTCTCACCACTGTTACTTACTTTGGGAACAACTCAACAAAGTCTTGAATTGAACCTTCCAAATTCATTCTTGTTAAACGATTCAAACATTGCTGGACCTGATAGAGAAAAGTTGCAGAAATTGGATATGAGTTCTCTATATTCACGAAGGATTTACGAAAAGACCTCTAACAAAAACTATACAGCCAACAAAAAACAATGGGCAGTCTTCTACTGTCAGCTTTTAATTTCTAGATCACGTTTACTTCAAGCAAAAATAGGTGAAATAGTAGGAAATACCTCTGCCAGATACGTTCTAACTCTACATGTGACAGACTATGCAATGCCCATGCTAAACATACAAAACGTGTATCAAAGTTTAGACAACAAAGCACAAATAATAGGGCTTATGGGCTGCACTGCTGCGACAAAGTTCAACTCTATGGTCGCTGGTGCTCAAAACATTCATATTTTCAGACTTTTAAGACACAGATAAGTCACAATAGTATGGTAAGTTTAAGCGCTCAGTAAAGAAAATAGGGCATGAGACCAGGGGGTATTCCAACAGGTCTAAAGAGGGTAAACTTTAGGGAGCAACACCATCACTCGTTTCTTGAACTCAACAAGTAAGATGCTCAGAGGAGTGTATTCATCAGGGGCTGAGTTAACATAGCTGCCTAGGGAACTATTGGGGTAGAAAGTTGTGCGGCTCATAAGTGAATTGAACCATTGAATGCTTTGAGACATCAAGCTTTCGTTGATTCCTCTTCTACGCTGCATGGCCTAAGTGAGGAGACATATATGGCGTTTGGTTTGCGCTCTTATGGCTGCAAAGCAGAAGTTTGAGGAAAGCTGTCCAAGAAAGGATGAGTCTTTCTTAAGAATGAGGGACCTCTCAGTCGTTGTCTTAAAGTACTGTCAGCTGTATCAGTCCATTTCTATACTAGCAGTTCATTTGTGAAATGTTTTTTCTACATCTTGATTTTTAAGGCAGTCTAATATAATTAGGGTCTGGTCAAGGGGGGGACAATCACTCTTCTGTGAAGCTGGAAACATTTTGTTGGTTAGGGCCTGCCCTCTGTTTTCACTAGTCTAGACCAGTGATCCTTAACTTGTGGTCCGCAACACCTTCTCAGGGGGTCCGTGGCTGTTTAGAAAATTAAATAATAGCAGATCATTAAAGTATGTATAAATAGTAAAAAGCAAAATTGAAAAATTGTAAACGTCCTGTAAACGGGAACGAATTTGAAATTTGATGCTAAAAATTAAGTTGGTCTCCTTATCTTGATTCTTGTTTGCAGCCCAAGTATAGCAACACGACGAAAACTGGACTCAATTGAAGCAGTGGTATACGCTTAGAAAAAAAGTATGCACTGGAGTAGAAAATACAAAATCATATTCTAGCGAGTAGCTTATCACTTTGTCTTTTTGAAATAAAACTCAATGTTTTTAAATCAAACCTTTTCATTAAAAGTTCAATTTTTGCATACGTTTTGATTTATGAATTAAATAAAATATTTCATACAGTGTACATTAGTTTGATGCACGCTTGTTTTTGTGTATTGTTTTGAGCTTCCAATCTTAGAAATTAGTTATGTGGGGTCCCCGACTTCGTTTGTTGATTCACTGGGGTCCACGGAAGACAAAAGGTTAAGAACTGCTGGTCTAGACTAATAAATTCAACACAGAAAGGCAACCAGGCATTGTGGACAATCCATGAAGGAAACACCTTTGTTTTCATCCAAAGACTGTATCTCTCAATTAAAAAAAAATAATGAACTGATCCATTTTCCGAAATTGCACAACCACCTACAGGATGATTTATCCCGGCAAGAGGAAGCAATTTCATTTTAAACGTGGCGATAACCCAATCAACAAACACAGAAAAGTTAGGCTGTAGGTAGTTTTAAGAAGATGACAAGACACAAGTAAGCTCACGCTAAGTATATAAACACAGAAAGAGGACTCGTGTCCACCATTGTACGACAAGGATGCGCACCCCTTGTTAGTATTCACAAGGATGTTTTCCTCTACTACAACGTTTTCACCTTGTTGCACTATATTACACTTTATGGCTCAATACCACAGCAAAGGTAGAGGACAACAAACTAAGAAAAACACTTCATTGATGTCACTGGCCATGTCATGAGTGATGTAATATGTGAGGTCATACGTAGTGCATTGCGGGGGCGTACGCTATATAGTTAACTCGGGTAACTAGAACTGCTGAATTTCACTGGTTTTGTACAAGTGAAATCTGAGCCCAACTAGAACGTCCCTGTAACCTTTGTTTATTTTAGTGAATATATATATGGATAACAATTAGAGTCACAAATGAAGCCTCTTATTAGGGCACAGTCACAAAGAAGCCTATAAACATTGACATTTATTTCCCTTATAATCAGTTTACTGAGTCACCGCGACATACGTTTGCACCAAAATACTTTAATCATGCCCAACTCACTAAAGCTGTGAAATCCATTCTGAACACATGGCGAATAAGGGTGTTGAAGGCGATGTCACTTATCACAACTGTATGCATTAGTGAAGCTTACCTGTTTCAGAGCAAGATACGTGCTGTGGGATCCCAGCGGATTGTGGTTGATGTACAGAATGGCCCGCAGGACCTTCACTTCAGAAGCCAATACTTTGCTCTTAAGCAGTGCACACACCACGCGACATCCTTTCGTAATTGCTCCAACATATTTTCCTAGGTGGGAAAAGGGAAACCAGATCAGTATTGCCATACGAGTGCGTACAATCTGCCTACGCGTTCCCTGATTTGATACATAATACCAGAAAATTGTTGCTTGCAGCCATAAACGACAGACAGTACCACAAATGATAACAAGTGCATCAGCACAAAAAACCTCACGCTACAGTTATGAGCCAAGGAAGTCAAAAGAATGGGGGTGGGCATGCCCATGGTTAGAATTAAAATGTTTTGGAATTTAAAATGGGCCAAACTTGAGAAGAAAGACATCTTTGATTCAGTTAGACAATATGACCAAACTTATAAGTAAAATAATGAAGAGAGAGAGATGTCAAGGAGGGTCAGAGGAAGACATGATCAATTATGTTTCCAAGGACCCCAATCTATGATCAATGTCTGGTCAATTCCTAGGATGTGCATGGTAACTGTCCAGACAGGTATCTACACTTATTTGGGTGACGAAAGGGTGTCTTTGAAAGCACAAGAGAGGCAAGGGGCACAAACCACTGCTTCAAATGGTCATATCCCCAGCAAGAGACAGGAGCATGATCTCCCCCCCTCCCCTCCCCCCCCCCAATAGGTTCCACAGTTTCTACACGCATTATCAAAGCGATAGATGAACTGTTTGTTACTTTGCTCTTTTCATAAAACTGCATGACTGCCACTGTGGTCAGGCCTGCACTACAAAGCTGCATTAAAAAATATATAAATAAATATAAGAACTAAACTAGGAGTTGCTCCACAATTTGTCAAGAAATCAAGACGGCAGAACATGTGGAAATTAATCAGGTCAGAGCTTTGCAGATCATTCGGCCTTATAGTAAAGCATATTTCTAAGAAACAGAATCACGACACCTATCAATACAGCTTACCCTGCCAAAATTGAACATATAATATACAGTTTACTAACAGATGGGAAGAGAAATCATTGAGCTACTCAAAAAATGGAAATAAGCATTAGCAGTGGAAATAGAATTTGTATATTGAAACATTTTTTTTCCAAGTTTGAGTAATATGAAGAAGAGGAGGAGGCACACGAGAAGCAGTAGCAGAGGTTTATTTCTCACTCATAAGGAACCTTATTCTGCTGCTGAACATGTTGTGCTTGTGCTGTGTGTGCCGTAACACACTGCTGTCGACCATTCTTTGAGTTAGGGAAGAAGGCACTACAGTTACTTTGTTACCCATACTGAACCTATTTTGAGGGATTGTGAAGATTCTTAAACACCTTTTCATTACTTAAAAGGCAGAATTATTGATATTATCAGGGTGGAAGGAGTGTTGAAAGAAAACTCCCTTTGCACCTACAGAACAGGTACATCACAGGTCCCCCCCACACACAAAAGGTTCCACAAGAACAAGCTACTTACCTTTGGTAACACACTTTCTGGTGGATATTCGGAATCCTCAACTAAAGAACATCCCCCAGGGGCAAGACTGGATCTGGAGAATCTTTTCAACAGTGCTTCAGCACATGGGTAGCTGGAGCTGTGTAGCTCCGTGCTGGCTCCTTCCTGCCCTGGAAGCGATGGATCAGTGCCGCATATAAGGGCCACCGCTGCGAGTTGACGTCAGCTTCTTGTCAGAAGGCTTCCATTTCTACTTCTGACACAAAGTGTAAACAATTGTTGCTGGCAGTGTGCTGATCTCTAACTTGGACCCTTTTTAGCTATTAGAAGTCACTCCAAAGAAGTGGGGGCGGTGGGCAGGTATGAGGATTCTGCGATTAGAGTATCCATCAGAAGGAGCGCCACCAAAGTTAAAACATTTGTTCTTCTGATGGACAGTTCTAACAACAGATTTTTCACTTTTAGAATAGATAACAAAGCAGTATATCCCACAGGTGGAGTGTCTGGAGAGCGGACTCAGATCACAAAGTCCTGCAGGACCGAAGGAGCAAAGTAACCTATTTATCGGACCTTGTTATCAATGCAGCAATCCAATGTGAACATATGGACCAACACCCATGTTGCAGCCTGGTACATATCAAATACAGGCACCCCTTGTGCCAACACCGTTGTGGTGGCCTGCCCCGGGTGGATTTTGGCTCTTAGGCCCTCAGCGGGGCTGCTGTTTAGCCAATGCGTAACAGATTTTCAAGCAGAGGAGTATCCACCTCTGCACTACCTACCCTTTCTTCACTCCAGAAAAAAAGCCACAAAGAGTTGGTCGTCCACTCGCTGGTCTTGGTGCGATTGATATAAAAACTCAGAGCCCCTTAAGGATACAACCAATGAAGCCTCTCCTCCTTTGGAGAGGCGAGGGGAAGCAAAGATCGATAGAGTGATCAATTGCCCAACGGGGAAGAGAGTCACAACTTTCAGTAAGAAGGCTGCCCTAGTCCTCAGCACCAGTTTGTCTGGAAAGAAGGTGGTAGAGGGCGATTGCACAGAAAGAGCCTGCTTTTCACTGATGCAACAAGTGGACATAATCGCAAGCAGTAAGATAGTTTTCAGGTTTGTGAGTTACAGCAAGGAACTATGCACAGGCTCAAAGCGCACACACACAAGAAATGTCAAGACCAAGTTAAGTGCCGACCAGGGCATCATAAATGGGTGTCAAATCCTAAATAAACCACATCACAACTGGTTGTTTAAAAAATTGATGGCTGTTCTAGCAACTGTAAAAAGGCCAACATGGCTGAAAAAGAACCTTTACAGTGCCCATTCATTGCAAGGCCTAGCTGGGCCAAAGAAAGAACAAGGAACAGAATGCCTGAAAGCTTAGCCTGTAAGGGGTCAGTATTCCAGCCACCACACAAGGCAACCAATTTGTCCCAGCACCCAGCATAGATGGATTTCATGGAAGGACATACAGCAGCAGGAATTACATCCACCACTTTAGATGGCAAGTCGAATGAGGACCCTACCCTGCTGCTGAGACCAGAGGTGCTTCCAAAGTGGTAGCCTGATCAGGGAACAGATGCTCATGCTCAGGAGGCTCCAGGTACAACACCTTCATGTCCCAGTCAGAGAAATTACACCGAGATGGGCCTCGTCATTCTTGAGCTTCTTCAGAACTTGGGGCAAGAGGTAGCGGCGTGAATGCATACATTAAGTCCCTTGTTCCATTCCAGCTGGAATGAGTCTCCTAAAACATGCCCTCATGGAAACTAATATGCAAACTCATTGGCACTGCACGTTCGACGTTCCAGCCAGGATTGTCTCCAGTGATCGAATATGCCTTGCGCCATCTTCGGTTGCAGTTGCGACTTATGATTCTCAAACAAATGTCTGCTCAACTCTGCTTCTGTGACATTCACGGATCCCCACAAGGCAGCTGAACACTTCTGCTTCTGCTTGTCCATTCACCTTGAGAGACGCAAAGTCTCTTGGCACAGGACCCCACTTTCTCTGCTTGATGCAGTACCACATGGCGGTGGTTTTGTCCATGAGAACATTTCCCAACAGACAGCAGGAAAAACTTCAGGGCCAAACGAATACTGAAGCTTCAGGAGACTGCTGTGGAGCTGGCTCTCTCAAGGGGACCAGAGGTCTCCTTCAATCTCCACCTCCTCCCCAGATGCCCCTGCACCGAATATTGATGCATCTGCATCAGTCACCACTGTGAGTCGGGGGAGGGGAGATTTGGGCGGACAGCGGTCTGCTGCAGGACAAATACAAGTCAGTTAGCCATCACTGTAGATCCTGCACCGTCTCCTTTGAGACCAGGATGGAGTTAAGACAGATTTCAGGTGCATTGCAGGGCCCACATGTGCCATCTGGCGTTGCTGCGAAGAAGGATGCACAAGGCCAAGAGAACAAGAAGCCTCAGATCCAGCTTCAGTGAGATCAGGAACTAAACCCAAAACATCTGAATCATAGCCCAAATGTCCTGGACTCTGCTGTGGAGGAAATCCTCAAACCTCACTGTATCCAGAATCACCCTGAAGAATGGAAGCCTCTAGGATGCAATCAGGTGGAACTTTAACTCATTAATGGTGAAAGCCAAAAACATTAAAAGTTCCGCCGTCATCCAGAGAGGGTCTACAACCGATTACAGTGAGCCAACCTTCAGTAGCTAGTTAACAAGGTAAGGGAATATGGGAAGTCCTGGCATCAAAAAAAGGGTAGCGACCACTATTATCACTTTCATGCATACCCAAGGGCCTGAGGGGAGGCCAAAGGGGAGCACAGGAAATTGAAAGTGTTCCTAGTCCACCTTGAGCTGCAGGTAATGCCTGTGGGACCGCAGGAGAGGTATATGAAAATATGTGCTCTGAAAGTCCCAGGACACTATTCAGTCCCCTGGGTCAGGAGCAAAACAGAATATGAGCCAACTTAAGCATTTTGAATTTGTCCTTCTAAAGGAATGCATTTGAGGCTGAAGGTACAGGATAGGTCTGAGGCCTCCGTCCTTTTCTGGAATAAAGTAGCATGAATAACAGCCGTCATCTCACTACGAGTCTGGTACCTGTTCAATGGCACCTTTGCAGAGTTAGAGATGCGCCACCTGCAGTAGAACAGACAGATGCTCCTCCGAGATTAGTTCTGGTGCAGGAAGACAATTGGGTGGCGAGGAAATGAAAGGCATGGTCAGTTCCTTTGAACAATCTGCAAGACCCATCATTCGGACATGCTGGATTGCCAAACTGGGAGGAATTAATGAATCCTGCCTCCTACCAGTTGGAAGCGAATCATTGAGGACAACTAAAGCAGCTTGGTGGCCATGGTAGTAAGGGATGAGGAGCTGGAGGGCTGATGCCCCTGCTATCCTGTGAGATGTCAGTCAGTGCTATGCCCATGGCATTGCAAGACGTAGGCTGTCTGCTGCACCACTGGCTTGGAAGGCTGCCATTTTCCATAGTTCAGCTTCTTGGAATAGCCTTTGTATTTACGGAACAGATGGGGGGGGATTGTATGGGAACTGTATTGCAGAAGTCAAAAGCCCCAAGGAACGCACTGTGGCTCTACTGTCATTAAAACATACCAATGTAGAGTCCACCTTCTCGCCAAAGAGTATAGAAACATCAAAAGGTGTCACCATCAGACTATTGGGTGGGGTGGGGTTCATGCAGGATACATAAACAGGTAAGACACCACAAGGGAGAGTCCCATTTGGGGGGCAAGTTAGCTCTGCTTAAACAA
The DNA here is from genome assembly GCA_963921515.1 of Calotriton arnoldi. Classification (NCBI taxonomy): domain Eukaryota; kingdom Metazoa; phylum Chordata; class Amphibia; order Caudata; family Salamandridae; genus Calotriton; species Calotriton arnoldi. Next base: position 428,216 of record CAWUFW010000080.1, on the reverse strand, counting down.
TTGGCAATTATTTTCCAAGATGCATGGATAATGCAGGCAGTAACAGGATTCCCTCTGGAGTTCAACACAATTCCAATTAAAGTCTCCAATGCACATCAAATGAAATCAAGAAAAGTTTCTTTTATTGGCTTAAGAGGTCCAGAAATAGTGGGAAAAACATGAGCCATACCTGAGGTGCAATTAGCAGATTCAGCTTTATTATGCAATCTGTTTTTGATGGGTGAAAGAGAATCTTTAGAGACAAAATCTGGTGTAAACTTGAAGGAATTGAATGGCTGGCTCAGATACAAACATTTCAAACAGAAGGGGTTCCATCTCCTTTTAGATATTTTGCATCAGAGACACTGGGCAGTGCATCTGGATCTGAAAGACATAATATCTAGTGGTTCTGATCTCGGAGTGTCATCATCAATTTCTTCAGTTTCAGTGGGACGGTAAGACGCATTCATTCTCCGGTCTGCCATTTGGATGGCCTTCCTTCCCACAGTTTTTCACATAATTGGTGAAAATGGTGGCATCCTTTTTGAGATCCTGAGGGGTTAAAATGATCTTTTTTTATGGCCAAGTTTTTTTATGGCACAGGACAAGCAAATGATACAACATTAGGTGAAGCTGGCAATATCCTTGCTACAGGACTTAGTATTTTTGATCAAGTGAAAAATCAGTCCTGAATCCATCCCAACAGTTCTAGTTCTTCGGATTCAAAACAGACTTAATTTACCCATGCAAAAGATTTGATTAATTGGGAAAGAGGTCAGGAAAGTATTGGCTAAATTGCAGATTTTGCTCAGAGACATGCAAAAATTATGGGCAGACTACAGTCATTATTACAGGCGATTTCCAGGGCCCTTCATTATCGGGCCCTACAGAAAATTGCAAAATTAGACAATGGTTATTCGCATAGAGAGAGAATGAAGGTGTTCCAGCTAGGTAAACATCTAGAAAATATTATGAGAGCAGCGGACTGGTCAGATGATTTAGCCTTCAAAGAATTTTAGTTTGCACCACTTGAGGAATTGGCTGTAAATGAAATAGCATAATAGGAGTCTGCATCTTGCCATAAAAATACATTTTCTGGACAATGTTAAGGAAAGTCTAGATTCTCTTACAGACACGAAGGTGAGTATTCTCCCTGCCAACACAAACATGCATTGCAAAGTCAAAAGGTCTCACCTATAAGACCGATTGGCTTTCCTAATGTTTTTCAGCCATCTTGGCTGCTGTGCAGCATGGCTAAAAAACAAAATAAAATACAATGACGTGACCGGCACATCATTTTGTGGGAACATGCATGTGTTGAGCCAGCATTCACCTGCCTTCATAGGACACACATTTTTTATTTACTAATCCGAGATAGGATTGGTTATAGCAAAAGAGCGGTTTCAAAAAGCAGTGCAAAAGCAATTTAGAAAAATAAATAATTAATGAATGAGGGAATGGCAGGATGGAGAGGGGCGGGATGAAGCAACATGGCGGGTGGGGAGAAGCAATACAGCGGGAAGGTGGGAGGGAAACAACAAGAGATCGAGAACGTGGGCGAAAGAGAGCAATGAGGAGTGCGGGGGCAGAAGCACATGGGTGAGAGAGCAACATGAGTGCGGGTGGATGGAAAGAAACAAAAGGCAGAGACAGAGGGGGCAGGGAGAGAAAATCTCATATGGGAGACAGCTGGAAAACACATGCGATCTCAGAGTGCTTAAACAAATAGAAAAAAATAGTTTCCTAAAAGTGAACAGAGGAAGCATAGAAGCCAGCAAATCAAAGAGATGGTAAAGAGGCTATGCTCAATCAGAAGGACAAACACAAGATAGACAAAAAGCCCATCGAATATGAAGATGCTAATGGAGAGTGACAGGAAAGCCAACCAAAGGAAGGCAATGTGGAGGCACAAGCCCCTCTATGTTTTTGTTAAGTCCAAAATGACTTTCCCAATAACAGCGCTTGCGCTGTCTGATAGGCTCAACCTAAAAAGAGAGTGGATATGATGGTTATTGCTGGTTCTAGTTTATGAGGAAAGTGCTTGAAACAAATAGGTTTTGGTAACTGGGAAAATGTAGTAACTGGAAACAGGGTTGAATTGTGTCCTTTTTCTGTTCCCAACCCAAGGATATTAACAGTGTGAACTTTCTTGATCGGCGATGGGCTAAGAACAGCATGAGCAGCAGGGCTGATGTCGACGATTAAAGCAATATGGATTAAGTTTTATAGATTTCAGTGGAATTTCACATCAAAGAAAAAAGGTTGTTGTTTCTGGAGAGAGACATTATTGGCTGGAGTGCTTCAGATTGGTTGTTGTATTTTGTTTATTCTACTACTACTACTAATGTAGTTATTATTAAAAGAAATGTTACTGTTTTTTCTTTGCCACTGGTGAATAGTAAACATTCAGAGAAGTAGAATACTCGCCTCCATGTCTTTAACAGAATCTAGACTTTCCCTAACATTGTCCAGAGAATCTCTCTTCTCTTTGCCCGGATGGGAGTCTGCAAAAATTCCTCCACCGTAGCTAAATGTTTGGTATTAACTCATTTGTTAAAGCTTATGATTTTTCTAAAAAATTACATAATTTAGTAAAGTTAGCGACTGCTAAGAAATTTCTAGCACTTTATGGTGAGTTTGCCAACTTTTATTCAACTTTCAGCACCACTTTTTATTAGCCTCTGCTTTAGAGGACGTGCAGGGTTTGGTGTTCCCACTGCTACATAAAGAGGTATAAAACAATTATGGGGCAACAATTAGGTCAAGATCAACAGAGGTGAGGAAGTGTTTCCATGTCATATCCTCCCCCTGTGTTGAGTGAAGCAGTTTGAATGTTCACTACTGATGTTTAAACATGTTGTTGTTGTTCTCTACCATGAGTTGAGGCCATAAACGCTTTCCTCACAAAGCAGAAACTAAGGATCGAGCCTCCTTGTTGATGCTGACAATGCTTGGTCAACAAAATTAGGAGAAAAGTTTGCTGAACGAAAAAAGGAAAGAAATAGGATTTTATTACACCACTCTCTCCGTATTTTAATCTCAAGGTTTTGTTAATCTTTGTTCTTATAAGGTAAAGGGCACATTCTTCCAACATTCTCACGGTGTTTCTTGCTGTAAATTTTTAACAACGACAACTTCACTGGTAAATAAAAATGTCCCTAGAGGTACGTTTACAGGCAAAAATCTTTTTTGATAACATTAAAAAAAAAAATCAAAGTATGTTTTAAAAAATCACTTTTTTCAATAACTGTATTACTCCCAAACAATTTTTTCTAAAATCCCTAAGAATATTCTCTCCTGATTGACTGCGTCAGTGTTTAACAGTAGTGAGTGTTTGAAAAGAGACAAGATGTGCTCGTCTTTCCCTGAAGTCTGACCTTTGAGCAAGGGAAACAGCAAAAGTCTGTGTACAGACCCCTCGATCCAGATGCCACTGGCACGACCATAACCTTTTTAAAATGTCTTTGGAGGTCCTGGCATGCTGAAGTAATAAAACAAACGGATGTAAATCATTGGGCAGAAATTGATCAGAAATGTTTTCTGCCTGACAATGAATGAGATTAGTGAATTCATCTTTCAAGCCCAGTTATCATGGCCTCTCCCCAATTAATGGCAGCCAACTCCGCAAACAGGAGACCACGTTCAGCTAAGGAGATTCCCAGCTTTGATTTCAAAATTGGCCAGTGGTCTTCTATTCAATCTGTTGTGCACACTTATATATGAGAGGTAGCAAGGACAAGGAAAGACATGAATGTTTAGGAGTCGGTTCCGCTCTGATCACTTCAAAAGGTACATGTACTAGATGGCTTTAAAAAAATCTTTTCATCAGTTCTTGTAACGTTTTTATGCAGATTTGAATACCTTGGTATCTCCGCTCTAGACTATTTAGAATCTCGCTTCATCTTTTGTGTAAATCATTTTATTCAAATCTCTCACATACCGGTCAAACTCAAGCAAATTGTGAATCTCCAGTACCTTATTCTACCACCACATAATCATAGTCCGTCTCTTACAAAATTTAGATTTGCATATCTCTTTCGTACAGATAGTCACACATTTTCCAGTTAGCAATCCTTTATTTCAACCCACGAAAATTAGGTTGGGGGGAAATAAGGCAAAGTGCCAGGCAAGCATCACCCCAGATGCCATCAAATCAAGAATTACTCATAACTGTAAAACACTACATTTCCCCCAAACAGAAGTAGATCAATATTTTGCATTCTCGTACCAGGAACCTGACCAACTGTTTGCACAGCTGACCTTGGGCTCAGCTGTGCACATATAAGCCTACAACATAAACAGAAAACAATCTGTTTAGTTAAGAAATAGGTACTTGGTCATGTAATTTAAATAAATTACTCAAACTGCCTTAAAGTATCCCAACTACTCGTATTCAGAGACCTCAAATTCTCACTCATCACAAGTGAGGCTCACACATTTGGAGGTTGTGTAGCACTCTCATGCACCCCATTCTGAAGCTCGCACCTGCTGAGAAGCCTAAAATGCATACCACTAAACTATGGTTGACACCCCGATGTAGGTCAAGAATACACAATATATGAAGCCCAGGATCTTCTTTATTAAAACTGGCGCATTCTGCAACTTGTAGTTTGTTTGCTAATAGCACCAACTGGACTAACCTGCCCAATTAGGATTTACACACTGGATACATGGTGTAATAACATGCAGCAACATTCCAACCTTACACTTAACTCAACCATATTTATTGGAGGTTAGTCTTCTGGGTTTCATCTACACCTTCACAACTAGCATAAATGCCTCCCGTAAAATCTTGCGGCATGGGACTACACTACGAAACATCTATCATCACCCTCCTTAATTAACAAGTCAAGCTATAAGAGACACTCGCCTTCAGATGTAGCTATGTTTAGAGCTCCACTGCATGCAGAGCAATCAATCCCTTGTAGCAGTGAAGGAGACTACAATAACCTTTTCCATCAAAGTGAGGGCCATTCCACAGTGGCCTAATCTGCTACTTACAGGTGAAACTTGGTCTACTGTTTGGGAGGATAGATTTTCCACATTTATTCTGGTATATGGTTCACACCTCAGATTAGACCAGTTCCTCTGCACCCCAGGTTTGTGCAGTTGCATTACGTATGCATAATAGATGGGTGGATCTCTTTCTGTTAAGTTCCACCCCTCTATCCAACCCCGTCGTTTAGCTACCATTTTATTCAATGGCATGCCTCTTTATAATTGTGTGGGGACTTTAAAGTAGTCTCAATACAGGAAATGAGCACCAAAGAAATATTCCCAGTACAGGCTCTCGGTGTGCTTTCCCTTCATATATAATTCTGATAGCCAAATGGAAGATAGAAGACAGGTAATGACCACGAGGACCACTGTCCCAGATTACCAAACTACAATAGAACATTATTTGGTCTCAAATGCGGTATTTGCTGGTATACTATGGTTATAATAAAGATGTGCAGAAATATTAAATTTCCAACACATACCAGAGCAGTGGAAAATAGATTCCAATTTTCCATAAAGTCACAGGGTTGTATTTTCCTTTCTTTTTTTTTCTTTTTTAGAAGGTAAATTTGGTCAAACTGTCACTTAAAATGGGGTCCCAGAATATTACACTCATGGGTTTACTGGCCATTAACTGATTTTGACTAATGTAAAAGTTTCAGGAGTGGCACTCTGCTTATTAGGGCTGCTGGTATGCTTTACAGCTACTTTATGGTCAGTGTTTACATTATTCCTGATTTGTACCTATAAACTTACTGATGTGGTCTACCCGGGAGATCTTTTGTGCTCCATGTCCTCTCTTCTAGGTATTGTCCTAATACATTCTGGCTACTTCAAGGAGATACCTTCAAGAGTTTTTTGAAGTTCCAAAGCACTAAGAAAGCTATGTTTTTACACAAACATTGTAAAGCCAAAGGGTCTCGTCTTTGGGAACTATTGGCTTTGCCAATACATTTGTCTATGCTGTACAGCATCAGCAAAAATCATTCTTTTGCCGATGACGTACAGCATCGGCCAAAAGGAGAAACAAGCATTGGCAAAGCCAATAGGTCTGGCTTTGAAGGAATGTTGTATGGTAATGTGAAGCAGCACTACAAGTAAATGGCATGGGAATGGAATTGAATTTGTGTGGAAGCAGAGAACTGTAGAATAATATTGGCATGGTTTGTCAATACAGAGCTAAAATCTAATTAGCTTAATGACTGTCCTCCTTCCTTCTGTGTTGCTGTCAGAGGGGAAAAAACATGAATTGTCTATTTATCCAAGACATTTGAATTAAGCCTGGGCGTAGTTCGCGAAGTAGCGCTACGCGAAGCTACGCAAAGAGCAGTTCGCACTACGCGAGCTACGCGTAGCACTACGCGAACTGCGTAGTGCACTGTTCGCAATGATTGCAGTGCCGGATGCTTGTCCGCACTGTGCAATCATTGAAAACGGCATCTTGCACAGTGCGAGCTGTCTTTTACTGCCGCTCGAGTAGATTTTTACTCGAGCGGCAGCTTTCTCAACGCGGACTGGTAGTTTCTCATCGCGAGCGGTCGCGAGCATACGCGACCACTCGCAATGAGAAACCTGACCTCCCCGCGTTGAGAATCTCGCCGGGAGGTTTATTTTCCACGTTCGCGATCGGCAACTTGATGTTGCTGATCGCGAACGAGGAAAAAGTCTCGCCGGGATGTCATTTTGCTTGCTCGTGGTCGCCAACTTTACGTTGAGGACCCCGAGCAAGCAAAAAATGACCACTACGCTACGCGTGTTTGCACTGTGCTACGTGCAATCCGCGTTGTGCGAAGTAGCGCAAACTTCGCAAACTACGCGAGCGTAGCGTAGTGCTTTGCCCAGGGTTAATTTTAATACCATTCCAATGTCGTGTATGTGCCCGTGAAATATACTTAGGCAGCTGGATGAATAAACAAAACTATCTCAGCTGCGTGGAGGGCAAGCACTTTTTTGTGAAAACACACAAACTCAGCCTAATCAAAACATGTACTCCTGGCTCTCATCATGTGGGTGGAGCCAAAGCCCCTCTTTAATGATGCTCAAATATTTTTCTGGGGACGGCTGCGCTGTCAACCTAGATCATAAAAAGGCATGATGATCTAGTCAGGTCATATCAGCGCCAGTGACCAGTGCCACTATGGATGCACATGTCAATGAAATGACGGGGACACCATTTCTTTTTTTATTTACTGATCCAAGATAGCTCAGTAACTTTATTAAAATTAAATTTGAGTAGCGCGAAAGTGTGTTTTTGAGACAGAGTGGCTAGCAAATTTCTACCTGCTTCTCCAAAATAAAATAGGGAAAAAAAGGTAATCAGGTAGGGGGGACTGGGCTGCTCAACGGAGAAGCGGGTGGTGGGAAATAAAATAAAAATACAGCCGGGTAAGGGGAGGAGGGGAATAGCAGCAAACAAGGGAAAGAGCAACACAGAGGCGAGGGGAGAAGCACATGCAACAGAGAGAGCAACACCTGCCAGGGGATTTAGTCATGGAGAAGTACAAGAGAGAGAGAGCAACACAGAGCACAGGGGAAGAAGCACACAAGGGAGAGAGCTGTAAAACACATGCACTTTAATGGAGTGCTTGACCCCCCCACCCAAAAAATAAATAAAAAAAATGTTCCCTAAAAGTGATCAGTGGAATGATACAAGTTAACCACTGAAAAGGATGGTAAAGAAGATATGCTCCTAGGGAGGGATAAACACAAGTAGAGGAAGGCAGGCCAATGCAAGCCAATTAACAGGAAAAAACAAGCAAATGGGTGACAATAAAGCCGACCAATGGCAAGCAATGAGTTGGCTGTAAGCACACTAAGATTTTGATTAGCCCACAGTAGGTCTTTTGCAACCAAACAAGTAAGCAAGATCGAAAAACAAGCATAGGCAAAGCATTTGGGTCTCGCCTACATGATAGATATTGGCTTTGTGAAGGTCTTTTAGCCATGTTGTACAGCAGCGTGGCTGCTGTTCAGCATGGCTAAAAGTTAGTGGTGTAGCGTAGAGTAGAGTGCCATAGAGAAGAGTGGTGTGGAGTGGAATGGCGAACAGTGGAGAGGCACAGAGTAGCATAGAACAGAGAAGAGTGGCTGGAGGAGACTGGTGTAGAGTGACAAAGTGGAATGGCGTAGAGTGGAGTGGTGTAGGGTGACAGAGTAGAACGGCGTAGAGTGGTGTAGGGTGACAGAGTGGCATGGTGTAGAGTGGCATGGTGTAGAGTGGCATGGTGTAGAGTGGCATGGCGTAGAGTGGCATGGCGTAGAGTGGCATGGCGTAGAGTGGCATGGCGTAGAGTGGCATGGCGTAGAGTAAAGCAGCGCAGAGTAAAGCAGCGCAGAGTAAAGCAGCGCAGAGTAAAGCAGCGCAGAGTAAAGCAGCGCAGAGTGGCATGGAGTGGGGTAGAAGAGAGTGGCATAGAGTAGTTTAAAGTAGAGTGGCATGGAGTGACGTAGAGTGGAGTAATATACAGTAGTGGGTGTAAGTAACTAAAGCATCAATGGAGATGGCAGAAAGGGTAAAAGCAATATAAATAAGAAGGCGTACACCTGTGTTAAAAGGAAACCACATTGCACATCCAGGAATAATACTGATGAAGGAGCTAGGATAAGAAAGAAAGGGAAGCCTTTGTGAACTAAGCCATTGAAAGATTGCAAATAGGGTAGACAACGAAAACAACTAATAGTACGTTGTGGCAGGTTGTTAGCCCACTGACTTGTAAACAATACTTCTCGCAGCACAGCGCCTACGCTGTGTAGGCGAGGCTTAATAACTGATGAAAATGGCCCAGCATCAAAGTAATTTGGATTTATACATTCAAGAATTAAGTTCTATCCTATGTGACTTGATATTCAGACTAACTGAGTAAAAAACTCTAATATCGAGTACAACCCTTTTCGATGACAGCCAGCTTCATCCATGAATCATTTATTGGTTCACTTGTGAGGCCTACAACGTAGATTAATAGCAAAACACATCAACACAAATGGAGTAAGATTTTAAATAATTTAAATCGGCAAATAGAAATATATCCCCAAAAATGTTATACTTGTTGGTGGCAGTATGCTTCCTTCATAATTAAAACACATGTAAATGAATGTGTTTTACATATTATGATTAAAAGTAGGTACCCTATAGAAAACATCACAACACCTATTGTTTTACTACAATATACAAATAATTTTCACGATAAAGGTCATAATTACATAAAGATTAACCTAATGTTTAATGTCAGGACTCTTGTTTGGCAGAAGGAGGAAATGTCAGAATGATATTTACTAATGGAAACAATCACTTTTGCAACAGTAATACACAGCACATGTTTATCCACGAGCCGCAATTTGAAAAGCATATGTGAGTTTTCCCCAGAAGGATATCCTTACCTACAGTGATACACCAAATATTGTCCCCTCGCACATCTGGAAAGCTCCTCTTGTTCAGGGCCATGCTCTGACATCTTGCTTGACCACTTGAGCACTCCCAGCCCACGCCTGAGTGTTACCCCTTCCTTATTACTGGGATGCTCTGAGCAGATAAACTGTTCTTCTCAGAGACCTTCACAAGTCAATTAGATTGTGCTGTCGCATGAAGAGCAGAGCAGGGGCCAGTTGGCATTTCATATTAGCTCACTGCGGAATAACCAATGGATATCTCAAATGCAGGAGAATCCAACAGAAATAGAAACGGTTGGCCCTCCAATCCAAGGTTTCTCTCTGGCAGTTCAATACACACCTGGCTAAGTGAAAGGTATTTTACAGAACCTACACCTATGGGTGTGGGTTCATGCCTCACTTGTGCTCCCATCTTACCCAAAGGGGACAGTAGCCCTAACAGTGCTGATCCATCATGGGTCTCCTGCTGACTTACAGGAGTATGGATGATCTTGGTTTCTTTTGACACTTGCCACTCTCCGCCTCTTCAAAGGCTGAGGACAAGAGTGTGGGAATCTGCAGCCAGTAGCTCAAACCAACTCATTTTCTGAGGAGCCGATTCAAAGCTACTCTTCGTGGAAGTCAGACTCTGCTCGTCCCAGTCCTTCACCCTGTGGAGTAGATCGGTTCAAAATTCTTCATTGTGTCCATATTACTGGAACATTCTCTCTTGACACACATGCAGACACTTCCATTCCAGCGCTCAGCTCATCTGTTTGCAGCAGGTGCTGCCATTCAATGAAGTGCTGGATTACCAGATGACTCCATTTCAACAGGCCAGCTTTTTCCAGCCTTAAACTTGCACTTCACAAATCAGTGCATTCAGGGAGTTATAGTCCTGTTACACTCAAAGTGGATTAACACACTGGCAATTAATGTTTGAACAAAGGATTCAGGACTGGCAAAGTTGTGCACCAGTGACATGGAATCATCTGCTAACACTACGCCACCAGCACCGCTGAAATACTGACGGGACACTACTCTTCTTCAGTCACATACCGGCACGGAACACAGTTCGGTTTTCCCACCTAGCTTCATAGAAACCATTTTACTAGTCCTGGCTTTTTTCTTACAAATCAGTGTATTAAAGAATGGTTTCACTGTAAGCAACCCATGACAGCAACTACCTAGAGGCGTGGCTAGGGCAAGTCATACATTTCAACTGAAATGGGTCCTAAATCACTGCGAGGCCTCCACTTGCAATTAACAGAACTAAGCAAGCGGGCAGATAGAGTCTTAGCGCTGGCACAGAGGGCTTTAAGTTCCCTCTGTCGGCTGATGATAGTTCTGAGTCAAAATGCACCCCAGGGGACTGATGAGATGGTCAGCACTCAATTCATTGTGCTTTGTCCAAGGATCTGCACTTGAGGACGGGCCTCATGCTATGTCCCAATAATATCTGCATTTCAAAGGAATTCACCTGTTTTGCATATTCATCATGGACTGCTTCCATAGAATTACAACTGCTAACAAAATCAGAAACGGAGACCGTTTTAAGGTCTTGCCTACCACACAGATTTTAGTGGCCTGTAGCCGAAAGCCTCTTGCGAACCAGACCAAAATCTTACAATGGACACAGAGCCGCCCACTGCTTTTCAATAATTTACTTTATTGTCAATCTCATTTGCTTACTTCTTATACAGTGAATTGCCTTCCTCTTGTGTTTGTCCCTCTTCTGGAGCATAGCCTCTCTCCCATCATTTTGAAAGGCTGACTCGTACCCTCCAGTGCTCAAATTTACAGAACAACTCTTTTCATTTAGCACTATACAAGAGTGCATGGGTGTTCTAGCCCTTTCTCATGTGATTTCCCCCATCAAATACCAACCCTTGGACTCTGTGTTGATCCCCACCCCTCCCAATCTGTCTTCAAAAGTGTTATACCCTACTTTGTTGTATAACATGTACTCCAGCCCTGCTGCCTCTAGCTGCTCAGCCAGAGTGTGAGTTGGTTATGGAATGTTGGTGTGCCTGTGATGCGTGGAATGCCTGGGTGTCTGAGTGGATGAGTGTTGGCAGTTAGAGGTGGGCTGAGCAGCTAGGCAGGCTGCTCCTGGTGGGGCTGGTACCACACCAGTGCTGGCTGGAGTCAAGACTGATGTAACTTGGACTGATGGTTGAATAAAGAAGACTTGAATATACATCCTGGCTCCTGGTGTCTACCTGTGAGATCACAACATTATTTTTGGCGACGAGCGGACTTGGACCCTAGAGACTCTTGGTACAGCACAGAAACAAAGGGACCACAAAGAAATTTCAAGAGGAACCAAGAGATTACGCAAGCAACCACATCTACAAAGAAAGTATTTCCAGGCAAGCCAGCGCCAGCCCCACCAGTGTCCTTACCAACGGACAGCCCCACTGGACAATGTCATCACCAACTGACTATTCAGCCTGGAAATACTCAAATGGACTTACAAAGCTACAGTGAGTTGGAGGAGTAGTTCAACTACAACCGCATTTGGTGTTCCAGCCACAAAGTTTTCTACATAAAGGATTACAGTGAGTTGGTGAAGTAGTTACTCTACAGCCACATCTGGTGTTCCAGCCACAGTGTTACCTACAAAAGGGTTTGGTGAGTTGGATGGGTAGCTTCATTACAGCCAGTTGTTGGTGTTCCAGCCACATCGCTCTACAGTGTCTTTAAGGAAAGGGCACAATTTGGGTTTCTACGTCATAAAGAGGTTTGAACAAACAGCGTGCTGTGTCTGCACAGATGGTGGTTTTTTTGGTGCCTAACTGACGTTTGTGGTAAGCTTGTTCAGCGTAACATGTGCACGATTTACATTTAGCTCACTTCTGCAAGTGGTGGTGCTGGACGTGGTGGCAAATCCACAAATTCTAACTATGTAGGACTTGTGAGGTGAGCTCTACTGACTCATGCTACTTGATGTCCTTTCCTGGCAAAATTGCTTTGAAGTATTCTGCATTATCATTGATGCATGTGGGTCACATTCCCTGCGTACCAGCTAACAGGTCTGGTTTATTTTGTATGGTCAAGAGGAAGTGCCGGCGTATGGAGTGGGCCATTACATTTGACAGTTTTTCTGCAGTTTTAGGATCTCAAAAATTAAGTGTGCAAGCCGTTCTCAGAGCACGCATGGCAAGTGTGATGTCTGGCACTCTGTCTATTATTGTTGAGCGCTGCTGAGAATTTCACTCAGAGTGCGTTTTTCAACAGTCTTTAGTCTGTTTAAAAATTGTGGCTCGAGCTCCACACAGAGCGCGCAGCCTTACCTTGTCTTCGTGGAACTCCGTGACGTACCTCCATGATCTCTGCATTCAGCTGCCACCAGACATCGGATGCTTAGACTTACCGAGAGCCATCCGGCAGTACGTCTAAAACGTGCCGCCATCTTGGGGTTGGCACACTTTGCTTGTTATCTATCTTTGTTTTGCCAACCACGCTGTCTCTGCTTGTTACAATAAAGTTTGAACAACGCCAGATGGAGACCGGGGACAACGTGGTGCTCGCTTCAGCACAGCAAGTTGAGGAATCGTCAACGAGGGATTCCTTTTGGTGTTTTGCTCAGCGTTGAGGTAATCTTTACTTTGGAACTATAGGATCCTTGTCACAGAGTGTGTCGCTACTGCTAGCAGTCTGTTCCTGTCACAAGTTTGCTTTTGGGATCGCTATCAACCATACTTGTGAACACAGACTTGGTACGATAATGATTAGTTGTTGGAAGCATGGTGTGTGTCCACGAGCTCTCCTCCATGGATGTGCAGCATTTTTCAGACTGTATTTTTGGGGCATGTTGTTCATCACGGTGCCGGAAAGATTCATGCCCTTTTTATTTTTGGTGTCATTGTGCAAGTAATGTTTAACCCAACTGTATTAGTTTTATACAATGTGATGTTGCTTGTGTCCTTACTAATGGAGGGTTTATATGTGACAACTTGGTAACATGGTACAGTTCTGTCATTACGTTTTAGTCACTATACTTGCCAGGTTTGCTCCACGTGGACCATTTCTTTTAGGCATGTTCTCTATTTAGTTCTCTTACGCAAGAGTGTTTGTTTCATGGCACAACTCGGGTGAGAGATCGCTCACCGGCGTGGGGTACTGTTCTATAACGTTCTACTAGTATTGGTGTTGTGTGTGTATTTTCTTTCTAACAGTTTAGTAATTAGTGATGCCACAGTTTTACGCTGTTTATGGTTGGGACGTCATAGTTTCCTAGTTGGTGGTCATCACAGTTTATCCCTTTGGTGAGGGGTAAGGTTGGGTTTTAATCCCAGTCAGTAACCTCTTCATGAGGTTTGGGTCATGGGTTAGTTCCTATAATGGATCTAGGGCAACCCTTGCACTGGGTTGCAATATGGACATTATCTCTATTTTCAGTTGCGCGCAGTACAAAGGTACATCCCTACGCGGGCGTTTTTATGGGTGACGACCCATTTACTTTTTGTTTCCCTACTCTTGGGATTGAAGTTGCAGGGTATGCTACCTTTCGCTACTCTACGTTATGCTTTTTGGCATTTGTGTTGCGGGGTCTTTTACCCTTTGCGTTATAGTACATTAAGTTACAGTGTATTATACAAAATGCTTGAACTGTATTTCTTGTAATGCTACACTTTTTCTTACGCTTCAAAATGTTTTATAATCTCTTATTAGGGAGGATGGGGGGATATTGTTGGTCAATTGTTTATTTGCTTTATCTTTACCATCCTTTCTTGCTTTAATGGTTCTTTCTCCTGCGATGTTTTGTCTTTATTGCTGCATCCGAGAGACTTGTACCATTATTCATTTTTCTTGTTTATAGTTCTTGCTTGATGTTATATTATATTCATTTTTCGTTTTCTTTGAAGAAAAGGGATAATGTTATACCCTACTTAGTTGTATAACATGTACTCCAGCCCTGCTGCCTCTAGCTGCTCAGCCAGAGTGTGAGTTGGTTATGGAATGTTGGTGTGCCTGTGATGCGTGGAATGCCTGGGTGTCTGAGTGGATGAGTGTTGGCAGTTAGAGATGGGCTGAGCAGCTAGGCAGGCTGCTCCTGGTGGGGCTGGTACCACACCAGTGCTGGCTGGAGTCAAGACTGATGTAACTTGGACTGATGGTTGAATAAAGAAGACTTGAATATACATCCTGGCTCCTGGTGTCTACCTGTGAGATCACAACAAAAAGCACAGGAACATGTATATTATTTCCAGAGTATGACTAAAGAGCAGACTTTAAAGTTGTTTTTATTTCCTGTATTACACACATTGCACAAAAGCTCAGGCCTTGGTACATAAAGGCTTTTATGGCCCTGGGGGAGTGGCGGGCCGCACTGAAGTAAACAAAAAAGTGATGAATAGAATGGCTGAATTAATCTCAGCCACTGCTAGTTGCTCTGGAACGAATTCCAATCCATTGTTTGTTTGCCCACCATTCCACCTCAGATTAGCTCGGAGTAATTGCCAGTGGCTGAGATTAACTTAAGCATTCCATCCATCACTTTTTTGTATACTTCAGTGTATCGCACCAAGGGAATGGCCAGATGTGGATCCCATGCTCACTGTGCCACTGGAACCAAGCGACAACCAACTGAGTAACCCTCACTAGGGCGAAACCGGTCTTGGGTTGCTTGTGTTACTGTCTGGTTCAGGGAGGACCTGGCCTGGCAGTTTGGGCTGTACTGCTCTTACTGGAGCAGGGTCAAGATAGGTTTGCATATGACTAGGCCCAAACTGAGGTGGCATGGTGTGCAAAATAACAATGGACCAGGAGGCAGCCCTGAGTAATTACTAGTGGTTGAGATTAATTCAAGCATTCCATCCATCACTTTTTTGTATACTTCAGAGCGACACCCTAAGTGCAACAAGTATGCCCAGATGTGGGTCCCGTGCTCACTGTGCCACTGGAAACAAACTACATCCGACTGAAGAGCCTTAGCCTGGGCGAAACCGGTGTTCAGTTGTTTCTATTCCAGTTCAGTGAGGACCTGGCCTGGCACCTTGGGCTGCACTGCTCCTTTTGGAGCAGTGTGAGGAAATGTGCAGGTTTCCCTACCCATTTTGTGCCCCCAATAGGACTACTAGCTGTTAGTTTTTCGACTCTGAGAGTGCACTGAGTCCTGTAAACCTCCTAGGGATTGATCTCCTTTGCAAACTCAACTCAGATATATATTGCACAGAGGATGGGGTCGGAAATGAAACACAAGCGGCCCATGTGGAAATATATAACTATACCCAAGGGTACTATGATGTTATATATGTTTGCCAATCGATGCTGGTGATATTATTGATCTTAGGTTTAGAGAAAGAGCCACTATTCTCCCCTATAAATTTCCCAGAAGACTTAATGATCTTTACACTTCACCGCTTCTGTTATTTTTCCCCAGATGTCATCAGATTGATCTTTTTTTAATTCTCACCCACCTAGTTCTTCTTTTCGAACAAGAAATCCACTTTTTACGCTCTTTGGCGTAAAACGTATATTGCCTTCTTTGTAGATGATTAATAAGCTTATTGAATCAATCTATTAAAGTTATGCGACTTGTTTGAAGATGTTTTTGAAAGGCTACCTGCCATAGTTGGAGTTACCCTTACAAGTTTTCCCATGTGCCCTCCTACATATCGTCTGGTATCAAATCTGACGAAGGTAGGGTTTCAACAAATGTTCTTAATTCTACTGCTAGCGGCTACTTATCCTACTTAGTCCATAAACCTTCCCATTCACAGTACTAAATAACATCACTATTGGGGATCAGCCATGGATGCACATCATCAGCGTTTCCAACAATTCTGGGTTCTTGCTAAAACAATGCATCTGTTCAACTGCTCAGCTAAAGCTGTGAGAATGACTGAATCTCAATGTATTACTATCCTGAGAGAATCCTCAAATGTATTTTGTGGTAAAATGTTTCTTCTACTTTGCTTCCAATTGGTGTAAAACCTGAGAACCATGTATTCCTACAGAATGTATTAAAGTCTTTGTCTAGAGTCCTATAAAAGTATGTGGATTTGTAGAACAAGAGAGCCCCTTTTTCCTGACCTTTAAAAAGTGAATCAATGCCGGATTTCACTTAGAACTGTAGTGAGATCTTTGTACTTCTGATTTGTATGCTTTGCTGCTAGACTGGCTTATGGTATGTTTAATGAAATCTGCCAATTCATTCTTAATATAAAGCTTTGAAATGACAATTCTTGTCTGTCATTCTCAAAAAGGATGATTCAACATATCCATGCGAGTCTATGTAAATAGAACTAGTGACGGCTCCAGTCTGGGAGCAACAAAGTTTGTATCGCGACTACACCGTTCCCAGTCCTAGACGTTGGCAAGCCCTATGGGATAGAATTTGAGACTAATTTGCGCGCTGACAAATCTATCACATCGCACTTTCATTACTGAATGTTCACTTTCTGCACTGTCATCCCTGTAATCTGGGTATAATCAAAAGACACAATACAGGCTATATTTTAACCTTAGTCATTCTAGGGACATTTGCAGCCATATGACTTGCAAAGGTGTCCAGTCATTTCACATCAAGTAAATAAAGTTAAAAGTGGTGGTCTGTCACTTCCAGTGATCATTTAATTGTGATATTTAGTATTCTTAAAAAATTGAAAGCCTGCGAAGTACACAGTACTCTTGCACGTGAACTATATCAGTCTGTTAGTCTGGCTCACCGTACCTGTGACGTCACTCAAAGGCACGGTCACTATGCAGTGGATCGCGGGTTTCGGAACCTCCACCCGGTTCCAAGGTTCAACTTGCGCTACAAGCGGATCCATCTTTCTTGCCCAGCGTGGTGTCCTCGTGAGGGCGGGGTTTATTGTAATAAGGCGGAGGCACGCAATGTGCCATGCTTTTCTTCAGTGTTTGGGTCCTACGCCTAACTCGTTTCAGTCACATAGAAAGAGGACTTGGCTGTTTCTGAATTTGCCAGTGTTGAACGATCATTCATTTTGAGACTGAATAAGGTCTTCAGAGTGGGACGAGGATTTTAAGTATTCTATTTATCTTTGTATTGTTCTATTGTCTAACACTTTACTCTTGTAACGTAACTGGTTCTATTGTACAGCGCTCTGACACCTTCGGGTAATGTCCGCGCTTTATAAAAATGCACTAAATAAATAAATTACTATTGAAGGTTGTAATTAAAAGGACTCAGTCGGTTTCATTTTTCTCAGTGGGTGCGATAAAACGCCTTTTGGATGATGACGTAGTAGTACAGCCATGTTATACTCCTGTTCGTATAACATGGCTGTTCGTTCGAGGAGGGTGGCAGAAAAGGAGTCGCCGTTGAGGGAGGACAGATTGAGTGTTTTCTGCTTAATAAGGCGTATCTAGTAAGATCCACTGCATGAACAAGTTGGGCAGCGAATATAATGTTTACATTCAAGTATTTATTCGTCTCTTTTTTTCTGAAATTTTGTACTATTTCAGTTTTGTTTCATTACCAGTCGGCGAGCTCTAGCAATTTAAAAAGCCTGCAGACTTCTTTAAAGAAACAATCATTTCCGTTAATCATTTACGTACTGTTTTAGTACCGAATCATACTAGTTCAAAGATGGCTGCTATGTTTATATAAACAAGTGTGGATTGTGCCTTTGGTATTTCTTTTATTTTTTCAATTCAAGGCCCGGCTCTTTTCTACTAGGGTTTCCACCTTTCCCAGAGAAAAATATCGGTCGGGTCCTCTGTTCACGTTAGAAAATTCTGTGAAGTCCTGGCCCAGATTATTAAGTAGAACATTCGGACCTGATTATTCAGTAGAATTTGTAAATCTGTCTTTAATCGTTTTTAACACGGCATCTCTGGCTTTGTTTACTTTAAATTTCAGTTGGGTCAATAAAGCAGCTGCAGAACACATTTTCAAGTGCTTCCGTTTAAAGTATGGACTAAGGGAATAATACCGGATTTAGTTGATTTTTCAAATTTTTGTACTGGCACGTGCAGTAAAATGCTGGTCTAGAAAAAAGACACGTCTTGCTACCTAGTACCACCTGCTGCCGTCTGATTCGAAAATTGCTTTAACTTTTGCTCCATTTGTTCTGCTTTGTGAATAAACAGTTATTTACCTTTATAAAAGTGTATGACCCCTTTTATCTGGTACCTCAGCCTAGGTTACGGGGAGGTCATGGTTACGCAATAAAGCCTGTGCTCATGCACTTGCAGGGAGATGGACTACCCTTGCCCTCTGTAGAATTTAGTAACACCACTATCCTGGGAAGTAGGACACACGATGCCAGCCACCGAAATTCACCTCAAAGGGAGCTCTGTGGCAAGACCATGCTTGATATACTGGCACTGACTTCACAAAGCTCCCCCAGGCTTAATGTACCAGTGTAGACATGGGGCAGGCACCAAATTAACAGGGAGAACTGAGATAAGAGCCTGGGCAGGAGCATAGCCTGACAACATCTAAATCATGCACCAAACCTGATGTAATACCTGCTAGAGTCTACTCTTTTCAGAATTCAAACAGGTGTATCTCTTTAAAATACAGAAGCGTTTTTTTCACCCTTGGTGAAATAAAGTATTTGCCTAGAATAACAAAATTTGGACAACTTAGAGGAGCCAGGATTGATCCTAGGTTTTCAGGTTTTACATTGTTTGGCATCAGGGTCTGAGTCCGACATCCCCTTCACCAAGCCACTCCTATCCCCTCTGCAGCATATAGCCTGACTGCCTCTTGTATGGCTGTTCTCAGCTGTCTCAGACTTCAGGGGTGCAGCTACCATTGGTGCAGCAGGTATAGTGGCACAGGGGCCCAGAACCCTGTGGAGCCCATTGAACCTTGATAATTGCTGCATTTTACTACCCCAACAGCAATGGGGTCATTTTCCTTGCTTGCGCCAGAGCCAATTGCATCCTTGCTATGCTACTGCCTGACCACTTGTTCTAGACAGACTGTGCCCCAATTTATATCCCTAGTCATTCATTTTAAATTGTCCGCCTTGTCTGTTAGTTCCTGTTGCCTGCAGCGCACTGTCTCAGCACTTGATCTGTTGTGTGTATCGAGACAGTGCATGGAAGGCTGCAGTGAGCATGAAGCAGACCACACACCTCAGAGTTTAACACCTTTTATGTCAGTGCTGCACACCTGAGGTTAGACCACACCCACCTGAGCCCAGATTTACTCCTGCTTTGCACCAGATTTACATTACTTTTGTAATGCAAAGCCAACGCAAAGTGTTATGCTGGGATTTACTATCCGACGCACATCAGGATTTGTGTTGGATAGTTTCCCAAGGGAATCCAAAATTGCACTAAACATTCCAAAATAGGTGCTTGTGCTTTCCCAAGCAATCACCCATGGGTTTTGACACAGCCCTATTTACAAACATTCATACACAGGAATTTGCGCAAAATCTTACGCCTCCTCAAGGCAGGCGTAACAAGGAAAAAGGTTTTAATTTCTCCTCGTTTTTCCTATTTGAATGCAACAACAAGCAACAAGTGAGGCAACGATAAGGAGACCAGGCAGATCCCCGGGCCTACCAGCACAGACGGGAGGCCCACAGTGAGGCGAAGGAGGTGGGCCCGACCCTCTGCCTGCTTCTCGCTGAGAAACACCGTTGCGGTCGCCGAAGGCTATCGCCAGTCCAGACGGCACCAGGAAGAACAGGGAGAAGAGAAGAGCCAGCTTTAGGAAACACTCACCCAGAGAATCGGAGGTGAGAGGCATCCTTCGACCACGACCGCCGCCACAGGGCAAAGACAGCTGGGGTGAAGCCGCTGTGGCATGAACGAGCTGAGAGGAGGGGAGAGGTGGAGGAGAGGGGCCCATACCTGGAGCTGAAGCGCTGGGAGGGCCACTGACTGGACAGAGTGGAGAGCGTAAAGGAGGCGAGGATGAGGACCTCTAAGCTGGGGCGGAGCTGAAGTCAACGCAGAGGGAGGGAGGAGGCCTACAGCTGCAGGGAAGAACGCTGAAACAGCCAGGAGAGCGGAGTACTGACGGTCTCGGAGAAGAGAGATTTGCCAACTTGGGGCTGAGGAGAGTTGAGGCGAGCTGAAAACACGGCACAACCCCGTGAGCAGCGCAAGTCGAGGCACTGCTGGACTGTGGTGTGGCACGAAGCCTGGTGCCGTCGCTTTTTGGGCTGTGCGGGACGTCCAAATGGGCCTGCGGTGGTTCCTCATGCAGACGGGGTGACTGCAACTCCGGGCAGAAACCACCGAAGACACCTGGGCCTGCAGCGGGTCCTCCACCTAACACACCGCAGAGAGGGCAGCCCCAGTAGCAGTGGAACAAGAGGAGGGAGTCAGATGACCTAGTGACTAAAGCTGTGGGATCACGGAGGTGCCCGATAGGTGGAGACCCTGAATAGAATAGCCACCACCCCCCGTGCCTGGGAGAGGAGCCGGCTAAGGGAGAGCAGAGAAACCACACGAGAAAGGACCACTATAGGGTTTCTGTTCAAGAGTGGAAGCAGACATACAGTCTCGTAAGGGAGAGCACTATTCCCGATGAATCATCCATAAAACCCATCAGTTCTTAGAGACTGGAAGGGCGAGAGGTCCCTGACCATGCACTGCTGATCGGACACAAGAGGGAAACCACACTGGGAAAGGAGGCTGGAGGGGCTCGAGCCACTGTAGATAGCTACTTGGAGTGAAGGTGCCAACCCCAATTAGCGAACGGGAGACACTGGAACACGAAGGCCGAGAGTCGGAGGTCAACAGCAGAGGGATTGTGGATCCCACTGCCTCCACCTGTCAGATACCCACCCCAACAGAGACAGGCTCCCACCCGTTGGGAATGGGGAGGATATCTAGAAAACGAGCGCAGGACACCATGGATCCCGGCAAGGGATTAGAACAGACGGAAGAGGAGGAAGACAATAGGGGGGGGGCAACGAAGGAGACTGCCGAGACTCGTCCAACATTGGCAAACATCATGCAGGCGATTACAGTGTTCCGCGAAGCACTTGAAACCAAGATTGATGCTATTGGCACAGACTTAAGCCTACTCAAAGATGATCACCGCCGCCTGGCAGAAAGAGTGACAAACACTGAGCGCACAATGTCAGACATCCCCTCGGCGATCGCCGAGCTGCGCAAATCCTTGTCGGAAGTGGAGGGCAGAGTTCAGACCCTAGAAATGAGAGCAGAAGACAGCGAAGGAAGATCCCTTAGGAATAACTTAAGCATTATTGGGATCCCTGAGCGCGAAGATGGGGGCGACATGGTATTGATCCTAGAAAACTGGCTGAAGACGGAGGTGGTCCCGGAGGGTCTATCCCCATTCTATGCGTTGGAAAGGGCGCACAGGGTCCCGGCACGGCCCCCCAATCCGGGTGCTCCCCCGCATCCGATTGTGGCTCGATCGCTCCACTTCAGTGATCGGGACCATATTCTGTCACAAGCCCGGCAGAACAAAAGCCTACAAATCGGAAACAATAAAGTCATGGTCTTCCCAGACTTCAAGAGGGCGGTGCAGAGACAGCGGGCCTCCTTCCTGGCGGTGATAAGGCATCTCAGGCAACTACAGATTTCCTACGCAATGCTGTTTCCGGCCTGACTGAGAGTTGTTACACCGACGGGGACCCAATTTTTTCAAACTCCCCAAGACGCTTGGAATTGGCATGACACCGTCCAGGCACGAGGATCGAGGGGACGCTCCTCGGGGTTGGCATCTCGGAGGAAACAAGGAGCCCCGGATAAAGCCAGCACACCATCCTCAGCGGAAGCCAGAGAGGAAAGACACAGAGTCCTTCAGGCAGTTGCAGAACTAAGCCAGGCAGACTCCAGTCCCAAATCCACACGGAGCGGCCAAGAAGAGAGATCGCCAGACTGTTCCCAAAGATCTAGCTCTGCGGAGGACTCTGAGACAGATCTTCCTAAAGTCACCCCCAAGTCAATTGATGATCTCATCTGAACAAAGGAACACAGGAACGACGTGAGAAACTGAACAAAGGACATTAAACCCTGTATCCTTTTGGTTCAGTAAACTGGGTAAACGATAACACTAAGGGGGGCATCCTACAATAGCGAGAGGGGGGTGGGGGCAATATTCCTACACTTCCAGATGGGAGAGAACTGGGCGTCGGGAGGTTCAGAGATCACCGGTTGAAACTACACGGCCAAGTGCAACAGCGTAGGTTATCTACTGGACGATACCAACTGGTATTGAGTTTGGATGGGTATTGGACTTTCACCTGTCCTGGGGAGGGGATGTTGGGGAGTTTGTTTTAAAGGTGTTTTCAATTTGGGGATAGGCATGCCTGGAGTAACACCAACCCCATGGCTTCCACCGTAGATCTTAAGTGCCTCTCGTGGAATGTAAGAGGGTGCATACTATGACCAAACGTCACAAGGTTCATGCATACCTAACTAGGAGGGGCACACAAATTGTGATGTTTTAAGAAACACATATCACTGCTAAGGCGGGGGAGGCCCTGCAGTGAAGATGGAGGGGTCAGGTGTATTATACGAATTACTCAGCCTTCGCAAGGGGGGTGCTTATATGGTGAGAGCAGGAGTCCCATTCCAGTGTACCAGACCCATTGTAGACCCCGAAGGGCGGTACATAGTGCTAATAGGCAAATTAGATGGAAGAGACATAACTATTGGAAGTATTTATTGGCGGAATACTGAGCAGTCCTCATTCCTAGCAGTCCTTTCCAGAACGCTGGCCCTCTCTTGGCCGGCTCGGTGATTCTTGGTGGGGACTTTAATTGCGTCATGGACATTGAACTGGACCGTTCCCATCCACCCCTGAGGGGTTCCCCCATTGTTAGAGCAGCCGAAGCACGCAGAGAATGGCAGCACCAGTTGGGGCTGGTAGATACTTGGAGGGCATTATACCCAGGAGACAGGGATTATTATTTTTTCTCATATTTGCATGATTTACATATTAGACTAGACGCCATCCTCTGCTCCCCAGACGTGCATGAACATGTAAAGTCAAGCGAGTACCTAGCCCGGACGATCTCAGACCATAATTCCCTGTTGGTAGGTGTTCAGTGGATGAGAGATAGGCCGAGTATCCCCACCTGGCAATTAAGACCGAAAGCCCTAGAGGACCAGGTCTTTCAGGCAACAATAAGGACAGCTATAGAACAATACTTTAAGGCTAACGCAGGGACCGCTTCTAATCCTATGGTGGAGTGGGACGCCTTTAAAGTCGTGATTAGAGGGAAATGCATTTCTGAAGTAGTGGTAATAAGGTGGACACTCTTAAGAGACACACTAAAAGCGGAACAGAACCTTAGGGAACTTG
The DNA here is from genome assembly GCA_963921515.1 of Calotriton arnoldi. Taxonomy (NCBI): domain Eukaryota; kingdom Metazoa; phylum Chordata; class Amphibia; order Caudata; family Salamandridae; genus Calotriton; species Calotriton arnoldi. The sequence continues at coordinate 404,653 of CAWUFW010000080.1, read as the reverse complement.
AAAAAGCAAGACCAGAACAGAGGGAGCTTCAAGAGCAGTTACTGACAGCTAAAGAGACAGTGGCAGAGCATGTTGAAAGTTTTCGCTGTTTTGATTACAAGAACTACATGATCCAAACCCATGCAGAGAGGGATAAGGCAGGGGCGCTGTTAGCATGGTTAGCTAACCCAGCTAAGAGGGGATCGACTATACTCAAAATCAGAGAATATCTGGAAGGAGAGTCCTATCGACAGCAAGATATTAATAAGGTGTTCTTTGAGTATTATGCCAAATTATATAAGAGTAGGATAACGAGTTCGGAGGCAGACATTGATCCCTTCATAGGTCCTCAGGACTTACCAACCATAAATGAGGAGGTGGCGGAACTGCTGGGGGGGAATATAGAACTACACGCGGTTAGGGCAGCTATTAAATCTATGGCCAGGAATAAAACACCTGGTACAGATGGCCTCTCGGCTGAGTTCTACTCTATGTATGTAGATATTTTGGGACCACGCCTGATGGAAATATACAACCAAGAGAAACAAGGGGGTAAACTACCAGGCTCCACGAGGGAGGCATTGATTATCCCGCTGTTAAAACCAGGCAAGCCAGCAACTAACAAAACAGCATATAGACCGCTCTCCGTGCTGAATCTGAACTATAAGATCCTGAGTAAAATTCTAGCTACTGGACTCCTGCCACATATGGCAGACCTAATACACTTGAACTAGGCAGGGTTTATACCAACTCGTAATAAGGCAATGAATATTAGAAGATTATTGCGCATTCTAGAAGCAGACTCCTATGACAAGGAGGAGGCGGTCATTTTTGCAGTTGACATTGAAAATTCCTTTGATATCCTGGAATGGCCATATCTCTTCAGAGTAACGGAGATATTTGGGCTGGGACCAGGTTTTGTAGAGTGGACGACCCTGGTATACTCGGACTCCAGGGCTAGAGTCAAGACCCGGGGCCTGATATCAGATAACAACCAGGTGGGGAGGGGAACACGACAAGGGTGCCCACTCTCTCTGCTTTTATTTGCTCTTGCTATGGAGCCCCTGGCTCCAAGAGCCAGAACGGGTACTCACTATCGGGGTTTGGAGGTGATGGGCCAGACTCAACATATAGTGTTATACGCTGACGACTTGTTGTTATTTCTTCGGAACACGAGGGACGACCTTGACGGAGCAAGGGAACTACTTACATCACTGGGTAGGGTATTGGGCCTTCGGCTTAATTGGAGGAAGTCGTATCTGTTCCACACTAAAGCAGGGCGGGAGAAGCTGCAAATGGAGTTGGCTGTATTGTGGGAGAATAGGTGTCTCCCCTATTTGGGAGTTCATATCTACCATGACTGGGCGGATCTCCTGGAAGGTAACATAGGAAAAGCAATCAGAGGAGTGAAGTCGAGTCTCACGTTCTGGGCATCTCTGCCCTTGTCAGTGATTGGAAGAATATCATTGCTGAAAATGGTGACCCTGCCGAGTTTGCTATATATTTGGGGTGTTACCTGTCTGGATTCCGGTGGGAATGTTTCGCCACCTGCAAACTCTGGTGATTTCATTCATATGGGGGACGGGAAGGCGTAGGGTGACATGGGCTACATTAACTAGACCAAAGAGAGCAGGAGGCCTAGCACTCCCAGATTTTGAATATTACTATCTAGCAGCACAGTTGCAGTGGCTCGCGAAGTGGGTAGCTAGGAGGGTGAGGAGTACTGACCAGCTAGATGACACAGTCCCAAGTCTTAGTTTATTGTCTTGCATAGTGCTGCAATTGCCCACACAGGGAAGGGATGTAACCAATGAAGTAAAAGTGATACATAAATGGTGGGCTAGGAGCCAACCGAGATCTAAAACCAAAAAGCTGTATGCCCCGGAGATCCCATTGACCCTCTGCACTGCACTTCCACACGAAGGAGACTGGCGAGGATTAGAGACATGGATAGCGGCAAGGGTGACCACCGTTGGCATGTTATGAGGATGGATCCCTACTACTACAATTTAATAAATTTAGAGAGTGATATGATGTACCCCAAGGACATTTCTTACTTTATAATGCCCTTACAAAAACAATACGTAAACACTTGGGGGAGGGCCTCTCTGAACCACCAACGTCGGGAGGGTGTCAATATGTGGTGTCTGCCTCCGGGACGTTCAAAGCAGTTAGCTGTTTGTACCGACTCCTCAGGAATGAGACATTGCCTGCACTCAATCAGTTACGGGAAAGATGGGAGGAGGATTTGAGATTAGATATAGAGGAGAAAAAGTGGGACTTATTAGTGGAGAGAACAACAAGGGTCATCAAATTTTTACGTGCTACATAGAGCATACCTCACACCAGAATGCATCAATAGATACTTTGGGACACGAGCAGCTACATGCCCCTGCTGCGGACAAGCCAATGCTGAATTCTTACACATGTTCTGGGACTGCCCTAAGATAGAGAGCTTCTGGAGGGAAGTGACAATGGTAATAGCGGAGATAACAGAGAAGGAGGTACACGTAACGCCAGGATACTGTCTCTTACATTGGTTTCCCCACACCTCCAAAACCAAAGTAACAAGTAAATTCCAAGACCTGGCACTCCTGATAGCCAAAAGGGAGATCGCTAGGAACTGGAAGGCTCAGGGGGACCCAGGGAGGACAGGCGGGAGAAGGAATTTATAAGATGGGCTGAATACAAGGGCGCAGTGAGACTGAGGGAGGCCAGAAGAGGCAGGGGATCCCTGGAGACAGCCAGAGCATGGGAAGCGTTGGTAACGCTACTGAAACATCCAATTAATGATACTGACGAGGAAGAGCAGGGAGGGGGCTTAAGAGATGGGGACAAAACATGACCACTTGCATACTATCCTAGCACAAGAGGTAGGGAAAATTCTCCAGCAAATCTATTGAGTAAGCCTAGATAGCGATACCAAAGGGGATGATGGACGGAGCCCTTGAGCTAATCAAACACTCACCCCCAGTCAACTGATCTGGGTTTAATCCATCATCATTCTTTAGCTCACTCCACCACCCCAGTTCAGACATGGCCATATGCAAATCAGTCTGACCCTGTGCCTCATGGGAACAGTCCAGCCCGAACTGCCAAGCCATGTCTTCTCTGGACCGGAAACAAGCATCCTGGGACCGGTTTCTGGCTATTCAGCCGTCATCAGCCAGGCTAGCTTGAATCCAGTGGCAAAGTGAGCAAGGGACCCACGTCTGGGCATACCCTGCCAACTTAGGGCGAACAAAGCGATACCAAAGGGGATGATGGACGGAGCGCTTGAGCTAATCAAACACTCACCCCCAGTCAACTGATCTGGGTTTAATCCATCATCATTCTTTAGCTCACTCCACCACCCCAGTTCAGACATGGCCATATGCAAATCGGTCTGACCCTGTGCCTCATGGGAACAGTCCAGCCCGAACTGCCAAGCCATGTCTTCCCTGGACCGGAAACAAGCATCCTGGGACCGGTTTCTGGCTATTCAGCCGTCATCAGCCAGGCTAGCTTGAATCCAGTGGCAAAGTGAGCAAGGGACCCACGTCTGGGCATACCCTGCCAACTTAGGGCGAACAAAGCGATACCAAAGGGGATGATGGACGGAGCGCTTGAGCTAATCAAACACTCACCCCCAGTCAACTGATCTGGGTTTAATCCATCATCATTCTTTAGCTCACTCCACCACCCCAGTTCAGACATGGCCATATGCAAATCAGTCTGACCCTGTGCCTCATGGGAACAGTCCAGCCCGAACTGCCAAGCCATGTCTTCCCTGGACCGGAAACAAGCATCCTGGGACCGGTTTCTGGCTATTCAGCCGTCATCAGCCAGGCTAGCTTGAATCCAGTGGCAAAGTGAGCAAGGGACCCACGTCTGGGCATACCCTGCCAACTTAGGGCGAACAAAGCGATACCAAAGGGGATGATGGACGGAGCGCTTGAGCTAATCAAAACTCACCCCCAGTCAACTGATCTGGGTTTAATCCATCATCATTCTTTAGCTCACTCCACCACCCCAGTTCAGACATGGCCATATGCAAATCAGTCTGACCCTGTGCCTCATGGGAACAGTCCAGCCCGAACTGCCAAGCCATGTCTTCCCTGGACATGAAACAAGCATCCTGGGACCGGTTTCTGGCTATTCAGCCGTCATCAGCCAGGCTAGCTTGAATCCAGTGGCAAAGTGAGCAAGGGACCCACGTCTGGGCATACCCTGCCAACTTAGGGCGAACAAAGCGATACCAAAGGGGATGATGGACGGAGCGCTTGAGCTAATCAAACACTCACCCCCAGTCAACTGATCTGGGTTTAATCCATCATCATTCTTTAGCTCACTCCACCACCCCAGTTCAGACATGGCCATATGCAAATCAGTCTGACGCTGTGCCTCATGGGAACAGCCCAGCCCGAACTGCCAAGCCATGTCTTCCCTGGACCGGAAACAAGCATCCTGGGACCGGTTTCTGGCTATTCAGCCGTCATCAGCCAGGCTAGCTTGAATCCAGTGGCAAAGTGAGCAAGGGACCCACGTCTGGGCATACCCTGCCAACTTAGGGTGAACAAAGCGATACCAAAGGGGATGATGGACGGAGCGCTTGAGCTAATCAAACACTCATCCCCAGTCAACTGATCTGGGTTTAATCCATCATCATTCTTTAGCTCACTCCACCACCCCAGTTCAGACATGGCCATATGCAAATCAGTCTGACCCTGTGCCTCATGGGAACAGTCCAGCCCGAACTGCCAAGCCATGTCTTCCCTGGACCGGAAACAAGCATCCTGGGACCGGTTTCTGGCTATTCAGCCGTCATCAGCCAGGCTAGCTTGAATCCAGTGGCAAAGTGAGCAAGGGACCCACGTCTGGGCATACCCTGCCAACTTAGGGCGAACAAAGCGATACCAAAGGGGATGATGGACGGAGCGCTTGAGCTAATCAAACACTCACCCCCAGTCAACTGATCTGGGTTTAATCCATCATCATTCTTTAGCTCACTCCACCACCCCAGTTCAGACATGGCCATATGCAAATCAGTCTGACCCTGTGCCTCATGGGAACAGTCCAGCCCGAACTGCCAAGCCATGTCTTCCCTGGACATGAAACAAGCATCCTGGGACCGGTTTTTGGCTATTCAGCCGTCATCAGCCAGGCTAGCTTGAATCCAGTGGCAAAGTGAGCAAGGGACCCACGTCTGGGCATACCCTGCCAACTTAGGGCGAACAAAGCGATACCAAAGGGGATGATGGACGGAGCGCTTGAGCTAATCAAACACTCACCCCCAGTCAACTGATCTGGGTTTAATCCATCATCATTCTTTAGCTCACTCCACCACCCCAGTTCAGACATGGACATATGCAAATCAGTCTGACCCTGTGCCTCATGGGAACAGTCCAGCCCGAACTGCCAAGCCATGTCTTCCCTGGACCGGAAACAAGCATCCTGGGACCGGTTTCTGGCTATTCAGCCGTCATCAGCCAGGCTAGCTTGAATCCAGTGGCAAAGTGAGCAAGGGACCCACGTCTGGGCATACCCTGCCAACTTAGGGCGAACAAAGCGATACCAAAGGGGATGATGGACGGAGCGCTTGAGCTAATCAAACACTCACCCCCAGTCAACTGATCTGGGTTTAATCCATCATCATTCTTTAGCTCACTCCACCACCCCAGTTCAGACATGGCCATATGCAAATCAGTCTGACCCTGTGCCTCATGGGAACAGTCCAGCCCGAACTGCCAAGCCATGTCTTCCCTGGACCGGAAATAAGCATCCTGGGAACGGTTTCTGGCTATTCAGCCGTCATCAGCCAGGCTAGCTTGAATCCAGTGGCAAAGTGAGCAAGGGACCCACGTCTGGGCATACCCTGCCTACTTAGGGCGAACAAAGCGATACCAAAGGGGATGATGGACGGAGCGCTTGAGCTAATCAAACACTCACCCCCAGTCAACTGATCTGGGTTTAATCCATCATCATTCTTTAGCTCACTCCACCACCCCAGTTCAGACATGGCCATATGCAAATCAGTCTGACCCTGTGCCTCATGGGAACAGTCCAGCCCGAACTGCCAAGCCATGTCTTCCCTGGACCGGAAACAAGCATCCTGGGACCGGTTTCTGGCTATTCAGCCATCATCAGCCAGGCTAGCTTGAATCCAGTGGCAAAGTGAGCAAGGGACCCACGTCTGGGCATACCCTGCCAACTTAGGGCGAACAAGCGATACCAAAGGGGATGATGGACGGAGCGCTTGAGCTAATCAAACACTCACCCCCAGTCAACTGATCTGGGTTTAATCCATCATCATTCTTTAGCTCACTCCACCACCCCAGTTCAGACATGGCCATATGCAAATCAGTCTGACCCTGTGCCTCATGGGAACAGTCCAGCCCGAACTGCCAAGCCATGTCTTCCCTGGACCGGAAACAAGCATCCTTGGACCGGTTTCTGGCTATTCAGCCGTCATCAGCCAGGCTAGCTTGAATCCAGTGGCAAAGTGAGCAAGGGACCCACGTCTGGGCATACCCTGCCAACTTAGGGCGAACAAAGCGATACCAAAGGGGATGATGGACGGAGCGCTTGAGCTAATCAAACACTCACCCCCAGTCAACTGATCTGGGTTTAATCCATCATCATTCTTTAGCTCACTCCACCACCCCAGTTCAGACATGGCCATATGCAAATCAGTCTGACCCTGTGCCTCATGGGAACAGTCCAGCCCGAACTGCCAAGCCCCTTTGGTATCGCTTTGTTCGCCCTAAGTTGGCAGGGAATGCCCAGACGTGGGTCCCTTGCTCACTTTGCCACTGGATTCAAGATAGCCTGGCTGATGAGGGTTTTGAACCTGAAACCGGTCCCAGGATGCTTGTTTCCGGTCCAGGGAAGACATGGCTTGGCAGTTCGGGCTGGACTGTTCCCATGAGGCACAGGGTCAGACTGATTTGCATATGGCCATGTCTGAACTGGGGTGGTGGAGTGAGCTAAAGAATGATGATGGATTAAACCCAGATCAGTTGACTGGGGTGAGTGTTTGATTTGCTCTAACGCTCCGTCCATCATCCCCTTTGGTATCGCTTTGTTCGCCCTAAGTTGGCAGGGTATGCCTAGACGTGGGTCCCTGCTCACTTGGCCACTGGATTCAAGATAGCCTGGCTGATGAGGGTTTTGAACCCGAAACCGGTCCCAGGATGCTTGTTTCCGGTCCAGGGAAGACATGGCTTGGCAGTTCGGGCTGGACTGTTCCCATGAGGGACAGGGTCAGACTGATTTGCATATGGCCATGTCTGAACTGGGGTGGTGGAGTGAGCTAAAGAATGATGATGGATTAAACCCAGATCAGTTGACTGGGGGTGAGTGTTTGATTTGCTCTAACGCTCCGTCCATCATCCCCTTTGGTATCGCTTGTTCACCCTAAGTTGGCAGGGTATGCCCAGACGTGGGTCCCTTGCTCACTTTGCCACTGGATTCAAGATAGCCTGGCTGATGAGGGTTTTGAACCCGAGACCGGTCCCAGGATGCTTGTTTCCGGTCCAGGGAAGACATGGCTTGGCAGTTCGGGCTGGACTGTTCCCATGAGGCACAGGGTCAGACTGATTTGCATATGGCCATGTCTGAACTGGGGTGGTGGAGTGAGCTAAAGAATGATGATGGATTAAACCCAGATCAGTTGACTGGGGGTGAGTGTTTGATTTGCTCTAACGCTCCGACCATCATCCCCTTTGGTATCGTAAGCCTAGATAGGGCAAGGTTTAATGGGCTACATCACTCCAAGGCATGCCTAGAGGGAGGGAGGGGGGTGGGAAAGGAGTTGGGCGGTTGTTTGTTCATACAAGAGATCGGAGAAGTAAATTAGCTCTATATGAATCGCAATCCTGATGACTGTGAATGAGAAATAGGCGGTTCATTTAAGTTGAATATATCAGAAGATGTAACTGCACAGCAAGGCACTATATTATTCCTGCCACATTGTATAACAATATGATTGACGAAAGATATAGGTACCTTGAACGCGCTGTAACTATATGTGCATTGCAAGGCATAATCTTATAGACTAAAATGTAAGAAGATATGAAGAAATGCTCAATAAAATTTGTTTAAAAAAAAAAAAGACAGAGACTCTTGCACTATGGCTCATGGGTGTCTGCGTTAGCTTATGGCAGCAGTTGGAAATGGCCCTTTCTGCAGGGTCATCCCCAAACCCTTTGCCTTCCTCCTCCCCTTTTTGCTGAATTCATTTTTGTTGGCTTTTGGACTCTGGGCACTTTACCACTTCTAACCTGTGCTAAAGTGCATGTGCTTGTAACTTTAAACATGGTAACATTGGTCCCTAATAAAGTGCACTACATATGCTCAGGGCCTGTAAATTTAATGATGCTACTAGAAGACCTGCAGCACTGATTGTGCCACCCACATCAGTTCCCTTTAAACATGTCTCAGGCCTGCCATTGCAGAATCTGTATGTGCAGTTTTAAACTGCCATGTCGACCTGGCAAGTTAACCCTCTTGCCAAGCCCAAACCTTCCTTTTTAATACATATGTCACCCCTACGGTAGGCCCTGGATAACCCAAGAGCAGGGTGCAGTGTGTTTAAAAAGAAAGTAGGACATGTAATTTTAAGTTTTACATGTCTTAGTAGTGAAAAATTCTTAAATTCGTTTTTCACTACTGCAAGGTCTATCACTCCCATACGTTAACATTGGGATTACCTTATTACATCTTGAAGTGTAATTTCCAATTGGGAAAAGATGGGACCTCCAAGTTTGGTGTCTCTGGAATCACAATTTAAAATCACAACTTATGGTGAAGGCAGATTTGAAATTGTAATTCTGAAAATGCCACTTTTAGAAAGTTGCCATTTTTTTTAACTTTAGCCATTTGGTGCCTGCTGCCAGACTCTGAATACACGTCTGTGGTGGGTGACAACTGGGCTTTGGGCATTCCCTCTAGACAGCCACACACAATGAGAGCTTAGGTGTGACTTGATGGGCCATAATGGGCCATTAACTGGCTTGATGGGCGGGCGGAGCTGAGCACTGCCTCACTTACACCTCAATAGGCTGTTTACTGTCCACACACAATAGGGCTTAACAACCCTGCATTGTCACTCCAGCCAGCTTAGAGCCAGGACAGGGGAGGCAGGGCATCTGTGTACTTTAACGGCATGCCTCTAGAATCTTCTCCTCATGTCAAAGGCACAACTGTGTATAAAAGAAGGACCTCAGATACCACCACTTCAGTGCATTTCTGGACATGTGGATACTCTGCCAGGAAGAAGGACTGCTGTGCTGCTGAAAGGACTGCCATGCTGCTGGGCTGCCACTCTGAAGGAGCTTCTGTCTTGCTGTGCTGACCTGCTGCCCTCCTGTCTTGGGAAGATGCCCTGGATCTGGAACCCAGGACCCCCGAGGGACTCACAGGGCTAGTCTGCTGGCCTCTTGATCTGAGCCTCAGGGACATAACAGGCTCCCCACAGCTCCTGTACCCGTTTTCTATGAGTTCCTGACCCCCAAGAGGCACCTCCCAGGTCCCTGGGCCCTTGGGTGGTTTGCAGCTCTTGAAATCATGCTTTTGGGCTCTTCGCAAATGAGCCTGTTCGCTTCGGAACCGCATCGCTCAAACAAAGGTTCAGCGTGAGCGGGCGCAAGTTCATCTCTTCGTACAGCAAGCATCACTGCTCACGACCACAAGGCTCCAGCCTGTCCATCCATGATGTCTGGCGGCTTTTCGTGCCCTGGGGACCACCGCCAGCGATGCTTTCCTTGGTCACAGCGAACCTCTTCCCCCCCAAATGAAACTCTTGGCACAATCCTTGAACAAGGGGAAAACTTGAGGGGGATTTGTCTGGGACTGTATCCAACCTGCGCTCCTTTGCAGTCAGCTTGAACTTTTGGATTTGACCCAGTCTAAGGTGATCAAATATCCCTGGTTGGTGCTTTATTCTTATAAGCCCTATATTGCAGTTTATTCTTTAAAAAATCATAACTCCTGTTCTACTTATTGGATGTTTGTCATTTTGGTCTTGTTTTGTTCATTAAATTACGCTCTATTCTTCTAATACGGTGTGGTATGTTTTTGCATGGTGTTTTCACTGTTTTACTGTTTGTGCAACACTTAAAACACTTTACACATTGCCCTTTAAGTTAAGCCTGACTGCTCTGTGCCAAGCTACAAGAGGGTGAGCACAGGTTAATTTAGGGTGTGTATCTGACTTACCCTGACTAGGATTGTGATTCCTGGTACAGGGTGCATGCCAACCAAAACCCAATTTCTAACAGTAACCAAAAGTGCACCAGCGCAGGAAGAAAGCACAGCAGGGCCACATTTTAATAGATTGGGCGCTGCTCCACGCACTCCATTTCATGCAAAGCAGCAACTTTAGTTTCTGTGCTGTGTTTCTTGAATTGTTCTTAAATCTCTGCCTTTCTCTCTGTGTTGCACAGCATTGTAAAATGCTGGCAGCACCTGGATGGCTGCTATATGACAAAATGCTACCTGACCCACAGTACTATCTTAACCCAACAACTGCATTAATGGCCTTCCAGAAGCACTTTGGGGGTGGCACAGCTGTTGCAATGCAATTTCTAGAATTTCCGATGTTCAAGTACTTTTGGATATTTATCTCATTTCTTGGATTTCACTGCTTGACTTTACTTGCGATGAAATGCCCCTTGAAGTGTCACACATATGCAATGGAATGTCACACATAAGCAGGATGAGACCTTGAAGATGTCCCACATAAGCAATCTGAAAACTTGGCCGCTATGATGTTTCAGCCACCACAACATTTCTGTTGTGGCTGCCGTTGATAGTTTGACCCTCATCTATATATCAAAAACCCTAGTGAAGATATTGTATCTTGAGCCTCTGGATGTCTCTATAAAGTAGCAGGTATGTAAAAATCACCTAAACTTATAATGCGAAAAGACCTACAATTCGAGCTAATATTCTCAGTGACAGGGTATGCTTGGTTAAAGCTGACCTTAACTCTTTCTTGATCTTCATTTTCTGCATTGGTAACTGCAACTGAGCCTTCAGTGAATCTGCTTGAAAATCCAGAAAATATACATGTTGGGTTACATAGCCGCCAAAATTCTCAGGTCCATGCATGATGCGCTGGTCCAGTCCAGGTTTTTGTCTTTCAATCGGGGCCTTTTAGTCCTGTTTTGCAATAAGATAAACAAGACTACAAGTCCCAGAATTCAAAGAAAAAACCTGGACTGAAGCAGCACCTAACACATGGACCTGGGAAACTTGACAGGGCTAGGGTTGGGATCAATGCTGATTTTGCTACGTTGATTACAAACCCAGTTCTTGCAACAGGTGCATCACCCAAAACAGACAGAGCATCGCCTGAGACAGCCCCTGAGCCATGATAATCAAATTGTCCAGGTTCACTATCAAGCACACCCCTTTGACATTTAGCGTCTCAACCACAGGTTTCATCTCCTTTGTAAAGCACCAAGTCAAGTAGCTGTCGATGCTGAATGGAGAATTTGTACCTCTGATCTTGCCACTGAAATTGAAGAAACCGTGTGTGTGGTGCGAAGATCGATATGGTTAAATAAGCGTCCTTTAGATCTAACCTGATCATCCAATCTCTTTCCTTAAGCAGATCTCTTATCGAACGGATACCCTCCATCTTGAAATGCATGAACAAAATTTAACCATTGAACTCTCTAAGGCAGAGGTCTTCAAACTTTTGTTGGTTGAGCCCCCCCAGCTGAATTTTTTTAGATGTTGGGCCCCCCACCACCTGACAGAAATTTCTGGAATCGGGTACACTACATAATCGACCGCCACGCGCATATCACGGGCCATATCCGGCAAATAATGCTCTACACAATAAGTGTTTAGTAAACTGCAGGTTTGTAAGTGGGTGTGGTGAAATGACAGAGGCTTATTACACAGCTCAAAACACAATTTTCCAAGATAAAATGTGCGCAAATTGTTTTTACTAGGATGCTTTGTTTTACACATGACATAGATTAATAATAACACCACCAACATAATTGTGACGGGTGTGCCTGTTTTTCACCACAGAGACGGTCAATCTGTGGATGGATTTTTGCTACTGCCATCCTCAGGTTGTGCTCCTCATCCAGTCTTGAACGGTACTTAGTCTTTAATACTGCAAGTGCTGAGAACCCAATCTCACATAAATAGGACGAGCTGAGATTTTTGATAGCAGTTTCTCTCAAAGCTGAATATTCTGCAGACATTTTCAGCCAAAACAGTGACTGTAAGGGAGACAGTGTTATCAGATTTTTCGAGCACTCGCTAGCTCAGAGTTGGTACACGAGAAACAATTCTTCTCTAGAAATCATTAACAAACGTTTTAGGCAGCATTATAATGGGATAATTGCCCACCAACCAGTTATGGATCCGAAGACAAAGGTGAAAGTCCACAGAGAGGGTGCTGAACGAACACCTAATTGAGAATTCCTTAGTGGTACGATAAGTTGCTTGCCTGAAGCAGTGGGGGTTTAGGACACGTCGTGCTTATGTTAAAAAAAAAATAGAACTGATAATAAATTAATGATGTTGCCTATTTTTCTTCAGAGCAATGTTGTCTGACAGACTTTGTGGTGGCAGGGACATGTTAAAGATTTTGGGTGCCCTGGGCCAAACTATTTTGGGGGCCCCTGTTCAGAATAGCTTTGAGTTTAAATGATTCACTTTCAGCTCTGCCATACCCTCTTTAGAAAGGCTACTAACGGTGCACAGGCACTATGGTCGAAATTCTAAAAGTGTTTACATCTAATATTCAGAGATTGTGATGTGTGTTTTCACTGTTGTAACAAAGCAGCAGTCCACTAATTTTACAGCGAATAATATCTGTATTATCCGCCAATTTCTCATATGTGAGGACCCGTGTTGATCTAAAAAAAACTTTTTTATGGTTGTTGCATGAAACAAACACATTTCTCTGCAAATAGTAATAGACTCTCTCACATCAATCACATTAAAAAGAAATGAAACAAAACGGTATTTACAAGAATCTGTTTAGGAATTATTCCAGGCCATCAGGGCAAAAACAGAGCTGCCTCTATCAAGGTGCCCCTGAAAGGCTGGATTGCAGTGCATGTAAATGTGTCCTTTTGTAATTTAGGACGAAAACCTTGATGGGGCTCGACATACCCATACTTGTGTACAGGGGCACAACTAGACTCGAACTTCGGGTGGGGGCTAACACTCCCTGCCAGGGCTGGCCCTAGCACTGCTCGCGAACAGTGCAACAGTCTGTTTTGGCACCCCTCCCCATTTCCTCCTCCTCCATGAATTTCCTCACTACCACTCACCAACAATGCACCTCATTTCTCTATAGCACCTTTCTGGCAAACATTTCATTTTTTTATAGCACTACTCATTGTTTACACACACTCAGTTTTTTGATCTTCATGGTACACGTTCTTTGTAGCAGGCACATTAAACCTCTGCACTGTGTGGGTGGCAGGAGTACCCATGTGAGTGCATGGTGAGCCATGCAGCAGTGTGAGAGTAGGGTAAGAGGAGTGACTGCAGGGTGAGTGAGGTGACCATATGAATTTGCGTGCGGATGTAAGTGCAGAGTGGGACGAATGAATGTATGGTTAGTCATGGGCTTATTTGAGTGAGATTGCAGATTGAGCAGTGAGGGGGACAGGTGAGTGAAGTGTCACATGAGTGCAGGTTGAGTAGTGTGCTTGTGTGACTGCAGGGTGAGGTACAGGGTGAACAGCGCAAGTGCACTGTGAGTGCAGAGTGATCACTGTGAGTGCAGGGTGAGCGGGTGAATAGTGTGAGTGCATCGGGATCAGTGTGAGGGCATTGTGATCGCTGTGTGTGCAGGGTGAGTGTGAAAGTGAAGGGCGAGAATGAGGAGCGAGTTGTCTGAATGCAAGGACAACTGCACTATGTCCAGCACTGTAAATGTAGTGACAGATCTTTCCAGATCCTTCACAAATGAATGACCAAACAGCAGACCTTCTGCCACGGGACCCTTCTCAGCTGAGGCAAAGCCTGTCAATTTAGGATCAATGCACATTACAATGGATAGCCGCCTGCTGAAATCCTTCAGTTTGCATTACCTAATTGGCATGTGGCCCATTGGGCCAAGCCTGCCAGGATATCTGGGTCAATAATTGAACCTAATGTTTTAGATTGATAAGCTCATTCAAGAATTTTCATGAGAAGGCCAGACCAATCTAATAGTTTATGTTGACATGCTCACCACGACCTGTAAAAGCCATTCTTCACATCACATGAAAACTGTAGGAAGCTGGACTCCTCTTTGCAGATGTCCCCCATTTGAACTTCTAGATGCTGGTTTTCGACTCTGACAGTGTACTGAAGCCTTCTAACCAGGCTCCAGTGCCAGTGTTCTGTCCCCTAAAATTAAAAGCTTAATTGTAAGCCAATTTGCAAGGACTTTATCACCCCTGTAAGTCCCTGGTAAATGGTACCACTGGAAACCATGACATGGGTACTTAAGAGGGTCCCTATGGGCTGCAGCATGTATTGTGCCACCCAAGGGGACCTACACAAAAACTGCATGTAGCCTGCCATTGCAGGATGTGTGAAATGGTGCAAACCATTTTGAAAAAAGGACATAGCACACTCCCTGTGTGCCATGCCCATGCACACTGCATATACTATATGTAAGTGACCGCTACAGAAGGCTTTAGAGCCCTGAGGCGGGGTGCATTATATTACATGTGAGGACATATCTGTCAGGAAGTCATCTTAAGCATATGTAGTGGGCACTAGTCATTACGAGTTACCCAGCTACATAATGGCTTCATTGAAAATAATGGTGTTTGGTATCAAACACCTAGTCTAAATAAATTCACACTGATGCCAGTGTTGAATTTATTATGAAATGCACCCAGAGGGCACTTTAGAGGTACCCTTGAAACCTACCAGTCATTAAGTGTGCTGGCTGACTGGGTTCTTCCAGCCTGCCACCTCAGACGAGTTTCTGACCTCCTGCTCAGGAGAGCCAGTGCTGTCAGAGGTCAGGAACAATGCCTGCTCCAGAGGAAGGTAATCACACCCCCTAAAGCAGGATGGCTAGTGAATTAGCATACCAAGGCCAGACGTTCCAAAGCCACTGCCTTTGATATGCAACCCCAGCCTCCTCCATACCTGGTGAATACCACCCCCTGCCCTGGGACCCATTTGACACCAGAGCAAGTGGGAAAATGAGCTAGTCAGTAGGCGTGTTGCACTATGATGCTAGGCACACCCCTAAGGTGGGCCACCTGAAGTTGACACTCGAAGAAGGGATTCCTCTTCCTGGGAACAGAAGAAGGACAAAGAAGAGCCAACAACGCAAGTACTGTGGACCAGCACCTAAACTGGCACCACACCCTGCCTGGCTGCTGCTCTCCCAACAATTGTAAGAACCGACTCGTCGTGCCACTGAACAGCCTCCCCAAACCCTTGGAGGACTGTCCAGTACATGCAGAAAGTAGGACATGTAATTTTAAGTTTTACATGTCTTAGTAGTGAAAAATTCTTACATTCGTTATCGCTCCCATACGTTAACATTGGGATTACCTTATTACATCTTGAAGTGTAATTTCCAATTGGGAAAAGATGGGACCTCCAAGTTTGGTGTCTCTGGAATCACAATTTATAATCACAACTTATGGTGAAGGCAGATTTGAAATTGTAATTCTGAAAATGCCACTATTAGAAAGTTGCCATTTTTTTTACTTTAGCCATTTGGTGCCTGCTGCCTGTCTCTGAATACACGTCTGTGGTGGGTGACAACTCGGGTTTGGGCATTTCCTCTAGACAGCCATACACAATGAGAACTTAGGTGTTACTTGATGGGCCTTAATGGGCCATTAACTGGCTTGATGGGTGGGCGGAGCTGAGCACTGCCTCACTTACACCTCAATAGGCTGTTTACTGTCCACACACAATAGGACTTAATAACCCTGCATTGTCACTCCAGCCAGCTTGGAGCCAGGACAGGGGAGGCAGGGCATCTGTGTACTTTAACGGCATGCCTCTAGAACCTTCTCCCCATCTCAAAGGCACAACTGTGTATAAAAGAAGGACCTCAGACACCACCACTTCAGTGCATTTCTGGACCTGTGGATACTCTGCCAGGAAGAAGGACTGCTGTGCTGCTGAAAGGACTGCCACGCTGCTGGACTGCCACTCTGAAGGATCTTCTGCCTTGCTGTGCTGACCTGCTGCCCTCCTGTCTTGGGAAGATGACCTGGATCTGGAACCCAGGACCCCCGAGGGACTCATAGGGCTAGTCTGCTGGCCTCCTGATCTGATCCTCAGGGACATAACAGGCTCCCCACAGCTCCTGTACCCGTTTTCTATTAGTTACTGACCCCCAAGAGGCACCTCCCAGGTCCCTGGGCCCTTGGGTGGTTCGCAGCTCTTGAAATCATGCTTTTGTGCTCTTCGCAAATGGGCCTGTTCGCTTCTGAACCGCGTTGCTCAAACAAAGGTTCAGTGTGAGCGGGCGCAAATTCATCTCTTCGTACAACAACCATCACTGCTCACAACCACAAGGCTCCAGCCTGTCCATCCATGACGTCTGGCAGCTTTTCGTGCCCTGCGGACCACCGCCAGCGATGCTTTCCTTGGTCGCAGCGAACCTCTTCCCTCCAAATGAAACTCTTGGCACAATCTTTGAAAAAGGGGAAAACTTCAGCGGGATTTGTCTGTGACTGTATCCAACCTGCGCTCCTTTGCAGTCAGCTTGAACTTTTGGATTTGACCCAGTCTAGGGTGATCAGATATCCTCGGTTGGTGCTTTATTCTTATAAGCCCTATATTGCAGTTTATTCTTTAAAAAAACCATAACTCCTGTTCTACTTATTGGATGTTTGTCATTTTGGTCTTGTTTTGTTCATTAAATTAAGCTCTATTCTTCTAATACGGTGTGGTATGTTTTTGCATGGTGTTTTCACTGTTTTACTGTTTGTGCAACACTTAAAACACTTTACACATTGCCTTTTAAGTTAAGCCTGACTGTTCTGCCTAGCTACAAGAGGGTGAGCACAGGTTAATTTAGGGTGTGTATCTGACTTATCCTGACTAGGATTGTGATTCCTGGTACAGGGTGCATGCCATCCAAAACCCAATTTCTAACAGTAACAAAAAGTGCACCAGCGCAGGAAGAAAGCACAGCAGGGCCACATTTTAATAGATTGGGCGCTGCTCCGCGCACTCCCTTTCATGCAAAGCAACAACTTTAGTTTCTATGCTGTGTTTCTTGAATTGTTCTTAAATCTCTGCCTTTCTATCTGTGTTGCACAGCATTGTAAAATGCTGGCAGCACCTGGATGGCTGCTATATGACAAAATGCTACCTGACCCACAGTACTATCTTAACCCAACAACTGCATTACTGGCCTTCCAGAAGCACTTTGGGGGTAGCACAGCTGTTGCAATGCAATTTCTAGAATTTCCGATGTTCAAGTACTTTTTGATATTTATCTCATTTCTTGGATTTCACTGCTTGACTTTACTTGCGATGAAATGCCCCTTGAAGTGTCACACACTGGAAGAGGTGTGGCGCAGTGGCCAGGGCGACTGACTCCGGAACCCGGGGGCTCACGGTTCGATCCCCGGTGCCGGCGGCAGATCAGTCCAGCACCATGTGACTCTGGGCAATAGCTCGCTTAATCTTCCCGACGGCCCCCAGCGCCTTGACACCTTCGGGTAATTGTTCGCGCTTTACAAATACTGGACATTTACATTTACACATATGCAATGGAATGTCACACATAAGCAGGATGAGACCTTGAAGATGTCCCACATAAGCAATCTGAAAACTTGGCCGCTATGATGTTTCAGCCACCACAACATTTCTGTTGTGGCTGCCGTTGATAGTTTGACCCTCATCTATATATCAAAAACCCTAGTGAAGATATTGTATCTTGAGCCTCTGGATGTCTCTATAAAGTAGCAGGTATGTAAAAATCACCTAAACTTATAATGCGAAAAGACCTACAATTCGAGCTAATATTCTCAGTGACAGGGTATGCTTGGTTAAAGCTGACCTTAACTCTTTCTTGATCTTCATTTTCTGCATTGGTAACTGCAACTGAACCTTCGGGGAATCCGCTTGAAAATCCAGAAAATATACATGTTGGGTTACATAGCTGCCAAAATTCTCAGGTCCATGCATGATGCGCTGGTCCAGTCCAGGTTTTTGTCTTTCAATCGGGGCCTTTTAGTCCTGTTTTGCAATAGGATAAACAAGACTACAAGTCCCAGAATTCAAAGAAAAAACCTGGACTGAAGCAGCACCTAATACATGGACCTGGGAAACTTGATAGGGCTATGTTTGGGATCAATACTGATTTTGCTACGTTGATTACAAACCCTAGTTCTTGCAACAGGTGCATCACCCAAAACAGACAGAGCATCGCCTGAGACAGCCCCTGAGCCATGATAACAAATCGTCCAGGTTCACTATCAAGCACACCCCTTTGGCATTTAGCGTCTCAACCTCCGGTTTCATCTCCTTTGTAAAGCACCAAGTCAAGTTGCTGACGAGGCTGAATGGAGAATTTGTACCTCTGATCTTGCCACTAAAGTTGAAGAAACCCTGTGTGTGGTGCGAAGATCGATATGGTTAAATAAGTGTCCTTTAGATCTAACCTGATCATCCAATCTTGTTCCTTAAGCAGATCGCTTATCAAATGGATACCCTCCATCTTGAAATGCATGAACAAAATTTAACCATTGAACTCTCTAAGGTTTAATACCACCCTGTAACCTCCAACGTTCTTCTTTACCAGGAATATGTTCCTGCAATATCCCTTGGGATGACGCCCGGACAAACAGATTGCCTCTTTGACCGAAAAATTCCTGAATTTCTGAATCAAAAAAAGTTTGCTCCTAAAGGGAAAAACTCAGTTGCCTGGGAACAAACTGCTGAACTAGGGTATCATAAAACTCAAGGTTGAAACCCTGAATTATCTCTAGAACCTCAACCATTTTGTGCGATCAAATGCCAGCTGCTTAGAAAGAACCTCACTCTGCCTCTCAGAATTACTTGAGAGACTGGATGTAAATCCTGCTTACTCCGGAGCTGTTTAAGAGACCTGCTCGGTAGCTGCCTTGATTAAACCTGCTGTGACCAACTCTGGCCCTAGATGGGGAGAAGGCTCCTCCTGTTTAACTGTTGTACCAGCCTCCTTATTGTGGTGGATAACTCCTTTGGGGACCCTGGGAAAACAGATGGCCTGACGAGCATTCCTTACTTTGTCCAGCCCCAGCAAAATGGAAAGGCTGACACATTTTTTTCAAGGACAACTGCACTATGTCCAGCACTGTAAATGTAGTGACAGATCTTTCCAGATCCTTCACAAATGAATGACCAAACAGCAGACCTTCTGCCACGGGACCCTTCTCAGCTGAGGCAAAGCCTGTCAATTTAGGATCAATGCACATTACATTGGATAGCCGCCTGCTGAAATCCTTCAGTTTGCATTACCTAATTGGCAGGTGGCCCATTGGGCCAAGCCTGCCAGGATATCTGGGTCAATAATTGAACCTAATGTTTTAGCTTGATAAGCTCATTCAAGAATTTTTATGAGAAGGCCAGACCAATATAATAGTTTATGTTGACATGCTCACCACGACCTGTAAATGCCATTCTTCACATCACATGAAAACTGTAGGAAGCTGGACTTCTTTTTGCAGCTGTCCCCCCATTTGAATTTCTAGATGCTGGTTTTCGACCCTGACAGTGCACTGAAGCCTGCTAACTAGGCTCCAGTGCCAGAGTTCTGTCCCATAAAATTAAAAGCTTAATTGTAACCCAATTTGCAAGGACTTTAGTACCACCCCTGTAAGTCCCTGGTAAATGGTACCACTGGAAACCATGACATGGGAACTTAAGAGGGTCCCTATGGGCTGCAGCATGTATTGTGCCACCCAAGAAGACCTACACAAAAACTGCATGCAGCCTGCCATTGCAGGACGCGTGAAATGGTGCAAACCATTTTGAAAACAGGACATAGCACACTCCCTGTGTGCCATGCCCATGCACACTGCATATACTATATGTAAGTCACCGCTACAGAAGGCTTTAGAGCCCTGAGGCGGGGTGCATTATATTACATGTGAGGACATATCTGTCAGGAAGTCATCTTAAGCATATGTAGTGGGCACTAGTCATTACGAGTTACTCAGCTACATAATGGCTTCACTGAAAATAATGGTGTTTGGTATCAAACACCTAGTCTAAATAAATTCACACTGATGCCAGTGTTGAATTTATTATGACATGCACCCAGAAGGCACCTTAGAGGTACCCTTGAAAACTACCAGTCATTTAGTGTGCTGGCTGACTGGGCTCTTCCAGCCTGCCACCTCAACGAGTTTCTGACCTCCTGCTCAGGAGAGCCAGTGCTCTCAGAGATCAGGAACAATGCCTACGCCGGAGGAAGGTAATCACACCTCCTAAAGCAGGATGGCTAGTGAATTAGCATACCAAGGCCAGAAGCTTCAAAACCACTGCCGCCTTTGATATGCGACCCCAGCTTCCTGCAGACCTGGTAAATACCACCCCATGGCCTGGGACCCATTTGGCACCAGAGCAAGCGGGAAAATTAGCTAATCATTAGGCGTGTTGCCCTATAATGCGAGCCACACCCCTAAGGTGGGCCACCTGAAGTGGACACTCGAAGAAGGGTTTCCCCATCTTGTTTTTGGTGAAACTAGGAACTCTGGGTCAGGTTTATGCCCACTCTCCACAGGAAGTGGTCATATAGAAAGTGTAGTCGGCCCATGGATAGGTAGCCTCCCGGCTACTACCTTACCCTTAACACCCTTAAATTCAATATTTAGGTGGTCCCCTGACACCAGGAACACAGATTCCTCTACCTGGGAACAGAAGAAGGACAAAGAAGAGCCAACAACGCAAGTACTGTGGACCAGCTCCTAAACTGGCACCACACCCTGCCTGGCTGCTGCTCTCCCAACAATTGTAAGAACCGACTCGTCGTGCCGCTGAACAGCCTCCCCAAATCCTTGGAGGACTGTCCAGTACATTGCAACCAAGCAGCATCTCCCTTGAGGTGGAGGAGCCATATTCCTGCATCTGCAGGTATAGACTGCATCTGGCCGGTTCACCGTTTTGCTAACCATCGGGTCCACCAAGGGAACAACCAGCAAGAGGAGGTCATCGAGAGTCCAGGAGGTTAGCCCCGTCGCTTCACCAAATCTCGAGATGCTGAGCCTTTCTGGAGCCTCCCTGCACCAATACCCAGGGTACCGGAGCCCTAGCAAGCACCAAGGCTTGTGTGTCCAGCTCGGACAGCACCGACATTTAACACCGACCTGCGGATGAGGGACGTCAGGATCTCCAAGGTCATCACCGAGAGTGGCCCTGCAGTCTTGTTTTCTCTCCCTCTCCAAGTCACCGAAACCAAGAGAGAGCCTCTGACTTGAGCGACCCACAGGACAAAATACCTCTGCACCCGAGCCCCCAAGCCTGGGTCCATGTAAACCAACTGTGTCTTCATGCTCCAGAGACCTTCAAGAGCCAAGCCCTCCTCTGGGTTCTGCCGGACTTGTCTTCCAGTCCCCATTTGCAGACTTTCTTTTTGCAAGTACTTCTCTGACTTTACAGAATAGCGCTCGAGCCTACCAATGCCTCACCAGGGCAGGTAAAACAGAACTGCTGGTGATTTCTTGGACCTTGGCCCCTAAGCATCTTAAGTCCAGAAGAAGAACCCTGTAAACTGTTTGCAAGTATTTCTATGCAGTGAATTTTTCACCCATAGGATAAATTTACCGCATTCGAGGCTCATACCTCAAATCTGTTATTTGACTGTATTTTTCTAAGCCTACAAAAATCTATAACTCTGAAAGTATTAACCTGTTTCCCATGATCTTGGTGTCTAAAATAATATAAAAATCTGTATTATATTTCTAAATTGGTCTTGCATTTCTTCTTGAGCGTGTGTCTCATTTATCGACTTTGTGTGTACAACAAATTAACACTACCCTCTGATAAGCCTAAGGTGCTCAACCACACTACCACAAATAGAGCACTTGGGATCATTAATTTAAGCCCCCAAACCAATAAGGGTAGTCTGTACTTTCGCATGATGTGCCTTTGCATTGGCACTTCCACATAAAAAGCCAGCTTCCTACACAATTTCTTTCATAAACGTAATCATATTCGGATCTCCATCCGGAGTGTCAGCCACTTTCCCTAGCAGTGCTAGTCTAGGATACACCACCTTGAGACCATTATGAACCTCTTTCTCAAAGCTTTTCCTGAGCTGGACTTGCACGTACTCTGCTGGAGCAGGAACCCATTGCGAAGACCGCTGATGAATAATGTCATCTAGGTTAAATGAAAGTAAGCAGGCATTGTTCTTAGAGACAAAGGCAGAAGGATCCATTTCTAGCTTTCTTTTACGTTTCCTCTAGCGGTAGATAAAATGTCCCTGAGATGAATCCAACTGATTGGAGTGATCTGAATCAACATTGGAATCATCCACTTCCACAAGTGACGCTGAAACATGTGTGCCTAGTGGAGGTTCAACAACCTTATATCTGTGTAGGAAATCTGCCTTTTCTGTGTGGTGATCCCAGATTTTTCCCCTTTTTCTGGCCACAATTTTATTGCCGATTTTTAGACACTGCACACTGGGGCAGTGCTGTTCAGTGTATGTGCCATGACCCCTAAAACATGGTTAAATTGTATTATTCCTGACTGGCACATTTAACTTGCCTGTAAGTCTCTAGTAGATGGTTTAAAAAGTGCACATAGGCCCGGGAACTTAAATACCACTTGTGGATTACAGCACCTATTGTGCCATCCACTACAGTGACAATGCAAACATGGTCACAGGCCTACCCTGTGTAGCCTGACTGCTGCAGTGTAAAACCTTCAGTGAGATCTGTTATGACAACCCTTTTTGATGGGTAAAACCTCTCTTTTGAATATATTAGTAAGTCAACGCTTTGTAAACCTTAGCTGTGTAGGGTTTTTTGTACATCAGGGAGTAGGCGCTCAGACTCGTATGCGTCTATGTAACAAGGCTATTGTGTGTATACGGTGCTGCCAGGTCGGGGGAAGTACCCAATAACCCCCGTGATATGTGTGAGTCAACAACCCACACTGGTAATACGGACACTATCCTGGGCACACGTGGTTGGGATAATAGTTCAGAAAAAAGTCTCGAAAGTTGCCCAATTTAAGATCGACATCAGTTATGTAAGTCAAGATTATTGTACAACCTCGAAGTCCTGCCCAGAGGAGGGTGACCAGGAACGGTATCCGGGTGGTGACGGAGGGCAGGGCCCAGTGAGGGCACGCTAATAAATTGGTCGGGAAAAGCGGACAAAGAGTGGCAGGCGAGTGCGCCCAGGAGCCGCATTGAGGTTGGAGTGGAAGCGACGTCCGTCGATCACGTGACTGCCGGATGCACACCTTCCCATCCTGGGACGTCCATTTCTTACCTTCCCTTACTTTGCCACTACCCGTTCGGCCCAGAAGAGTCACAGGATTACTTCCCACTGTGACGAAACACGTGTCGGCTGGTCGCTTTTCTTTGTGCATCATTTAAAATAATCTTGACTTACATAACTGATGTCGATCTTAAATTGGGCAACTTTCGAGACTTTTTTCTGAACTATTATCCCAACCACGTGTGCCCAGGATAGTGTCCGCTTTGTAAACCTTGTAGCTCACTAGGTAGGGTTCATGGTATTTAAAAATGTGACATGTAGAAAATTATTATTACCAGGTCCCTACAATGACAAGGCCCAAAAAGCTACTTTCATTGTGGCAGGCTTAACTGCTCTATGTAGAAAGCCAATTAGAGTGCAGATTAAAATACTAATATTGCTAATCCTGGGGAAGGGACCAGCTAGAAAAATAATTAAACCAGTATTTTGATAGTTATTAAACATCCAATTCAATGATGAAGTCAGATTTCTAAAAGATAGATAACAGTTGAGAAAGTATAAAGTCAAAATCTCGGTGGACAGTGACCACTCATACCAACATCTGGAGTTGTGCTGAAATCCTGACAGGCATCAACTGGCCCCCGCAGTAATCAGGGGAAGGTAAACAACAAATTTGAAGCAATTAAAATCTTCACATCATTCACTCCCGGAGTTGGCAACCAAGGTAAAAGTAATACTGGAGTCCAGTATAGCATCATCTATCTCTTCAATAAATGCCTAGACACGATTTTCAACTACACTGATAATGTATGCCTCAGTATTAACACCCAGAGCAAGCCAAATATTCCAACAGCCAGGGGCACTGATGGAAAAACCCTAGAATTAAGAAAAGACCTGAGACGAAAAATCAGGAAGGCCAGGAAATCCAGTACAGCAATGATTACATGGAAAAATAAAAAAACTGAAAAAGCAATACAAAAAACAACTCTGGCTAGAGAGTAGATCAAAGATCAAAGATTTCTGGGCTAGGCTTTTGTTTAACTGTAAACGATCCAACGCCAGAGCCTTCCGGACAACAACTAATAGCATTGGCAGGAAAACAAGAATAATAAACATCTTGTGTGTCACGGAAAAGGACTCGGCTGCTTATTTGATGAAGACCTTTGCTAACCAATAGTGCTCCTTATTGCAAGAAAAATGCAAAGCTGTTGAGATAGACAGTGTAAAAGATCCAGTAACATCGTCATTGAGTAGTACGCCAACTGCTCCAGCAAGCTCAAACTGCACACCAGCTAGAATGGTAAAAGTGATCATGGTTGGTAGAAGCGATGGGGCGCTAGGCCCTAACGTTATTCCGCAAGCTATATACAAGCTAGATCAGAAATACTGGGCCAGCCCACTAACAGCACTATTCAATGAGGTGGAGTCTTTGGGAATAATCCCCAACAACTGGAGAGGGTCGATAATAAACCCAATTTTTAAGGGGAGGGGTCAAGCAAATCCAGCAAATTTTTAGCTAGTTGCGCGTATTGACTCAGAAGCCAAATATTACGCCTCATTAGTCCTGGAAGACCTAATTGATTGGTCTAACACCAACAACCTGATTCCATTCCACCAGACAGGGTTCCATAAAGGTTAGGGTACCACCGTCAACATGCTAGCAGTAACAACAACCGCTGAGAAATGTAAACGCTTGAAGAAAAAACTGCTTCTTTGTTTTATAGACCTAAAAGCCGCCTTCTATCGAGTTGACAGATCCCTCCTGTGGGGAAAACTAAGACGGTGGGGCCTTCAAGAAAAAACCTTACGAGCTATTGAATTATTATACACCGATACATGGATTCAAATGAAGGTGGCGGACGGAACAAGACTGTCCAGGCGAATACCCACAGCCATAGGCCTCAACAAGGATGTGTTGTCGCCCCACACCTATTTAACCTCTTCATGGCTGATCTATCGCCCTGCCTTGACCAGGTAAGTTCACATCCTCCGAGACTAGGTCCATTAACTCTGGCACACCTCTCATATGCTGATGACATTGTGCTGTTGAGCCATATGAGGGTGGGACTCCAAAGATCATTCAAAGAACTTGCAGACTTTGCTAAGGTCAATAAAATAGAAATTTATGCAACTAAGACAAACACAATGTCAATATCAAATAGACCCAGCCCCCCCTCAAAATACAGCTAGGAGATGTAAGTAGATAAGAGGTTAACAATTAGGACAAGAAATTGAATTTCCAGACACATAAGCAGCATATGGGGAGGAAAAACAATGTGTTGTCTTATGCCTTTTGTGCTCTTGCCAAGAAATTGGATGGCCCTTACTTTCAGCCACTGCTAGCTGTTATCACTGCAAAATTGCTTCCAACGCTAGCTTATGCAAGCGTGGTAATGCACGGTAAAGACGCACTTATCTTGGATATGCTCCAAACAAACACTTACAAGCAAATTTTGGGGCTTTCCCAGAACACCTCACCCGCGCAAGTCTGTCAGGAATTCGGGCTAACACAACAAATCATAGCAAGAAGATACCACACTATTAAAGCTTGGCACAATATACGGACTAATCGAACTAGCCCTTTAGTCAGTGCTCTATGGCAGTCTCTGAGGAATGACGCAGACTCTAACTACAGCAAATACTTGTGGCTGTCCCTGGAAAAAACAAATACAACTGATTTATTGGATTTAAATCTACTGCATCTAACTTTTTGTCGTGCTATCAATAATGCAGCCCAAATCCACTCTCTGATAGATGATAAGAAGAAATGTACTGCCCGGTCACATGCCTGGATGGTAATACAAACGTATAACACCTTAAAGCAAGCAGCATATCTCGGTACAATCTATTCAGCTATCCGGCTAGGGGTGTTGCCATCTTTGGCTGACAAACCCGCATGGAGACCTAAAGGATCAAATTCATGCAGAATATGTGGTGCCCTAAAGGAAGATATCATACACCTGGTCTTCAAAGTCCTGCTTTAAAGGGAGCCCGCATTTTATTGCTTAAGCGCATCTTCAATGATCAGGGGATTCGAACTTGTTGAACGGCCATAATGAAGCGTCTAAATCCCACTGACCCCCAGATCAATTGCAACTTCTTGAAATTTCTGTCATTTCATGGTAATTTACCTACAGATCCCTCTGGACATAGCACAAACAGGGGCTACCCTGGGTGAACTTATTGGCACAAAGGCATCAACGATCAATGAACTAGACGACCATGAAATTTTGTTTTTAAGATCTTTTAAGAGGCTTTAGACTTGTTAATGGATACCTGGTAATGTAGCACTCCGCACAACTAGAATTAATACATCAACTACATATATATATATGCACAATGGAACTTTAATTACCCTTTAGTAGCCTGAGAGACGATAAATATTGCAAAGCAATTTTTTATTAAAACTAAGGAAACCAGCATTTTACGAACTTTTACGTTTTAGACTTGCTAGCTGATGCCTATTACATAGTATTCTTTGCATAATCAGAAAGTAATGTAACAATGTAATGCATATGCACAATGGCACTTTATTTGTACTCTTTTAGTTAAAGCAACAATCTTTTAATGCCAAGCACCCAACATAAACATGAAGGACTACGTATTACATCACCCCCAGCCACGTGCTGGTGCCAGGCATAAATGTGGCACCTCCAGGCACCCACTTTAGAACACCTGTAGCCCTGCAGAAGAAAAGAGGAAAGCTGGGCCTGCTGTCTGTGACCTGAGACGAGGCCTGAAGGACTGAACCTGTCCCCAGTTATACCCAGGAAAAATAAGTGGGCTCCAAGGGTCAGTTGGCTGACCTGTGGGGGATAGAGGGATATCACAAGCTTCAAGAGTCCTTTTTCTGAAAGTGCCTAGCTGACTAGTGGCAATTGGACTTGGACTGGGCTTTGCAGTTGGCCTCTGTCTGATATCCTGAGAGTCACTCGGTGACCTTTCCTGTGGTCCCTGGGGCCTTAGAAGTGTACTCCTGTGGTTAATTAGGACTTAAAAGACTAAGATCCTGATTTATATTTTGATGGACAGCCCGTCATTCCGCCATGGGGACACAGTAGATTACTACATCCCCATGGCGGAGAGGCCACCTGCCAAATGTATAAATGACCACCAAGCAGGTGGTCATTTATAATGCATTGACAGGAACCACTGTGATGGTGGTTCCTGTCAATACATTTTTCTGTTTGGTGCAGGGCCGCATCAGCATGACGCAGCACTGTACCAAACAGTTTTCGAAACGGGGATTTCTTTTTGAAAATGTAATGCTTCCCTTGCCATGGGAGTCATCTCCCATGAGGGGGAGACCAGTATTTGCTTTTTATGTCCATTACTGCCAAGGTTTCCTTGGCGGTGATGGACATTAAAAACAAGGGCTATATGTTCTCCTATCCTGATTGGCAGGGCGAACATATGGCCATTTCTTCGATGGCCCTTACTTCATCGGGCTATTGGAGAGGTTTGGCCCTGGCAGAGGCGGAGTAGTCTCTGCCGTGGACAAACTTAAGGCCCACCCACAATTAAATTTGGCCGGACGGACCACTATAATGGCATAGTTCCCTTCTGCCAATATATGAATCAGGCCCTAAGTAAGAAGCTAAAATCTCTGACCAGGACAAACCGGGTTGGTGCATCTGAACCACTCCATCTGGTGAAATGTTTCCCAGGCTCGTGTGGTGATCCCCTCTTATTATTCCATCCGCAAGTGAAGTGGCGTTTTTGCACCACATTTAACTGACATGGGTCCGCTGGGCACGCTTACATGCCCATGAACATGGGCCTAAAAATAGGACTGCACTTTGGCCCTCAATGGGGTAACATTACTGATTCAGGTCCAAGACAACTTCATTGTCAAAGCAACATTATGGCGGTCAGTAAAAAGGAAAGGAACATGAGTGGACTAGAGGGTGGAAGAGTTGTAAATATTTATAGAATATTTTCCAACCTATCAGAAAGAAGGCCTGACTCAACCGGGATCATAGTTAAGAGAAAGAATATGCTTATGCATGTAGATGACTTAGGAAAATCGAAATGGGCGCATCTAGCCATGAAAAATTATGATGCGACTTAAGAACGGTTATCTTGGGTTTTACTAAAATGTAGATTACATGTAGATGCCGTCAGACGAATGATTGTCCCATATCTTTTTATTGACGGCTCTCATCCCATTAACAAGGGATGGACCAATTTGCCCAATCAGATAAAATCAGAACAAGATAAGAAGTGGTGTGACTTAAGATAAAGGTTAGGTTTGAATTGCCAAAGGCAAATGAAGCAAATTGTTAAGAAACCGAAGGACATGACTCACTTTCTTGACAAAATGACATTTCCTGCTGTGCGTCAAGGGCAGTAATATGAAATCCTCATCCGTGTTCTTTCTTCTGCATTCTTTTTGCAAGGTTTATGGACAACTCGTCTGAAACTAGGTAAAACATTTGCTATCTGTTGGATACAATTTTCAAGCACAGATTTGTGGAATTGAGTCATCGAGACGGCTACTGGAATTTTGCGTTTCTGACGCCATGGTGTTTTTTGCATGATTATGGATTTTCCCCATTTGCCTCACAATCTTTTCCTAGACAGTGTTACCATGTGTAAAAGAAACAAAACAATGAACTAGTGCTATCACAAAATGTGTTACATTTCTCCTCATAATGTGCCTAATCATGCTGCATAATTTAGTCAGCCATGCCACTTAATTTGGTCCTCCTCTGCCGCATAATTCCAGTGGCCCTGCTCATAGTCAATCGGTGGCATGAGTTGGTTCTTGCAACATACTTTCCTACATTCTTGAATCAGTCAGTTTGAACTGCCAGGTTAAAGACGTGCCATGCTCAGACCTAGCAATGCATATGCAGCAAATTCTAAAGTTTGTAAACAACTTAAGTTCGCTAGATCAAGTTGAGCATATACTTAGTAGTACTAGAAGCTCAGTTTATGGATGGTCGCAGAAACTGCCTCCGCTACTTCTCTATGTTGTCCATTGAAGCAAAAACAGAATTACATTTTAAGTACAAAGACCAGTGGAAACAGGCAGTACTGGAAATGTTGACTGGAGCGCAGATGGTGGCTTTCTTATCACAAGTCATTCATGTCTTTCGCCTGATGGGTCATAGCATCACCTTAGGTAATGGATCGGAGCCTGGATGTAAATGTGAGCTTCTGTCCCCAAATCAACTGAAGAGAACGCAGGAATAAATGACAGAAAGACTCATGATGGTCCAACTCAAAAATTGCCCGATTGGCGGTGGACAGGTCGGGAGTTAGCCACTGTGTAGCATCACTAGTTACGGTCAAAAACCCAAGGTGCACAGAACTGGAGCAAGGCATAGTGTATGTCCTAAAGAAGAATGACTTCACAGATGCACTAGCGTTGACCTATGTTGCACCCCTCTGAACTAACAGGGCCGGCTTTAGGGTAGTGCGACTGGTGCGGCCACACTGGGTGCTGACCTGGGTAAGGGGGCGCTGACCTCTGGGGTGGGGCACTGTGTTTAGTAATACCTTACGATTTAAAAACACCTGCGGCAGAGTTCCTTGTGCGTCCAGCTTTCAGGTAGCAATAAAAATGCCAAGATAAATCTTGTGATTAATGTTCCTGCTAGAGAGAGAGATCGGAGTGTTGTCTAGTTGCAGTTTTGAAGCACCATAAGGTAGGGCAGAAGATTAATATGCCTGCTCCAATGAACGCGTACTGTGCAGATCACAGATCTGTATTTTATATGGCTAACTGAGTGGATTACTGCTTGTGTCACAGGAATTCTTTTGTTACCTCAGTTCATAAGATACAACCCCAATATAGAACAGTTACTGTTACGAACTGTCATCAAAGAGCTTGCAGGCAAACTACATAAAATAGGTTAGGACGTTATGTTTTTTCCCCAGGCTTTTAATATTTATTCCTAATATTGCTTGGGTTTGTTTGGGTAGATATACATTGGGTTTGTTTGGTAGATATACATATTTTTTTTAGTAAAGCCAGCCTTTACCAGTGCTTTAAAACAAATTAAATGTATGTGAGAGAGCGGTTATGGAGAGATGAGGGACACTTTTGCCCAGTGGTAGTGAGGGAATCCGAGGAGGAGGTCATGGGGGGGGGGCGCGCCAAAAATGATTGTTGCACAGGCGCTAGCAGCGCTAAAGCCGGCCCTGTGAACAGACAACACGATCACGCCCCCTTAAAGGCACAAGGGCTGAAACTGTCAAAAAGGGTCCCCAGAGGAAATTAGCGGGAAAGACGCAGACAACGAGTTGCAAACTGGAGCAGAGATAGTGGGCAGTAATAAAGGAACAACCAGTAGTTTGCCCAGCCATCTGGTATTAAGATTTTAGCTCCGGTATGGAGGGGAGTCAAAGAAGGAAGGGAACAAAATCGACTGTATGCCATGGGAGACCACCTCCAAGATACAGGGAACACAGTGGGTAATGTAGTGGCAGATAGTAACAACAGAAAGACCAAGCATTCTAAACTTGCATAAGAGAGGTGCCCAGGAAACCATTTAAATGATGGAAAAAAGTAAATTAGAGGTGGCGGGTGGAGTGAGAAGAAAAAAGCTAAAATAAACTTACAGCCAGTCTTCTTTAAATCATAATGCCACACTAAAAAAACGAAGGAAGAAGAGGAGACCAGAAGCCATGCCTCACCTAGCCAAGGTTTAGAAGACGGTGAAGGCCACATGCATGAAATACGGGGAACATCCTTTAGGACGAAGCCGGAATCACGCTGTGCTTTGACAGCGCCGGCAACAGAACTAATGCGTCTTTAGCACGCATTCGTTCTGCACGCAAGCCTTTACAACGACTTGCTTTAGGGGGGGCGCAATGGTGGAGGGGTGTTAGAATTAAAGTCCAACACCTTCTCTACTATTGCACAGACTGGAGTTGGAGTAGAAAATTAAACTATTCCAATATCCAGCGCCCCCTAACGCAAGTTGTTAATATTACTTGCATGCAGAACTAATGCGTGCTAAAGACGCATTTGTTCAAATGATGGAGTTCTGAAGACATGCGTGAAAAACACATTCAGAATTCCGTCATACATTCACGAAATACTGATTGCTTAGACGCTCCAGTGCTGGGCGTTCAGGGTAAAATGGAGAGCCTTACCTTCAGAGTGAACACAGCAGAAAAACATGCTAGAGACTGTAGAAGCTTCAGAACACTGATGTTAAAGTGACACAACAGCCAACACAAGTCTATTTTGGATATAGGCTTTATCGGAGGGAAGTACTTCAAGCAAAAAATTAAGACATTTGTGTCGGAGACTTCAGGTTTCGGCACTTAGGAGGTAAAGCCCCTCAAGACGCAAAAGGTTTTCAGGTTGGCATCAAGAAATAGAGAGGGTGGCCTGAGGAAGACAGTATTATTTATCACCACAAAGATTTGGGGTTGAGAAAGGGACTACTCAAGGAAGAAACCGTCAAGAAGAGGTGCTTTATGATCATCTGAAGTTAATATCATCCCCATACAGCCTGGGGACAGCTCAGAGTGCTAGGAGATATCAGAATCAATATATCACCGATATACAGCCTGCATGGTTGAATGTCATGCCCAAGGATAATTTTCTTTCGCAGGTATTGATGGCCCTAAAACTCTTAAACTATATAATGGTGAAAAAGCTTGTCATCTGGCTGCTTTCAGCATGCATGGCCCCATACAGTTCGATATCAGGGCCGGACTGGCCATAGCCGGCACTGGGCATTTCCCCGGTGGGCCGGAGGGGTGGGGGCCGGTTTTGTGCCTGTGGTGCCCAGTTTTGCAGCAGTGCTGCAATATCTGCCCCCTGTAACAAAAGCGGAAGCAGTGCTTCTTCCTAACACCCCGCTCCCAGGGCCGGTCTGGCAGCAATCTGCCAGGGCTGGTTGCTGTTCCCAGTCTGGCCCTGTTTGATATGCAGTATATTCAGCTGTTTAGCTTCTTTATAAAGCCTGAGGGGGGCGGGGGGGCGTGGCTAACCGCCGAGCATGGCGGCTGTGTGATAGCGGAGCTCCGCGCCAGGCCTAAAAAATACGGCGGAGATGCGCTGAGACCGGGACCGGCTGGTGACCCAAGAACACTGACGCACACGGCGGAACGGGCAGGGACTCGGTGACTGCCCCTGAGAACGGATTCGGTGCATCTCGCCAACGTTTGGAGGAATCGACAGTCGGCCGGCGATAACCACCAGCAGCTACTGGGTGCCTCGGATACAACAAGAGGAGGCACCGGCAGAGGGCCGGGTGGCGGTGGACCGGACGGGGCCCGAGACACCTACCGAGCGGGGGCCTCGTGACGGACTACGGGGTGGTGCAGGAGATTGGACGCCTGTAGGGGAGAGGCGGCGGAAATTGTCCACACACCTGAAATGGCCTAAAATGGCGGCGGAACGCGAACAATACTGAGAGGACCCAAGTGAGTGCCGCATTGTGTTTCCTTTTGTGAGCTGGGACGGGGCGCTCCAAAACCAGATTCCCGGCGCCCTACGGGCTGATACAAGCTGTGAACGGCACTCGGGACCTGTATGGACAACGTGGTGTCGCGAGGCCTTGCATTCGTCACGGAAAGGCACGGAGCGGAGAGAGAGAGGCCTGGCCTGCACAGGGGGGTCGGATTCTGGCTCATAGCTGGTGCACGACGACTCGGCGTGGGTTCGTACCTACTCAGGCCTTGGGAGGAAATAATAGACACACGCTGCTGGAAGTAATCCTATCTCAGGTCGGACGTTGTGATATGAGAATCGCAGGAAACAGGGTGATCTGGCATTAACGGCACAACATAGCAGGTTTCAAGCGAAGGGAGTGGCGCAATCACGTAGGCATTATTCACTACTTGCTGGGACGCGACTATAAAGTGGTGGCAGTGGATCGGATGTAATCCATGAGTAGCCGTTTTGACTTGGTCTAACATACACTGCTGGGAGCCGCAGGGTGGAGTCTCGCTGCATATGGAGTTCGGAATGGGGCTTTGAAAGTCGCTGGCAGGAGCAGGCCCGGCATAATCACCAGGCGCAGGGTCAAATATCTTCAACTTTGAACGCGATGGGGCGCACGAAGGCTAAGCAACCAGACCCCCCGATGTCTGATGACTTGGATACTGGGGCCCACACTAACGACGTACAAGGCTCTGCTGACGATATTATCCCACCTACAGCGCAGGGGGGACCAATAGATAAGTTGGACTTAATTCTGCAGGAAATCAGAGATTCACGCACGGCGCTTGAGGCACAGATTGGCACGATATCTGTGGGACTTACACTACTCGCCAGAAAAGCGCTTCAACACTCATCAGGGGTAACAAGTGCTATATGAATGCAAACCTTTCTTCCCTTTTATCCCTCCGCTATCCTTCTCACTCCAAATAACTGACTAATATCCACCACTGAAACTACTTTCATATTTTCACCATATTAATTCACCACTAATCCTTGATGGGCTTCCAGAGTAGCATGCTTCAACACCCCATCAGGGGTAACCAGCGCTATATAAATACAAACCTTTTTTTCCTCCTCTATCCTTCTGCTATCATTCCAAATCCAAATAACTGCCTAACCTATCCATCACTTAAAATGTACTTGCATGTTTCACTATACTAATTCAACACTAATCCTCTATGGGTCCCGGAGTAGCGTGCTACTCGCCGAAAAAGCGCTTCGACGCCTCGTCAGGGGTAGTAAGCGCTATATAAATGCAATTACAATACAATACAATACTCCAGGCGGACCACAAGAAACTAGCTGAAAAAGTCAAATCAAATAAGCTCGTTTTAGATGACCTAATTCCGCAACAGACCCTGCACTCCTCCCGATTGGAATCGTTTCAACAGCAACTAAAGAACCTGCAGGACCGCGTGGATGACGCAGAAGGAAGATCTCGAAGAAATAATGTTAGACTCTTGGGAATACCGGAAAAAGCGAGGGTCTAACCCCACTCTCTTTGTGGAGAAATGGCTCAGAGACCATGTCACATCAGAAGGCCTCACGGAGCATTTTAGCGTAGAGCGTGCGCATAGGGTTCCTCCCAGACCACCTGCCCCAGGGGCTGCTCCTCGGCCACTTATAGCACGTATTTTGAACTACAAAGACCATGATACTTTATTATGTGCCGCACGCGAAACGGCTCCTATCCGCTTTGAGAATAGAACAATCTCATTATATCCGGACTTTACTCTAACTGTACAGAAAGCACGCGCTACTTTTCAGGAAGTTAAAAAGGCACTCCGTACCCAGAACTTAAAATACGCTCTTTTGTTCCCAGCCAGATTAAAAGTGATGTTTGACCAAAAAGCCTTATTCTTTGAAGCTCCGGAGGATGCATTTGAGTGGCTAGAGGTGACATTTCCAGGGCAATCGACACAGTCCTCTCTTCGATCAAACAGGGGTCTAGCGCCTCTACCGCAACGCAAAGGCAAAGAAAGGAATGCTGAGGCTACGCGCCACCAACATGGGGACGGAACCGGAGCTGGCCCGTCTCCAGAACAAGTGTCAGAGAGCCAGAAAAATGCTATTTTGACTGCGGCAGCCTTGGCAGACTTGGACGTCGGGACTACGGCTAGGAGCAGAAACCGGTCAGAAGACACAAACGACATCTCGGACTCCGAATCCAGCGTGACCCTGTTCCCCATACTTACTCCACAGACTGCGAACGACTATTTGGGTTAGCGTTTGACACATTCACGAACTGGTGATGTATAAGCTGTATTTCTGGGGGTCGTCGCACGGCCCGCTGGGGTTGGCTGGTCCTGGTCTCTCTTATCATTATACTGGATTGTGGCCGGTGTCGGTTTGCTCTGTCCACAGAAACTAACTGTCAGTTGATGTATGTGAATGGTTTGGTGGCTGCCGCCCCCCCCCCTGGCAACTGCATTGCATAGCGTACTATGTAGGTTTTTTGTTGAGTTAGTTTTTGACGTTTGGTCCCCTATGTTTAAGGAGGGGAACCTAGTATTGGGTTGGTTAATGGGGAAGGTAGGCTCAGCTGTATTTATTAAACTGATTAGAAGAATCGAGGTATTTTTAGAATATATAATCGCAAATCCAAAAATTAAGGATGACACAACCTAGTAAATACACGTATATCTCCTGGAATGTGAGAGGACTGGGCTCTGTGCACAAGCGGCACAGACTTCTGGCACAACTAAATCGCAGGAAGGCTAACCTGGTATTTCTGCAGGAGACTCACTTAGTTACAGCGGAGGCTATTAAATTACAAAAGAAATGGAGGGGCAGTTATTCTGTACATCGTATTCGGCCTTTGCCAGGGGGCTGCAATCTGGGTGAGAAGTGGCGTCCCTTTCAAACCAATAGAGCAAAAGATAGACATAAATGGCAGGTATGTGCTGGTGAGGGGCACATTAGATGGGGAACACCTCGTCCTCGGAAGTATATACGCCCCAAACACAGACCAGGAAAAATTCCTTGAGACAGTCAGTAATATAATGGTAGGGTGGGAGGAGTACCCGTGGCTAATAGGTGGCGACTTTAATATGGTTTTGGATGTAGCACTGGATAGATCCCATCCTCCCTTACCAAACACTAGTAGCAGGAAATTAGCTGAGGCGTTACAGGGGTGGGCCTCAGGTTGGGCTCTGGGAGATGCATGGCGTCTCCACAATCCACTCAGCAGGGAGTACTCCTTCTTCTCACATCCCCATGACCTACACACTCGAATAGACAGAATTTTTTGCTCATTAACTTTGGTATCCTCAGTTAGTAATGTCACCTATTTAGGGAAAACTCTTTCGGACCACAATCCTCTAGAGCTCACATTGATATGGGGGAAAATTCCTACGCCGGTGCCCACATGGAAGCTACAGCCCATACTGTACTGACTCACAACAGGCTCCACTTAAAGAGGCGCATATTCAGCACGCTGAATTATTAGAAGAGTTGCGGGTAGTAGACTACACCCTATACACGCACAGACAACACGCACTGGCTGACAAAGCGGGCCCGCTCCTGGCAAGAATTATTAAAAATGCCCCAATGCAGTCCCCAGTCATAGAAGTTCACACGGCAGAGGGGAACATGGTATGCACCCAACTGGAAATAAACACTGCGTTCCAACATTACTATGAACAGTTATATGAGTCTCCTGGAGTGCCGCAGGATATAGATCATGCCCCTTTTTCGAAGATTTACACCTCCCGCACTTACCAGTTGCCTTTCAAGAGGATCTAAAAAAACCCGTGACTAGTATGGAGATTAGAGCAGCGATTAAAGCCCTACCCAGAAATAAAGCGCCAGGTGGGGATGGCTTACCCATAGAATTTTACATGACCTACATAGACTTATTGACCCCTCATCTATAACGCCTTTTTCAAAATTCTTTCGACACTGGCACATTGCCGCTTACTACTTTACAGGCGCTGATGGTCCCATTACCAAAGCCGGGGCGGGATAGTGTGGAGATAGCAGGGTATAGACCATTGTCGTTATTGAATTCGGACTACAAAATTCTAAGTAAAATACTTGCGGATAGACTGTCCCAATTTATTCCCAAGTTAATCCATATCGACCAATGTGGTTTTGTGCCAGGCAGAAGCACGGCCCTTAACATTAGGAGGCTACATCAGATCATACAAAATATGGCTCCAATTGAGGGCATGCAGGGCTGTATATCTCTGGACCTTCGCCAAGCCTTTGACTCTTTACATTGGGATTATATGTTATATGCCCTAAGGAGGTTTGGTATCCCAGAGGAATACATTAACTGGGTGAAGTTACTGTACACCAACCCAACGGCTAGGGTCAGGACAGGACGACACATCTCGAAACAATATTCAATTGAGAGGGGTACGAGACAAGGCTGCCCACTATCCCCCTTATTGTTTATAATTGCTTTGGAACCGCTCTTATGCACAATCCGCCATAAAGCAGAACACAAGGGCATAAAAGTGGGTAAGACACCGCATATAGTATCTGCATATGCGGATGATATCATATTATATCTTAATAACCTCACTAACGATTATGACCCTTTGCCGGCTATTTTTGCTACTTTCCAAAAACTTTCAGGCCTAACAATAAACGAAACTAAATCTTATGCATATTTCTTTAAAGATAATACGCCAGCAGACGAGGTGGGCTTCGGGGAATGGACTTTCAAAATAGAGCAGGTGACATTTCGATATTTAGGCGTACACGTTTATAGGGAAACACAGGACCTACTGGATGGAAATTTAATGCGCACTATCGGGACACTTAAGTCACAAATAAAATTTTGGACATCCCTGCCCCTATCAGTGGCGGGAAGAGTAGCAATTAGCAAAATGGTGGTGCTGCCCAGACTGCTATATTATTTTACTAATATCCCAGTGCTTGTCCCGGCCCCGATTTTTTAATTACTGGACACATTATTAACTGAACTGATATGGGGTGCTGGGCGCAGGAGAATAGGATTAAAGAAGCTCCAACTGGACACGAGAAGTGGAGGATTGGGAGTGCCGGACTTCAGGGCGTACTGCTACGCCAGTCAATTACAATGGTTAGCATATTGGGTTGTAGGCAGAAATCTACAAGAATTTGATATGTCTCAACAATCTTGGGAGCGAGGCTGGTTACATAAACTTATGCTACTGGGGGGTAGAACTATTCCGATTACCTCTAATTTACTGAAAGTGGCGATGGCATACTGGAAAAAGGCAGTGCGCTACACAAAGTCAAGGACCCCATATGCACCTAACATACCATTACTTGGACTGCCATTACAATCGGGGACCGTCACATGTAGATCTATACTGGCTTGGGAGGAGGCAGGGGTAACCACTGTAGGGGCTTTCTTTACCGATGGGGACATCATGACTCATGATGCTTTTGTCCTTCTACACGGGGTACCAGACACACTGTTTTTACTACACGCGCACATTTCTCGTTTTATACGAACCACATGGGCACCAAACGGCCAGGAACCATTAACGCATGCACTATTAAACATGCAATACCTGATGGGGAACGGCAGACATGTTACCAAATGGCTATACAGGGGTATCCGTACAGTGATGGCGGCCCCACTTCTCTCCATTCGCGAGAAATGGACCACGGAACTGGGCCATGAGTTTAGTGACAAGGAATGGGAGATTATACTAGAACAACCCAGGAAAACCTCCAGAAACCCCAAGTTTAAATTTATTCAATTGATGATAGTGCATAGAGCTTATTTGACACCACACAGACTGCACAAGATGTTCCCTGAAGTGGCGGACAGCTGCCCCCGATGCCAAGCCCCAAATGCGAAATTGTTACACATGATATGGGACTGCCCGAGATTGTTTACTTATTGGTCTAAGGTGCACAAAACCCTGCATGAAATTGCACCAGTACTAAACGATGACACCCCAGAATATTGCATACTGGGACTAGGCCCTAGAAGCAAGAAGTTAGGCCCTGTCCGTAGATTCATGAACCTGGCTCTTATATTGGCAAAACGCAATATCACAAAGCGGTGGAAGTCTCCTAAACCCCGTCACTGATAGAATGGTACACCGAAATGGTTAGATGGGGTAGGGCAGAGGGGGCTGAAATTTACAGAGAAGAGCAAAGAGGTCTGCGTAAAAATATGATATCACTGGACTGGAATGTGCTGTTGGAGGGATTCATAGCTATGGATGTGCAGGCCTGTTGAGGGAGGGTAATAGTGCGCACTAAAATAATTATGCCTGATTCTTAGCTAGCCGGGAGATACAATACGTGTAATCACTGATTATCCATATGTTATTTAAGTGGTGTATTCAGGGAAATTGACGAGAGTACTAGGATTTTGTGTTTTGAGAGTTATGTGGCTATGTTTATTGCAGCTGAGTCAGTGGGTGGGATGGGTGGGGGTTTATTGTACAGTAGTTATTAGGTTTAAGTAATGGCTCATTTGCTAGAAAGGGACAAACAGAGTCTATTGCACAAGATGTAACTGGTCGTATCACCAGAGCGTTATGTTTAGAATCAGTATGGAAGATAAGCAGGAATTTAACAGAGTGTAAACTTGCCGATTATTGCTTGGTATGTGATTATGTTGATACGTTGGGGATCACGTCAATGTTGTGCCCACTATCGAATATGTATCAGCGGTAATGCTATTGTTAGGGGGTATGAACCCCTCCTTTATGGGCGAGAACTATTGGCTGTATCTTTTTGTTTGTTGTGTAATCTCAATAAAAATTATGTTAAAAAAAAAAAAAAAATAATGCCTGAGGGCCATATTATCAAGAACGGCGCAAACATTATCGCCGCTTTAGCGGCAGGAAACTGCCGCTAAAGCGGCGATAAGGGGCTTGATAATATGCCCTAGAGAATTCCAATAGAAGCCCAGGTTCTGGTGTCAAGGACATCAAACCTGGGCTTCTATTGGAATTCTCTAGGGCATATTATCAAGCCCCTTATCGCCGCTTTAGCGGCAGTTTCCTGCCGCTAAAGCGGCGATAATGTTTGCGCCGTTCTTGATAATATGGCCCTGAGTTTTTAAAAAGTGAGTTGGTCAAGTCATTGACTTATCGATATCAATTGGGCTGCATTTGTAGGAGGGGAACAGGATGTTAAAAGTGATAAACATGTGTCACCTATACAAAGGAAGAAAGTGTGAAAAACTTCTCTTCTTGAAGTCCCCACACGCGACCAACACACGGAAACATGGAAAAAATACACCCTAGACCAACAATGTAATATAGTACTAACCTCTAGTTTTTGCTATTTCTAATCATTGTCTGCTTAAAAGGGTAATTGCAATGTTTTGACTAAAAGGAAGGCAGACACCTAAAAGGGAAAGTTTGTGGGAGTGGGGTACAACAGAGTTGAGGAGGTTAGAGCAGGCTAGACAACGGCTGGGAATGTGCATGTGCATTTGGTGGGTTCTCTACATTGTCATTCTAATTACGCCCTACCACGTCTTCAACAGCCCGTTAGTGTTAATCAGAGTGCAGTGGGTTGCTGAAGCATTTACTGAACACTCATAGGCTGTTCATCAATGATGCCTGTCACTCCTACTCAGCCTTACCTCGGCCAGGAAGAGAGAGGGGATCAGGTAGGGTACACCTCTGATTAACGCTCCCATTTTCCCAGAAGCATAATAGACCATGACTGACAGTTTTAGTTCCACTTTGGGTGTGTGGCTGTGGAGCACTCTCTAAAGGCGGAGGTGAGGCAATTCTCCCTGCAACACCCACCCCTCCCACATTTTCCTACTCTGGTTTGTTATGAAGTGGAAAAGGTCAAAAGTGGAATCGCTAACACCACACTCACCTGGACCTTGATTAAGAGACCTCGCAGTGACAGGGGTGACTGTTCCTGAGTCATCCTACCAGCCCCCAGCTTTTCCCATGAGCCTGCTCCCTCTCACCTATAGACTCAAACTTTCTTTCTTACTTCACGCCGGTGCTAGGCCTCTCCATGGCCTAGGAGACTGAGAGCAGCTCACTGCATCTTTCCGTCTTGTGAGCCATTGAACCCTCAGTTTTGTAAGCCATGGAGACGCCTATTACTGCATGGCGAGGCCAGTGTGCGATCCACAGGTCACTCTTACCATCACCAGCTACTTCTATCAGAGATTTTGGACTATTCAAGCTGGGAAACAGGAGGACCACCTTGAGAACCATGGGCCCCAAGCCTGGGTCACCACTGACACCTGGTGGACAGGAAGGATGGGTGGGCCGCATGTTGACTGGGTGTGTATGAGTGTATGTGCATGTTGGAGAGTGAGTGAGCATATTTGCACCTGTATGTGTGTATGGGGTAAGAGAGTTTACCATACCTAAAATGGCTTATCCATAATAAATTGTGGCATTCTAAGAGACACAGTACCAAAACGTGACACAGTGATCCTCTATTGCAAACGTGGGCCTTCCTAGGAACATGCTTCCTAGCCCTGACATCGTGGCCTCTCCATGACAAATTGTGGATTTTCTTTGGTGTATGCTGGCTGACTTTACATGATGGCCTATCCATGACAAATTGTGGGCATTGTTGTGGACATGCTGCCTATGCTTGATAAGATGTCCCATCCATAATAACGTGTGGCCCGTCTTTGGGTCATGCTGTCTAACCCTGCCATGATGGCCCATCCAAGACAATTTGTGGGCATTCTTGGGGACATGATGCCAAAGCATGACATAATGGCCCATTGATGACACATTGGGGGCCTTCTTGGGAACATACTGTGTAACACAAACATAATGGCCAATCCATGACAAATTGTGGACCTTCCTGGGACATGATGACCCTTCTAGGACAAATTGTGGTCATTCTAGGAGGGCATTCTAGCTTAACTTGACATGATGGCCCGTCCATACCAAATGTTGGGCATTCTTAGGAACAATCTGCTTAACTCTATCGTGGTGGCCGATCTATTAGAAACTGTGGCCAACTAGGGAATTTGCCACCAAATTCTGACCTTACTGGCCATCCTTTTACATTTTGTTGGTATTCATGGGGCCAGATTGGCTAACCCTGACCTGAGGAATTATACAGGATATATTGTTGCCATTCTTGACATCCCTCATTTGCCTTGTCGCCATCATCACTTAGGACTATGGAAAATTTCACTCCCATGGTGGAACCTCAAGCAATGTAACTGGCATCTCCTTGTGGAAAAAAAACAGATTCTCTTTGCAAATCAGGATTCTGCATGCAGAGTTTCACTATTTCCTAACGTAAGTCAAGCTTACAGTGGAAAACCTTTTGAAAGACTCAAAAGATTTCAACCTATGACAATCCAGAAGCAATACAGCTTTGGGCCAGCATTTGCAGCCAACTTAATTTTTGGTATTACAGTAGGGGTCTTGTGGCTTCTTCTGCTATACAAAATGGTTCCAGCATGCCTATTAGTAGTATCTGGTTCATTTCAATGGACTGATTCACAGAGCCACTAGATGGGGTATAGGTCAGCGGACACTTCACCGCCCTCTCGTGTGTGGAGTGGGTGCAAAAAAACAAAATTGCAGCTTTGTGCTTATGAGAATTGCTTTATAATTGTGCTCTCACCAAGGCTGCTGGCTCCCTTCACTTCCCCGTGGATGGTATGCTGGTCAGTAGAAGGATTTGGTATCCTACGATCCATTCCTCTATCACCAGGATTACAGGTCTCTGTACTAGCAGAGAAGACATAAGAGCACTTTCTGCACAGTATAAAGCAACATCAAAAAGAGGCATAGCACTGACCCTCTCATGACTAATAAAAACCATCAAATAACCCCTCAATTGGCTAACTTATAGCGCTTCTAGACAGTGGCGTAATGAAACTTGATGGGGGCCTCCTGCAAAGTTCAGGGAGGGCCCCCCTTCCGGACCTACTCAGGAGCGCTCAGGCCAGGGTACTGTGCTGAGGGGGACCCCCTGGAGCTCGGGCCCCCCGCACTGCGGGTGCAGTGAGGGCCTTTGTTACGCCACTGCTTCTAGAGGAAGAAGAACATCTGAGACACCTACCATGATGGAGGATAGAGAGGAAGGGCCTATCTGTGGTCTACTCTCAAAGAACATCCTGGCCTTAGTTCTGATCCAGCGCCATCTGCAGCGTAACACCTCTACGGTCAGCCCAAAGAAAAAAAGATTGTAAAATGAAGACTACCATGAAGAGGCCCAGTAGCATCTGCTGTTCTCCCCATCCCTCTATATACGGATGACGACTCAGGCCTTTGCCCCTCAGCATCATCACTGCCCCCCCCCCCCAACAACCACCCAAAGCAGGACAGAGAAAAACCCAACTGTAAATTGGAAAAACAAGAAGAAAAATAAAAGATGTTCTGCTGCTTCTGTATCATTAGTCACATCACCCTTGTAGCGTGGTACTGTGCTCGCCTAAGGTTGTGTATGGGCAGGGGAGTAGCTTGGTCAGCAAGATTGGTGGGGGGGGGGGTGAGTTTCAGATTTCCCAAGTATCACGATTGCATATCATGGTAAAATACGTTATCTGAGAAGCAGGACATAAGGGGGGCTTACGGGGCAGTGGAAAGGGAGAGTATCGTGGATTGTTAACGGTACTTCAAATAAAATATTTTGCAATATAACCAGCATTTTTTAAGAACTGCAAAACAGAGAAAAGATAGAGTGAGGGAGTGTGTATATGTATGTGTGTGGGTGTGCGTGTGAGGGAGTATTTTAGTCTGTGTGTGCATGTACAAATCCTGGGTGAATTCCGACAGACACCTCACCATACCCGACT
The DNA here is from genome assembly GCA_963921515.1 of Calotriton arnoldi. Taxonomy (NCBI): domain Eukaryota; kingdom Metazoa; phylum Chordata; class Amphibia; order Caudata; family Salamandridae; genus Calotriton; species Calotriton arnoldi. Next base: position 361,182 of record CAWUFW010000080.1, on the reverse strand, counting down.
GAAAGCACCTGTACCCAACTATTTACTAGAGATTACATTTATTAGGGGGGATGTAATACCCCAAACACCCCCCGAATCTACGCCCCTGGGATCGGACAACACATAAAATCAGGTCAATGCCATAGGCGTAAGTCTGTCAGCATAAAATAGAACCAGTGGCGTGGACAAAGAGATTGGAAGAAGCTGCACTTACTTTACAATATTTCATGGTCCAGTAGAAATAAAGAATATCTCAAAAAGTACCCTTGGTCAGAGGGAAGTTACACTCATGGACAAACACTCCTTAACCCTGGAAGCTAATGACTCAGGTAGCAGTCTGAATTGTAAATCATTGACACTAATAAATGCTTGCTATCTCGGTTTTTCAACCAGATTAAATGTAGATACCATCAAAACCAATTGTTCCATATCTTTTTTTTATTGACAAAGGCTGTACCACTTTCCCCAACGAGATAAAATCAGATTAAGATAAGAAGTGGTGTGCTTTAAGGTAAAGTTTCGCTTTGAATTGACAAAGCTATACCTAGCAAAATGTTAAGAAACAGGAGGGCACAGCTTTTTATTTACACATATGGCTTTTTCCTGCTTTGTAGCACTGACTCACTTTTCTCTCAGAAAAGCCATTTCCTGTTGGGTGGTAAAGGCGCTAATATAAAATCCTCATTCGTATTCTTTTACCTGTAGTATTCAGGAGAGATTCCAGACAAATTATTCATTAATTTACTAGAAAGCGAAATTTGAAACATTTAAGTAACCTTCGGTCGCCATATGCCAATACACCCAATTTAGCGTCTTTAAGTAGTTAATAAACAGTAGTTTGCATGCACTTCCTACCTTCTTTCTCTATATTAACACCAGCCCTCAGAACTTCCAGGGCTAATGTTATGTCGCCCTCACACAGCTAGCATCTGGGCAAGTCTGCATATAGGTCAGAGTTTTGACAGAAGATGAGACCAATGAAAACCGACCTAGGGGAAGTATCTAAATACAAAAGCGAGAAAATGAATGTTTGAATTAATAACTTTGAACGAATGAATACACCTGAAAAGCATGCTTTTATTAGAAAGTGATAATATGAGAAACTATATATTTATTTTAAATGCCTAAAGTTAAAAAACTAATATTAGTATATTTTATTAATTTGTATGCCTAGACATGTTTTCAAGATGTTCCAGTGGTTACCATCTTATTGAAATGTAAAGTGCTTCCTAGCATTGGCCCCAATCATAGGCGACATCTAACTTCCTTTTACAAATATATTTTGAATATTATAGGAGAAACCCCCTGTTCTCCTGCTGCTCATCAACACATCTTGCTGTTCTACAGTCTTCAAAAAATGTATACTCTATTTAATGTACAATGGGGACACACTATCCATACCACCATACAATTCTCCTAGCCCTTACCCCACAATATGCCTCCCAACACCTGCTCCTTCTGCATCCACCTATCAAAAATCTTCATTCAATGGACCAATACCTCTAGGGCACCTCTTATGTCCCCACCCCACGTCTGCCTGCTCACTCGAATGCTTTGTGATTTTGCTTTAGCATTAGTTAATAGTTATTTAGCTTTTTATTTTCCCCAGTCAATAAAACGTTACAGAATCATACTATATTCAATGTGATTTTCTTTCTACTAAATGCATTGCTCACTTATTGTTTCCCATCCTTTCTTTTAAATCTATTTATTTTTCCCTTTTTCTTTCAAACTCTCCAACTAATACTAGGAAAATGGTGCAAAGGCACTGGAGCATGTTACTACCTATTCCTAGCTGTGGTAGAAGGTAATATTCTTATGGTGGCTGTAAAAAGCAAACAGCGTCAGTTCTTCAGTATGATATCGAATACCCATTCTACCTTAGTGTGTTTTCAATTTCAATATGTCCAAAGAATCAAGAAATAATAAAATCCTGCCGCCGAAAACTAAGTGCTAAAAAAAAGGACAGGGAGCAAACTATTACTCACTGACAGAGGGGGGTGTGGGGCACGACAAAAGAAAATATTTATTTTTTTACTTCACCGTTTATTTATATGGCTTTGATATAGCAAGAAATATGCACGCTTGGTTAAAATAGCATTAAACAAAAGTGGCTGATATGGCCTTTCTAATTCAGGTATAATGTTATAGTTCAATTTTTGTGGATGTCCTTCCTGGTTTTGACTGTGTTAGCGCAGGCTATGGGCTCATTAGATATCTGTAGAACAGGAATGTAATTTAAATTTAAAAAAATGGGGAAAATAAAGGGAATTTCAAGAAATAAAGCAAGAGCGACACATTTTTAAAAACAGATATAATGTGAAAATAAAGATAAAATGTAAAAAATAAATAAAGGAAAATTAGAGTATTTTCTGGCCCTGCAGCTGTGACCATACTTAATTCACCACTCATTTGCCCCATAGGCTTTGTATGACTGTGAGGTTGTATTTTATTTTATATAGCACTTTCCTTTCCCTCGCAAGGCATAAAGTGCTTTGTTGATTGTTCAGTAATGAACTACTTCATAAATATAATTTATATAGTGCTTTGTTGTCCTCATGAGGTCAACAGGAGCGCTCTGATTTAAACTGGGTTCCTGGCACCCGTCCGGTACTTTATTGAAAGCGTGCTGGTTGTTGATGGACCTGTGTGGGAATTGTTGGGTGCAGTGCATGGAGTGTGAAGCTGGAAGACAGGTTGCTTAGATCTTCAACTGCGCTCATACGAGAGAGTTTTTGAATAGTGTAAGAAAAAGAGAGGAAGATGCACATGCAGGGACTTACCAGTCATACATTAAAGTTGTTCAGGAAAAGGCTACTGTTAATGGTGCCTATGTGGTACAATTTAGGTACACCATATTATTCTTTGCATATTTCTGTATGAATCAGGACCTTGTCTTTATTTTTGTGGTCCATCCCGGCGTCGTTCAGCACTTAATCCACTAAGACATTGATAAACCGTCCTGAGGATCTTTACAGGATGGTTGTTTCTTGCTCTAATTATTGGAACTTTTCATCCATTATGGTATGTTCTCGGATTACTTTATATCACGTTCATACCAGTGTTTGTATACAGTTTTCAAAGAGGTGGGTCATGTGAGGGAAAAGCCAAGTTTTATTGCCTTTACTGAATGTTAGGTGATTGCTGATTGTCCTTATTTTAGACATAGTTTTCAGATTTGCACCAATAATTGTTCTAAAAGAGGGATGATTATCAGTGGTGTTATTTTCAATCTAAGGTTGCTCCTTTGAGTGTAGAACATGAATTTGGAATGAAAAAAGACTGAACCAGTGTTGTGGACTGCCCTGTGGGTGGTGCATGCAGCTTTGAAGGATATTCTTCTTGCAACAGGTAACCAGTGCAAGGTCTTGACAGTAAGGATGATGAAGTGGTCATCTGAGAGAAATCTGTTCTAATAAGAATCACAGGGGGTGAAGACGGTTATCATGCCGGATGTTGATGCAACTTGGTAGCTCACAGATTTTTTTGTTTGATTGTGACATTTAATTTGCAGAAATTCACAATGATAAAATCAGGAGAAAAACATTACTCTGGATAAGTGACTGTGATCTGTGCTGGCCAGCATATGTATATTAGCAACAAGCTTATGTCCCTGATGAAGCGACTTACTTATGCGAAACACCTGTTGGCCTCATTGTACAGATGGGTAGAGTTCAATAAAATAACAAACTTATTAAAAACATTCACCATCAGTCTAATTTGATGATTAATTCATTTCACCTTTGAAATTTACCGAATATACCTTGAAACAATATTTCTTTGAGTATTTTCATGATGTGGTCATGTCTGTTCATACTGAGTACTTGTCTGGTGGTGGCAGCAACCTGTACTCATTTGAGTTTCTTTATTAGTGGCTTTATGTGCCCAATGTCCGTTGGCATAGTCTATGCGTAACAGCAGTAGGGCTAGTGAGGCCTGGACCATATAGAGGAAGCCCAGTTAGTGAAAGATCTGTTGTAAAGTTCTCATGATGTGGAAAATGCTGTTCATCTCATTGTTAAACTGTCTTTCAAGTGTGAGTTTGGAGTGTATGATCACCCCCAGTTTTTTTTTTACGTCTGTCAACATGGTGGGAGGGGCTCCTTTTCCTTAGGCCAGGCTGTAGTTGGATCATAAGTTTTCCATATTCAAAAAGTTAGGAACTCAGTTCTACTTTCAGATGATTCAGCAGCATCTTGTTGCTCACTATCGGAAGGCCTACAGTAAGTCCAGATTTCCCAAAGTCTGACGACCATTCCAGTTTCTAATACATTATAATCCAGGTGTCATTGGCATAGTAGTAACTGGTGATCTTAAAGGAATTCATATGCTTAGGGTGTGAGGCCAAGTCTGCGTTGAAGAGAAGAGGAGGATATCATTGAGCCTTGAGGAACATCTATTTTATGTGAGCATGGTTGTGAACGATATGGAGGCAGAAAAGCAGTTTGTGTTCTATCTGTGAGGTAGGACTGGATTCACTTTAGTACTCTGCCTTATATTCCTGTTTTATTCAGTCTTTAAAATAGTAGTTGCCGATCCACTGTATCAAAAGCTCCACTGGAGCCTATGGTTCCTCTACCAGGTGAAAGTCTGAGAAATGAAGAAAAGCTGCTTTTTCAATCAATTTACCCAGAAATGGGCCATTCAATGCTGGTCTATAATTTGTTGGGTCTTTGGAGTCCTGTCCTTGCTTCTTCAGAATTTGCTTCATGTAGAATGTTTTTAATTCTTTCGGGAATTCTCCTGATGACAGTAATTTGGTAATTCTTTCTAATGCTTTATGGTTACAGAAACGGTTTCATGAATCTTCTTGAATATGTAGGGAGGTTGGAGTCAATCAGTGACCCATTGGTTCTGATTGAAGTAATTAGCTCATTTGTTTCTTTAATTTAGGATGCTAAATGGGCATAGTTTTGGATGTGTTACTGCATTTCTTAGGATGTGGGTCTCAATACAAAGAAAGAAATCAAGGAAGTGAAAGTGGAAGAACTGCCACAGACCCAAAGGGACAAACACAAAAACGTTTATTAACAGAAACAATAGTAAGAACAATTGTGTAGAAGTGGTAATGATGACTATGAAATAATAAAAGGAATACATTTTGAAAATGCCAGTCATCAAATAGCTTTATTCGACGTTTTCAGTCATAAAAGCACACAATTATACACAATCCATTAAAAAACAATAAAATCACCATTGAGTAATGCATAAAATACCATAAAAACAATAATTACAATTATAATTCATGACATTTCTTCAATATATGTCAAAGGAAACTCTCACTGAACATACTATAAAATTCGAGACCCAGAACTTTTTCCTGTTTTTAGAGGCTACAATTATTAAATTATTTACCAAAATTCATAGCTTTAGTGGCAACCGACTTTAAGTTCATAATATTATTGACCCCCCACAATAAAACTATGCAATACACCCAATCTGCCTATCAATTCAATGTCTTTTACTAGGCCTTCTAAAATCACACATTAGTTTTTCCTAACGAACATGCCCTGATTATCCAAGCCCACCCCAAAAATTTGGCCATTGCTATGGCTAGTGCTTCCTTGGTATCACTTCTTAATATTCTAAGTGCTTGGTTCGCACCTCTTGTACCCAATAGCTTACATATAGGGCGCAACCAAGCCCGGCGTGGGGCCTGGTAACCTGCGCATTCAAACAAAAAATGGCCCATTGTTTCCTTTTTAATCAAACAGACTGGGCACAACTCAATATGTGCATTAGACCACTTGCTTGTGAAAGCTCTTATAGGCAGAGTACCTATCCTGAACTGAAAATACAGTTTCCGGTCTAGGGATTTAGAAATGTAGTCCCAATAATATTCAAATCTTGGCATAGATTTATGCTCTAGAAAAAGTCCCGTTAGGGATGAGGGGTCAAACCTAGCTTCCGTACAGTTAAGGACCTTTTCCCAGTATTTAACCTTTAAAATCTTTTTGGGTGGGAAAACATTATTTTTCGGGTCCTCCCATAATTGGCTCATGCCAAGTTCCACTAAAGATCGTTTTAATTCCCTAAGCCATTTTATCTGATGCTGAGTGTCTGCCTGAATTACGTCTAAAAATCCAGCTGCATAAACTGCTAGTTCTGGGGTGGACCACAGCCTACGCCAATACAAAAGGGGGCGAATTTTGGCTAGATATACTATAGGCTTCCTCCCCAAATCATACAACAATGGATATATAGGTGTGCTTTGCGGCAGACGAGTAATATGCCTAAAAACTTGTTTTCGGAGATTGAGAGTTTAGATAAATCCTCATATCCCCAAAGCTCAGCACCATACAATGCAGAGCCCATCACCTTCATATTGTATATTTCTAAAACTGGACTTATTGGCTTCTGAAATGAGGAATTAGATTCTCTTTGAAGTGCTCCTGTTAATTGCCGATGTTTTAGGGTTGAGATGTCAAGTTGATGCGCCCATTTTAGCCCTTCCTGTATGTTCACTCCCAAGTAAGTAAACTCCTTAACTTGCTCTAGTTGGAGATTACTCATATATATACCTCCCCTAAAAACCCTATGCGGATTAAAAACCATCATCTTTGTCTTTGACACATTGACCTCCAAGCCACGTCTTGAGCAGAACTCCTCAAAGATGGTAAGTGCTCTTTGGAGTCCGCTTGGTGTCTTGGAAATGATCAATGTGTCATCCGCGAACATCAGTATCGGCACTTTTACTCCTGCTAAAGTGGGGGCATCAGTTGGGGTCGACAACATAAAATCCACTATCCCGTCAATATATAGACTAAATAGTGTTGGGGCCATCACACAACCCTGCCGCACCCCCTTCTCGACTGGGAAGGGTCTGTGAGCTCTCCCCGTTTACCCCACCTGATCTTGGCAGTATTATCCTCATGTAACCGGGCCACTAAAGTCAGTAGGTCCAGGGGTAGGCCCATCTCCTGCAACACCTGCCAAAGTTTTCCACGCGGTACGAGGTCAAATGCCGACCGAAGGTCGACAAAGACCGCATACAGGCTTCCTTTGCCCAGTACAACTGTCTTCCAAAAAAGTAAGGTGAATCTAAATACTTGATCAATTGTGCTGGTAGATGGTCTAAATCCAGCTTGAAAGGAGGATAAAATACTAAAATCATCAATCCAGCACTGTATTTTATTTAGGACCAGCCTACCCATGATTTTTTGGGCAGCATCTATCAAGCTTATTGGTCTATAATTACCTGGACGCGCTCTATCCCCTTTCTTAAAAACAGGAATAATTTCAGCTCCAGCCCAGGAAATTGGGACAGCAGCACCCCGAGCTATAGAGTTTGCTAACAAATAAAAATACATACCCCAGCTCTCAATATCGTAAAGGAATACATCCCCCGGAATACAATCTGGGCCCGATGCCTTACGAGTTTGAATAGATTTGAGCACTTGCTTTACGTCTTGTATAGTAAAATATATCTCCTTAAAAAAACATTTAGTGAAACAGCACTCCAAGTCAATCGCTTCAACAGCATACTGCGGTTTAAAATAGTTAACCCACTCTTGCTGGGGGACATAATTCGAGGGTGCAATAGCACGTCCCCCACTGCCCCATTTGTAAACATCCCAGAACTGTTTGGCATTTCTCCCTACACAAGCGACTCTAAGTTCCTCCCAACGACTATTATCCCATTCCTTTTTGGCCTTAGCTATTGCTATACGATAACTGGCTCTTGCTTCTTGAACTAACGACAAAACACCCACTTTTATTGCCCTTCCTACTGCTACACGTGCCTCTTTACAGTTCTTGTTATACCATTTATGGGATTTTTGGATTGGTGCCTTACTAGCATTACCTCCCTTGATAAAATATGTTCGTAAGTAGTTAAAAAAAATGTTGTGTATAAGGGTAGAATCATCAGGCGCCCCCGGGTTCTCGTCACTCACCCTCAACTTGTGGAGGGCACAAGCTAACTCTTTGCCGATACTATCTAGTACATCAGATGACTTTGATATACTCGCCCACTTGAGGCGCCTCATATCATTCGATTGAAAGACCTCTGCGGTAGCATACGTCGCATTTGTTTTGTGCCCAGCCTTTGACTCTATTAGGTCCCAATCCAAGCATAACGGATTATGATCGCTTTCAATTCTAACCTGAACCTGCATATCCTTTATTTTACACCATAGCGTCAAACTTACTAACACATAATCTATCCTGCTACTACAATATCCATTATCATAGGTATTAGTCCCCATTTTGTCTGATGGCATGCGGCCATTTGCGGCCCGTAGGCCCTTCTCTATACAAATAGTGTTAATTTGTATCACTACTTCAGTCCATCTTTTTATTGGTTCTAGCTCAAGTCTCGGTATATCCCACTTAGTATCTTCCACAAAGTTACCTTCCTCCCACAGTAGGGGCTCAAACGTCACATTCAGGTCTCCCCCTATCACAATGTTAGGAGTCATTCTACTATCCTCTAAAAGGGTATCCAGGACCTTTTCCCCCTGGTACCACGTATGTAAATGTTAAATAAGTTCAATAATACCTTTTTCCCTCTAGACAAGTGCACCAACTGAATATCCTTGTTAGCTGTCGGTATATCTTCTACATCTAATCCTAAGTTCTGCTTCACCCATATTGTTAGACCCCCTGACGGTCTCCCCTTTGGCCCTTTAATTGCTGGGATAAAAAAATTTAGGTAACCTAAGCAAAAGTGAGGGCTTTCTGCCCAAGTCTCCTGAAAGAGACAGATGTCAAAAGCTTCAATAAAACTGTGCCAATCTGGGCAACCCAATTTGGATCCTAGTCCTGCGATATTCCAGGACAATAATGATCCCTTCAAATCCTCAACCTGAGGTTTACCACACAATGTTTGATCCTTACCCATCACATTCATGTCCTGTTCTTTAGATGCCCTATCCAAGACATATGAGTCATCCTTCGTTGGGTAAACTGGTGGTGGCATACACTCTGTTGTCTCCCCTAAATTTATGGGTTCTACGTGCAGCCGTCCTTCCCTCAAGGGATTTATTAGAGGGTAGACCTTATCAATAAGAACCTGAACGGGCTGTAGTGGTCAGTCGCACGCATCCAGGTCAGAAAGGGGGGCAAATCTATTCACACATCTAAGGTTATAGACTCTGGGTATACATCTAGAATCCCCCCAAGCCTGAGTCCTTGGACTCATACGTAACTGTGATGGTCCCAACGTTTTGGGGAATAATGGCCTATAAAAAAAGGACAGGGGTAAAGCTATAATCTTATTTGCAGTGATGTTAGAAAAACTACCCAACGTCTCCAGTAAATGTTTAACGATAAATTCATTGTTAAAATTTAATACCACACAGTCCCCATCCAGTTCTTTCCCAGTTGTCCCTAACCACATGACTCTCCTTGCCATTATAAGCTGATTTTTGTCTATCCTATCCCAAGCACCTACCTCCCTCAGACTCTGGTCCAACCAATACATAGCTTTATGCATCAATTGGGCAGTTGATTCAACTTGGCCCTCCCTTAATGATGGCACATTTCCCAGCACCACTACCAGGGGGGCAGCTGCCGGAGGCAATTGCAAGGGCCTGCTCCATTTCTCCGTGCCTTTCCCGCCTCTAGAAGACACATCCATCTTCCTGATTACGCCCATAGAGCCTTGCCTAGGTGGTAGTATACCTAACCCTGTCAGGTCATTACCAACATTAGCAACTGATGGAACTGGATTATTTGCCTCTATCCTGTTATTGTTTTTAATGGGCCCAATTGGGCTCATAAGATCTTGAGCAAATTCTCCTGAAATATCCCCCAGGGAAGTAGGTTCCATGCTCTTAGCTAAGTTGTGATCATGTGCTGGTACCCAACTTATAGCAACAGGCCCAGGGCACCATAGGCCCTCCCCCTGGGACCTCTTTTCGGGTGGTATAAAATTGACAGCAGGTATCCCTTCAACACCGTTACTCATCTTTTCAGGCAATATAGAATTAGAAACAGGTGCCCTTTCAGTACTCTCTAAATTGCTAATTAACGGGTAAGGGGGCTTACTGTTAGTTATATGAGCTTCTAAAATTCGAAAATTAGTTTTTGATTGCGACTCAAGACCCTTAAGCCTATCTTCGATGTGAACCAGTCTCATGGTAAACGGATTTAATATAGTTAATATCAGAGTTTCTAGCCTCTGCCATGAGGCTTCATCCTGAACTAGGCTTGCAGTATGAGGGATATCAACATTTAAAATTTTGACCTGATCTACTACTCCTTTATTTATACCTACCCTTCCCTTTTTAGATTGTTTCGCAATTTTAGCAGGGTTTGGTCTTTGCGGGCCCTCCCCCCTCTTCCTCTTCACCACAGAGATGGGAATTGGGTCAAACACTGGAGCTATATCAGGGCTAATGGTATCAGATGGCTTCAATACCTTGTTAAAAGAACTATCTGTATTACATGTCGGATTTACCTCCAGTACGACACTACTTGGTTTGCATAAACTACTAGTTATCGACCCAGTTATCGGGGAAGGACCACAATCAAAAGGTCCTACACCGTCTGTATCTAAAAACCCCATAATGGGACCTTTACTTATGGGTTCCAAGGGTAGGCGCCGCTCCGCCATCACAATTTCGTGTTCAAGGACAGAAGTAGCTCTTAATAAAAATGTATCCAAAGTTCCTGCAATAGTCCCATTTCCTGTGGCCCCGACAGCCTGAGCCCCTTTCCCCTTCCCATCACGTCTGTTCATTATAAAGTATGAATGCTTTGACAGTAACCCCCAATAAAAAACCCAACCATACAACACCTAATCTCAGGATGAACCACAAACCCTTTTACCACTAAACTTCAGGGAGGTGGCCCAGTCCAGTCTCTTCCGGTCTTTGACGGGCGTAGACGGGCCCGTCTTCGCCCGGTCTTCGCCCGGGCTGCGCCCGGGCACGCCCGCGCGCGTCCCGCGCTGCGGGACCACTGTGTGCCGTTTAAAGCCCCTCCAGGGACCAGCTAGAAAGTGCAGGGTGCGTGGTAGGGCCAAGGGGCCGGCAGCAGCAACCAGAGCGAAGGACTCAGTTCAGCGGTCTCCCGCGCTGCGGGACCGCTGTGTGCAGTTTAAAGCCCCTCCAGGGACCAGCTAGAAAGTGCAGGGTGCGTGGTAGGGCCAAGGGGCCGGCAGCAGCAACCAGAGCGAAGGACTCAGTTCAGTGGTCTCCGCGCTGCGGGACCGCTGTGTGCAGTTTAAAGCCCCTCCAGGGACCAGCTAGAAAGTGCAGGGTGCGTGGTAGGGCCAAGGGGCCGGCAGCAGCAACCAGAGCGAAGGACTCAGTTCAGCGGTCTCCCGCGCTGCGGGACCGCTGTGTGCAGTTTAAAGCCCCTCCAGGGACCAGCTAGAAAGTGCAGGGTGCGTGGTAGGGCCAAGGGGCCGGCAGCAGCAACCAGAGCGAAGGACTCAGTTCAGCGGTCTCCCGCGCTGCGGGACCGCTGTGTGCAGTTTAAAGCCCCTCCAGGGACCAGCTAGAAAGTGCAGGGTGCGTGGTAGGGCCAAGGGGCCGGCAGCAGCAACCAGAGCGAAGGACTCAGTTCAGCGGTCTCCCGCGCTGCGGGACCGCTGTGTGCAGTTTAAAGCCCCTCCAGGGACCAGCTAGAAAGTGCAGGGTGCGTGGTAGGGCCAAGGGGCCGGCAGCAGCAACCAGAGCGAAGGACTCAGTTCAGCGGTCTCCGCGCTGCGGGACCGCTGTGTGCAGTTTAAAGCCCCTCCAGGGACCAGCTAGAAAGTGCAGGGTGCGTGGTAGGGCCAAGGGGCCGGCAGCAGCAACCAGAGCGAAGGACTCAGTTCAGCGGTCTCCCCAATTTTGAAAATGCTTCCAGAGATGGTAAAGGGAAGGACAGTGTCTGAAGAGTTAACTCTGAAGGCATTGGTGGGACAATTGTTTGAAGGGGTGAAGCTGCATGGTGTTCTCTTCACCTACATGCAACGTTTCTAGCAGATGTACAAGCTAGAGAAATAAATACAAATTACAAACTCAGGAGGGCAGAGGATGACAGACTAGTAGACAAAGCTACATCTAAAGTAATAGAAAATTGAAGAAAGATGGTCTTAAAACCCAGAGCAAGACAAATCTGAGCCAGAAAAAGAGGAAAGATAGAGAAACGAAGAAAGATAAGTGCATCAAAAGGAAGCTGTCAATAATTGTGGAGAAGTAGGGGGTAGCTAAGAGAAAGATGGATAAAACACAACAAAGCAAAGACACTGTGCATGCTTCTGCAATTACTGGCAAGTCCATTGCCTACGGGCGCCCCTTGTGGGTTAAAGAGTGTGGTGTGGAGTGGGCTAATGGACAAGATTTCCTGAAACCATAAATGATAAATGAAAAATAACCATTACAAGCTATTGAGGAAGAGGGATTAGACACAAAAAACAAGACAGTGAGAGAAAGAGTGAGAGGCAGGGAGACATATAAGCTTTGGAAAAGCCAACAGTTTTGGCTTTGATGTGGTGACACAAGCAAGAAAAAAAGTTACTTACCTGTAAGTACAGTTCTCCAATGTTGATATCTTTCATAGAATCTCATGCTTAAATTATTCCCTGTCGTCAAGCTGTTAGTCTCACAGTAGCATTACGATAGCAAGAAGTGAAAAATGTCATAAAGACACAAAGAAAACCATTCACTTCGATACCCTATTCTGAAAGACTCAAAGTCCGGCCAATAAAGTGATGGCACACTGAATTCAACTCCCAAGAGGCCACCTTACTTCAGAATTTCAATAACACATGTGTGAAAAGATAAAACTGAAAACCTCTGACTGGGGACGAGGGAGGCTCACATGTGAATCTATGAACAAACTCAATGATACCTAGAGACTATCGGTTCCGGGTTTCCTGGAACTGCTTGGAGAGGCTTTTGATAACATAGACATTTACACACATATAAATGTCTGACCAAGACATGGCCCCCAATATCTTATGGAATTATCAAAAGAACCCTTTGTGAGTTGATTGTGATTTTAGTGTGTTTGAAGAAACTAAGGAACCAGGCAACTAACTTTACATGATCTCTAATTCCACCTTTGTATACCTTTATAACTCCGACCCGCCATGAAGGGACTGATGAAGGTGGAGCTAGTTTTATAGGTTACAAATGGTAAGGATTGATGGAATTGGTTGATTGACAAACAACTGCATCACACTTGGTTTGCAGTGTTGGTGATGGACACTGGTGGGGTAAAAGATGGAGTAATGTTATGTAATGCAGAGTTCTGAACTTGTGTTTGTCTTTTTCAGCGTCTTGTGGACCTTACTAGATACGAGATTGCACCATACCAGTGAAAGTATGGTTTTCACTTTTTTACTTTGATCAAAAGCAGAGCGGCTATTAGTTTTGGTCCTTGTGAATGTCATGAACCTGTCAGTCTATCTAGGCAGAAACATGTCGACCAGAATATAGAATAGGAGAATATCCATATCCCTATTTCACAGTGCTTGTTTTTAATCCTATCCATTGGGGGTACCAGAATAAAAGTTGTCCTCACCCACCAAGAGATAGTTTTAACTCACATTTTTTGTTTGCACTCTGCTCCTCCCTCCCCTGTACAATAGAGAGAACTTGTAGCGTGGATGACAAAAAAAATACCCCGCTCCTCTCCTACGGGGTAGTTGTAGCCCACACTGGGTACCTTGCGGTCCCAGCGTGAAGAGGGGACCCTATGATGAAGCATGTCACCCTAGGGTGAGTGAGGGTTCTCGTCTTAACACAGTAGTGCTTCCCAGTCCACTTTTTTCCTCATTTTTCCCTCCTGGTTTCTTTTCCTTGGTACCATCCCTGTACCTTATGTGAGATAGAATCTATGAACTATAACGACGCTGGAGTACTATACTTAAATTAAGTAACTTTTTTCTTCTGCAGCACTAGATCTTTCATAGATTCACATGCTTGAATCACAGTAGCAAGCACTATGCAATATTAGATATGGATGTCATGAGTAAACAACATAAAACAATAGTCAGACAGAACACTGATTCAACCCATTTATGGATGAAAGCAAAAAGAGGCTTGCCTTCCAAGTCGCCACCCTGCACATATCGGACAACAATACACACTGCAGCTGCTGCTACACTTGTTGTCTAATGAGCAAACACCAATGTCTTCAGCAGATGACCAGCTTTGAAATTACAGTGAGCAGAAGCCAAGGCTTTCCGTCCCATGATTTCTTGCTTAGACCTTGGTTGTCATCTTTGTGAAAGGCCAAAGGCTCCAACTGATTAGTCTGATTTTCTGAAAGATTTGGCTTTGTAAAAATTGATTTTCCAACACATTTGAATAGCCAATGAATGAAGAGTTCTTTCTGCAATTGTTGAATGGTTTTGAAAGTAAGACTTAAGTACAGCAGATGCATTCAAATAAAAGTCAAATGCTACTTTTGCTATAGATTTCAGATTTGTCCTTAGAATAACCCTGTTTTGTGGAAGATTAAATATGGTTCATTTGTAGCGAATGCCTGGACCTCACTGCCTCTCTTGGCTGAGGTTAGGGCCAATAGTAATGCTGTCTTCCATGTAACGTGGTGCAAGAGTGATACAAACCTTAAGTCAGATTTCTGAAGCCACGCAAAGCCACTTTGAGTGGCTCCAAAATTCTGGAGTAATGCAACGCAGTGCAAATCGCTGTGTTGCATTACACTGCCCTGAGTAGGCGTTCCATGGGAGTTGCGTTGGTGTTTCCACACAACTCTCATGGTTTTTGACACATTCCCAGATTTACAAGACCTTGTAAACCTAGGAATGCGCCAAAAAGATACGCCTCCCCAGGAGAGGCGTAACAAGGAGAAATTTCTGTATTTCTCCTTGTTACTTCCTCTTTCTTCTATGTGTGCTGCATTCTGCAGCACACATAGAAAGAGGAAAATGCCTCCCAGGATTATGTTTGTGCAGGAAGGTGTCCCTTCCTGCAAAAAAACAATCATGGATGCAATGCAGCCATCGTTGCACCATGGTGCAAGGGTGCCTGCGTTCGCACTACGCATCCGATTGTGAGCCAGCACAGGGGAAAAAGTCAGGAATGCGCGTATGCCTTAAATACAGCACATTCCTGCCCTCACACAGTGATGCAGTGCAGCGCAGCAAGGTGACTTTCTGCGCTGCACCACAAATCTCGCAAATAAGGCCCAGTTTCTAAGCAGAAAATATGACGATCAAGCACATACTATTAGCATTATCATGAGCGCACACATTATCAGCATTACCATTGTTAGTCCACTTTTTCTAAGCCCTATGCCTGTTACCCTCTTACCCTAATATTAAAGGCAGACATGTTTACATGCAATCAGGCGTGTTCTTGCATGTAACATGCATTATTATCATACAAAAGTCCTGCCGCACACAGGACCTACATCTTATGTATTGATCAGCAGGATTGACAATGATTTGCCCCATCTCGTATGCACGCTAAAAACGTTGGCAATTTTATTTTCCCGCCTATTGACAATGTAATACTGTAATGTACTGTTCATGTTATAGGATAGGCTCGTGAACAGAACCCACTGAGTGCTTCAGACCATCATTTCTTCATGGTGCTTTTCTTCAGTGAATCAGTGGTGTTCCGAGTTGCATTCCTGGTTCATTTCTGTGAAACGACAACTTCAAGATCAGGAAGGATCAAATGCTCAACAGTTTTTCAGGATACTGCTGTCTTTTGCCTGATGCCGCTCTATGGTTGTCCTTATCCCAATCTTCATTTGCTTCTTGATTCACACTTCAAGCACCCTTTTCAGCCTACTGAGCTTAATCATTTCTTCAGCAGTAACACCACAACAAGTGCAATTCCACCAACTATTAGTATTGGAGCCAAGCCAGTAAAGATTAAATGTTTGGTGCCCTAGTGTGGGTAAAAAGGATCCTAATGTATTTTGAAATGTAGTTAACATTCAATTTCCTACCGCTTTTATTTGTGATACTATGGGGCATATTTACAATGAACTGCGGTGTGCAGCGTTACTCCAAAATTGGTAACGCCACGCTCCGACAGTTTTAAAATGCATGGATGCTCCATATTTACAAACATACGGCGCACCCCTGCATTTCCCCTAGCGCTGGCGCTAAAAAAGCTGCCTAGCGCCAGTGCAGGCACCCATAGCGCCGTTTTGCTAGGGTGCCTGTGCTGCAGGGGTGATTGTTTATGTGCAGGAAGGGACACCTTCCTGCACATAAAAGATCTTAACAGGTGATTTGCTCTATCCATGTGGGCTGCAGAATGCAGCACACGTGAAAAGATCAATATACGAGGAGAAATAAAACATTTCTTCTCGTTTTGCCTGCTTAAGACCAGGTACTCCCTGATGATATTTTTGGCGCTGCCCCATACCTTGTAAATATGGGGCAGCGTCAAAAAGCAATGGGTGTTACGGCGGAACGCCCACTGCAACACCCATTGAACGCCCCTTTCACGCTAGGTGCTGCATGAATAGGGGCATTATTTACAAGGCAGTGTTAAGCCAGGTTAAGAGGCTTACCGCCGTCTTGTAAATAAGGCGAAGGACTTAATGCCACCAGAATGTCTCAAAAAGTGACTTTCTGGTGGCGTTAACTCCTTGTAAATATGCCCTGAGCATGTTGTGGTTGAAGCGTGGAATATAGTTTTTAAGCTCTGACTGAAAGCTGGCGTGTAAGATGTCTCTAGCAGCTGCGTTATCCATGTCGGGCTATGTGCAACCTTTGTCATATAGTATTTGTTTGCTGATTCCAATGTTATGTCTTGTTTCAATAATAATAAAACTATACTAGCTATTTCGACAATGCTTGCACATGAGAGTTTATTAGTATCTGGCCAGTGGAGCAAGGTTGTTGCTTTTTGCGATGGTAGATATAATTTGTAACCAAAACATTCAATCATTTCACTCATAGTCACCAAATAACTACATCCTTTTTTTTTAAAAAGAAAGGCTATTTTTCACAAATCTCACCAAATATGTGCCAATTCTGAAACTTTCAGTAATTTCTGGCTCTGGGAACACTTTTCAAATGCAGATGTTGTTTGAACAGATTGTGTTGCATTCATTGTATAAACTATTTGTTTAAATATAAGAGATATTTCTTAATGGCTAGAACAGCCTGTAGTGCTTAAATACACAAGTTGTTTTTCACAAGCAATGCACTGAATATGGCATTTTCCTTGAATAATGTAAAAGTTAATTTCCTAAGTGTGCATGCCATCCTTTTTTAAGGTAAAGCGATACCAAAGGGGATGATGGACGGAGCGTTTGAGCTTATCAAACACTCACCCCCAGTCAACTGATCTGGGTTTAATCCATCATCATTCTTTAGCTCACTCCACCACCCCAGTTCAGACATGGCTTTATGCAAATCAGTCTGACCCTGTGCCTCATGGGAACAGTCCAGCCCGAACTGCCAAGCCATGTCTTCCCTGGACCGGAAACAAGCATCCTGGGACCGGTTTCTGGCAATTCAGCCGTCATCAGCCAGGCTAGCTTGAATCCAGTGGCAAAGTGAGCAAGGGACCCACGTCTGGGCATACCCTGCCAACTTAGGGCGAACAAAGCGATACCAAAGGGGATGATGGACGGAGCGTTTGAGCTTATCAAACACTCACCCCCAGTCAACTGATCTGGGTTTAATCCATCATCATTCTTTAGCTCACTCCACCACCCCAGTTCAGACATGGCTTTATGCAAATCAGTCTGACCCTGTGCCTCATGGGAACAGTCCAGCCCGAACTGCCAAGCCATGTCTTCCCTGGACCGGAAACAAGCATCCTGGGACCGGTTTCTGGCAATTCAGCCGTCATCAGCCAGGCTAGCTTGAATCCAGTGGCAAAGTGAGCAAGGGACCCACGTCTGGGCATACCCTGCCAACTTAGGGCGAACAAAGCGATACCAAAGGGGATGATGGACGGAGCGTTTGAGCTTATCAAACACTCACCCCCAGTCAACTGATCTGGGTTTAATCCATCATCATTCTTTAGCTCACTCCACCACCCCAGTTCAGACATGGCTTTATGCAAATCAGTCTGACCCCATGCCTCATGGGAACAGTCCAGCCCGAACTGCCAAGCCATGTCTTCCCTGGACCGGAAACAAGCATCCTGGGACCGGTTTCTGGCAATTCAGCCGTCATCAGCCAGGCTAGCTTGAATCCAGTGGCAAAGTGAGCAAGGGACCCACGTCTGGGCATACCCTGCCAACTTAGGGCGAACAAAGCGATACCAAAGGGGATGATGGACGGAGCGTTTGAGCTTATCAAACACTCACCCCCAGTCAACTGATCTGGGTTTAATCCATCATCATTCTTTAGCTCACTCCACCACCCCAGTTCAGACATGGCTTTATGCAAATCAGTCTGACCCTGTGCCTCATGGGAACAGTCCAGCCCGAACTGCCAAGCCATGTCTTCCCTGGACCGGAAACAAGCATCCTGGGACCGGTTTCTGGCAATTCAGCCGTCATCAGCCAGGCTAGCTTGAATCCAGTGGCAAAGTGAGCAAGGGACCCACGTCTGGGCATACCCTGCCAACTTAGGGCGAACAAAGCGATACCAAAGGGGATGATGGACGGAGCGTTTGAGCTTATCAAACACTCACCCCCAGTCAACTGATCTGGGTTTAATCCATCATCATTCTTTAGCTCACTCCACCACCCCAGTTCAGACATGGCTTTATGCAAATCAGTCTGACCCTGTGCCTCATGGGAACAGTCCAGCCCGAACTGCCAAGCCATGTCTTCCCTGGACCGGAAACAAGCATCCTGGGACCGGTTTCTGGCAATTCAGCCGTCATCAGCCAGGCTAGCTTGAATCCAGTGGCAAAGTGAGCAAGGGACCCACGTCTGGGCATACCCTGCCAACTTAGGGCGAACAAGCGATACCAAAGGGGATGATGGACGGAGCGTTTGAGCTTATCAAACACTCACCCCCAGTCAACTGATCTGGGTTTAATCCATCATCATTCTTTAGCTCACTCCACCACCCCAGTTCAGACATGGCTTTATGCAAATCAGTCTGACCCTGTGCCTCATGGGAACAGTCCAGCCCGAACTGCCAAGCCATGTCTTCCCTGGACCGGAAACAAGCATCCTGGGACCGGTTTCTGGCAATTCAGCCGTCATCAGCCAGGCTAGCTTGAATCCAGTGGCAAAGTGAGCAAGGGACCCACGTCTGGGCATACCCTGCCAACTTAGGGCGAACAAAGCGATACCAAAGGGGATGATGGACGGAGCGTTTGAGCTTATCAAACACTCACCCCCGTCAACTGATCTGGGTTTAATCCATCATCATTCTTTAGCTCACTCCACCACCCCAGTTCAGACATGGCTTTATGCAAATCAGTCTGACCCTGTGCCTCATGGGAACAGTCCAGCCCGAACTGCCAAGCCATGTCTTCCCTGGACCGGAAACAAGCATCCTGGGACCGGTTTCTGGCAATTCAGCCGTCATCAGCCAGGCTAGCTTGAATCCAGTGGCAAAGTGAGCAAGGGACCCACGTCTGGGCATACCCTGCCAACTTAGGGCGAACAAAGCGATACCAAAGGGGATGATGGACGGAGCGTTTGAGCTTATCAAACACTCACCCCCAGTCAACTGATCTGGGTTTAATCCATCATCATTCTTTAGCTCACTCCACCACCCCAGTTCAGACATGGCTTTATGCAAATCAGTCTGACCCTGTGCCTCATGGGAACAGTCCAGCCCGAACTGCCAAGCCATGTCTTCCCTGGACCGGAAACAAGCATCCTGGGACCGGTTTCTGGCAATTCAGCCGTCATCAGCCAGGCTAGCTTGAATCCAGTGGCAAAGTGAGCAAGGGACCCACGTCTGGGCATACCCTGCCAACTTAGGGCGAACAAAGCGATACCAAAGGGGATGATGGACGGAGCGTTTGAGCTTATCAAACACTCACCCCCAGTCAACTGATCTGGGTTTAATCCATCATCATTCTTTAGCTCACTCCACCACCCCAGTTCAGACATGGCTTTATGCAAATCAGTCTGACCCTGTGCCTCATGGGAACAGTCCAGCCCGAACTGCCAAGCCATGTCTTCCCTGGACCGGAAACAAGCATCCTGGGACCGGTTTCTGGCAATTCAGCCGTCATCAGCCAGGCTAGCTTGAATCCAGTGGCAAAGTGAGCAAGGGACCCACGTCTGGGCATACCCTGCCAACTTAGGGCGAACAAAGCGATACCAAAGGGGATGATGGACGGAGCGTTTGAGCTTATCAAACACTCACCCCCAGTCAACTGATCTGGGTTTAATCCATCATCATTCTTTAGCTCACTCCACCACCCCAGTTCAGACATGGCTTTATGCAAATCAGTCTGACCCTGTGCCTCATGGGAACAGTCCAGCCCGAACTGCCAAGCCATGTCTTCCCTGGACCGGAAACAAGCATCCTGGGACCGGTTTCTGGCAATTCAGCCGTCATCAGCCAGGCTAGCTTGAATCCAGTGGCAAAGTGAGCAAGGGACCCACGTCTGGGCATACCCTGCCAACTTAGGGCGAACAAAGCGATACCAAAGGGGATGATGGACGGAGCGTTTGAGCTTATCAAACACTCACCCCCAGTCAACTGATCTGGGTTTAATCCATCATCATTCTTTAGCTCACTCCACCACCCCAGTTCAGACATGGCTTTATGCAAATCAGTCTGACCCTGTGCCTCATGGGAACAGTCCAGCCCGAACTGCCAAGCCATGTCTTCCCTGGACCGGAAACAAGCATCCTGGGACCGGTTTCTGGCAATTCAGCCGTCATCAGCCAGGCTAGCTTGAATCCAGTGGCAAAGTGAGCAAGGGACCCACGTCTGGGCATACCCTGCCAACTTAGGGCGAACAAAGCGATACCAAAGGGGATGATGGACGGAGCGTTTGAGCTTATCAAACACTCACCCCCAGTCAACTGATCTGGGTTTCTTGCTCACTTTGCCACTGGATTCAAGCAAGCCTGGCTGATGACGGCTGGAATGCCAGAAACCGGTCCTAGGATGCTTGTTTCCGGTCCAGGGAAGACATGGCTTGGCAGTTCGTGCTGGACTGTTCCCATGAGGCACAGGGTCAGACTGATTTGCATATGGCCATGTCTGAACTGGGGTGGTGGAGTGAACTAAAGAATGATGATGGATTAAACCCAGATCAGTTGACTGGGGGTGAGTGTTTGATTGGCTCAAACGTTCCGTCCATCATCCCCTTTGTATCGCTTTGTTCGCCCTAAGTTGGCGGGTATGCCCAGGCGTGGGTCCCTTGCTCACTTTGCCACTGGATTCAAGCAAGCCTGGCTGATGAGCGGCTGGAATGCCAGAAACCGGTCCTAGGATGCTTGTTTCCGGTCCAGGAAGACATGGCTTGGCAGTTCGTGCTGAACTGTTCCCATGAGGCACAGGGTCAGACTGATTTGCATATGGCCATGTCTGAACTGGGGTGGTGGAGTGAGCTAAAGAATGATGATGGATTAAACCCAGATCAGTTGACTGGGGGTGAGTGTTTGATTGGCTCAAGCGTTCCGTCCATCATCCCCTTTGTATCGCTTTGTTCGCCCTAAGTTGGCGGGGTATGCTCAGACGTGGGTCCCTTGCTCACTTTGCCACTGGATTCAAGCAAGCCTGGCTGATGGCGACTGGAATGCAGAACCGGTCCTAGGATGCTTGTTTCCGGTCCAGGGAAGACATGGCTTGGCAGTTCGTGCTGGACTGTTCCCATGAGGCACAGGGTCAGACTGATTTGCATATGGCCATGTCTGAACTGGGGTGGTGGAGTGAGCTAAAGAATGATGATGGATTAAACCCAGATCAGTTGACTGGGGGTGAGTGTTTGATTGGCTCAAACGTTCCGTCCATCATCCCCTTTTGTATCGCTTTGTTCAGCCCTAAGTTGGCGGGGTATGCCCAGACGTGGGTCCCTTGCTCACTTTGCCACTGGATTCAAGCAAGCCTGGCTGATGGCGGCTGGAATGCCAGAAGCCGGTCCTAGGATGCTTGTTTCCGGTCAGGAAGACATGGCTTGGCAGTTCGTGCTGGACTGTTCCCATGAGGCACAGGGTCAGACTGATTTGCATATGGCCATGTCTGAACTGGGGTGGTGGAGTGAGCTAAAGAATGATGATGGATTAAACCCAGATCAGTTGACTGGGGTGAGTGTTTGATTGGCTCAAGCGTTCCGTCCATCATCCCCTTTTGTATCGCTTTGTTCGCCCTAAGTTGGCGGGTATGCCCAGACGTGGGTCCCTTGCTCACTTTGCCACTGGATTCAAGCAAGCCTGGCTGATGGCAGCTGGAATGCCAGAAACCGGTCCTAGGATGCTTGTTTCCGGTCCAGGGAAGACATGGCTTGGCAGTTCGTGCTGGACTGTTCCCATGAGGCACAGGGTCAGACTGATTTGCATATGGCCATGTCTGAACTGAGGTGGTGGAGTGAGCTAAAGAATGATGATGGATTAAACCCAGATCAGTTGACTGGGGTGAGTGTTTGATTGGCTCAAGCGTTCCGTCCATCATCCCCTTTGTATCGCTTTGTTCGCCCTAAGTTGGCGAGGTATGCCCAGACGTGGGTCCCTTGCTCACTTTGCCACTGGATTCAAGCAAGCCTGGCTGATGACGGCTGGAATGCCAGAAACCGGTCCTAGGATGCTTGTTTCGGTCCAGGGAAGACATGGCTTGGCAGTTCGTGCTGGACTGTTCCCATGAGGCACAGGGTCAGACTGATTTGCATATGGCCATGTCTGAACTGGGGTGGTGGAGTGAGCTAAAGAATGATGATGGATTAAACCCAGATCAGTTGACTGGGGTGAGTGTTTGATTGGCTCAAGCGTTCCGTCCATCATCCCCTTTGTATCGCTTTGTTCGCCCTAAGTTGGCGGGTATGCCCAGGCGTGGGTCCCTTGCTCACTTTGCCACTGGATTCAAGCAAGCCTGGCTGATGACGGCTGGAATGCCAGAAGCCGGTCCTAGGATGCTTGTTTCCGGTCCAGGAAGACATGGCTTGGCAGTTCGTGCTGGACTGTTCCCATGAGGCACAGGGTCAGACTGATTTGCATATGGCCATGTCTGAACTGGGGTGGTGGAGTGAGCTAAAGAATGATGATGGATTAAACCCAGATCAGTTGACTGGGAGTGAGTGTTTGATTGGCTCAAGCGTTCCGTCCATCATCCCCCCTTTGTATCGCTTTGTTCGCCCTAAGTTGGCGGGGTATGCCTAGACGTGGGTCCCTTGCTCACTTTGCCACTGGATTCAAGCAAGCCTGGCTGATGACGGCTGGAATGCCAGAAGCCGGTCCTAGGATGCTTGTTTCCGGTCCAGGAAGACATGGCTTGGCAGTTCGTGCTGGACTGTTCCCATGAGGCACAGGGTCAGACTGATTTGCATATGGCCATGTCTGAACTGGGGTGGTGGAGTGAGCTAAAGAATGATGATGGATTAAACCCAGATCAGTTGACTGGGAGTGAGTGTTTGATTGGCTCAAGCGTTCCGTCCATCATCCCCTTTGTATCGCTTTGTTCGCCCTAAGTTGGCGGGGTATGCTCAGACGTGGGTCCCTTGCTCACTTTGCCACTGGATTCAAGCAAGCCTGGCTGATGGCGGCTGGAATGCCAGAAGCCGGTCCTAGGATGCTTGTTTCGGTCCAGGAAGACATGGCTTGGCAGTTCGTGCTGGACTGTTCCCATGAGGCACAGGGTCAGACTGATTTGCATATGGCCATGTCTGAACTGGGATGGTGGAGTGAGCTAAAGAATGATGATGGATTAAACCCAGATCAGTTGACTGGAGGTGAGTGTTTGATTGGCTCAAGCGTTCCGTCCATCATCCCCTTTGTATCGCTTTGTTCGCCCTAAGTTGGCGGGGTATGCCCAGACGTGGGTCCCTTGCTCACTTTGCCACTGGATTCAAGCAAGCCTGGCTGATGGCGGCTGGAATGCCAGAAACCGGTCCTAGGATGCTTGTTTCCGGTCCAGGAAGACATGGCTTGGCAGTTCGTGCTGGACTGTTCCCATGAGGCACAGGGTCAGACTGATTTGCATATGGCCATGTCTGAACTGGGGTGGTGGAGTGAGCTAAGAATGATGATGGATTAAACCCAGATCAGTTGACTGGGGGTGAGTGTTTGATTGGCTCAAGCGTTCCGTCCATCATCCCCTTTTGTATCGCTTTGTTCGCCCTAAGTTGGCGGGGGTATGCCCAGACGTGGGTCCCTTGCTCACTTTGCCACTGGATTCAAGCAAGCCTGGCTGATGACGGCTGGAATGCCAGAAACCGGTCCTAGGATGCTTGTTTCCGGTCCAGGGAAGACATGGCTTGGCAGTTCGTGCTGGACTGTTCCCATGAGGCACAGGGTCAGACTGATTTGCATATGGCCATGTCTGAACTGGGGTGGTGGAGTGAGCTAAAGAATGATGATGGATTAAACCCAGATCAGTTGACTGGGGGTGAGTGTTTGATTGGCTCAAACGTTCCGTCCATCATCCCCTTTTGTATCCTTTTTTAAGGTGACAACCATCAAAGAGTAAAATATTGGTCACTATTATAATACAGCCTTGTAATGGTTGATTTTTCATACGAAATGGAGACATTTCACACTCCTGTACTGAGTCTAGACTATATGAAAGATTTATGTTTACTCAACATTGATGATCATCATTTTAATTATAAGGTTTGAATATTAGGGAGTCTTTGATAGGATTCCATTGCACTCTGTGCGATTCCAACACTAGTAAAGTAGACTGCAATGCAAATATCACTTTATATTGCTACAGTTCAAATTTATAATTTTCTAATGTCTCTTTTACAATTGTAAAGGCAGACAAAATTAGTTCTAAAACAGAATAAATTTTTCCTTTAACACTCTGAATCACCATCTATCATTTTGAGTGCACCTTGAATGTTTTTCAGTATTTATGATTTTCTTTGCTGCCTCTCCAGCGGAGTAAACGGATTCTTGCAGGAGAGCCGCAAAATCCATGACATTGAGGCTCTGTGGGCGATGGCTGCATTACTGAAACTGCAACAGGTTGAGCCGTTGGCGGCTGAGTGGCGATGGTCTCTGAGGCTACTGTCATCAGCAGTCTCATCAACTGTTCCGACATCAACAAAGATTTTGAAGCCTTTTTCTTAGAAAGCAGTGCCTTAGGGTCCACTTTCCTATCCACAATCTGTCAGAGTTTTTTTGTGGACTTACTGGGTGGTTCAGCAGAAGTCTACGCTTTTTGCTTGTAAGACTTCACCCTTTTGGAGACTTCACCCTTTTGGAGTCTTCCCCCTCACAGAGCATTTTGAGGGGGTCTTTTTCTCGGGATAAGACTCCTTACTTGAAGAACTCGTTTCTGACGCCATCTTGCACTGGAGCCACCAGAGCAGGTGGCCTTCAGTCATTGATGCTTTAGGTGAAAATCGTTTGACAGATCTTGTGATACTTTATTTTACTCCGGGGAGAGAAACAATAATTGCACTCCTCATGAGGACCATCACCATAAATTATTTTATTTCCACAAAAAGCACAAGGTCTAGACACGGCCTTCTTAGACTCTGCTAATCTGACAGAAAAAAATCTCAAAATCTAACTAAATTACAAGACTGTACTGTGCCTCAAAAGAGGAAAAGGCCTAGAATGAACTAGTTATTTTTTTGGTGATAAGAGCTGGAGAGAAAAAAAAACAAGAAAAATGAAGAAATAATGTTTCTGAGCAGAGTCCTGAAAGGGACACCCTTCACATGATGTGCAATATGGTGGCCTCTGGCAGCACCTGGTGCATCTGTTCAAATGAGATGTACAGGTTACTAAAGTGAATGTTTTTACTTTGTGTCTTAATGGGAATTTGGGCTTACTGCTATTGGAATGTTACAGTGGGACTCCCAGCTCAACGAGCAGGAGTGAATTAAGCATGTGAATCTGTGAAAGCTCCAATGCTGGAGAAACAAAGGCATGCACAAATGCAATTTTGTTGTGGGGGAGTATGTTGTCCTTAGGGATTGATTTGTCACTAGTGAGTCTTTTGAAAGATTTGCATTTGAACTTATCTGCTAAAGTGAGATTTGGTGCTGGAGGTGAATGCACTGATTATTTTGAACTTGGGAGGGGAGTTCAACAGGGTTGTGTTCTTGTTCCTTTTTTAATTTATTCTTTATATTGATCAGTTGGAAGAAATGTTATTATATGGTGGACAGGATATACAGTTAAATGTTTTCCCATAGTTTTAACCTTATTCTACATAGATGAAGCATCTTAATGGCCCACACAGCTAATGGTTTACAAAAAATATTGGATTCCTTTGTTTTGCGTACGGATGGTCTAGATTTACACACTACTATTTATATAACTGTTCTAATGATTATTGGACCATGTACTATGATGTCTAGCTTGTTTAACAAGGTTCATACTTTTAGATACCTTGGTGTCCCTTTTAATAGATCTGGCAGTTTGCACCAATTATTGGCTACCTGGAGACAACAATTTTCTAGGTGGATTGGTCCAGTGTTTAACTTTGCTTCAAAACTGGGATCTAAACGTGTTTAAAATATGTGTGGAATTTACAATAGTACAGATGCATCGATTGTCAGTGTTGGGGACTGAGATTTTGGGCCAATTTTGAATGTGAATCGCATGCAAAAGGAGGAAGAATTGATTTTGCTGACAATTGTTGGCTCTACCACCCAGTTCTACTTGTATTTGTCATGAGGAACTTGGGCTCTCGTTTATTGAACAGATCACCAAGCTGCATCCCTTACTGCTCTAGTTCTCACTTTGGTCTAAGCCCAACACTCTTAAATCAAGCAGTAAACACATCTTTCCTTAGATGATGCCCTAAAGATCCTATGGCATAATTATACTAAATCAGTTTGTACTGAAATTTAGAGCACTGATCTTTTTCTGAATCCAGGTATCATCGTGAAAAAAGACAATTATTGGGCAAAAAAGTTGTTTTTGACCAATCAACAGGCTCAGGGGGAGGGATTTGAACTTATGAAACTGTTTGTGCATTCATGTCTGCATATCAAAACTATACCAAATATTGAACCCTACCTCAATTGGGCGAAGAACTCTTATCATAGGTACTTGCTAACACGTTTCTGACTGGGTACAGTGCAACTTCTTCTAAGTTACCCCATGGGATAGGATCTTTTAAAAGGGCTGTTACCTATTTTTTCTTTTTTGCAGTTTTATAATGGGAGCTTGACCCGAAGGTATTGGATCGATTTACGTGAGCACCAGTTACATTGAACAAGGACACATTCATTTTTTGTAGGCACGGGGAGTTTAAGTGATTTGCCCTGAATCACAGGATGTTGATCGGACGTCAAGACTCAAACCTGGTTCCCCAGTTCCAAAGTCAGCAGCTCTGGTCATTACGCCACATATGATGGTGTTTCTGTTTAACCAACACTGTATTCTGTTTGTTTTGTACATTATATTGTTAGTTAAGAACGCAATTCTTAAAACCACTTCTTAAATTCTTGCATTTTTCTCAATCTAGACCTTCCTTCCTCCACCTACAGATGTTGAATAATGGAGCCACTTGTTCAGTCCTTTCTATTTTCCTCTGTGGTGGTGTAATATTAAGAAATAAAGTAAATCTATAATAATTGTGTATTTATTGTCTGCTTGGTTATGTTGTTTTTTACTTTTACTATTTGTTTTTAAAAGATTTTTTTATCGGTATGGTTTTAATTAACCAAATAAAGATAATTGCTGATGATGAACTGCAGTTTGCATTGGTTTTGTATTGCTAGGTGTCCAATTTCTTTCGGCTGCAAAAGGAACCATAAAAGTACAACACAAAAATATCTCAAATATCATACCATTGCAAGCTTACATACTACATAAAAGCAAGAATAAATAAAAACATCTTAAACATAAAAATAGCATATAAACACAATAAATAAATCTAATTTGCAAAATGACTAGGTTTAACGTCCTGTAAGGGTTAAATTCTGAAACTTTGGCAAACCCGTCTGAGATCTGGACCAACTTGGGAATCTAATAAAATATCCCTGTAAGACTTAAAATACCTGTGGCTAAAATAACACTGATTTTCTTTTGGAAATGGCACATTTTAAAAAAGAACGGATGCTAACACAAGGAGTGGGAGAGTTTAGCTGTTGCAAATAAGCCAGAGCATCGCCACAACTTCTAATTCCACTCTTTCTTATTACAGGAATTAAAAACCTCTTAGTGTAAATAATATAAAACTGTCAGAAAAGAGTAAAATGGAGCAGACTCTGGGTGGAGGATTCGTCACATGGGCAAATTAACATTTTACTTAGATCAAACTGACTAACGGGGAAACCCAAATGCCACCTCACGAAGCAGAGTCTAAACTTAGTTAGACGGACTCTATCCCAAGTACTGTTAACGGTTGTATGTCGGAACCACAAATTCCCTAAACACACCTGCCTTAACAGCGTGGTCTTAATAATGACCGCGTCTTAACCACGCATACCTTTACCGCGCAGCCTTTACAACTAATTTAGTTGTAATGGCATAATTGGTAAAATAATTTCGTGGTTAAGATTATGCCCTAACACCTGCCCTGAGTCCTATAACCCAGTCACCTGCCCTGAGTTCAATCCCGAACCCAGCCCTAAAAATAGCTCAACACCCTGTCCTAACTCCTAAAAGTGGACCCCAGCCCAAAAAACATCCCACTCCAGCACTAAAAACACCCCAGCCCCCTGAGCCCTGAAACCCCCTGCCCTGAGCCCTAAATCCTTGACCCCATATTTTAAAAACATCCAAGCCCCCCGACCTGAGCCCTAAACTTCCCCCGACCTACCCACCAGCCCAGAAAACTACCCCCGACCCACCCCATCCCAGAAAACTACCCCGGATCACCCCAGCCCCCCACCCTAAAAACAAAGCCCAGAAAACTACCCCCGACCCACCCCCAGCCCAGAAAACTAACCCCCTGCCCTAAACCCTAAAACCGTGACCCCATATATAAAAAACACCCCAACCCCCTGTGCCCTGAAACCCCCTGCCCTGAGCCCTAAATCCTTGATCCCATATTTTAAAAACATTCCAGCCCCCGCCCTGAACCCTAAACTACCCCCGGCCCACCCCCAGCCCTGAAAACTACCCCGACACCCCCCCAGCCCACAAAACTACCCCGGACACCCCCAAGCCCCCACCCTGAAAACAAAGTCCAGAAAACTACCCCGACCCACCCCTAGCCCAGAAAACTACCCGACCCACCCCAGCCCACAAAACTACCCACGACCCACCCCCAGCCCACAAAACTACCCATGACCCAGCCCACATAACTACCCACGACCCCCCACACCCCCACCCTAAAAACAAAGGTACTCACCAGCTCACTTCCGACCCTCTGCCTAGCTCACTTCCGACTAGAGCGCTAACTACCACAGACGTCTGAACCACCCATATACGTGATAAAGGCATATGTGTGGTTTAGACGTCCATGGTTACGCCTGCGGTGTTCAGCCACACGTAGTACAGACTAAGAGGTTTAGGCTGTTTCCCACTGTTAACCCATGCTAAATACGGCTCCATTACAAGGGGAGTTTGAAGCTTCACATAATCCCTAACAGTGGTCTTTAAACTCTCGGTTTCCTCTCCATGCCGGTGTTTCAGAGCTTTAAATGACTTCTTGACCCAAACTAGTCAGACTTAGAGGGTTTAGAGAAAAGTTCCAACCTCAACAAATAAGCAATTTCTCTCCTAATGTATTGGAACCAGGGAATTTTTAAACCTCTATCGCATGAAAGACAATCAAGAATAACCACCCTATTAAAACCAGCATGCGTGTTCGCCCAAAATGCACACCACAGCACAAGGGGGGCAATTTGATACGGTTCTCCACATCCTCAACCCCAAGCTCTTGATGTGCTATAAAGGTTCAGCAAGCCGGGGGAACTCCCAGGAGACGCCGCAATACCCCGTTCTGTTCACCCTGGAGGGAGACGGTGTTTGAGTAGCTCCAGAGGCCAGCCCCCATTGTACGAATGGGGAGGCATTTCATCTTAAAGACCTCCAGCAGAGGGGCCATTGGCTTTCTTCCAATGCGTGAGGCTAAGTTTTAAATGTACCCAGCCGTATTAGCAAATCTATGGCAAGCTTTGAGCTTACAGGCTTCCCAATTTCCACGGCATCAAAAACTACACCCAAGTACGAAAAATCTTGAGTGGAAGCAACAGGATGGCCTTGGAGATATACACTCCTCATCTTGTGAGACTTAGGGCCACAAACCATAGTAAAGGTTTTAGAGTGGCTGTTAACAAAATCCAGAGACCCCATAAAGCTGAAATTCTTGAAAAAGGATGTTTAGGCCGTAAAACATTCTCCCACGTAACACAGAATCGTCTGCATAAAGTAATGCTGGGACCTTTTTCTTGCCGAATAGAGAAACATCCGCAGAACTAGCAGAAAGGGCTGAGCCATGTTTATATACAATAGGAATAAAATTGGGGCCGAAACAACGCTCTGGTGCACCCCTTTCCCCAGTTTGTAGTTATCAATGCGCTCACCGAGGGGCCAAACCTTACAGATGCTGACAGATCATAATGCAGGGCCCGCAAAAAATCAAATAGCTCTGCATCCACACCCAAATCAGTCAGGGTTCTCCACAATTTAGATCTTACCAAGCAATCAAAGGCGCAAGGCCAGGCCAGGCAGATGGGGCTCCTTAGCGATGGTATTGCTCCACCGTGCCCAGCCCAAAAACAATATTGCACCTCCGACAACATGTTCGACTCCCTGACCCATAGCAAAAGGCTCTCCAGCACAGCTCTTCCTGCAATAGTCACGGCAGAGTCCAGCAGACAGTTTGGCCATAGCAGCATGGGGGTTGAGGGTCAACCTTTTTAGGTCTCGCCTGAGCCAGCGCATGCGCTGCTCTGGCGAGACATTTAGTAAGTGGGCTTTTAAAAGTCCTACCACAGGCTTTTGCTGGCCTCAAGCTTGCGGTTCCGCGCGCGGGCACACGCGCAGCCGCCATCTGCCTTTCCGTCATGCCTCATTAAGCACATCGCTTGCGGCACCCTTACAGCGCGATCACTTTCACTTTTTCCTGCTGCCGCGCGCGCGCATCACTCGCGTGCTTTTTTTAAATTTTATCGTCCCCTTTCCATCCCGGTGCGCCTTTGCTCTTACCCATAGGATTCACTCTGCCCCCTCTCCCCCAACCTTGCCTCCTGTTAATGTTCCCTTGCTTTCGTAGTTTCTGTCCCTCGCAAGTCTGTTCTTTTCTTCATGTATTTGGAACTCGTCATATTAACGTCAGCATGCTGAGCTTCATCTTTTAACAACGGTGGCTGTGCGCGTTTCTTTGGTTATGTGCAGATCGCCCACCTCCTTATTTACTTTGGCCACAGTGCCGGTAAGAGCGATCACTTTCACTTTCTCCTGCTGCCGCGCGCATTTTTTTTATTTTATCGTCCCCTTTCCATCCCGGTGCGCTTTTGCTCTTACCCATAGGATTCACTCTGCCCCCCCCTCCCCCAACCTTGCCTCCTGTTCTCTGTCTTTTTACTCTCTTCGACAGACTTGTCTGTCACAGTTCTGCTGCCATGTCTATGTGCTCTCAGATGGTCTGTCTCTCTCCTCTTATCTCCCATGCCATGTTTTCTCTTGTCTCACGTTTCCAATGATCACGTCCCCTCGCCTTTCTCTAAGTTGTTTCTTTCACCTCTACCTCTCTCTGTCAAGCATCTTCCTACCCACTGTCTGAATTCTCTTGCAGGATATCACTTCCCCTTTCCTCGTTCATGCATTTCTCTCCCCCTCGGACCCCACCTCCCTCTCACTACGATCTTTCTTCTCTACCTTCTCCCACTTTCACTTTCGCGGCCGTGCGGCCGCGTCACTTTCGCGGCCGCGCGGCCAATGCTTGTCTTCTCTGTCTCCTCTGTCTTCTCAGCACCGTGATCATGTCAAAGACACAAAGACATGCACAGCACTAGACGCATAGCTCTGCCATGATGTCAAGTCACCACTAAGCTTTGCAATGATGTCACCCATCCTCGCCCCTCAAGCACAAGAAGGCCTGATGCTGAGACGCTGAGGGGCCACCATCACTGTGGCTTCTCAGCTCTGCCGCGCCTGTTACCTTAATGACTCCCCCTACACTAGAGTCACAGGCTCGCCAGTCGCCATCATTCCAGCACAGCAGCAATAGACACCCAAGCCTGCAACAGGTTTACCACTCCCTCAGCACTAGACACACAGCTCTGCCATGATGGCAATCCCGAAACAGGATTGTTTTGGCATAATTCGGTTCAATTAAAGTCCCTGGTTTATAACGGCCAATCAGAATACGGAACCAACTCAATCCTTCGCTTTCCGGTTAGCAAGTAACCCCAAGGGGTTCCAATTCCATGTATGTTCAATTACAATGTCTAAATAAGGATATGATGCAACCTTTTTCTAGACAAACCCCGCCTGTACACCAAAACAAAACATTTTGGCCAACCAAAGTATTCTTTCAGCGTATTATCCCTGTGCGAGGCCTCTTTGAGGAATCCCAGGGCAGAGAGGGTTACAGGGCTGAAGCTGTGACTCACACTGCAAAACTGAACAAAAACGCCAGAAGTCAACAATACAGTAGTGATATCAAAGCCATAAAATGACTGTGAATAGGGAGCAGGGACACCGGCGTAGGCGGTCTCCATCGATAACAGATCCTTTAGATGCAACTGATGCCAGGAACGACACGCTGCCCTCTTCGATAAACAAGCATTGGCATAGCCAATAGGTCTCGCTTTTGGGACCTTATAAGTGTTTAGCCATGCAACAGTTGATGTTGTTGCACAAAGGATATTGTGCTGCATAACTAAATACTTATAAGGTCCCAAAAGCGAGACCTATTGGCTATGCCAATGCTTGTTTAAGATAGAGACGATAATAGCAGCGTGCCATGGTTCTTGGAATCCAGTTTTAGTAAAGGTGTTAAAACAAGGAGTTGTGGCCACTAAATAAAGTTTCCTCAGTTCCACCCCTTGTCACCCATCCCATCAGGACTCTGGATACAAAAATATAATCGATAATTGATCCATTACCCCTCCCAACCAAAGGTGGCATATGTGACCGGGGTGGATGACCAAATTGTTAGAGCAAAGGCCCGGGCCTGGTGGGTCTCGTGATCAGGGCCTGTCTGCTGGAAATCGTTGACAGGTGCGATTGCGTCCTCCACAGCACTGGGAGTCAGCAAGACAGGGGCATCAAGGTCTGACTCATAGGGCCGTGGTGGGCCTGGCGGGCCGTTCCTGCTCGTGTTGCACACCTGTGGCAGTTGTCACAGCGGGTGGCTGTCGGTCAGAAGTTCAGTGCCTTCTTTCAAAGGGCTCTGCTGGCAGACTCAACACCCACTCTCTATCCTTCGGTTTGGGGCCCAGGGACATCCTCCTCTGATGGTAGCTGCACCTAAAGAGTGGTACCTGCATCTATATCTGCTATGCAGGTGGGCCCAGGCAGTATCCCTGCAGCAAACAGAACTTCGGAAGGGTTGGAGAGGACCACACTGCTACTCTAGGCTGTCAGCACACAGTAGTGATACTTCAGGTGCCTTCAGAGGAGTCGACATACTGAAATACACAGTGCCCTGATTTACCTGTGTGTCCAGAACACAGCCCTGATCTCTTGACACCTTGTTCCCAGTGCATTTCATGTTGTGATGGATAGCGTCCTATAAAGGACTGTGCTGTGGTCCCAGCCAACCTCTCCTCTAGAGTGGCCAGTGACGGCAAGCGGGCCTGGCACCAGATCTGCACAACTCATCAACACACCTGAAAGTCCCTCCACCAGTGAACAGCTCCACCTCGCCTAAGTTGGTCATTAGCAACATCCTACCAGAAACCCTCATGGCAGGTCCCCGATGTCCGGATGAAGAGTAGGCCAGCTGCACCTTATGATCGACAGTGCATCAGGAGCCTCATACATTATCTACCGCTCAGCTAAGAGATTTTGCCACACTCACCACCCTCTTCCCACCGACTACTAGAAGAGTGGGGTGCTACCTGGATTGATTGGGCATTCTCTGGCAATACACGTCGTCCACCACATGGCGGTGGGAATATCACTTTTGGGGATGTGGGATGCATTTAAGGCAGTTTTGGGAGGCAGATTTATGGCCATGATGATGGGCCCTCAGGGACGCTGAACACTAGAAATGGAGTTGGAGTCGGAACTCATGAATGCAGAGTGTAGACGGATGCCTTCTCTCAGACTCCTGAGGAGGATGACGTCAATTAGAGAACATTTGAAAACTATTGTCATTAACAATGGCTTTGCTGTATCTCAAGAGATGAATCAAGCAATAATGTGGGAACACAGTTGGCCCTTCAGTTGAGAGAAAAAATACCTTGCACAAATGTGTGTTTGATTGGGACGAAGTGAAATTGGAAGAGTTCAGATGTTTCTGTAAATCTGTACTCTTGAAATTGTCTTCCACAGTCAACTTGAGGGCGCACATCACAGAGGCAAATCTCCTTTGGAAAATCCGAACGAAAGCTGATACATTGGATGCACCTTTATTGCATGAAGGAGCATTATAAGCTAGATGCATACTTAACACTCAAAGTCCTGGACCAGATGTCTACACTAGTCTCTACAAAACCCTTGCACCCAAAACCAATATGACGGTCATTCTTAAGCAAGAAAAGAATCTCCTCTAATACCTAGTGCTCTTCTTACTATCAACGTAAAGCACAAGTTACTTACTTGTGTAACGATATATCTGTAAGAGACATTAGTTAGTGATAGATTCCTTACCTTAGAATATCCCCAGGCGTCAGACTGGATCCGGAAAGTTTTTCGTAAGCAATACACCTGCGCGTCGGTAGGCGTCGTCGTACTGCTCCGCGTACGTCGCTGGCGTCGTGGTCGCCGAGATGACGTCATGGGAGCTATTTAGACGCGCCCACGCGCGCTGACGTCAGTTCTGTACACAACTTTTCCGCGCCAGGAGCGCAGAGCCATGCCAGAGACCGACTACTGGTGCAATAGAACTAGGGCCCTGAAAGGGATGACCTGAACCCTAGAGAACAGTTCGCAGAACGGGGAGGATGGGCGGGCGGTAAGGAATCTATCACTAACTAATGTCTCTTACAGATATATCGTTACACAAGTAAGTAACTTGTGCATCTGAAAGAGACACGTTAGTGATAGATTCCTTACCTTAGAATACATACCCAAGCAATACCATCCCCGGTGGTGGGTCTGCGAAGTGAAATCACACCAGAAAGTCACGGAGAACCAACCGGCCAAAGAAGCCGTCTCTCCGGACTTGACTGTCAAGGCAATAGTGCTTTGTGAAAGTATGCAACGAGGCCCAAGTGGCCGCCTGACAGATGTCTTGCAGGGGAACACCGCGTCCCAATGCTGTAGTAGCTGCTGTCGCCCTGGTAGAATGGGCGCGCAGCCCAACCGGAGGTTCCTTTTTAGCCAGAGAGTAACAGGCTTTAATGCACAAGTCAACCCATCGTGAGATAGTCCTTTTGTGCACAGCCCGGCCTTTCTTGGCGCCCACGTAGCCAACAAAGAGCTGGTCATCCACCCGGAACTGCTGTGTGCGGTTGAGATAGAACGAAAGTGCACGTTTTGGGTCCAGACGGTGGAGCCTCTCCTCTTCTCTTGAAGGGTGCGGAGGCGGAAAGAAAGTGGGCAGAGTCACAGTTTGCCCGAGATGAAAGGCAGAGACTACTTTTGGTAGAAAGGAGGGACGTGGTCGAAGAACCACCTTGTCCGGATGAACCGCCAGGAAAGGAGGTTTACAGGAAAGAGCTTGGAGCTCACTCACCCGCCGAGCGGAAGTGATGGCCAACAGGAACACAGTTTTCAAAGTTAATAACCGCAAAGGACAGTTATGAAGAGGCTCAAAGGGAGCGCACATTAAGTATGTGAGAACTAGGTTCAAGTCCCACTGAGGCATGACAAAAGGAACAGGAGGGAAAAGGTGAGTAATGCCTTTGAGAAATCTGTTAACAACAGGGGACTTGAAAAGAGAGGGCTGATCAGGCAGCCTAAGAAAGGCTGAAAGAGCAGAAAGTTAGCCCTTGATAGTGCCCAGAGCAGAGCCCTGCTGGGCCAAGAGAGAAGGAACAAGAGGACGTCAGAAAGAGGGGCAGCAAGAGGATCTACAGCTTTTGCTGCACACCATGCCACAAATTTGTTCCACCGACAGGCGTATACCGTTTTTGTGGAGGGACGCCTGGCTGCCAGAATCACATTACAGACTTCAGGAGGCAAGTCAAATGGAATCAGCTGTCGCCGCTCAATCTCCACGCAAGGAGGTGGAGGCTAGACAGGTTCGGGTGGAGGACCGTCCCCTGGTGCTGCGACAGGAGATCCTCCCGAAGAGGCAGTCGGATCGGGGGATCCACGCTCATACTGAGTAGCTCGGGATACCAAACTCTTCGAGCCCAGTCCGGTGCCACAAGAATGACTTGGGCCCGGTCGCGTCTGATGATCTTCAGCACTCTGGGTAGAAGTGGTATAGGCGGAAAGGCGTACAATAGACCGGAACTCCACTCGCGACGAAAAGCGTCGCCGAGCGAGTGCCGCCTTGGAAACTCCAACGCGCAGAACTGCTGACATTGCGCGTTCTCTTCTGTGGCGAATAGATCTAACCAAGGCTCTCCCCACTGTTGAAAGAGACCTTGTGCAACCTCTGAGTGAAGACGCCATTCATGATCCAACATGCACCTGCGGCGGAGTTCGTCCGCCCTGGCGTTTAGGGTACCTGCCAGGTGTTGAACCGCCAAGGAAATGCCTTGACGTTCCAGCCACGTCCAGAGACGTAGAGCCTCCTGACAAAGGGTCCACGACCCCACCCCGCCCTGCTTGTTGCAGTACCACATGGCGGTGGTGTTGTCCGTGAACACCTGCACTACTCTCCCCTTGACAGAGGGAAGGAATGCTTTCAGTGCAAGTAGGATCGCCCTGAGCTCCAAAAGGTTGATATGGAGCTTGGTCTCCGACCGGAGACCAGAGGCCTCTGATCTCCGCCTCTCCCATGTGGCCGCCCTATCCCAGGAGGGACGCGTCCGTCACCACTGTGTGCTCCGGTTGGGGAAGGGAGAGGGATCTGCCGCTGACCCAACGCTGGTCCGTGAGCCACCACTGCAAGTCCTGTGCAGTGCCCTCCGAGATGTGGACGTAATCGGACAGATTCCCCTGATGCTGCGTCCACTGGAACTTCAGGTCCCACTGCAGAGACCGCATATGCCATCTGGCATGATTGATCAGCAGGATGCAGGAGGCCATGAGGCCCAGTAGCCTCAGGGTCTTCCTGACCGACACCCAGGACCAGGGCCGAAAGATCAGAATCATAGCCCGAATGTCCCGGACTCGCTGGTCGGGAGGATAAAACCGGAACTGCGCTGTGTCCAAAACCGCTCCGATGAAGAGGAGCTTTTGAGAGGGAATCAGGTGTGACTTCGGCACGTTGATGGAAAACCCCAGCAAATGCAGGAGGTCGGCCTAGTCTGGAGGTGGGAGACGACTGCCTGGGGCGATCCCGCCTTCAACAGCCAGTCGTCGAGATAGGGGAAGACTGAAACCCCCGATCTGCGCAGATGAGCTGCGACCACCACCATCAATTTTGTGAACACCCGAGGGGCGCTGGTAAGGCCGAAAGGGAGCACGGTGAACTGAAAGTGTTCGTGGCCTACCGTGAACCGTAGGTAACGCCGGTGGGCAGGCAGCATGGGAATATGAAAATAAGCATCCTGCAAGTCCAACGCTACCAGCCAGTCTTGCGGGTCTAGGGCAGACAAGACCTGAGCAAGCGTGAGCATCTTGAACTTCTCCTTCCGGAGGAAGCGATTGACGTTCCGGAGGTCTAAGATAGGACGCAGACCTTTGTCCTTCTTTGGAACCACGAAGTAGTGGGAGTAACAACCACGACCTACTTCTGGCGTCGGAGTGCGCTCGATGGCCCCCTTGGCTAAGAGGGCTGCGACTTCCTGCTGGAGAAGTGCCAAGTGATCCCCCGACATGCGGTGGCACTGAAGTGGCATGGCTGGAGGGGTAGACTGGAAGGGGAGGGAATAGCCCCTTCGGACTATCTGCAGAACCCACCTGTCTGAAGTGATGGTGCGCCAGTGGGGGAGGTGATGGCGAATCCTGCCACCCACTGGCGTCTGGTAGGCCTGAAAGACCGGACTAGGAAGGTTTGGAGGCAGCGGCGGTGGGGGCGGCGGTGGACTGACCCGCCCGCTGGCCCCGTGACCCACCTCAGCGGGCCCCCCGACCTCGGCCACGCTGAGACTGCTGCTGTGCAGGCCGGCGGCTCTGAAAGGAACGCGTTTGGACGCCTCGACCCTGCCCTCGAAAGGAGCGAAAAGCAGACCCCGTGGGAGTGCGTGTGGTGGCGAGACCTAAGGACTGGGCCGTAGCCCGAGAGTCCTTAAAGCGTTCCAGGGCACTATCCGCCTTGTCACCAAACAGGCGTGTGCCATCAAAAGGCATGTCCAACAGGGTGTTTTGGACATCCCCGGAGAAGCCAGTGGTTCTGAGCCAAGCGTAACGACGGAGCGCCACCGTTGTGGAAAGCGCCCTGCCGAGGGAATCTGCTGTGTCAAGTCCACAACGGATGGTGAATTTTGCAGCATCTCTCCCCTCTGTAACAGCCTGGGAGAGAACCGCCCGAGCCTCCACCGGGCACTGAGGAAGCACCTGTGCCACGGTGTCCCATACGGAATGTGAATAGCGGCCCAACAGGCACGCTGTATTCACCGCCCGCAACCCTGAACTGGCAGAAGTGAAGATCTTTTTTCCAAACTGCTCCAGCTTCTTAGATTCCTTGTCCGGGGGAGCAGAAGGGAATGCGCTCGGAGAGGCAGAGGCCTGGACAACCAGACTCTCAGGTGTTGGATGTTGCATGAGGAAGCTGGGGTCGCCCGGCGCCGGGCGATGACGGCGTGCCACCCCCTTATCCACAGGAACCCCTGTGTTAGGCTTGCCCCAGGTGCTCAATAGGACATCAGTGAGTGCCTCATTGAAGGGCAGCAGCGGCTCCGCAGAGGAGGACGCTGGCTGCAGCACCTCAGTCAGAAAATTCGTTCTGATAGGCACAGAAGGGAGCTCAAGGTTAAGAGCCTGAGCCGCCCTACGCAGCACCACTGAAAAAGTCCTCACCTCCTCCGTAGCCACGGAAGAAGGGGACAGTGTGCCAGGGTGTGGAGAGAAATCCAGATCCACAGGACCCTCCAGGTCTTCTTCCCATTCAGGCTCATTCTCGCATTGAGCCGCAAGAGGGTCCTCAGACCCCTCCCAGTACTCTCCTTCAGTTACCGGCGTTGGCCGGTAAGGACGAGGTGCCCGGGGAAATGGGAGAAACTCTGTACCAAGAATTGGAATCGGGGGCTAAGAGACCAATTCTGGTTCGGCGCCGTACGGCGTCAGTTGTGGCGCCGCGCCCGGCGTCGAGGCCGGCGCCGGATGCGGCTCCGAGGCCGGATCCAACGCCGGCGCCGAGGCCGGAGCCAGCGGCGCCGCAGGGTACTTTGCCGGCATAGCCGAGGCCAAAGGCGGCGGCACGGGGGCAGACCCGCCCAACGGGTCCGCGGGGCCCAAAGGCGCTCCGGAGGGACCCGATGGGGCAAATAAACGGCCCATGGCCGACAGGAAGACCTGTATTTCCTCCGACGTCGCGTGCGGGCCCGGAAAGGACGGGTAGGCCGCAGGCAACGACGGGGGCTCCAGCGGAGCCGCGGGGGAGTGACCCCCCGCCCCCTCCACCACGTCCTGGGACCGGTGAGGGGTAGAAGACGAACGACGTTGCTTCTTTGATTTTTTATGGCGCCGTGACTTACCTGTCCCCGAGTCCGACGAGCGAAGGTAGCGGCTCCGCGACCGGTCTCTCGACCTCCCACAGGAGCGGGACCTTGATCGACGCGGAGCTGACTGCTGGGCCTCCAACAACTTTCGGGAACGCTCCCGCAAAGCTTTCGGCGCCATGGCCCGGCAATCGGGGCACACCTCGGGGTCATGGGCGTGCCCCAAGCAGAAGAGACACACGTCGTGCGGGTCCGCTACCGACATGTTGCGGCGGCAGGCCCCACAGGATTTAAACCCGGGCATCCCTACTGCACCAGAGTCGATTACTCGACAAACAATTACCAAGTTAAAACTTTTAACTAGGGGTACTGCTCTCTCTCGGATCTGCGCTGCTGGCGCGGAAAAAGAAAGAACTGACGTCAGCGCGCGTGGGCGCTTCTAAATAGCTCCCATGACGTCATCTCAGCGACCACGACGCCAGCGACGTACGCGGAGCAGTACGACGACGCCTACCGACGCGCAGGGGTATTGCTGACGAAAAACTTTTCGGATCCAGTCTGACGCCTGGGGATATTCTAAGGTAAGGAATCTATCACTAACGTGTCTCTTTCAGATAATCTATACAATAATATCAGCATATAGACTTGAACATGTAGTACAGGGACTGGTTCATCAGGACCAGTCAGGATTTAGTGGAAGAGGGATAAACAGACACACAATGTCAGGCGAGTAGTCCACATGGTCAAAAAAAGTTAAAAGGAAGAAAGCACAGGCAATTTTGGTATACCTAGATGCCGAAAAAGATATTGTTGGAGAGGAAATCACATTTACATTTAATGACAAAAGAAACCGAACATGACACTTTTTGGCAGAAAAATTAATAAACGTGCATCAAATACATGTTATAGAAAAGATGACGAAAACAAAGATTTTTAGTTACTGCATCGTAAAAGCATGCAGAAAAAGTATAGTTTAGATCATATTATTCGTATAAGTAACGTAGTTTGTGATTTACTAAAGAAAAGAACTATATTTTATTGACATGTGTTCGGAAAACGTGCAAATGATGAACACTCAAGTTATAGAGTTTATCTCTAATTGTTGCTGAATATCATTTATATGAAAGATTAACTAATAGAATTTATCAAATATGATTAAATACTGATTATGATAGTGAATTTTTACTAAAATCTACTTCTTTGTGTGTGTAACCTTGTGCAACGAAAATGACAAAAGAAAAGTGGGTGCTATACTTTTATAATTGATGATGCTTCTGTGAAACTTCTAGAGAATGTACTTCTCTTATATAACAAGCTTATTTGTCTGAAACAATATTAAAAATATATGATTTGAAATTTATTTGCACTTTGGTACATACAAAAAGTTATAAGTACCCTATATTGACACGTATTATTTGTAATCCTACTAAATGTTCCTAAGTGCATCAGAAGTTATGCCTAATCAGGACATTTCATGATCTTTTATGCATGTATGCTTATAATTCTATATATTCTGTGTTATATTAGCCTAAATTACCATCGGCTTGAATGCATTTATGAAATATTCTGCTTCGCTAAGCTCACCATTCGTGAGAGCATTCCTCAGTCTACAGTATATGCAACAGTGTTTTTGCTACTAAGATCTCATGTTCTGTATGAGAGATTTGCTACAATTTTGTTACCATTTCAGGACATCTGTCTGGGAAACTGTACTCTTGAACTCTCTCGTATGGCTGTAGCTAAAGGAGCATTGTTCTAACGTTTTACATACTGGGTGGCTTAAGGACTGCGTAATTGTCCCACCTATTTCTCTGCATTTTGTGTCTTCTTTATGACACGTGATACACACTCTATAGAAATTGACCACTAGGCTGAGTGGTCTGACCAGATGAGGTGATACCAGGAGGTGTCACCCCCGGAAACCCTCAGAATATAATATCATCTGATTTAATGGATTTGGGAACCTTTTCTTGAGATCTCTTAAGCATTAGGCTTTTGAGCTTTCCGCATTTGCAGCTTGATGGTGATGAGAGATTGCCGTTCTGCATGGATGCTGATTACGAACTGCTAATGGAGATTTGCAGAGCTTACCCGGCAAATTAACTTGCCTGATGCGGACTCACCTAGCTTCTTTCCCGAACTGACACATATACTCTATGCGTTTAGTCGTCTCTTCCTTCGGGTACTACTTGAACTGGCAAATATGTGTCCCTTTCTAAACTCTTGAGCTTTGGTACTTATTTTACTTTTATTCATTTGTCTTATTACCTGATGTGACCCATTGATGCACTTATCTATTTAAAGATTTTGATAAACTAAATTTACAAATTTAACTGGGTTGTCATGATTTTTTCCTTACATAAATGAATGTGCATTTCCAATTTGGTTTTACTAATGATGAGAGGAGATCATATTAGAGAGATTTCCGAGCACCAAATTCTGATGTTATTATTCTGTATAGCTCTAGGTGAACTCTTGGTGTGTATGATTTTGGCTCGCCTCCATTTCTACAGGATATTTGGGGCTGCAGTGTTAATCCTATATCTTTATAGTATTGTCTTGAGGGTAATCTATATGAGCTTGATATCAAATTTGTAGTCCTCTT
This sequence comes from Calotriton arnoldi, assembly GCA_963921515.1. Lineage (NCBI taxonomy): Eukaryota > Metazoa > Chordata > Amphibia > Caudata > Salamandridae > Calotriton > Calotriton arnoldi. The sequence continues at coordinate 318,948 of CAWUFW010000080.1, read as the reverse complement.
CTCACCAAAACGAGGTGAGAAAAAGGACGACAGATGCGTCCCGCTGAAATAGAAAGGTTTTTCAAATTAATAAATTGAGTGAAACGAGAACTTTTGTGAAGACCACGTAATACCAGGCTTCCATATGCTTCTTTGAGGAGCTTCTCGCTCATGCCACAACAAGGAAAGTCGAGGATATAAGAAGAATATTAATATTATAAGAAGAACTTGAGAAACGATCAAAGAACGAATCATTGAGCCCCCACTGTGAATAATATTTTTAAGATATTCATTGGATCCCATCCCAGGGGGCATTCTGCGCGATTATAAGTATACGTGACAAGATTGCATGTGTCATTCAGAGATTTAAAAGTAAGACTGGCTGTAAATTGCACTGTGGGAGAAAAATTATTGTCCTGAAAAAGGTGGCTTACAGTACGGGGTAACCACCAAAACGCGTTGATGCATAATTAGGCACCAAATCTGGAGGACACTGAAGATTACAGTTGACATTAATGAACTTTTGATACCCTATAAAATGAACCAGGAAGATTGGTGATTGTAAAAAGACAAATTGTTTTTTAAAATTCTTTTTTATTAACATTGCTCATGTTCAAGTACAGTACACAGCGGCAGTTCATGATACAGTCACAGGGATCACAGTTCGTCATATGTTTTGCATGCATGGAAATACAGATGAGTAATTGCAACAACCTCCTATCCCAACCCATCCTGTAAGGCTCGAAACCTTTGCCAGGGACACACACCTTCCTCCATTTGTTCACACAACCCCGAGACCTATAGACCGTTTCCTCCGCCCTCTGACACCAATCCAAGTCACAGAGCCACTGATCCCACGAGGGGGGCGCCTGTGCACCCCAGCATCTGGCAATGTTGCGTTTCGCCACCCCTGCTGCCAGCCCTAACCAAATCTCATTATGCCGTGTCCAGTCTGTGGCTCCTTTAATCATGAGCAAGAGCCACTTGGGCTCCATTGGGACCGGGGACCTCACCACCCCCTCCATCGTCTGCGCCACCCTGGTCCAAAACGGAATTATGAGTGGGCAATCCCATAGAATATGATAGAATGAGCCCTCCCCTTGACAGCCCCTCACGCACAAGGGTGATAGAATCCTACCCCAGGAGAACAGGTGGGTGCGGGGATAAGAGACCCTGTGAAGTATTTTTAGCTGCACGAGGCGGAATCGCGGCCGGATCGCAACTTCGCGAGGGCTCTGCAGGGCGTCCTGCCAGTCGTCATCATCTAGTGTCCCAATGTCTCCCTCCCATCTCGCCCGCAGGGGACCAAGGGGGTCCGGCATATTATTTATAAGTTTTCGGTAGATCGTTGACGTGGGTTTCGCTAGAATGGGGTCGAGAAGGAGCCTGTCCTCCATAGGGGAGTACTCCGGGATGGAAGTGCCAGCGCGGATGTGGGCACGCAATGCATGTACAAGGCGCAGGTAGGTAAAAAGACAAATTTGACTGTCTGTGGTATTCTCCCCATTTATGATTTGTTGTTTGTAGAATTAATGTCTTTTGAATTTGTAGCAATTACTCTCTTGTTTACAACAAAGGAGATCACTAGGATAAATTCTGAATGATATTTTATTGTTTTATGTATTTTAACTGTGGGAATTGAATTAGAAGACTATTGTTCGTTTTTATATTAATGCATATGCATATATTTTTTTTAACGGGTCTCGAAAAGAGATTTAATGAATAAAGAAAATTCTTATATATAAACTAGTTAGTTGTGGTATTGAACCTTAGTATTGTTGGGGTATGGTGTGAGATTGAGTGATAACAGTGAAAGTCTACTACATATGCAATAGAGGAACCCAAAGGGAATTTGTAATTTGACTAAAAGTCTTTATTGATGCCCTGTCCCCTTGGGTGAGTAGGGCCCCTCTCCCCTTTTTTACACACTCCCTTAGTATTTGGCCGGTTATTTAAGGCAATTGTGGGACATTCAGGGTGTTCCATTTGGATCGGAATTTTATAAACTGGTTTTGTTTTCAGATGTTATAATTCTCATTTGAGTTGATCCGGACAGGTCGTTCCTCGAGAGTGTTTGCCAACTACAGCTCTTTGAAAAAGTGGTGGGCTGTAAAATTACATGAGGGAAGTCTGATATTGTAAACCTCACGGTGGGTAAAATAGTTTCACACCTGGGCCTCCACCTATAGTAAATATTTAGGTTTTAAATACCACCCCATATATATGGTCTCTTCAAAGCAAATTGCCTGTTTCTACGTACTGAGATGCACAAATACCTCAGGAGAAGGTCCCAGCTGTTCATTTCTAGGATAGGATAAGAATTGATGTGGTGAAAATGAACATACTCCAAAGGGTGTTATGTCTTTTCAAGGCTCAATTAAGGGTTGAGGCCTGCTTCTTCCATACACTACAACACTGCATCTTACACTTTATATGGAAAGACCTACGCCCCCTCACTACCATTTACAGAATAAAAAACTGCAAGAAGGTCTAGCATTGTGATATTTTAATTTTGTTCGATATTTTAAATTATAGTGCCAAGTATATTATCATGCAGAACAATTAAAAATGGTAACTGAATGGCCCAAGATTGAAACTGACAACATTTGGCCACACATGGGGATTCGGTGATGGGAAGTCCCCTATGGGATATTATATGGCTGAGAAAAGGGTGAATAACAAAGAACTTCAATGCAAACAGCCCGTTGTGATAAAATAGCAGTTAGATAAGGCTTTATTTAATTTCAGTCCCTGATGTGTTTCAATCCAGACTTAACTCTACCTTTATATTATGGGTTGTGCAACAAACAGTGGGAGAGTAGTTGCAGACTTTTTTTCTGTCATGTTCCTGGAATGTACCATTAAATCCTTTACTCAGAGTAAACTAATATCACCTCAACCAAAGTGAATACTTAAGTAATGCCCAACAACTCCTGATGATACTTCCTGTAATGAGGAATATACTACAGGAGAGAAGACCCTGTGTAAACAGCTTTTGTCTTCGATCTTGTCCACCAGGGGGTCACTACTAAACTGTAACATGATCTTTAGAAGTCTATATCATCTTCCCTGTTCCCAAAGGAACAAATTGGAAAGAAAGGTACCCGAAGATCACATCTAGGGATTGAGAAATAATCGTATGAAATATACACCAAAGTTCTTTCTGTACAAGAAACTAATAGAGTCACTTAAAATTACTTTATCACTGGTATTACAGCCTGATCACACTACAGCATATGTATCCTAGCACTAATCTCAACTGCTGGAGATGTGGACTGAAGTGAAACACTTTGTGATCGGTGAGATTATCATAAACATATCCCTTTCTGAAAAGAAGTGTTGACAGCTCTTAGAGAAATCATAGGATACCCAGGACCAGAAGTTTGAGGGCAGGGGGATAATAATATTGGGCATGAGGCTCCTTTGCTACAGAGGTCCATGAAAACAGACCAGGTTTTAACATGGCAATGTTTGGGAGTGGCAATCTAGCCAATGCTTCCCTGTGGGAAAAAGGATTAACCTTTTGTAGTTATGGCACTGGAGGCCGTGGAATATCTTAGCCATGGAATGAATGCCGACTGACATCAAGGGGGAATATTTGAAATTCAATGCGATCTGGAAATTTTTACTGGACTATACATCAATAGATTTCCTGACCCTTAGCATTTACACCCCATTTGTGAGACTAGAATTATTTTTTTCGTGAAAATACCTGTAAGTCACTGGGTGATTGACAGGAAACGTGTGATGCAAATTTTTTTTTGACAAGCAGAAATGTTTAGGTGTCTTAGATTGGATACGGTCAGGTAAAGACTGATTATGAGGTGCAATGTGCGACTCAGCATAACAAGGGGGATGAATCTGCATGGAAGGGGGGTTACATTTATCAAAGGGACATCTATGTGACACCAACGATTTTATGAGATCAGTGGCGGAATGATCATACCTGAACTGTATTTTGCCTCTAAAAAAATTAAATACATTAAATAAAAATAAAAAAAGCAGTCTAAAGAGAACTTACCTAAATAGGCAAATGGCTGAAAGTGGCTGACCTATGGCCCTCTTTTTGCATATTGGAAGCAATAGATTTTGCAGATAGCAGCACTGTAAAGCCATGCCTAAACATATACAGGGGAGGACGACCTAGTTAAAAGATGGCCTCTCTCACAAGGAAGACTACCTTCAAACTGGCCTTAAACATTCAGGTTTCATGCTAATAAAGCAGTTCTTCAGTTAGACAAATTGTTATGAGATGGGCCCTTCAAGTAGAGCTTTTTGGGGCCTCCTTTTTTGATACACCTTGACGTTCTTACTGGTCAGAAGTCCACCAAAGGTTCTCTGCTATGGGTGGAGATGACAGGGGTCAAGATGGAACCTTGAGGAACACTGCAGGTCTGGTAAGAAATTCAGTCTCGAGGTATATATCTGGACAAATTATCTGTTGGTCGGGTAGGAGGTGAACAGTATAGGACTGTGTTGTCAAAGATCCTTATGTGAGGGTTCCAAGTGGGGACTGGTGGGCATCTGTGTCAAACACTGCAAAAGGTCAAGGAAGATTGGGCAATAAAGGATTTTGTTGACAATGATGGGGAAGGCATTGTCAACCATCTGATGTTTCTGGGCAGAACTCTGAAATATAAGGTGGGCGTTCTGTTGGGAACTGGCGAGGATGGCTGTGTTGATATTGGCTTTCTTCAACTGCTGGAAGATATATTGATTTTTGAGGGTGTACAGAAAAAAGGGTAGGGTGACCTAGGTTTTGGCAATGGTCAGCAAAGCCTTGAGTGCTTCATCAGTGATTGACTTCACAAATGAAGATAGAATGAGGCTGTCTTCCAGGATGTGTTCATGAGGTATGACTATAGACTTGAGAGGGTGTGTTCAGCTGGAGGCTCTGTGATGTGGTAGAACAACAACAATGGATGTTGTTCAGAGTCATGGGTGTTCTTACTATTTTTGCTTATTTTCTCCTTGAAGACACACTGTTTTGGGAGTGTTCTATTGGTGGGTCTGGTGTGCAACTGATGCAGTGCCTGGTGGTGGACTTGAACTGAGCTTTGTTTCTATGGGTGGCTGTGTTTATAATGTTGGAGTTGTACGTTTTATGTCTCTGAAGAGGAGTCTTCGATGTGTGGAAGGTTTAAGTGATCAAGAACTTCCTGGAGCTATGATTTTCACTAGTTTTTCTTCTATCTCTAGATAGTACGCTTGCCCTCTGTAGGCCCCTTAGAGTTTCAGGGAAGAGAAGCCTTCGACTCTGATTAGAGGGTCTTCATGGGAGTTCATGCTGGCCAGGATAGTGTAGTGAAGAACATCAAGGTGGGTGTTGACATCTGTGGAGATGTACATTCCTTAGGCTACCAGGATCAGGTCTGACTGTGACATTGATAGGTTAGTCCTATTTAGAAAGAAAAAAACGTTTTTATTGTGTTTTGTTTTGTGTCACAATGCATTTACAGTACATGAAAAGGTTTCTATGCAACCATTCGATAAACATTGTGTCAGACATCATCCATCATATCCCTAGGATCAGAACAGAAACAGATCATGACATATACCTTGTATGGTTGGAGAAGTATACATCAGAACACAAATTTCCCTCTTTCAGTGAACACTTTCTGCTACCATTTCTAACAATACTTGCAGTCTATCATGTTGTATCTTATACACCTATGCAACAAGTATAAGGCAACATCTACTCATGTAGATCAAGAATACAACAGGTGCGGGTCTCTTCTGCCTACATCTCTAGCTATGCATTTTATAATAATGCAATGTCATCAGAAGTATCTCTCGGTGGGAGAAGTGGCAAGTGATGCGTGTGGTGGGGGCGGGGTGTATGTTTATCACGATATGGAGAGTAGAATCTGTCCATATGGGCACATCGAGTTTCATAATGCTACTCTTTCTTAGAGCCTCTAATAGACGTCCATGTCTATCACTGCTGTTGTGCCTTATGTCCCGCTCACAGATTCCCGACTTGTGTCTTAGTGCGATATAGGAATAGGGTCCAAATCTCCTCAAACAATGGGAGGCAATACTGTAATTTATAGAGATGCATCTCAAATGTGACTAGTCTGAAAAGCTCATTTGTCCATTCCTTGTGTGGGCGTACTAGGTGTTCTCCAATGCCTAAAGATACAACTTTTCATCAATACAAGAGCTGTCCCATTGCCTAAGTGGTGTCTGTTAAATGTATGGGAAGCTACCCACGTAACCAACAAATAGAGGACCTGGGTGTCATTTGGGATAACAACAGCCAAACGTAATATCGCTCGTTTGTTGGGAGCATCCACCGCACCAACTCTCCGAGACTGTAAGAAAGATATGGACTGGCGCAAGTGGCTGAGAAAGTTGTATATGAAAGCAGGGGTTGTCCCAAGAAATGAGAACATGTCTGGGGAAAATGAAACGTTTATCGGGGAAGTCCATGTATGGCCCCCTTAGTGAGACTAAGTGGTTCTACTAATTTACGATATAATGTATTTGAAGAGGGGGACGGGTGAAGAAATGTGGACAAACTGCAGTATGGTGAGCCTATGCATTGAACACACTACAGCGGCCTTTCAGAGCTCTGATGCAATTACTGCTGTACGCTTTGTTGTATTATCAATAAAAAGAATTAAAAAATATATATAAGAGCTGTCACTATCGACTTACGCTAATGTATGGTAGTGTCATCCGTATCATACATATCGTCAAGAGAGCAAGTTTTGCTGACTCCACAAAGTGACAGCAGCCGGTATCATGTAGTGTGCGCTACACTGTCTTCTAATATGTGTGCAGCTGAGGACAGGGCCAAAGAATGTGTATCATGTCTCACTCTGGGTTAGCGCATTACCAGCAAAGATCATACAATAAAATCCGGGCCTTTTTAAAAAAAAATTTTAACTTGCACAAGAATAGTATCAAATATGCAGTATTTGAAAATATGTGAATTTTAATCTTGCTTCCCTGTGAGTGCAGTTGAGGTACTCCATAATAGTAGCATAGTCATTGGTACATTGCTGAGCTAGCACAGTTTGCCAGTATGTCTTCATTTCTAGTCATGTGGTAGACAAGTTGTGTCGGTCAATGAGAATCTGATTGAGGTTAGTGATCGTACCTATGGATTTCACCCACGTCTGTAAGTACTTCTGGATCATTGAGCTGGGGCATGGACCAGCGTCCAAACCAGGGGCACTTATCAGTGCTGTAATTGGAGATATTACCAATATTGGGATCGTGGACGGTTGTAATCCATGCAAAGCAACTCAAAGGGGCTTATTACGATGTCGGGCGGACGTCGTGGAAACTGGACAGACCGACCTCCGGTCGACGGTCCTGACCACCTAATTACGATGCGACCGCACATGGTGCAGTCGCATACTCACATTTCCCTATGGGAGCATGTGCTACGGCTGTAAACCGGCCATAGCACAAGCTCCCATAGGGAAATGGGAGGTTGTGTTCATCTCTGCACAGCATGGCAGGCACCTCATGGTGCCTGCCACACGATACAGGGATCAACACAACCGGAGGCCGCAAACAGAAATGGACCTGCTAAAGGCCCCCAAACTCGCTTTCCGACAGGCTTTCCATGTTAGAAAGCCCGGCATGGAAAGCCTGCCGGAAACCGAGCATCGTAATCTGGGCGGCGTAAAACGCCGTCCATATGTATTACGGGCTAGGAGCCCGTCGGAATCCAGCCGGAATGACAGGCCTGTTTCACTTCTGATCGCCTAAATTGTAATTAGGCAGTAGGAAGTAAAACCGGTCGGAGGCTTTCCGACTGAGATCGTAATCGGCCCCAAAGTGTTTAAGAGAGAGCCATCAGCACTGTATAGGTCTCAAATCATCTGGATCACTACACCCTCTCACTGCGGCCACTCAATCTGCCGCTTCCCAAACTTGATGCTGGAGTTCTGCCTTATTGGCGCATCTGGGTGCAGCAACCATTCGTGTCCACTATTCTGTATGCACCTTTCGAGACCTGCCACATTGCTTTCACTGTATGTGGGCAGTCAATAGCACACTGAGGTTCCCTAATAAACACCAGTCATTCGAGGTGTGGTGATGTGGGCATTATGTAATCCTCATAGCTTCACACTACGCCTAATTTACGCGTATTGCAAAAGAAGAGGAGTTGTCAATGGTAGATATCAGAGACAGGACTAAGACATCCAGATCACTGAGAGTCAACAGAATGTCATCCTTGCATAACAGTCTTAACCAGGCCTGCATGATGGGGCAGTCCTTGAAGGTGTGGAAGCCCTGCTTGGTCCGTATTGGCTGGTTGTGCTGCAATCTGTTACCTCTGACATGCGTTGGAAGTGAGATGTGTTGTCTGAGGCTGGTGGAGTTCAGAAGGTCAAGGAATACCTGTCATGTTAGTGTGTGGTGTGGTAGGCTGAAATTACAAAGGCGATACTAGAATAATTGTTTGACCTAAATGACACAAACGCAGACTGCTCGCACAGACTACATTGATGTGAACTTACAGAAGACAGCAAAGTCACCTCCTGTCTCATATGGAAAGCTGATTCGCTGCATGCTGCACGCTGAATCCTGAAAGAACGAGGACATTATTGATATGTGCAGGACTTGTGCTCTGTTTGCTTCACGATCAATGGAATGTGGATACATTTGTAAGGGTTGGCAGTGCCTGCGGAGTGTGTCCAAGTGGGGGGTTTCAAATGATGGGTACTTTGCTGGACGAAGCAGGCAGGAGGGATACAGTAAATGGTCAGATGTAGCTCTGGTGTGTCAGAAGGTCTACTACCATAATTCAGAGTTTTTCACATCGAGCTACTAAAATACCTACACCGGAATATCGACTTCCACTCTATCAAATACATATAGTTAAGTACAGAGCTTTGTATCTTGACACTGTGTAGCTGTATTCAGGACGGAGTTTCCACACAAAATGGATGTTTTTGCTGATAACTTTGGTGCATTTGACAAATTATCTCAGTGCCTTCCTGGAAAGTTTCAGGGTGATCTGTCAAGCAGGGGACGAGAAAAGGAGAGGGAGGGGCAAAACGTGTTACCATATGCAATTTCCCACAGGAAATTTAGACAACATTACAGCCAAAAAGGCTAAATGGAATTACACCAGATATGGCAGAAAGCTAGATCTTTCCCAGAAAGCATGCCTTTTGTGATTTGGTAAAAATCTGTTCAGCCGTTTAAGAGTAATTAAGCTTCAAACATTATAGATATCTAGTGAAGCAGCACTTTTGAGGGAATACAGAGTACCAAGGGAAAACATGACAAATGAAGCTCTCTGATATGCCGTACACTGCTGGCGCTTGGGATAGTTAGGTATGGTAATAAAATCCTACTTCACGTTTTTAAAAAAACCTAGAAATTAACTGAAAAAATGAAAGGTTCAAGTGACGCTATAGTTAGGGATGGTAATACCTTAATTTACATTTAAAAAACCTTACAAATTCACTGACAAAACACAAAGGTTAAAGTGACCTTATAGTTACACGAAAATGTCAGTTAAAAAATACCATTTTAAACTAAAAAAAAAAACCTGATAATTGAGGTAACTATAACTTGTGTACTTGCCATGCATTGCTCATAATCTCACATCACTGATAACATCTGAAATAAAATCATTAATGACATCACTGCACATGGCAAGTGCGCCAGTTATAGTTACTTCAGTTAACTATTACTGGTGAATTTCAGGAGGTTTTTTTAGTTTCAAATTGTATTTTTAACTGCTGGTTTCACCTAAGTGTAACGTCACTTTAACCTTTGGTTTTTTCAGTGAGAAATATATATAAATACACACACACATAAATAATTAGGAATAGTAAATATTTACTTATCTATTTATACTGTGCTATCTCCGACAAGGTTATGCGAGTCAGTTTAGTTTTGCCGCAACCCCAGATTCTCAGAGTGCAGGGAGTCCTCCTAAGACCTTCAGAATTCGCTCCCCTGGACCTGTATGCTGTTTTTTCCAGATCTCATTAAACGCGTATGCTATAGCCAGGTCTTTGTTGTGGGATCACAATCACTAACCCTCAGTGTTGGTAAATGCTGATTTGCTGACAAAAGTATGCAGGCTATAAGTTTGCCTTTCTTACAGTGCAGGGGAAAAGTTGCCTCAGAAGAGTTGATTAATAGCACCAGCTCTGAGCGCTCTGCCAACTGTGGTCTGCTCGATCTAAAGTGTTATCCCAATATTGTTTGACTGTAGGACATGCCCACAAAATGTGCCTTAGGGTTCCCCTCTCCTCACACCCACTCTAGTATTTGCTAGGTCTATAATGATTTATGTGCATTCTCTCTGTAGTCTAATGCCACCTGTATAAGATTTTATATAAGGTTTCACTTCCACGTGCATGTTTTTTCAGAAAGTTCGTATTAGATGTGAAGATCTATTCCCATTGTTCTACGTGTAACTGAATTCCTAGCTCTTTCTCCCAAGCTTGTTGGAAATCACCCTTACCCTCTGTTTTGGGCTGAAGCCGAACCCAATCTGATATCATGTAGGCAAAGGGCCTGATTACAAGTAAAGGTGCTATATATTGCACCTGTTAAATAATGATATATTTGGGCTTGTTATTTATTGGGTGCGGAAATTAGCACCTATTAGGAGTTATTGGGGAGTAACATGCGGGTTTTGGTGTTTGACACACTGAAATCCGCATCGCACGGTAAATACTCTACACATTTCCCCTCTAAATTTCAGCTGGTTTAACCAGCCGAAATTTAACAGATGTTGGGTTATTTAATGCATTTGATAATTATCGGATGAGTTAAATAAAACCAAACTCGGAATTCTGTCTCATGCGTAAACAGAGGTTTACGCACGGGATGGAATTAACCACCCAACTTGTAATCAGGGCCCAAGTCTTGTCTCCTTGGTCTCAAAGCGCTTCTTCAATACCATAAGGTCTCATGTAGCCCCTTTCCAAATGTCCGACGGAGTACAGTGTCTAAGCTACGTGCAGCAGTAGTGCTGAGTCTCTCTTAGATCATATTCCTGCATATGATGCTCAGATGCATTTGGCAGCCATTTGTAAAACAGGTCAATTAGCCTAATATATCTCCCTCTCCCCATTTTTGGTTCTTCTCTTATTAGGCCAGGTGTGATGTCCTCATTTTCCCACGTGTTAAAACAGTGACAGGTATGACATTATTCCCAGGCTGCTTCTACTCGGTGTCCTGGATTCTCCTGGTCATACAGAGTACCAGAGACAAATACATGTGTTTATTTAGGTGCTTCCTTGGAATTCAGGGTATCTCCCAAAGTGATCACCCCACTAATGAGTGGTCTATCATATTCCCCATACTTCCTTCATCCCTCACAAGGATCGGAGCTGTACAGCATGATAGTACCAGGGATTTCCAGTCCACCGTTTCTAGAAGCATGTACTGAAGTAGTTCTGCTGTCCGCATCCAGATGGGCAGTGCCAGCAAGAACAGAATATACTAGACAGTACTAACTTCTTAATTCCCACTCTCCATCCAACCCTGGAGGTGCAATGGAGACTTCAGCTATTGAGAGTGGTCGGACCACTCCTTAGAATTTATTGTATTAAATTTAAATCCTGGCACTACCTTATAGCTGTCTAGTTTCTGTAGCAGTTGTGCGCTCGAGGTCTTTAGTTCTGTGAGGGACAATGGAACATTGTTCACAAACATATTTTGAATACATCCAACCCCAGTTTACTGCCCATGATCTCATGGTTGTCTCGAATCCTCTGTGCTAAGGGTTCAAGATACAGCTGTAGAAGCCTGTTTTATTTTGTATGGAGTCCAATCTGCTCTTGTAGTCTTGTCCTGTGATACTCAATGATGATAAGGACTGGCCGGTGGAACTTGTGGAACGAGTAATATGCCCTAAAGTTGAACATGAGTCCTTTTGGCTAACACAATGAAGTATCACAAGATGTACAATTCCGGCAACAAGTTGCTGCCATACTTTCCAAACAAGGAATGTGTCAACCTATGTTCATATATCGCAAAGACCAAATGTAAAAAGTTGATTGCACAGGTATTGTGTAAACCCGTCTGGACACATTTGATGATCCCAGCCACCAGGATATGTAGACACCATCATCTGTCGCCATCTACATCACGCATGCACCACGTTGTGGTATTTCATTGTGATTGGCTAGACACTTAATGCTTGCGTAATTACTGCATCGTCTGATCAGCAACACGCCATGTATTTGTCCACAACAGTGAAGAAATTACCTTTTACTGTAACATGATTGGATATTGGACACATGTTTAACACGTCTTTTTGAGGTTTTTGGGTATAAACGTCCTTGAAAAGGTTCTGCAAATTGGGCATCTTGCTTTTAGCTTGGGCCTCCGTGATCACGTATAAACGGCGATCTAAGAAATATGACAAATTGTCTGTGTCTCTTTTACTCAGCTTCAACAAAGTGCGCATAATAGTAGGGATATGGGACATCCCTTTGTGTTCCCTTCCATTTGGCACCCTAGTTAAAAGGTAGGTAATGACATTAGCGATGCCTTTGGCAAACCATAGCCTGCAATCTTCTATTTAATTAGGGGAATCTAGAAATCCATCTTCTTCACCATATCTCTCATGAGCGCCCAATCCACTCTGTCAAAAGAGTTTTGGCGCCCAATGACACCAACACTGATTCCCTTTTCTATCTCATCAAGCTCACAAAAGGCAATGGAAGGAGTGCTTACACACAGTCTAACTACTGGTAATAGCTTGGGAGTAGCATTCCAACCCGTTTTTCGCCCACAGTGCCACTTCAGACAAAGGGCTGCCTTATGAAAATCATAACTGACCCAGCTCCTCTTAGGACCAGTTCATTCCGAACTGTCAGGCAAGGTCCCTTCCAGAAGGGAACACAAGTAAATCCAGACTAGGTTCAGCCTCGTTAGGTCTCGCCCGTGAAGTATAGCTTGCATCCTATAGCAGTGAGCAAGGGACCCACATCTGGGCATACCCGTGACAACTTAGGGTGTTACATCAATCACACAAAAGATGATGGAAGAAATACTTCCAAATAGTCTAACACTGGCAATCTCTCAGTATAGTTTTCCAACCCATTGTACTTCACTTAATGTATACCAATCTAGACAAAGGTCTGCCTTATGCAAATCAGAACTGCCCCTGCTTCCTCATGGAAACAGTCTATCCCAAACTGCAAGGCGAGGCCTAACTCCAGAAGGAAATAACAAGCAACCACAGACTGGTTTCAGCCTTGTTGGGCCTCGTCAGTAAAGGTATATCTTTGATCCTATGGTACAGTAGGCAGGGGAGGGACCCATGTCAGGGCATAGCCTTGGCCAATTAGAGCATTACATTCGTCTCCTCACCACATCTATCATGTGAAGTATCTTCTTAGTATTATCGCCCGCTTCTCTGACTGATCAGTCTGGTTTGACCCTGGTGCACCAAGGTGGCATGACCCCCTTCCTAACTGCCAGTATTGCCATAAACATCATAGTCAACATTAAAGAAAGACTGGCCTGCAGAAAGAACAGAACCCAAGGTCTTTCTCTGGTTCCTACACTACGGAGATAATCACCTCAATTCATGCTGAGTGCATCAGAATGGGTTTCTCTAAAAGAGTTAAAGAAGTAACTTAAGGGGACTATAAACTAGAGTGCAAACATTTTGTAAAAATCTGCTATGTAGTCATCTATTCTTTGGGCCTTCCCGTTTTTTAAACGGCTGTTCACTCTTAAGATGTCTGTCTTGTTTTGTTTTTTTAATTCTTTTTATTGATTACAGGTTTAACTTGCGATAATACGGTTACAGAATGAAGGATTGTTATACAATTATGCTTCACATTACATTTGACTCTCCCGTTAAAGCTATACAGTTATCACAGTGATATTGTGGTAAATTGATTGACATGGTTCCACACCCTTTTGAATCAACTAGTGTCCGTTGCTGACTCATTTGGAGGTGGAGTACAGATGTTCCCTCTATAATTGTTCCACGTTCCCCATACCAGGCCCCACTTTTTGGGGCACCCTCGATGTATATATGCCGCCCTCTCTGCCACCATAGCTCCATCAATATCTCCACACCATTCTCGGTACGTCGGAGAGGCCTGTGCTCCCCAGTGTTTGGCTATGTTGCGTTTGGCGAACATCATACCCAGCGTTGCCCAGTCCTGAGCCGCATGGTTGAGGTCTGTTGGTTCCCAGATGTTTAAGAGACATCTCTTGGGCTCTGGCGTGACGGTTACTCCGCTAACTTGTGTAATTGCGTGCATAATTGTTTCCCAGTATGTCGCTATCACTGGGCATTCCCACAGTGTATGATAGAAGGTACCGACTGCCCCGCATTGTCTCAGGCAGAGTTGGCTATCGGTCTTCCCTAACTTATGCAGGGTTACTCTTGTGTAGTAGATGCGATGGAGTATCTTCAACTGTACTAATCTTAATTTTGAGGATATCGCAACTTCTCGTGGGGACGCGAGTGCCTCTTGCCAATCTGTCTCATCTAGGTCCCCCACCTCAGTCTGCCATTTTTCGTGGAGAGGTTTTGTGGGATCCGGTTGGTTATTGATGATCTTACAGTAGGTTAGGGAAATGGTCTTCTTGTCCATATATTCTGTTAGGAGCCTATACTCTAATGGGGAGGCCTCAGGGAGTATAGTGCCTGACGGTATGGCTTTCGTAAGTGCATGCCTAATCTGAGTATATCTAAATATTTCTGTGGGCGCCATCTCATACTGATCTTGGAGTTGGGTAAAGGCAATGACCTCTCCCTTACTCCAGAGATCTCCTACTGTTGAGATTCCGATGGAGTCCCATTGTTCAAAGGCTTTACTAGTACTGAGTCTGCCCAACCTTTGAGTTTCCCAAAGCGGAGTCAGTTGTGTTATGTACCGGTCCATCCTAGTTTTTTGAGTGCTATGTGCCAAATTTGAACTGTGTGTGCAGTTGGTCCCATTAGTGGTGTTTTCCGTGTTTTATTATAAAGTGCTCTCATTACTCCTCCCTCTCCCAAGCTATATCTGTCTGAGCGGAACGCCGGTTCCGTTTGGGGGGCATGAAGCCACTGATTGAGTACGATCAACTGGGAGGCCCATTAGTACGTTTGTATATTCGGGAGGGCGATTCCGCCGTCGTACCATCCCTTTTCCAATTTATTCATGGCTATGCGGGCCGGTTTTCCATCCCAAAGAAGGTTACTTACTTCTGCCTCAATTGCCTTGAAGTAGGTTAATGGAACCGGAAATGGGGTATTTTGAAGGGCATAGAGAAATCTGGGGAGCGCCATCATCTTGAAAAGTGCGGCTCTCCCGAGCAGCGTCATGCTTTGTATCTTGGCGGAGTCTTCTCAGGGGTGCTAGGAGTTTTTTTTCCATAAATTCCCCAGGTAGTGGTGTGATATCCCAAGTATTTAAAGCACCCTTCTGCGATTTGCACACTACATCCCTTCGGGAGTTGCTGTGGGGGACCGTGTAGGACATATAGAATCGATTTAGTCTAGTTGATAGTGTATCCGGAGAACCTGCCATAAACTTCACAAATGCCCAGGAGCCAGTTAAGAGAGCGCCTGGGGGATGCCATGTATAATAGCACATCATCCGCATATAGGGCTATGCGGTCTTCCCATCCCTCCGCCTACCGGAGTCCACGAATGACCGGGTCTCTCCTTATCCAGGCCGCCAGTGGCTCTAGTACCAGGGCGAATAAGAGCGGTGATAGGGGGGCAGCCTTGATGCGTTCCGCGCCCAAGGGGAAAGTCGGCAGAGATTCGGCCGTTTACCACTACATGTGCTAGTGGTTTTGTA
The DNA here is from genome assembly GCA_963921515.1 of Calotriton arnoldi. NCBI lineage: Eukaryota > Metazoa > Chordata > Amphibia > Caudata > Salamandridae > Calotriton > Calotriton arnoldi. Next base: position 303,220 of record CAWUFW010000080.1, on the reverse strand, counting down.
TAAAGCAACTGGATCCAGGCGCAGAATTTGGGGCCGAAGCCCATATGTTTAAGGACGGCAAAAAGGAAGGGCCATTCAACTATATCGAAGGCCATACGCGCGTCTAATGATAGGATGACGGCTGCTTCTTGGATTGTGGGTATACAAGCTATTACGCTATGTAGGCGTCTCAGATTGAGTGCTGTATTTCTTCCCGGCATGAATCCGGATTGGTCCAGATGTACTAATTTGGTAAGATGGGGTGTCAATCTATGTCTGTCTTGGTTACGGGCTTTCTACCTTTCTCTCGCTTCAGGTGTGAGTCTTGGCAAAGACACCAATTCCAAGTGAGCCTCGTTCATCCATTCCATTTGAGCACTTGCTGTGTCAAAGGCACTGTCAGTAACGAAATGCCTCCAAATTCCCATGTTCTGAGGATTCACTGCTTCCTTCATCCCAGGTTGCCTCAGTCACAGAGCATCTCGTTTGCCGGAGCTCTCAATTTGCTGACAATGCCCCCATTTTATCACAACCTTCATAATATTTTAAATTCTTGCAGCTGAGGACACATTTTGCCTTTTGCAATTCTAACCCTTCTGACGCCTCAAGGCCAAGATTTTTCACCAGTCACTTGTGACAGCTTGTGTTGCTCCTCTAGCCGCAGCATTCTGCCAGCATTCCTTTCTAACTGGATTGCTCGCATCGGCTTAAGCCTTGATGCATCTGCTGTCTTTTACCACTGCCTTCAATGCATTCATGTCATGGCTGGGCCTATGTCTCCACCTCCATTGTTTCTCAGGTATTCTTCTATGATCTTCTGGATACCAGCCACTGTTACTCAATCTCTGTATAATGCCTCATTAAGTTCCCAACCCACTGACCTCCCCTGACCTGTCGTCCCTACTGTCTCAAAATTACAGGCAAGTGGTCCATGATTCGACTGTGTCAGTGTCAAGAAGAGTTGCCAGTTCAAGATGCTGACCCACGCTTAGAAAGCCCTGCACAACAAAGGACCATCATACATCAGCAAACGCCTCACCTTCTACCAAGCGACCAGACACCGTCAATCTGCTTCCCTCTCCCTCACAGACACCACACAGATCCACCGAACAAACAGTGGAGGACACTCCTTCTCGCACCTGGCAGCCAAGGCACGGAACAACCTTCGCCTGCACCTCAGGACCGCACCGTTGCTCCAACAATTCAGGAGAGAACTCAAGACCAGGATGTTCGAATGAACAGCTCACCACACAGCAGCCAACATCTCTAGCACCTCGAGATCCTCACAGGCAATTTGCAGGGCTCTACACATTTTTGATTGATTGAGTGGACCCTGGTCCACTGCTTGCAAAGCACCTCGGAAACATTTGCTTACCAATATGTGATCAATTTGTGCAGACGAATAATGTGAGAAGTCATGCAGCAGTGAGTAAGGATAATGCCATGAATCCAGCAGGCTATCCAAATTCTACATAACTTTACATATGTATCAGAAATAAGTTTGTGCATCCTATACAAAAATCAAAATCTCGTTAACATCAATTCTCATGTCTTGTATCTTTTTATTTAATAATTTACTTGATCCAAACTTGAATACAGGATCCATGGCAATATCAAGATGTGTGTATCATCCATATTTATGCTCATCCATATGCTAACGTGTTTTACTCAAGATTACCTCGTTTAATCTGGCCATAATAATCAGACATTTTTCAACACACTCTGGGAAAATAAACGAAGTAATAGAAATTAACATTTTTGTACTTGTAAAGTATGATTATTACAAGTTTCTAATCAATGGTTAGGTTTGCTCATGGTGGTACTATGAACCAGCTCATTCTACAGGTACTTCCAGGAGCTCAAAAAGTCTATCCAAATACTGTTTTACATGTTCATTAAATCTTGTGCAGATCTTACACTTATACTTACAAAAATGTTTTTGACATGAACAATTGTATTTTGAGAATATAGTGAATAATGATTTGCATAATGTATAAACTCTGCTTCAGTTTATGGCAATGCACTTACAACAGACCCAGTTAGACTCGCCACTGCTAATCAAAGCTGTTGTCTCATGTTAGCATCTGTTTTAAACATACCAAACTTTTTCACTGAAATTTGCATCAGACCCAGGTTAAATACATCAAGACATGATCTTACTAATTTCATATGTATGATAGTTTTCAAAAAAAGCCACAGTTCTCCAATGTTTTACACTGGTACATTCTAATTGGTGACAGGTAACACTGTAATAAACTTCAATCGCTTTATAGTGAGGTCATCTCCATCTTTAAGTTAAAAACATATAACATCGGTTTCTGTGCCATTATATTATAGCAAGGACCTCACTATAAAACTTTTTGTTTCCTGGTATACATAATTGCACATGTTCATATGTGGCACTTATTTACCAAAATATTCTAACTGTCTATAAGGGTTCTATATTAAAGCATATTTATATATATATATATATATGTATATATATAAAGAGAGAGAGGTGTTCAAGAAGGCACTCATATACTGAAAGTAAATGGGGCATTTTGTCTATTCTATAGGATCAAGGTTCATCTCTTGTACGGATCCTTGCTGGTTCCCTTTCACTTTAGGGCACTTTGGGGCTTCACTGAACGGTCCATGCATTTCCCTGCTGTTGCACTTGGACCACTACTCTAATCAAGCTTTTTTCGCTTGGGCTCTCGGATCACTGAACCAGTATCAGGCATATGGGCCCGGACTGCTGCAGGACACTGGTGCTCAACACTGCTACTTCTCCTCAAGGAATTCCTGGTCTCTGCTTGGCCCTTAGCCACTGCATTTGCCTGAGTTCAACGCCAACGCAGCTCGATCTTCAGCCAGGCACCGCCTTGCATGTACCACAGTTGCAGCTCCTAACCCACAGCCTTCCGCATCTCTTGCCATTACCAATGCCTCTCTGTCTGACTCAACAGCATGGGCTTCCCTGTCTGGCTTCCCACTGTGTCTAAGATCTCAAATGCCATCTTGTGTCGCACGCCGTCCTCCTCTCAGCCTCAGATCATGGTTCACAAGAAGTGTTGCACAGCAGCTGCATCCCCTCTTCTCATTTTAGGGGGCTTTCGTCATGCTCCTCGAAGAGGTAAGACGGGGAGGAGGGTGTTATTTATTAGCCGCAATTATGGTGACCAAAGTGGAGCTGCCCTTACATGCGCCTGCTGCCATCTTGGCTCTAACCATGCCCCGTGGTGCTCATTCGAAGAAATGAGTCGGATAGAGGGAAATGAGTGGCTGCTGCAGATTGGGCAGAAGTGGTGAGCGCTGTGGCTTGAACCAAGCTGTTTGCTGTGGTGCTTCCGAACTGCTGCCTTACCCGGACAAGCAGATTTAAGGTTCTCTGAATGGTGGGAAATGCTTGCCATTTAAGATTGCCAACAAAGGTGGGTCACATGAACAGTACCAGTCTTCTTAGTGGGGAACTTCTGAGCTGGTGCCTTGGGTATGGTTTCCCATTACAAAGCAATGATGGTCACATGACCAATAACACACTGCTGATTGGTGGGATAGGATGATTTACAGTCCCAGGATGAAAGAAATGTTTCTCACTCTGCCTGTCATCGGAATACGAAAACTATGCAATTGTCTGGTTGCCTTTTTACCTAACTTCCACTGGGATCTCTGTCCTATATAGGACCAATATTTATCAGCTGTATTTAAACACTACGTCAAAATGAGTACCACAATGCTTTTCCCAAACAGCAAACAAAATATAAAATATTGAGGAAAGAATTCCAAAAAGTAGGCTAATGGATGGTTGTTAAGTGCACGAAATTAGGAAAGTAGAGAGCTTAATAAACAATTGTTTAGTGAAAAATAAAGGCATCTAATTAGTTAAGAGAATGTAGCACTGTCAAATAAGACGCCATTGCATTATCACTTAGGCAATAAAAAAAGACAAAAAGGGAAAGAGATAAGTGGGTGCTGAAAACTATAAAGTATAGCAGCAAGACAAGGGTAAAATATTAAGTGCAAGAAGAAGCAAAGGAATAGGCGTAGCACCGAATAAATGTAAAATAGGGTTGTGAGCATTCTGGTAAATATACATGCTTTATGGGGAAAGGCGTGTTGCTTATAAATCAGTTCACTAGAAAAGTATACCTTTCTCTTTTAATAGAGATCATAAAATGCTTCTTAGCTGTAAACAGGTAAATTGGATGTAAAACATCAAAATATATAGTTTCCCGTAAAACAAGTGACTGCGTAGAACGCCATTTTCAGAACTCCCTGTGGAATTTTCAATTTGAGTCAATTTAAGAACTAATCTCCCAGATTACATGTGTGCTGAAAAAGTACTGATAGATGAAACACAATCAATATAGAGCCTCAGGGCCAGATGTATCAAGCTAAATTGCGATAGCAAAGGCTGAAATTCGCAGAATTTCAGCGTTTGCGATCGCAATTTAGCTGTGTGCAATGTAGGAAAGAAAAACCTACTCGCAAAATAAGGAATCGCAAAATTTGCGATTCCCTAAATGCTATTCTAGTAGCCATCGCAAATTGCGATATGGCTGTAAGGAATCGCAAATTACCACCAACTTCAAGTTGGTGGTAACTTGCAATTTCCTCGAAAAAAGCACTTTTTTGCTTTTTTCAAAGTGTCTAAGGGCATGTATGTGCGCAACATGTGTACACATGCACATTTCAGGGGTGCAACAGGGTGTCCTTATGGAACCCCCTTGCACCCTTGAAATTGCATGCGCAATTTGAGAGTACCTATTGGGTACTCGCAAATTGCGCATGCAATTCCCATTCATTCCTATGGGCCTCTTGGCCCATAGGAATGAATTGGAAGGGATTCCTTAATTGCGAATATTTAGGAATCGCAAAAATTATTGCGATTCCTACCTACATAGCATTTTGCAAGTCATTAATAGCGATTATCTAAAAATCGCTATAGAGGACTCGCAAACTGCTACAATGATACATGTGCCCCTAAATGTGTCATCCACAGAATACACTATCCCAGTGAGTTATTCCTGAGCCAACTTGGCAAGAATAACATCTATCTGATAAGTAAGAATCATTTTACAACAGCAATGGCAGGCATACCATTCAAATGCAAACATTTGTGAATGCAGATCTCCCTAAGTACAAGATTCAGATCATTTTAAGAGTTATCGATGACATCTTTCATCCATGACAAAACATGTGTATTTATTTCTTCAGCAATATCTTCGGCTGTTCTTCCAGTCACTGCCATGCCATGGTTTCCTCCTTCCAGCCATTGGATTTTCGTAGCGGCATTCATTTTGCTGGCCACACTTTCCAGTAAGTTCTGCAAAGATAAATACAGAAGTAGTATATTAGCGAATCAAAGGTAAATATTCGGGCTCATGATTATCTATATGCGAGCCTACCAAACACAGTTACTTAAACATAAAAAAAAACCTGGAAAGAGTTCTAGTTGTGGTAAACTGCAATTTGATCATAGCTTTTTTTGCAATTGAAAAGTCCCAGCTGAAGCAAGTTTGTGAAGTTAGTTATCAAATGTGCATACGGTCCACATGTTTAACCGCAAACTGCTGCAGGGTGTCCAACGGCTGAAGCCATCTTTAGGTCTGGCGTTAGCCAAAACCTTTTGATTTTACTAAAATAATATGTATAATATACTTACTTTTTTTTTTTTTTTCCACAAAATTTTTTATTGAGTACTGCGGAGGAAATATATACTTATACATAGTCAAGATTAGGCATTTGGTTACAATTTTCTATTCCAGAAATAACAGTGGTCATATACATATACTGTGTGACAGTAGGTAACATAGCGATCTATGCAATACTTAGCGTGATGATCTCATATGTTAAAAATGCGCATACCTTCTATGTTTACATATTGTAAAGTCCTGTATATGGACAGAAAGTGCAGTACTCATGAATCCCCACTTAAGAAACCCACCCCCAACAATACCCAGAACTAAACAATAAGCAAAATGTTGCCGCATCATAGACAGCACCCTGTAGCAGTTGTTTCTATGCTTGGTGACTGCCCGGTCCGTAACCACGGGGAGGGGAAGGGGGGGGAATCGGCGAAAGAGGGGATGGGGAGAGGAGGGGGGAGGAGGAGGGGGGCGCAGGGGAAAGGGAAGGAGCAAGAAACACTAGCATCTCACTAACAGTAATCAGGTGTCTGCTCTGTTTTCCAACACTGTGACCTGCGATTCTACTAATTCGTCCCCCATGCCTGCTTTAAAAAGTTCTATGAGGTGTGCCCATTCTAAGGATATGGGACGTTTTCGTAATCCCCTATATTCTTCTCGCTGTAATGCTTCCCTTTCTGCAGCCGCCCACCTAATTACCTCTTCGTGCCATTTGTCCTCACGGGGCGCCGTGCTGGATTTCCAGCGCTGTGTAATCAGTCTTTTGGCCAGCATCAGGGCCAATCCGGTAAATCGACGCAACAATTTAGCTGTCTTAGGAAGGGGGGGGAGCCCCAGGAGACAGGCCTCAATCGTGCCCCATGATGTGTGGTCCGTCAGGGCCACTAAGCCTTGGATAACGTTTGACCAAAACCCCGTTAGTACTGGGCATGACCATAGCATATGAATAAAATCGGCTTCTTGTGTCTGACATCTCGGGCATGCCGAGGACGCATTCGGGTACATCTTGCGTATTGTTGTCGGGGCTAGGTTGTATAATATACTTACTTAAAGGGGCTTTCATCCACCTCTCTTCACCCATTGGTCTGTTGTTGTGTCATTCACATTACGATTCCGTCCACTATAGCATACAGCATGGGGCAGCCGCCTTAAGCCTCTGGTTAACGTCACTTTGAGTGACTGCAATTTCCTCTTTCACAAGGTGCACATCTGCACACAAGGAGCTCCCCTTAGAGCCAGTGCTGCCTGATCTGATAGTAGGACACATTTGAAGTGAGCACAGGGCACATTCCAGCTTTATCAGTTCCTGTCTCCTTCCACTACTGTTGTAAATTCATTTTGAAGTGGACTACTGCTATTTCACAGTATACCATATTGTGTTCCTGGATTCTATTTCACCAAAGGTTCTTTGATAAACTTTGTCCACAAAGAAAACCAAACTTTAAGGTGTTTAATTTGTAGCACAATTGTAACACTTTATTTAAACACAGGTGGGGTGTAATTTGGGTTTTAGTATCCAATATTTTATACTATGAACTCTCTTTCCTTCCTCCTACCTTTTTTTGTTGCTTTTTTTCTTCTTTCTTTTTACCTTCTTTCATTCCTTCTCTCCTTTCTTTTTTCTTTCCTTCTTTCTTTTTGTCATCCATTTTTCTTTCTTTTCTTTTTACCTTCTTTCCTTCTATCTTTCTGTTTTGCCTTCTTTCCCATTTCTTTCCTTCATTCCTTCTTTATTCCATTCTTTCTTTTTCTCTTTTGCCTTTCTTCACTCTTTTTTGCCATCTTTCAATATTTTTTACCTTTATTTCTTTTTTCTCTTTTCCTTTCCTTTTTTGCATCTTTTTTCCTTCTTTCCTTTTTATTTCCTTCTTTCTTTGTTGCCTTCTTTCTTTTTGCCATTTTTGCTCTTTCCTTCTTTCTTACTTTTTTTGCTTTGTTTCTTTCCTTCTGCCTTTTTTACTTCAGTCTTTCCTTTCTTTTTCCTTCTTTCTTTTTTCCTTCTTGCCTTCTTTCTTTTTTCCTTCTTTCTCCCTTTCACTCCTCCTTACTTTTTTCCTTCTTTCCTTTTAACTTTTTTTGCCTTCTTTCCTTCTTGCGTCCCTCCCTTACTTCCTTTTTTGCCCTTCTTCCTTCCTTTTTTGTCTGTCTTGCTCCACTTTTCCTTCCTTCCTTTCCTTTCTTGCCTTCTTTCTCAAAGGCGAGGCTGGCAGACAATGCCAGACCAATGCACTTTATTTTTTAGGTATGTATAACATAGTTACTTATAGGGGTTTTTAGCCAGACTTCATACATTAGTCTGTGAATGCTTCATTCACTTTCTTCTTCCCCTCCAGCATGCGTGGGGGCAATCTTAGCCCATTTCAGCCATTGATTGACTTCCCTAGAAGTTAAAGCATGCTGCCCTTTCAAAAGGAACATATCCACATGCAAGATAGTTCCCTTCAGAGCTCAGTGTACCATGGTAATGTGTATTTTATTTTGGAACTAGAAAAAACTTTGGCCTTTAGCCATTGTTTTTTTTTCTTTTTAGATTTAAGGAGGGTCCGGCAGCATACCGAACAATAGCGTTTTGCAAAACTATGACAAAACAAAACAGGAATTGTCAAAAGGCTGGCAGCCAACGCCACCCAACTGACTTTGCTAACGCTTGTTTTACTTTCCCTTTCATTACAACTAATTTCCATGCACATTCTCGGCAGCCTCATAGGGTACACTAACACCCAAGGCAGCTCGCTAAATCTAAGAAACAGGGAACCATGTCTAATTTGTTGCTGCCATTTGTATGTTGTTTAATCTAGATTTTTTGTTGCTTTTTATTGTATTTTAAAATTTTAAGCAGAAAACTAAAAATAAGCGTTTGGGAACAGGCAACACTGGGTCCTGGCCTTACTTGTTTGAAGTGCTGCAAAAGATGGGCCTCATGGATATCTTTATAAACTTGATTCGGTTACTGTACGCTGCCCCTCTAGCTAGAGTAAGAACAGGCTCAGAGTTCTCACCTCACTGGTCTATAAACAGGGGTGTTCGCTTTCCCCCTCTGTTATTTGCTCTGGCCTTGGAGCCACTGGCTTGCTTCTTCCACGAGAAGGCGGAGAACTGGGGTATACGACTGCAATATACAACAAATATAATCTGATTATATGCAGACGATGCCCTACTATATTTGGCGGACCCACGCATGAGCTGTGAGGGGGTGATGGAACTTCTATCCCGATTCAGTGACATGACGGACTTGAAGACTAACTGGAGTAAGTCCTATCTATTCCCGAACCATAATATGGATGCATAGAACCTCCCCCCCCACCCCCCACCCCCCTTCAATGGGGCTTGTCACGCCTTTGGCATGGACATCAGATATTTTTAAGTATTTGGAGGCCTATGTTTACCGCTTGGAAGACCAACTGATACAGGGTAAACTGGGTTCCTTTATTCACTTCTGGAAGAAGCTTCTATTATCCTCAATGTGTCGAGTGGCAGTTGTGAAAATGCTGATCCTTCTGAGATTGCTCACTTACTTTACGGCCCTACCAGTACATCTGAAGAGTTTGTTCTTCAGGGGTTTTAATAGTCTGTTTTCCGACCTGGTGAGGGCAAACAAGTGTACTAAGCTCTTGATGGCCAAACATATGTTGCCAGTAAAGCAAGGGGGGATGGGCCTTCCAAATTTCGAGGCATATTATCTGGCTGCTCAGTTGTGTTGGCCGATGTGGTGAATGGGAAACTGATATAACTGTGAAACAATGACGGCGAGGTCCTCGCTTGATAGAGTACCCTTAATACATTTGTTGATGGGCCGGTGCCCTTATCATGGGCGTTGTCAGTAGTGAGATATTACTGGCAGCGCCACATCTGAGTGAACGGAAGGGCTTCTTTCTGCTCCTCGGAGCAGCTGTTATGGAGCCTTCCTAATATTAGTGCATTGTCAGGGAGGGTTGATAGAAGGCTGTGGCCAGAGGCTGGAATACGCACTGTGGGGGACTTGCTGTCAGGTGGCACATACATGACGTTTGTTTATCTTAGTGAAAAAGAAAAACTACAATTGGTTCTGTCGGGGAGAACAGCACTTTCATTTGCGCATACTTCAGGGTCAAAACGTCGACGGTTATACCAGTTCATGTCCTGCAGTTTTCCCTGCCCCAAGAAAGATATGGACTATATAGGGGTTGTTGAAAATATGAAATAACTGGAAAGGACGGATCTTTATTGATTTCTACTTTTGTATATATATCTGTATGTCTTTTACACCTTATGTATTATATCACATTGTCACGTATATCACTTCACTCACTTCACTCACTTTAACCACTAATTCATATGTTACTTGTTTGTTGATATTTATGAGAAGTGACAGCCATATACAAACTAGTAAATATTACGGTTTGAAACAATGATTAATTTTGCTTATGTGTGTTCCATTCATAGTCTATAAATGAACATATTAGACTTTTACTTTACAGACTAAGTTTTGCATGTACTAAGCAATTGTTCTCCCCGACAGAACCCATTGTAGTTTTTCTTGTTCAATACCCAGGTTCTGAGGGACACAGGGTTACCCCATTGATTCCAATGCTTATCTTAGTGAGCAGACAGGGCTGGGCACAGGACAGTTTCTGCCCCATGCAGCAGTGTTAGACGTAGCACAATGAACCTGGCTGGATGCGCCGGTTGACCCTCTGATGTCCGGGCTACTCACTTGTCTCCTTATGTTGGGAAGTTGTGGTGGTGTGGAGACTCTTCTCCAGGGCGGCCTATCCCCAGCTTTTCATGTAGACATGTCATGCTCTAAGCTGGCTTGGGAGGCCTCTCTGGGTAGGATAACAGAGGAAGCCTGGGCTAAAATTCAGAAATATGCTCACTTGCAATGCACAATTCCAATTCACGAACTCAACTACATATATCAGACATACCTGTGGCCCTACAAGCTCAATAAGGTGTGTCGGGGCTAGTGACACGTGCCCCAGATGCATGAAAGCACCAGCACATTTCTACCACATGGCCTGGGAGTGTTGTCATATCAGGTATTCTGGCAAAGAGCGGATGAGGTGTTTAGGGAGGTAAAGGGTACCAATATCCCATTGGAAATACCTCTTGGAACAGGCCTAGGGCGCTGCGACAACTTTGCCGCTTTATTGATTGGAATTGATATGGGCAAAAAGGAAAATCGCAATAGGCTGGAAAGCGAAAACAGCCCCTGCCTTGATCAAATGGTTGCTAGATGTGAGTAAATGGTCCAAAGCAGAGGTGGACACCCTCACAGTGCTCAAGAGGTGTAATCATAACGGTCCTGCAGTGGATGAGTGGGACACTATTAATTGCGCTTGGAGGCAAAACAGATGACTTCCCACCTTGATCGGTGCCTCACCCAACTCGAACAGTAATCATAATCCTGCTGTTCGCACAGCAATGCTTATTTGGGGGTCTGAACTTTGCAAGACATGCTGTGCCTCAGGTACCTCTTCACTGGAGAACTGCATTGATATGTTGATCAGTGACTGACTGGGATAGGGTGGGAGGACAGAGACTTTCTTTTGGTTCATTCTTGTCTTGCATTTTTCTTATTTTTTCCTTTATACTTACATATCACATATGTCAATGGGCAGGACGTACATCATTACGCTGCATAAAAATGTGTACATATGCTGTAGGCATGACAATTGTTAACCACTTTTTGCACATATTTGCTGATATGGATAAGTTTGTTGAAAAACTAATAAAGATATATTTTGTTTTTAAAAAGCAACATCAATGTCAAAGTAGACTTCATTTGTAACATGAAATTTTGAACACATGTGTAGAGTCGAATAAATTGAACTATTTCAATGTCTCTAACAGTTCTATAGGAATCCTGCTCACTGGATGAAATAATAGCTTTAGTGTATCTGTGAACAAGATTTCTCATCAGCAGTTATTTTTTACATAGTAAAAAAGTTACATAATTTATCACTGCAAAATTTTGAAAGCTTGCTTCTCCAGTGATTCTATTTCTGGATCACGGTAATCCGAAAGACATAAGAACCAGAATAAGTTTACTTGAAGGACAATGTGTCTTTTTCAATATTATCACACCGGATATTTATCTATGGATCTGATTTTCAATTGTAGAACACCCCCTTCTTCCGAAAAAAAGGGAAAGTTACTTTATTGTAATCCTATTTTCTCACAAGAATCTCCATTTAAGTTAAAATCATAGAAGACCTCTATCGATGTGATGGATCATGGAACACTTTTCTATTGCTTTCTGCAAACTAAGAACAAAAGCAACATCTGCTGTGGTTTTTCACATTTTCTCAGCAAATTAAAAAACAAAAATACAATTAACGATTCATCTTTTTTACAGGAAAAATATAGTACACGAGGCCAGATAAGCAGTAGCCTCTTTGAGAGAGAAAGTTTGAGCATTACTTTAAGGTGGACAAGTGGCCAGGTCTCACAGGGCGGCCAGAAGAGTTAATTAATTTTTGAAGTGGCGGTCAAAAAATTTATGGCAAGAAATGACTGAAGGAGGACATTTTCTATAGGCCCACGTGGCTGCCCAAGGAAGCTTCACAGAAAAAAAAAACATTAAGCCAGGTCTAACCATATGACTTTAAGTTAGTGCCATCTAAAGGCTACAAGAAGTGCCTTGCAACGCTATTAAATAAATAAATAAATCTCTTCTTGACATGTCCTTTGATAAATATATTTTTCTATATACCATGTGTCTTTTATCTTAAGTTACCGGTTACTGAGTGATTTGCCTCCAAAATACTCCTGCAGTCTGGAGAGAAATTGAAATAGCAATCTGAAGATATTCAGGAGCACCATGGACAAGTTCAGCGATGGAAGGCTTCTACAGAGGACTCTTCTGGGTTTCCTGGAGAGGAGATCTGTAGGCACGGCAATTCTGTGTATTGTTTCCTGGGCACGAGAATCCGATCGGGATGCTACGAATGCCAAGGCCAGCCTGCACAGATAAGAATCACCCTCTTCTTTAATTCTCGGAACTCAGAGGCTACTTTTGAAATAAAACAAAATGGAGCTGGGTATCTGGACGTGCGTCATTGGTATTTTGTATTTCCTGCTGTGGCGTACAGATCCAGCTGTAAGGTTCTCAATAGTCGAACATTTCGGGTAGCACAAGGCCATCTACTTGGATTTAGTACACCTTGTAGGTATGCTGCCATTGTCTGTAAATTCCATGCTAGAAGCAACCGCCAAATTGTTTGTGCTTCTCTTGGGAAGGAGCTGATCCCCCTTTGCTTTTTCAGGTAGTAAGCTGCTGTTGAATTGTCCATCTGTATCACAATTCTCATAAATTAGATGGATGGAACTAATGGCTTCAGGTAAGTTGAAGTTGGCTCCAACATACTGATGTAGCAGATTTATTTGCTCATCCTGAGACCACATCCCCTGAGCAGTTGGATGGTGTACAAGAGCCCCCATCCTAACACAGATGTATCTATCACAATTGTCAAGGCGGGGAGATGATTATGGACAGGGCTCCTTTCATCATGCTTTTCTTCTGCCATCATGGTGGCTAGGATCAAGCATTAATGAAGATATGTTCACTCTCTTATCAGATCCTAATCCGTGACTGGTGGTTGTGACATTTCTCCAGAGGCCACATGTGCAGTTGAGCATTTGATACAATTAAAATTTAGTGAAGCGATCTAACATCAGGATGAGGACTTCTATATTGACATTTATTTTTGACAAGATATATACAAAATTATGATTTGTCAAGATTCAATAAGCACAGCAATGTTTTTAATATGTCACAGGAGACTTGGAAAGCTTTCGTGACCTGTTTTGAAGAAGCATTCAGCAGCCAAATGCCTTGATAAGGTTATGCAAAAATTCTGATCTTACTCAGGTGAGCTGAACCTACTACTATGCATTAGAAAAAGGCACATAGGTGGGGATATCAGACTAAACGTTTGGATTATTAGAATTGTTACACAGCCTTTAACATCAAATTTCCTGTGGTTCTGCATGATGGAAATCTGAAAGTATGCATTCTGGAGGTCTACCGTCCACATCCGGTCTCCTTGCTACAGGGGAAGGTACATCTGGGTCAGCATTCTAAACATGTACTTCTCCATCCATTTATTTGCTAATTTTGTGTCTACAGTTGACATGAACTTCATTCAATAGCCTATTTCAAGAAGTAGTTGTAATATATACTGTTGTCTCAATTTTTGTGGAACCTTTGCCACTGCTTGCTTCTTTTGAAGAGAGTGAGCCTCTCTAACTGTAGAAGCCGTGTGCTAGTTGGTGGACCTTGTGGGCAATTTTACTGGAATCTGCAAGGGTATCAGTTCTGTAAAATGTCGAGCACCCAGTCAGATGCTGTTATTTCATACCATGCTAAGAGTTCATGTGAGATGCTTCCTCCCACTTCCATCCTAACTAGCAAGGGCAAGAGAAAGGAGTCATTGCATATCGACTAAAGGAGGACTTCCATGTTCTGATGAAGGCTGGCTGTCTCATATGCCACTGGCCTGTTATCTTAACTTTGCTGGTTAACAGACTTCTGTCAGTAAGGTGTTTGAGCATGCTGATAAGAGTACACCCTACCTATGATTTGGAAAAGTCTTTCCCTGACACAACCACATTGAAATGTCTCTTTCAGGTTTCTCCTAAGGACTGCACTTTCAGCATAGGATCCTAAAAATTAAGGCCCAGAAAAGGGGTGGGGCATTACATTTTTTGTGCTTCAATCCAGGGAGGCTATGTCATGAAGTACATCTCATTCATATATTTTGACTGTAAGCATTGGCAACAGCTTACCTAGGACTTTTACAGAACTGAGGAGCTTGTAAATAAATAATTTAAAAAAAAGAAAAAACCTAACATACTTTTTTAAAGACTTATGCATATATAATTCTGCCTCTTATTCCTGGCAACAAAGTCAAGAATTGTTCCAAGAACCTACAGAGAGGGCTTTCATTGCAATCTAACAAAAGATAAGATGCAGAGTTGGCCACAGGGAATGTTGTAGCTGAAGTTTCACAATCTGTATAACAGCCTGTCGGTGGTTAATTATCCCGCTTAGGAAGAGCAGAACAAGATGATTTTGGAACTCTCACACAATCACGTTTTTTACAGGTGACCAAGGCTCTGGTGTAGGGCCCTGTATTTTTATTTTACTGACTGTTGGGATTTTGCCTTAAGTTTGAGTCAGTGATATCAGCAGGATTAAGTCAAAAACACTAGGCTCTAGTGGAACCAGAGGACTGGCAACAATATTTAGTTGTAATGTTCCATACATTTACTTTACACTTGAAGGTCAGTTAGGTCAACACCAAGCCTCTTAGCAGCCCTGAAAATTGCCTAATTGAAGGTAGAAATTCTTGATGGCCCTGCACACAGATGGAGTAGACAATCCCCAGCAACTGGAATGAGAGTCTAGAATGTGTACTCAGTGACGCCCCTTGATCTGGAGCGAGTCCTGTTCTTACCGTGGTGATGCTTCTTATATGGAGAGTTGTACTCCTCTAGACTGGCGAATCTTATTAGCAAGCGGAAGATCAATATCTCTGTTTTGCCCCTCGGGTGCTGCAGGAGAATGCTCCTGTACTTGAGGGTGACCTGCCGCTTCCTAAACTTCTGAATAACCCCAGGCGCAAGCCTGGATCTGGAAAACTTTTCCTTAAGCAGTATCACTCCAACACGCTAGGTGGTGCCACATGACACCACCCATCTAGAAAGTGATGATAGTGGCAAATATATGCTGTCAGTTACTTGCATTTATTCCTCACCCAGCTGAGACGTACAGAGAGGAACTGAAAGATATTAACAAAAGCAAATAAAAAACAAAAAGAATTCTCATTTGCATACCCCAGAACCGCATTATGAATGATGCCAACTCAAAAGAGGAGGAGGAGTGATGGCGGTAAAAGATCTTCGGAAAATTAGTTTATCCACCAGCAATATTGTGATCAAACAAAAGTAACCTTTTCTTCTAACGGATGCTTTCCACAGATTCCTTACTTACGAATGAATCCCAAGGCAATCACAATGTGGAGCAGGAGAGACAAATTCCAGTCTATGTAGCGCTGCTCTTCTTTTTTTGGGAGTTTTATATAGCTCAAACTAGATTCGAAGGTATCAGAGCGCTTTACATGAGTACCAGTTGTGTTACAGGCAGACACATTCATTTTTTGTTAGGGACGGGGAGATTAAATGATTTGTCCAGAATCACAGGATGTTGAGCGTCCCTGCCGAAACTCGAACCCGGTTCCCAAGCTTCTAGGTCAACCGCCCTAGCGTTTAGGCCAACTCCTCTCCCCTCTTCCCTCAAAGGATGAGGAAGGGGAATGAACGATGGAAGAGTGATTGACTTGTCTATACGAAACATGGAAGTGCCTTTGGTAGAAAAGATCAGCAAGTGCTAAGAACCAGTTTGTGCTGGTATAAGTCAGTGAACGGTAGTAGAATTGACAGGACCTGCAACTCCTATACCCTGTGGGCTGAAATAATCGCCACTTGGAAGTCAGCAAAAAAAAAACACAGACAAAGCCACATAGTTCTACTTTTTGGCTTCTTCAAAGTTTTTGTAAGACATGTTGTACAGCAGAGTGGCTTCTGTGCAGTATGGTTTAAACTTTTTTTAAAAACTTTATCATGAGGCCAGCATTGACAGCTTCACAGCACTTAAAAAAAATAACTAAAAACACATTGATAAAGCCAAAAGATCTCACAGTCAAGACCTATTGGCTTTGCCAATGCTTCTTAATAATTTGAATTCATTTGTTTCTTAATTTTTAAATGAAAAGTTGAATAATCTGGAAGTCTAAGAAAGGTTTTTTCCTTTATCCTTCAAAATTTCTGAAGGATGCTGAATAATGTAAATATCCGTATCTACCAATGCCTTCTTGCGTTTATCGCCATGAGCTGATAGAAAGGTTTGCTGGTTAGTGTACAGCTGCTTTAATTGTGTGTCGGCAAGTCTTTCTTCCTGGTCTTTTTGGGAACCAGACTTTCAGTGTAGGTTCTTGACCCTGCTGCCTGCTAGTCTGGACAAACAAGTGTGATCTTTCTAATGGTGACAGAACATTTAGTTATATTTTTGCCAAACAATCAGGATTTCCCTGCAAACTATCAAAGCTGGGTAGCCGGAGTCTATGGATGTTATTGAGCAAAGAAGCCATACACTTTTCAACTCTGCCATATTATTTTTGTAATTGAGAGGCTGCCAATCTAAATGCACAGGTTTGCAGAGTGGCCTTATCAGTGGTAGGGAGGAGAAGCAACAACGATGGAAGGGGGAGATGGCGCAAACAACAACGATGGGAGGGGGAGATGGCGCAAACAACAACGATGGGAGGGCAAGCAACAACAACAGGAGGGGGCAAATAACAATGACGGGAGGCAGGTGAGTGTAAGCGACAACTGGCAAGCAATGATGATTAGGACGCAACGACAACGGGGGAAGCAAGAAGAAAAAACAAGCATTTGCAATGCAATAGGTCTCGCATTTAAGCGAGTTTGAGCTATTGGCATTGTAAATGGCAATGCATTTTATTTATGTTTTGGTTTTTAAAACATAAATAAAAGGCATTGTCATTTATAATGCCAATAGCTTAAACTCGCGTAAATGCGAGACCTATTGCATTGCAAATGCTTGTTACAAAAGTGCCAGCACAATTTGGAGAATGTGGCAGGCCCAGGGGGCATTATTAAGAAAGCGAGACGGAGGATAACTAAACTATTTATGGTGTTTATTGGAGACTAAGCGGAGTGCATGGTTGTTGAGGTGGAAGAAGTGAGAGAGGAGGAAGCAGGAAGGGTAATTTGTCTGTACAAAGTGATAACATCTTCAGAGCCAATTATGTTTAAAGCGAAAAGAAGCCCATAATCTGTAAATGTTACTTATACTATTAAGGCGACAAAGCAAAATATTAGCTGATTTGTTCCCCAATGCTTGGCAGTAGGTACTAGAATCTTGTAGATCCGTAGCAGATTAATTAGACCACATAATGTACTGCTCCTTTCAGACTTTGGAAGGTTCACTGCTTTCTCCGTAGATTATTAACGGACGTGCCGGTTAATGAAATGACCAGCAGGAAGCGCGAGTTCATTGTGTCTGGAGAGAGCTGACCTCTGACATTTCGCATTTCTTTTACATATGTATTTTTAATTATGATTTTGCATATTAGAAGTTGTTTTCACTGAAAAAAAAGTGAAGTTTGTAAGGTGCTGCACACGTAAAGCAGAATGTATGAAATCAGTAGGACGTGTTGAACAAGCACGGAATCGAAACCTGTGGTACGCGCGCACCACAGAGGAGCCGAACGCGGGAATCGAAACCAGTGGTGCGCGCGCACCACAGAGGAGCGGGGGGCGAGGAGCCTGTCGTCTGTGCCGCGCGCTGATGCGCGTCCTAGACACGGACGGGAATGGGCAGAGCAAAGGCGGGACATGCGCCCGCCTTTTCCCAATTGCGTGCCGTTTAAAAAAAAAAAAAAGCACGCTACAGCCAATGCCAGCCTGCGAAAGCAAAACCACACGCACGAGCGTGTGGTTAGCTTTCTGAAGCCCATACAAGAGGTCTTGCGCTGCGCGAGCAGGTCTGCGCACTGCAACGCTAGGCGCGAGACCTAAAAAGTATGTGAATCCAAGTCTGAACAGCAAAAGGATACTAATAAAGCAATTATTCAGTACTTGGCCCATACTCAATCAAAGGGACAAACACAAGAAGAGAAAGTGAAACCAGAATGTGCCAACCAGCGAGGAGCAACGAAATGGCAGTGATAATGAAGCAAACCAATAGTAAGCCATGGGCTGGCTGTAAGACCCCATTAAGTTTATGTTAATAAAAGATCTCGCAAGCCACTGCGCACTGGAGCTGTTTAAGGCAAGACCTAAAGAGGTGTTTTTCAGCGCTGAGTCTCTGCAGCTGAGTTGAAATTCCCATGCTCATCACTGAAGACCTCTGAAGCAACCTCTGTGGAATGTCGGACTCTTATTTGTTCTGCTAATCAAATTTTCTGGAAATATATTTTGACATTTTTTACATATATCATGTCCGATTGAATGAATGTAATACTAGTATTTACTGAAAAAGTGAACTAATTTAGGCCTTGAAATAACTGAAAATAAAGCACTACACTTTGGTGGTTAAAACGTGAAAGGAAGAGACATTCATTTTGTGGTGGAATACTACAAGATGTAACCACGAAACCTGTTTTAAAATCCCAGCTTCCCCGAGTGACCAAGTTATGGATCGTAGCAAATCACTTTTCTTCACTATGCTTCATTTTCAATGTGGAAATTCTGAGGTACATTGAGGCAATTATTTCAGGATACACACTGTATAAACAACTCATGTCTGTCTGGTTTAATACACAATAATGCTGCTCCCCATACAATAACATCATTGGCCACTGATAAAGTAAATTCACTGGCAAACAGGCTTAATGATTACATATATACTATGGAAATGCCAATGCCCCTCTGTGCCATACATAACATGTGTAAATACATTTTATTAAGCAACTGCTATTTTGTTTTTGTACCTGCCTGAAGCCCGCTAAAGCATTAGCCTAATTGCACACTTACACGCATTTTAAAGTAAGTCTTGTTTTGTTTTTGTTATTCTGCCATAAACCGCAGTTTTTAGCTGAACCTAAGCGTACCCTCGTTCTGAAGCTGGCATGTCAAAAAGAGGATTTCAGAGAGTCGAAGAAACAGGACTTGCTGGCGATACATGAATATGTTTCGCGAAGGTCTTCCCTCATTCTCCCTACAAGAAAAGCCTGGCACCTGCTCATTAGGACCTATCTGTAGGTTTAGTTGTTATCAAACTGCAATTGCCTTCCTTATTTTGAATGCTCGCTGGCTATTTTTGCATTAAATGCATGGTAGACTTCTATGCATTATCCTAAGCGTTTGTGCGCATAACAAGCTATCAATTTTTGGTTCACTCAAGGCAGTGCTATCAGGACACATGTGGTGTGGAATAGTACATGTTTATAAACTATATGTTTTAACAAGTCAATATAGTAATGTACAGTAATATAATCTATGCACTTCCGTGTACCAAAAGCCTGTAAGAAGCAAAATATTTTTTAACAGGAAAGAGTCCCTATTATAGTTTTACTCTTGCTGTGTCATTTACTTTGATTGCTTAGCGTGTCTTCTGGCTCTTAGAGTCAAGTCAGACCCGTGGCTCTGCACCCTCAATGGATTTGCTGGCTGGCCCACCTCTACTGGGTATGTTCTAATCATTTTGTAATGGAATCCAATTTTTAAAACTATTTTACAGATCCTACTCACCTTCTCGCACATTTCATCAGCAGACCCTGAGATGAACAGTGTAGGATGTTTAACGAGAAGCAAATCTTCAGTGCGAAGCTTGCTTTGTTCCTTTACTGGATGGAGTGGATATGACAGGCATATCAGACCTCGAACAAAGCTCCAATCAGCATCATCTTCACGTAACTTGCTCACAATAGCAGCAGCAGCCCGCGATCCCATTGAGCGGCCTAGGACACATACAAATTCATATATATTTAAAACAGTAAACATTGTTGCTATGTCTGTATGTTTCCTTTGTTGAAACAAATTACTAATACATAAATAAGGCAGTAAATTATCTGGGAACAAGGAACATTGTAGCAAAGATCAACACAAGACTGTGGTGCAATCCTCAGTTCCTCTCAGAACCTACAGAGATAAACTGCGGAGTGCCCCAGGGATCCTCCCTGAGCCCCACCCTCTTCAACTTCTACATGGCCCCCCTCGCTGCCATCGTCTGGAACCACGGCCTCAACATCATCTCCTACGCCGATGACACCCAGCTGATCCTCTCCCTCACCAACGAACCCACAGCCGCCAGAATCAAATTCCACAGTGGAATGAAGGCCGTTGACACCTGGATGAAAGATAGCTGCCTCAAGCTCAACTCGGACAAGACAATGTTAGAAATGGGATATCTGGTTGGCTAGGGTAAGCGCCTAAGCCAGGCAGAAACCACCACTCTAGTCAGGGCAAGGGAGTTACACGCTGAAGATAATCCCTGCTCACCCCCTTGGTAGCTTGGCACGAGCAGTCAGGCTTATCCCAGAGGCAATGTGTAAAGCGCTTGCGCAACACACACACACACACACACACACACACACACAGCAGCAACACACTAGGCACACCACAAAAGAAACTCCACACAAGGTTATATAAAAAATAGCCTTTGTATTATCATAAACACATTAGAAAATAACCACAAATGTACACTGTGCCATCTGGCCCTTTATAGACCCTATGGCTCGAGAAAATACTTCAGTTCCAAACTTGCAGACATGCTGGCCCCTAGCACAATCTGATTTTCCTGGGTGATTCCCATTTAGGCATGCCCATAATCTAGGCTCCCCATTCTTCTTGATGACTTGGCCACTCTGGGTCTTCAGCAACTAGTCTCTGGCCTCAAGCACTCAGTGAGACATACACTCGACCTCATCTTTTCTAACATCTTCCTCTTTCCCCTACTCAACCAGTGACAAGCTCGAATCACTTCTTATTCACCTTTAAATTCCATGTTCACTGTCCCTGTCCCAGGTTGACTAAGGCAAACAAACACTCACCTCCAGATCCCAGAAACATCTCTTCTTTCAAACTCAGCGAAGTTCTTACCACCTCCCCCAGCAAGCTTATCCAATATCTCCGTAACAGCTCATTTCTTAAACATATGGACCATCCACTCCCTTGTTTGCACTGCCCCACTTAAAACCTGATGGAGACGATTTTTGAAAATAAAATCTGCTCGATGTAATCGCCCTAATGCACGCTTTTATAATGTGTGTGAAATTATTAACATATAATAACAGACTGTACAACGAGTGACATGTGCACAAGGCACAACAGTATGATTTTCTAGTTAAAATAATGAGAATAATGTTAACTGGATGTTGTTCTGTTTTTCTAACTGCAGAAAATAAACGGCAAAAGAAAAAGCTTTATTCTTCGTGAAAATATAGAGTAGGCTTTTAGAAATTATTCTGTTTGCTAAAATAATGTAGGCCTTAGTAATGTTAGAGGATGTGCTTTTCCGTGCTCCTGACCTTCAAATGTTTCAAATGCTTCCTTAGAGTACAGATATTTAGTTTATTTCTGAATAAATCAATAGAGTTCTTTCCTGTCTAGGCGAGGGATGTAGATGACGAATGTAACTGTTACAACATTTTGAATACATTTGTAGCTAGGTTTTTTTCTCGTCCTCCCAAGGAAGTTATACAATATTTAGACAAAGAGTGTTTAGAAAACAGTAGTAAAGTCACTGTCAGTAGATTGTCACACCATCGTAATTAACCAATAGAGAGTCTTGAGGAGAAGAGAGAATGCAACATATTAACGGAAGAAAGGAAGTAGCGTACTATAAAGATTCCTGTGGAAAGTGTTTCTCGGCTTGTTCACAAGATTGCGGACCTGTCCCTGTGTTCGTGGTATGCTGAATGCCGTGCTGATTCCTGATTCTCTGGCTGGTCTATCCTACAAATCCTAAAGACTTTACTAGAGACTTTGCACATCATCGGCTGGTGGTACTGCTTTTGCTATTCCCTAACGGCCGTGGGGTTAGCTTTTCAGACTAATTGCACGCTGTGCATTAGTATTTCCGTTACGTAAGTGAACTGTGTTTCGCTGATGTTTCCTCTCCTTCTCACTCCTCTTTATCTGATGATCTGATGTCTTCATAAATGTACTGTTATAATTATTGTGAATCTGAACTGTATCTTTGAGAACCTAAGTAATGACATTCTAATTTGTAATTGTGTTTGACCATTCCTTATTATATGTAATAACAAGGAAAACGAATAGAAAATAATAGTGTTTGTCTTTATTACTGAGTTTTAAAAGTTATTTGGACATGTTTATAATGACTAATGTTTAGCGTATTTCTTCATTGTAGGTCGTCATGGAGAAATAGCATTCCGTCTTTCATTATTTAGTGCCTTTTAGTTCTACCAAAGATTTATCGGAGGAGCTTTGATATTGCTACCTGAGTGATAATGACTTATGAGCCCGTGTTAGAAACGGGGTGTCTAGTTGGCAGGGGTTGCACCCTTGTCCAAGTAGGGACCACCACTTCCGACAGGGTAGGTCCCAAAACACCCTAGACCACCCTCTGGTAGCTTGGCGCAGAGCAGGAAGGCCTAACTCACGAGGCAATGTGTAAAGTATTTGCGTAACACACACCCACAGTAGTCCAGTGAAACCCCACCAAAGGACACCACACCGGTTTTAGAAAAATAAAAGTATCTTTATCTAAATTTTGGCAAAATCAAAAACGACAAGAATCACAATAAAAGATTTCCAATAAAATGTATTTTGGGGAGACTGTTACAAAAATGAGCTTGTGGATTCTGTACCGCCTCAGTCACATGCACTGGGATAAGATAGTCACAGGTTTGACTTGTAGTAGTTGAAATGTTATGAGCGTCTGTCCCTCTTTCTTCTTTCCGGCGTAACGGTGACCCTGTTGTCGCAAAACTAGCTCATACCCGTTATGCTGGCTCCGTGGTCAATGCCTTTCAATGCTTCAAACACCTTAACGCAGAGTCAATAGGCCCCGGCAGGCCCGCTATCAGACAAACACAGTCCCTGGCAGGCCCGCTCTCAAAAATGCCCCAAAACAGTCCTGCCAGCCCGCAACCCGCGGCGACTCCGCGCGCACTGGAAGCGTTACCTGGGGAGACGAGTGCAGGCACCGGTGCGAGGCTCCTCTGATCCCAGGGGTGCTTGATCTTTGCTGGCGCTGCACGGGGGAGGAGCGGGGCAGCCCTTCCGACTTCGAGCGCGGCTCCTTCTCCAGCGGCGGCGCATCCCAGGGGAATCCCGGTTGCCAGGCAACGCCTCGCAGCCGGGGATCGCAGCGCGGCTTCCCCTCCGGAGTTGGTGTGCTTGCTGACGACTCGGGCCAGCAGCGGTGACTTGGGCACAAAGCACTTCCACGAAGGTCCCCAGCAGTGTGCAGGCACCCGCGCACAGCGTTGCGGGGGCGATCACGATAATGTTTAACTCGGGCCAGCGGCGGTGACGGGCACGAAGCACTTGCGGGGCGATTCTGTTAACGTTTCACCCGGGCCAGCGGCGGTGACGGGGCGCAAAGCAATCTTGGCGATCACGCTCCAGGCTTCACGCAGATACCAGTGCTGGCAGGGCTGTTTCTAAACACGAGCCCACTGCGTCGCAGAGACAGTTCTTGAAAACTTTGCGGTCCCCTGCTACTTCGTGAAGGACAGGGGCCAGCCAGCAAGGTGTGGAGACACTCTGGAGATGTTCTTCAGCTCCCCCTGACAGGGCAAGATCAGCAGGCCGTAGGGTAGCTCAGCAAAACGGGGTAGCAGTTCCTGGGAACAGTCAACCTCAGCAAAGTGGCAATCCTCCTGGCGCAGCAGTCTTTACTCCAGCAGAGTTTCTCCTTGGTCCAGTAGTGTAACAAAAATGTGTGGCCAGGACCCTCCCTTTTATACCCTGGTGCCTAGCCACTAGAAGGGGGCAGAAGCTTCTGGAAGGGTCTGGGGGGTTCTGGGGTGTTCCCTGTCTTCCCTGACCTGGCTCCTGGCTGTCTGCAGTGACAAAAGCAGGGTCGTTAAGTCTATTGTGGGGCAGCCGGGCCCAGCCTATTCAAATGGAAAGGTGTGAATCACCACTCCCTCCTCACAGCCCGGGGAGGCCATCAGCATGCAGATGGGAGGGGGGAGTCTCCAGTGCACAGAACTAAGTGCAGGGCAGAAAAATGCCCACTTTCTAAAAGTGGTATTTTGGAGACAATAATGCCCAAACCCAATACACCACTAGAGAGGGTTCCCCACCACCATTCCAACCACACCAAACATGACATACCTATTATGTCCCGTTCAGAAGTTATCCCATAAAGGGATATAAGGGGGGTTCCCTATGTTAGCCTATGGAGGGTTAGGCCTCACTGCGAGGGCAGGGGCCTGCGGCAGGTATGCCAATGTCACCATGTTTTTAGGGGAGAGCACCTTCACCTTAGCACTGTTTAGCAGTGGTAAGGTGCCCAGAGTCCTAAGTCCAACAAAAATGTGCGGTTAGAGTGGGAGGCAAAAGGGCAAAACTGTAGGGGGAGACCGCCCTAAGGCTGACAGGTCCAACAGCCCGCCATTTGAGTTACTTTTCCAACTAGTAAAATAGCGGTTGGTGTGGATAAGTGAGATGACAGAAATCCCCCAACACTTCCGCTGCATCAAACCTTTTCTGCTTCTTGCAAATCTCCTTCTGCGAGCTGGTGGTCTGATGACCTTTGAGTATTGAAGAGCTGGCGAATGGTGCAGTAACACACCTGGATACACTCTTGCAACGATTTGGACATGGCTACCTATAAAGGTGCCCTTGAACAACTATCACTGGCAAATTAGGCTTGCCCCTTGTGGTTCGCACTGAACATGGTTCTAAATCCTTTTACAAAAAGCAAAAGGGTGGATATGCTATCTTGATCTGCACATCACCATATGTACAAAGGACATGAAAATTGCAATATGTCACTCTCCAACCATTTAGTATTGGGTGCTAAAACAGTGCCAAATACTCATCCACCTAGAGTATTGCACTTTTGGATCTACATGTAGTCCAAATCCAAATCCACCTCATAAGCACTGTAGCACACCAGAGCAAAGTCACTGTAAACGTTACTTGAACAGTTCTATCGTTATCAATGCAAAATATTCACAGTTGTTATGTCCATTCAAAATGTGTACTATATGACACAGAAAACTCCACAAAGTGATCCAAATCCACGTCGAGATTTCAGTAATCAATCTTTATTCCAAATGCACACAGCAGCCGACGCGCGTTTCGCCCGGCAGGGCTTCCTCAAGGCTTTTAGAATGAATAATTATTTCTTTGATATAATCAGTCGGTCTTTTGTGGAACATATATCTTTGTTAAGATCATTTCTTTAGGATTCAAATATATAATATGATATGCGTGGTGACAGATCCAATCACCTTCAATCCTAGCTTGTATGTTCCGATCAATTCTGAAGTAAGAGGGTCATAGCTCCTAGGACCATGGTAAGTCCTCACTGCTGTCCCGCGTCCCGACAGCTTGTCCCCGTATTCGCCTTGTACTCCCTGTAATCCTCATTGGTAGTTCTTTGCCATCGATAAAGAGTTTTCTCAGCCCATAGCCTATATGGCTCCCATCATACTGCTCAGAATTTCTGCACCAAATTCTCAGAATTCTTCATAAGATTAACACTTTCTACACCAACTTTGCACCATCCCCCCCTCTCAACTAACTCCCTTTGTTAGACACTCATTCCTGTTCCTCATTCAGTAGTTTTCTTTCCAATTTCACTCCCATCACCACCGAGGTGTCAATCAAACTGTTTCTCTCTACCAAATCTGGATGGCTGGATGATCCATGTCTTAACTTTATTTTCTCTCTCTGCCCTGACATTGTAGGCCCTGCACTCACCTCTCTATGTAATGTTTCTCTTTTACCTGCGAAGAACCCCAGTGCCTGGAAACATACTAAGGTCAACCAGATACTTAAAAAGCCCAATGCCAACCCTCAGGTTCTCTCTAATTACAGACAAATATCTCTCCTTCTCCTCCTAGCTAAATTCCTTAAAAAAACAGTCAACACCCAATTATCATTCTATATTGAAGTTAACTCCTTGCTCAGCCCATTCCAATCCGGCTTCAGAGCGGCCCATAGTACTCAGCTAGCTCGGATCACTGCTACCAATGACATCTGCTGCATGAAGGATCGGGGAACCTCAGCAGCTCTGATCATTCTCGACCTTTCTGTGGCTTTCAATTCAGTTTTCCATGCCACCCTTCTTAGCCGCCTCCATGACAGTGGCAGCTGCCTGGATGCCTTTAACTGGTTCTATTTCTTTCTTTCAGTCAAATTCTCAGTCTATCCTACTATCCCGTTTGATCTTACTGCACATGACCCCTCACAAAAGCATTGTCAGGAAACAGGGCTTCGATATATTCTCCTATTCAGATGATATGCAACTCATTCTCTCGATCTCCAAAAACTCAGACTGGACTCAATACCCATAACTGCCAACTTTCCCAGGTGATGTGGATGTGCTGCTCCACGCTTTATCCATTAAATTCTGGAACTCGTACTCCTGTTTTATAATAGAATAAACAAGACTAGAATTCAAAGAAAAAGCCTGGACTGGAGCAGCACATCATGCATGGGCCGGGGAAACTTGCCTGGGCTGAATACCTGTATGCTCAAGGAAGTCCACTGGATATGCGTGCACTGCTTAAAGCTAACAGCAACAAAATGGAGGTCAAGAGCTTCGGCATCACTGCCTCTTTTGGGACAACAGCTGGTGGTCGTCAGATCTTGCCTCCCCCCACTCCTCCTCCTCTGCCAAAAATCTTGGAATCATTCTAGATGGTAACCTCACTATGGGAGACCAAATCACATTGATATCAACCTCCTGTTTTGGAATCCTTAAGATGCTCAAGGAGGTTGTTCAGTGGCTTCCCGGTAACTCCTGCAGGTCTGTTAGTCTGATCTTTATAAACAATTATTCAGACTACAGTAAAGCCTCGTATGTAGGCATTCCAGGCTATCTGACAAACAGGTTCCAGGTGATCCAGAACACGGCCGCTCATCTTGTCCTCAATCTGCCTGCCCACACCTCGATGACTACTCATCTAAGAGCCCTCTACTGGCTGCCTATTCAGAAAAGGGCTCTTTTTAGACTGCTCTCCTACACCGCGAGGGCTCTACACCTCTTGAGTACCCGCTATCTCTGCAATAGAATTTTCTTTGTGCAATATACCAGTCTCCTCCACTAGTCTGCCACCCGTCTAGCTCACATCCCACGCAGCCAAAGATGCAGAGCTCGGTGCCACTTGTTTTTTTTACCTGGCTCCCCACAATCTTCCCATGACTCCCCATCTTACCAACTCCTGCACCTCCTTCAAGAAACAGCTCAAAACCTGTCTGTTCTGATCTCACGCTTCCTTGTAACTCGACTGTGGTCCTTCTCGGCACTGAGATAACTGCATGGGTGAAACAACGCCTTATAAAAAACACTTAACAAGTTACTTTGGTAGGGAGTCTTGAAGAATATCTCTATGCCTACACCACATTCCCCCCACCGAAGGACTGGAGGATGAGCAAGGATGGCAGGCAACATCACAGAAGAGATGGGGGAGGGGTCTTGTATGATGCTTTGTCGGAGTGCTTTGGCACAGCCAGGAATTGGGCCCCAGAGGGCATTTGTCCGCCTTACATACGCCCATCGAGATACAAGTCATAGCGTAAGATGATGGTTCAACAAAGGGTGAGAAAGATGTAGTAGGCTTTGCCTGGAAAATGACATTTAGCAAAAACTCTTATTAGATGTTTCGAAGAGAAGACAAAAACAGTGGTGGGAGAGGAGTGGTATTTTATCAACAAAGCTACCTGTAACTTGAGGTTCTCAGAATCACAAATGTGATGGAAAGGGCTGTGTAGTCAAAAATAGGTATCAGTGTAGATGTTCTACCAGCTCACATTGCGTAGAAAGCGGTCTTTTCATACCCCTCCTAGCCTGCTTGCAGCAGTGTGTGTATTAATAAAGAGTTAAATTGCAACACCAGTTATGCAATAGTTGACTTCACACACTTGGGAAAGGATAGCCAGATGCCTCGAAGGACATCTGAGCCCAAACAGAAGGATTTTACAAATTCCGTATATTGAAGTAACGGGAAATATTGCCAGCTTTCTAAATATTTAAAGTTGTGCTTTTGGCACACCCAGGAGATTGTTCAGGAGCTTAAGCACGATGGTGTCCAACCACTGCTGCTCTCCTGCGTGTGTCTAGAGGACTGCGACGCAGACAACACTCACTGTAAAGGAAGTCTGGCTATCACTTGTACTATTACCTCAACTTTTACAACTTAAATTACTTACATAACATATACAAGTATGCCTTATTTACATCATAGCATCGCTGTGTTAATACGTTTCTTTGAAATCTTTTTTGTTTGGATTTATTGACTTTCGACCAACTGTTAAATATTGTACTGTACAGAAATTAAGAAATCTGTTCTGAGCTGGAGTGAGGGATCGGTTGCAGTACAATGCACCCTCTGAACCTAACTAAACCTCCATTTTCTCCAAAGGCTGATCAGCTGTTGCCTCCTAAACCATCATGTGTATCTAGTCACATCAAATGTAGTTATTTTGTGTACTAACCTTATTTAATGTCAATAATAGCTTAGTACCTAATTATCTATGGAAATGCCTAGATTCAGAACTCAATGTACCTTTTGGAGGATGTACTGAAACCTCCGTTGGGAAACTATTTTGTCTTCACATAGAAAGTCACCTATAAATTGGGTCACTGTGTTTTCGTTCCCTTTTTAATCCCGTTTGAGAAAGAAAATTCATTCTGTTCTTAGCTTATTGTATCATTACGGTTACTTTGTTGTATTTTAGTTTAATGCGAACATCTATCAGATAACACATTAAACTCTTGGAAGGAAGGTATTGACTTAAGGCCACAAAAAAAATAGTCCACATTTATTACATCATCAGGTGCAGATAGTCGAATTTCCCCCTTCAATGGGAACGTCCATTACTATTAAAACTCATGCAAAACTCTACTAAGTATAGGCTGTTCATGAATCCTCTCCTATTTAATATGGCAGTCTGCTCAATGAAGTCAAAATAGGTCTCAAAACCCAAGCAAACAAAGTAATTTTGAGGAATGCTCTTGGTGGTGACTTGCATAGATGTAGGACAGGGAAAGGATAATTGTTTCTGTACACTGGATGGCCTTTCTTAAAGATTAACTGCACATAAAGTACATCCACTAGTATTTCTTGCAACTTGCTTTTATGAAACAATGCAATGGTTCATTTTAAAATGACCAAAAATAATTATTACAAGCTCACAATTTTAATGGTAGTCCAATAATTACATGCCTATTACATCAAGAACTTTTTATATCCAGGATGGTGAAACACGAACACCACAACAAGAAGAAAGCATGATTGAAGCATTCACCTACCACCAAGAAAAACACCATTAAGTTGATACTTTGATCTCAGCATCTCCTGAAAATATAAAAAGAACAATTTTAAGAGACACACATTTTTATAAAGGATTTTATCAAAGGTGGAAATGAATACTCAAACCACCAAAGGCTTATTAAACTGTACTAAATGGGAATAAAGAGGAAATCTATATATAACAGTCACACAAAAAAACACTTTTTCTTTCTTTGCTGCTCAGCTGCCAGGTAAGTGCCTTTTCCTGTATAGTGTTATTGGTGACGATGTATTTCTCCCTAGAAGGGGGTAAGTAATGTAAAGCTTTGCAGTTTTCATGGAGCACAAAGCTTAAACGCGTGTGTGGCGCACTGTAAGGGCTGAGAAGAATAGGGCGATTCTTCCTGCCCTCCCTCTATTCCTGTGCGGTGATCTGACCGGGACCCATGCAGAGCCGCTGCTCTCTTACTACTCACCACGCTTTGTTTATTAGTTATGCATTCCTGGTATTGCTTAAACCTTTCATTAAATTTTGAATCCGGATGGATTGAACCTAATCATGCTCAGGGAGGACGATTCACTAAAATGTCATGGGTAGCGGAAACGACATGGATGACATCACCGAAAGTGATATCACATAATCATTGATCTTATGACATCACAGGAAGTGACATCACAGGACCGTTGACTTGCTGTTAGTATGTGGAGTTACTGTGTCCTCCGCTGGTGCATTTTAATGCACACCTGGCAAGTTGTTGAAGGAGCTGAAGTGCAATGCCCGCATATGATATACTAACTCTCAAGTTACATTTATGTGCGAGGTATGACCTCATTTTGCTTACACTTTACCATATATTTTAATTAAAAAAAGGTTTCTTGCTGCAACCCTCACATAGTGAGCAGTCAGTTCAATACTTTTCAATATTAAGTTTGAATAGGACCAACACTTCAGTATCAGAGGAACTGAGAGCCATGCTATGGGCCCCTTTATGGAAATACACAATGCAAAATATAAAATTATTGGTATATTGCCCACATTTAAAAACTGCAATGCACTAAGCAAAACACATGACAGTCAATAACATACAGAATGTTGTGTGCTTGATACATTTCAATGAGTAGTTATTTTAAACTGGGCAGCATAGTTTGTTTCATAACAGCCCAAAATGATGCAATGAAATTCCTTTTGACATGGCATGTTGCCTAAATCCAAATGTATAATGCAACTGATGCATGACATAATATTTATTTTGTTACTGTGACCCTCCAAAAAATCATTGATACACTGCATTTAATTCATATGTTATAGATGCATCAACATTAGAATGAGAACCATAATTGAAACAAACAAGATGAGAGCTTTGCATAATGCCCAATAAAAAAAGTGCGCAATTGTGCGCTCAGGCCCATGACGAAGTATGCGTGCCTAGCACTCAGGGGCGGCTCCTCAGCTAAGGCCGAGGAGCGTCGCCTCACTGCCTTTCAGCACTGCAAAAATCAGGAAAATAAGATGATAATAACGCAACGTAATTAGCATTTTATTTTTCTATGCTGAGGCAGTTTTGTGAGGCAGGCTGAGCAGAGCAGTGGGGAGGAGTGGTGGCTCTAAGTGCGCATGACTTTTGGCCGGCCATCTTGGGCCGGCCAAACAGTCATGCACATTTTGCATGTTCTCCACCAGCTGTATTGTACAGCCTGGGTGGAGAACATGCCCAGGCTCCTAGTCCCTGTCTGAGCGCCGAGCCACGGCGCTTAGACCAATCACAACGCTTGTGATTGGTAATGGGGAGCCTGGGTGCTTCCTGCTTCCACAGAAGGAAGAGGACGGAGGAGAGGTGGCAGCCTCTGCCCCACTACGGCTTCCCTGGAGCAGCTGCTACTTCTAACACTAGGTATAGTACTAAACTAGACTGCATGTCAGCCAGCACCCAGTAATAATGATAAGCTGCATGACACTCTGTCCAGGTCAAAAGGGTATAATGCAACACCCAAAACACATGACATAATGCTAGTTTACAAGCCATTAACATTGCAATTCCCTAAATACATGATGGTAGTTGATGTACAAATTGATGTACAATATTATGTGCTTAGGGCAAAAACTGAGCAATTTAGTGTGGCATATAAAACCAGTTGGATAGCATCTAAAGTTCAACAGCAAACATTACTACAAAATGAGACATGGCAAATGACTGAAGAAACATGGCTATAATAAGTACAGCAGTTGAAGTAGCACCTGGGACCATAACGGCTGTTGTTAAAATTCAAACGAGGGGCAGGGTGGCGCACTTTCATTTGCCTTATGTTTTTGTTTCGGTCCGGGACACAAGCAACGCGAAGGAGTGGCTAACAATAGGAGTGGAAGCGGGTTGGGGGGGAGGATTTGTTAAAGAAGAGGAGGAAAACTACAGACTGAGAGTGCACGTTATACAACCACAGAAAAGCAGGGAAAGCAACAGGGGAAGAAAATGGGGGTTCAGTGTGATACTTGGGGGGGGGGGGGAAAGGAAAACATAATGAAAATTCACCATGTACCATATGTGCATTTGTCTTTCAAATGTACACTTTTTTCCTTTAGTAGCAGTGCTCTGAGAACATGTAAATGTGCAGTGCTCTGCTGCGGATTCAAGACATGCATTGAGGTTCTTTAATTTTGACCCCATCTTACAGTCACCGCCATTTTTGTGTTGCCTTTACACAGGCTGCTCGATGAGCGAAGTGTCTCTGCCCTTTTGGACTGCAACGTGTCAAAAACCCCCTCCGTCCTTGTCCTTAAAGCAATCTCAAACACCAGCCGGCCTAACTAATCCTTGTCTGGACTACCTAATCCCCGTATCAACTATCTGTTAGCCTTTAGTATTCTCCTCTCGCCATATCTTATCTTCTGGCCTTCGCTATTCTCTCCCTGTGTTTTCCTACTTTGTAACCTTCCTCTTGAAGCATACAGATATGTCCTGCCATTGCAAACACCGAACTATGGGTACCAGTATTGATTAACTGTGGGGGCTGGATAACACACAACATGTAAGCAGAGAGCATTTTGGTGACACAATATCTTGTTTTCAAACTCTCCTGATTGGCTAAAAAGTTGTGCGATGGGTGTATGTTTGTACAGATGTATTTCAACGATAAAAGCTTGTGAGCCACGGAGTCAAGTGGCAGTCTCCTGAGAACCTACTTGATGTACTTCTTGGACAACTGTGCTTAGCTGCAGCTAATAAACTTGGTTTTCTACGCCAACAGAGTATTCCGTGTCTCTGTGCAACAAGGCAGGTGAACCCGAAGATTTCAGGCGTGCCCTGCGCCGCCAGGCCCAAAGGCCCGGTTCTTCAATTGGCGCCCGAACGTGGGGCGGCTTCAGAGGTAGCGGTTGAGCCCAAGGATCGTGAGGAGCCCCGCAGGAAAATTCCAGAGGAGGCGCCCCACACCAGCGACCCCTGTATGTCGAAGAGTGGGCCGATGGTCTTTTGAAGTGTGGCTTCTCCTTTCCAACGGCTGCTGGTGACTGCTGCCCTGACTGCTGCCCTGCCTTGGTCCCTCTTTTGGTGATGACTGGTATTGCGAGACGTTAGACGGACCTCTGTTGGCGTGAAGAAGACATTTGTTAAGTACTGGTGGGTAGCTCCCACTCCTTTTTGTTTTTTTTTGGGTTCTTAGATTCGAAAATTGCAATTGTTGAAGCCAAGGGGTGAGTACGTTTGTGCTGTTTTGATTAGCCCCTTGTTGTTTGTAGGAAGCCAGTGAAAGTAACGATGCCTGGTTTCAGTAAGTTTAAAAAATGGTGTTGTTTTTGTTGCGATATGGACTCCCGACTGGAGGACTCTTGTCCAATTCCTCCGGCTGGAACTCCTACTTATGAGCTTTACTCTAAACATGGTATGGGCCCCATCACCTTTAATGACATATGGGTCCGCTATACGAAGAAAGATGGTGTTTTACAGTGGCCACATAATGGTAGTTTTGAGCCTGATATTTTAGACAATTTAGAAGCTACTTTGTTTAAAAGAAAAGCCCGGCCGGCTATGTTTGACTCTTTTCGCCTTTGGCGCAAGGAAGCCAAACAGAAAGAAATTAAACAGGCAAAAAGAGATAGGAAAGAAAAAGATATCACTGTCATACAGGCTGCCCAACAGTTTAAAAATAATGAAATAGATCATGCGATAGAGATCTTAGATAGGCAACATCACATGGCGATTGACAAATGTTACCCGGTGCTGCCAACTTCTTCCCCAAATCGCGATGCTGATCCTGAGAAGGATCCTTTAATGTCTCACTTATTACGATCGCCCCCGCCCTATGCACTAGGCGCTAATGCACCCCCGCTTTTGTTACCCATCCAACAACCTGTTATTCTCCCACCAGCTCCAGCTCCTGCACCTCCAACACAGCCCTTTGTGGCACTGCCACTCCCGCCATTTCCTTTGCCTTCAGCTCCCTTGTTTCCAGCTCCTCTGCCTCCGACTTCTTTGCCTCAGTCTCCTTTGCCTTCAACCTCCGCTCTACCTGTTGCCTCTTCTCCTGCTCCGTCTCATACATTATCTCCTGTTTTTCTGTCAACTTCCCCTTCTATCCGTCAGCGGATGGTTGAGACTGTTTCTGGTCTCTTTTCTCCTCTCTTTGGGTCAGTAAGTCTGACTCCTGTTCTTCCCCGTAGGCAGACCCGTAGTTTACTTCCTGACTCCCAAGAACGAGATACGTTCATGGGTCTTGCTCGCAGGTGGATCCTGAGTGATCTCAAATATACTGTTCAAGATATCATGGATACTTTTGAACAGTGGGATGCCCCTGTACAAAGATTCGTTTTCAATGCCATGTGTGAAATCCTAGGTCAGGAATGGGAGGCCACGGGATTGGGTTTAGCTCCCAAGGGTTTGCTGGATATTAGGACTGATTTTGATAAAGGAATTATTGTGGGTCCTGAGGTTGAGAATGCTATACGGACACTTATTACTTTTAGATCAATGTTCTTTTCCCGGTCTTTGTCTGAACCTGATCCTTCTGTTAGGCGCAAACTGAAACACTACCCTATGCGAGAGGTTCCCCCAGTCTGGAGAGAAGAGGTTGCAGCCCAGGGTAATAATCCGCTTATACCAGCTCACTTCCAACGTATATGGGTACATGTACCTTGGAAGAGATCTGAGGTGCTGGCCCTTAAACAGTCTTTACCTGACCCCCGTAAAAACCCTGCTGGTTACTACAAGGAATTATCTCAGACTGTTAACGCTTGTATTATGAATTTGGCTGACATAGATATGTTAATGGGAAATGTTGTCCCACAACAATTGTGGGCTAGGATTCGGAAGGAGGACCACGCCCAAGAATTAGGAGGTGATTGGAATGCTATACTAGCTGCTGATGGGCTCCAAGTGGGTGGCGCTAAACCCGATAATTTAATTGCAGAACTTCCTGGTAGAATAATTACCTTAATGAAAACTATGATGCCCGCTCTGCGAGTTAATTGGGATAAGTTAGCTGCCTGTAAGCAGAAGAAGGATGAGAGTGTCTCTGACTTCTTCACTCGTTTTGAAGAAACGTTTCTTGATCACAGTGGTCAGGATATGAGCACAGAGGGGGGACAGCGATTGTTCGTAGATAAATTTGTATTTAATTTGCTTTCCGAGCTCTCTAATAAATTAAAGGATTCCGAAAGTTCATGGGCTGTTTCTTCTTCAGCCCAGATATTGGCTACTGCCCAATATTACGAAAATAGGGATAAGGAGGAGAAGGACAAATTGGATAAAAGGACTAAAGATTTGAAGACGAAGGCTCTTTTACAACAGGCTTATCCTCCTCGTCCTGCTCAGCGCCAGTTTCAGCCGACTCCCCAGTTTCAGAAGGTGTTTCAGAAACCTGAGCCTTTTGTTCCACGGCCTCCACTGGGTCCTAATCAATGTGCCTATTGTAAGGAAGAAGGTCACTTCAAGAATAATTGCCCGATATTATTGCAGCGTGCTGGTGGTACGCCTGGGCCGCGAGGCCGAGGTGGCTTCCAGTTAACACCTAGGGGAGGGGGCGAAGTACCATGTCCCAGGATCAACGTTCCTTTCCGCCGCAAAATTCCATGAATTATTTTGATCAGCAAAATACTCAGTCTGCCCATTATTATAATGACGATTATTATATGGAAGATGAGAATCAGGGTTTCTCTAGCTAGGACAGCCGTGGACAAAGTGAGGGAGTCATTTCAGTTCCAGTGGACCAAAATGGGCCTTATGTTGATGTCGTTGCGCTTGGTGTATCAGAACCATTTCTCTTGGATACTGGTGCAACGAAGAGTTCTATCATCCACTCTAAACTCCCTGGGGCACCTTTGTCTGGCTTAACAAATGTTTCTGTAGGATTTTCTGGCGCCCCAGTTCGTAACCCAGTTTCTTGTCTTTTACCTACCTCCATTGGCCCTTATGATTTGGAGGCTCCTCTTATTTTGACAACTGGTTGTGGTGAGAATTTGTTGGGGTTGGACTTGTTAAAGAGACTGTATGTGACACTGCATTGTTCTCCTTCTGGTGTACATCTTACTTTAGGCAAGAGATTAATTTCCCCGACATATTTGTCTAGAGACCAACTCCCTTCTGAATTATGTTCCCTGCCTACTACTCTTTGGGCTACAGGCCCCAATGATGTTGGTCTCTTGCAGATTCCACCCTATGTTGTCACCCTCAAGTCCAATGTTAGGTTACCTCGCATTCCTCAGTATAGAATTTCGAGTGCTGGTGAGAGAGCGCTGATGGCTATCATTTATGATTTGGTTGAGAAAGGTGTGGTTGAAGAGACTAGAGGAAATGTGTGCAATAGTCCTGTTCTGCCTGTCCTTAAACGTACTGACTCTTCCCAGCCACCGGTTTATCGTTTTGTAATCGATCTCCGGGAGGTCAACAAGATCGTTGTACCCCAGTTTCCTGTTGTCCCAGATATCACTGCTTTATTGACAGTGATACCTGCCTCAGCTGCCTGGTTTTCGGTCATTGACCTTAAGAATGCTTTCTTTAGCATTCCCATTGCTGAGGAAAGTAGGGATATTTTTGGCTTCTCTTTGGGAGGCCGAAGCTTCCGGTTCAAGCGCGCACCTCAAGGCTATTGTGAAAGTCCCTCCATTTATAGTCAGGCTTTGAAAACTCAGCTCGATGCTTTCACTTTGCCTCCAGGTGCCACCCTTATTCAGTACGTAGATGATCTGCTAGTTGCTGCTGATTCTGAGGAAATTTGTAAACGAGTTACTGTTTCACTGTTGCATCACTTGTCTGACCTTCATCATAAGGTTTCACCCTCTAAATTACAATATTGTCGCCAAGAGGTTACCTACTTAGGTCATCTCTTGTCGAAGGAGGGACGGCGGTTGACCCCAGAAAGAATCCAAGCAATTGCACAAATGTCTGTACCATGCACACAGAGAGAGGTGCGTGCCTTTTAGGTATTACCTCTTACTGCAGACAATGGATTCCGAATTTTTCTTTGTTAGCGAAACCTTTGTTAGCACTTACCCTTAAAGATACCCCCAACCTCTTCCTTGGACAGAGGAATGCCAGAAAAGTTTTACTGATTTGCGTACTTTCTTGTGTTCTGCTCCTGTGTTGGGTACTCCGGATTACAGCAAACCTTTCACACTTTATGTGCACGAGAGAGAAGGTTGCGCGTTGTCAGTTTTGACACAACAATTTGGTGACAAACAACGCCCGTGTGCTTATTTTTCGGCTACGTTAGACCCTGTAGCTAAAGCATTACCTAGTTGTCTGAAAGCTACAGCAGCAGCAGCAGTTTCTATTCGCCAATCTGCTGGATTGGTGCTAGACAATACGCTTATTGTCATGGTGCCACATGCAGTGGATACACTTTTAAACAGGACAAAAACCCAGCATCTTACGAGCGCCCGTTTATCGGGGTATGAGCTGACGCTCTTGGCTAGTCACGTGCACATCAAGCGATGTAATACCCTAAATCCAGCTACATTGTTACCAATCCCAGTAGAGAAAGACATTCAAGAGCAACATGATTGTTTTCTCCGTACAGAGGAGGAGACAAAAGGTAGGATTGATTTAAAAGATACGCCGCTCCTGGACCCGGATGGGATCCTATGGGTGGATGGTTCGTGTTTTAAGCTCCCCAATGGTGAAACGACTGCAGCCTATGCTGTTACCACTTTGCATACGATTGTGGAGACAGCACGCATTAGGCAGAATTCAGCCCAAGCAGCTGAATTGATAGCTCTGACTAGAGCTTGTGTATTGGCTGAAGGGAAGAGAGTGAATGTGTTCACCGACAGCCAATATGCATTTGGGGTGGCCCACAGTTTTGGCCGCCTTTGGAGGGAAAGAGGATTCTTTACCTCACATGGTACTAAAATACAGCATGGTCAGTTAGTGAACGACCTTTTGGAATCACTTGCTTTACCCACTCAGATAGCAATTGTGAAGTGTAGTGCGCATAAAAGAATCACTGATGATGTGGGTGAAGGAAACGCTTTTGCGGATCAGATAGCGAAAGAGACAGCGAGAGATGTGACGAGTCATATGTATGTTGCTGGACCTGCTAGATGGGTCAGTCAAGGAGGAATGTGTGAGGACACAATAGAAAGTGTGAAAATGATTCAGGAAGAGGCTACAGAGAAAGAATTGAGTAAGTGGAGAGATAGTACGGGAATGTTGGATGCGACAGGATGTTGGATAGAATTGTCAGAACACCAACGTTGGCTGTTACCAGACGCCTATGTACTTCCAGTAGTGACTATGGCGCATGGTCCAGCCCACATCAGTGCGAAAGGAATATGCAAGCTTTTGGCTCCGGTATGGCAGAATACAGGGATTCCTAAATGTGCAGACAATCTTGTTAAGCATTGCATTGTTTGTTTGATGCACAACCCAGGAAGAGGAACACCAACCCCAGCAGGCCATTTTGCTCCCCCAACGTATCCTTTTGAGGTAGTGCAGATAGACTACATTCATATGGAGAGATGCAGAAACCTAAAGTATGTCCTTGTGGTGGTATGTGCCTTTTCCAGATGGATAGAGGCCTACCCCCTAAAGGATAATACTGCCTTGTCTACAGCTAAGGTCCTTCTGAAAGAATACTTCCCGAGGTTTGGTTTACCTCGAATTGTCTGGAGTGACAATGGAAGTGAATTCGTGGGTCAAATCATGCAGAAAGTATGTGCAGGTCTTGGGATTAAGCAAAAATTCCACGCGGCAAACCACCCTCAGTCAGCGGGTTTGGTAGAGTGCTATAATGGCACTCTCAAGCTTAAACTTGCAAAGATACAAGCCAGCACAGGTCTTACCTGGCCCGACGCTTTACCTTTAGCCCTCTTGTCAACTCGAACAACTGTTCATTCTCGTGTGGGACTTAGCCCATATGAGATTGTGTTCGGACGCCCGGCTAATGTCTGGGGTGTCCCTAGACCCAAGAAGTACTCTGACATAGAATACCCAATGTTAATTGACTATTTGCATGACCTCACCACTAAATTGCGTGTTCTCCATCAGCAGGTACAAGACACCTTGCCACAGGCTTCCTCGGATCCTGGGCACACCCTCCAACCTGGCGACTGGGTGTGCCTTAAGAATTTTCAGAGGAAGAGGAATTTGGAGCCTCGCTGGCGGGAGCCAAGACAGGTCCTGCTGACGACACGTACAGCCGTAAAAGTCGTTGGGAAAAAGAACTGGATCCATGGTGTTCACTGCAAAAGGGTACCCTTGCCTTTGCCTTTTGATCAGTGGGTCCACGAAGGTATAGGTGATTGTGAAGGAGAGAGAGTTCCCCGGTTTGTACCTTTTGGCGATGCACACCTAGAATGGACTCGGACTGAGAAAGAGGACGATGATGTTTTGCAAGAAGCTGTACCATCGCATCTCAGAATAGATACAACTGATCCAGAGACACTTTTTCAAGACCAGACTGTGCCAAACAAGGATAGATACAATCTGAGGCCTAGAGTGGCCAAAGACATTTGAAATTTATTTTTATTTTTTCTCCCCTTCGTTCCTAAACTGCATTTTTTTTTATTTCTTAGATTGCATTTTTGAATTGTATATATTTTCTTCCTTATGTGATACTGGACTCATCCCATTTTTGCAGGGTCGTGGTAGGAGACTTGGTTTGTGACCTGAGTAGTGGCACTAGGTCTGCAGGACTTGCAGTGTCATAGGACGGCCAATAACCACAACTGAGTGAGATAGGAAGATTGCCACGAGCAACACTTTAGGGGATGACTTCCGGTGAATCAGAAATTGATAAAAAAACAAAATGAAGGAAAAATATTGTAAATTACTATTTAATAGATGTGGCGTAGTATTATGTGTTTTAACTATGTTATGTGTTTTATTAGCTTGTGTGGGTTGGGTTATTCACACTTTGCAGCCAGCATCTGTACCTATATCTACCTCTCAGCCCATACCTTTTCGCACTACTATTTCCCCACACCAATTCTATACGCTACCAGGGCATGAACAAATTAGGAGAATGGAATATCTCAACAATTCATTCATCCAGCTATTACACCAGCATCAATTAGTAATCAATACCACCGATTGTTGGGTTTGTGGACTTTTACCCCATAATACAGATAAAGGAATGCCATATTTAGTTCTACCCTTCTCCCTAAAAGGATCTGCTTGGGCTTACACCTCTATGTTTGCCAATGCCTATGAGAACCAACATCTACATCCTGTTGGTCCGTATAGGGATGGAATTGACGTTAGTCATAATTCACTAATAAAGGGAATAGTGGCTATGTCAAAACATTATAAAACATTTAGTGAATTCCCCACCGACGAGCGACAAGCATACATTGACTGGAATGTGACACATTATGTCACTAGCCTTACAGACAGAGCCAAAAGGAAAGGATCCCCACCTATATATACTGTACCCCACCAAGGTCACCTATGTCTCCAAGCCAATGGTCAAAATCCTAAGGCTCAATTGGGAAAGAGCACTTGTAATATTACATACATCTATACATCCCGAACGTCTCCACCATTGGTAGCATCTCAAGGAACATATTTCGTCTGCCATGACAGAGCCTATACATGGTTACCAGCCGATTTCTCAGGGACTTGTTATATGGCTTTTCTCCTCCCTCCAACATATACAGCTCCTTCGGGACATCACAAGACAAGGTACGGCAGAGGGGTTATTGCTTTGGAGGACACAGCAGGACAAGAACGAGGTGACTTCCTTAAAGGATTCCTCCCATTTTGGGGCCCTATGGCCAATAGTAGAAATATCAGACATCTCATTCGGGTAGTTGAGGCAACAATAAATGAAACTGTCGGAGCACTGAGTAATATCACTGCTGAGCTTCAGGCGGATCGCCTTATGACATTACAGAACAGAATGGTGTTAGACATCATTCTCGCAGATCGTGGTGGAGTCTGTACATTGATTGGATCGAGTTGTTGCATTTATATACCTGATAACGCCCCTACAGTATACCAGGCCATCTCTAAATTGCACCACATTGCTGAGTCCATCCACCAGGACGAAGGAAATTGGTCTCTGATGGGATGGTTTTGGGAACTACTGTCCACATGGGGATGGAAGGTATTGACCTTTGTTGGAGTAGTTTTGGCCATCATCTTCTCGTGTTGCCTTTGTTTACAATGTGGCCCCGCAATATGTGGTCTTTGTGCTATTATGTGTGTCCCAAGACCCATGCCACAGAAAACGGAGAATATGAAGATGAAGATGATGTTGCAGCAACAACTTGACGACTTTATGACCATCGACATTGATTCAGATTAGCGTGAGTCTTTGTGTATTGCCTGCGTAATGGCAAAAGGAGGGTCTGAGGTTCTTTAATTTTGACCCCATCTTACAGTCACCGCCATTTTTGTGTTGCCTTTACACAGGCTGCTCGATGAGCGAAGTGTCTCTGCCCTTTTGGACTGCAACGTGTCAAAAACCCCCTCCGTCCTTGTCCTTAAAGCAATCTCAAACACCAGCCGGCCTAACTAATCCTTGTCTGGACTACCTAATCCCCGTATCAACTATCTGTTAGCCTTTAGTATTCTCCTCTCGCCATATCTTATCTTCTGGCCTTCGCTATTCTCTCCCTGTGTTTTCCTACTTTGTAACCTTCCTCTTGAAGCATACAGATATGTCCTGCCATTGCAAACACCGAACTATGGGTACCAGTATTGATTAACTGTGGGGGCTGGATAACACACAACATGTAAGCAGAGAGCATTTTGGTGACACAATATCTTGTTTTCAAACTCTCCTGATTGGCTAAAAAGTTGTGCGATGGGTGTATGTTTGTACAGATGTATTTCAACGATAAAAGCTTGTGAGCCACGGAGTCAAGTGGCAGTCTCCTGAGAACCTACTTGATGTACTTCTTGGACAACTGTGCTTAGCTGCAGCTAATAAACTTGGTTTTCTATGCCAACAGAGTATTCCGTGTCTCTGTGCAACAAGGCAGGTGAACCCGAAGATTTCAGGCGTGCCCTGCGCCGCCAGGCCCAAAGGCCCGGTTCTTCAGCATATTAAACACAGTGCTGCTTTGCAGTGCAACTAGTCAATCAATAAAATCTTTATTCGGACGAATATTCGACCATAAAATGACATAAAACAATTTAGCACATCGAAGATAAAAATATAAACCTCTAGAAAGACATCATTCAAATTTAAGATAAAAACATACTAAAAAACATGTTGATCAAGGATTAAAATTTATGATATATATATTTTGATTGACCTCAAAGCCTGGGTAATAAAGTTTATAACAGCAATACAGATCGTTGGTGACTCAAGGCGCTGAAGGAAAATCAAACCCTCATTATGTGAAGAAAATAACATAAAATGTTTGGACGTCTGACAAGAAATCCCATCACAAGCACAATTTGGTAATGAAGCAAACCAAGATCCAGTAACCGGGAAAGCCCCCAAGTAATGGATCATATTAAATCTCAATCGTGAAAGATAAAATCTAAGTTCTCGGGCTTTAACCCACAAGAGATAGGGTTCCATACCATTGCATGTAGAAAACAAAGTATATTGTTGGATTGTTACCATATTAATAGCTTTCTCCAGCCTTACATTTTCTCTAAATTCCAAGAGCTGTAGCTTAACCTGAAACTTGGAAAGGGAGTTAATATCAGCTTTGTTTGCCCATAAATGTATCATCCCAAGCTCTTGAAGTGACTTTTTGACATATTCTCAACATGGAATAGACTGCACACACATTACTTTGCTTCAAGCAGTCTTCAACAATGTCTTGCGTGAACTTCAGCTCCGGAGAAGACCATATATTGTCACCCATAACAAGATGGGTGCCATTCCCACCAAGTCTTCAATGAATCCTAGCCCTACTTCCTCATTGGTAATAAGGCTCGATGTGGATCTTAGGGGTCCTAAAAGTCTAGCTCAAAATGTATTCTCCACCATCTGGAGGGGTTTCCCAGAAGCAAATCCCCATACTCCTGCTCCGTATGTGGCCACAGGCTGACATTTACTTTTGTAGAGCATCACCATTTCCTTTGGAGGTTTATGACCAAGTTTATTGGCAAACCTAAAAACTATTTTGCCTGTCGCTTCCATTTGCTGGGACCTCTGAGTTATGAGTCTGTCCCAGCTCAAATTAGCAGAGAATAAAATGCCCAAATAACTGAAATTTGGGATCTTCTTTAGAACAGAAATTCCTCTCACCGTAAATTTTCTAGAGCGTGTGTTTTTAGGACCACTAGTCCAAATATATGATTTCTTAAAATTAACCTTGAGCTTCAGATCCTTCAAAAGAGAGTAAAAGCCATCCAGCGGAATTTGTAGACCGTTTGCGGTGCGAGATAAAAGCACTGCATTGTCCGCGTGAAGCAGTACGGGGACCAATCGCTCACCAACTTTATGAATATCCGGAGTAAATAACTTTTAAAAGGCAGTGCAAGTCATCATGACGAGATTACCAAGGGACCTGGGGACCTGCTCCAGCTGCTCTT
The DNA here is from genome assembly GCA_963921515.1 of Calotriton arnoldi. NCBI lineage: Eukaryota > Metazoa > Chordata > Amphibia > Caudata > Salamandridae > Calotriton > Calotriton arnoldi. The sequence goes on along the minus strand of CAWUFW010000080.1, from coordinate 259,732 downwards.
CCTGTTAAGTCCTTAACATCAGGGACACCATTTACTTGCCTTATACCTAAGCAGAAGTCGTCACGCTACTATACCTCTGCAACACTGACATTCTTCGCCAGCCACAATCCCAGAATCTGAAGCAGATTTTTTTCAATCAGACCTCAGAAACATGTGCTTTTCACAAAAGTAGAGAAAGTGAAACTAACTCCTTCTGAGGATGCACGTTCCTTTAGGTTGTGCACACCCTGGAACTGCACACTGTAGATGGGTTACTATTTCACACCTTGTCCGCTTCTTAAGATGCCCAACACCTACAGCTGAGATTTGGGTCCAGTGCTGAAGGGGCTGACCAAGAAGACTTGTTTCTCCCAGCCACATAGCTGCTGCTGGTGTTCTCTTGTTTTTTTCTTCTTTAAATTGCTGTCAATACTGGAGCTTCGATGGGAGGTTATAATGCCCATGTTTGCTCCACCCTTCCTTCTTGTGAGGAACACAGAGTTCCTTCCCCCTCGTCGGCAGGCCCCTCAATAAGAAAAGGACGCTTCTTGAGAGACCTGGCATAGAGAAACGCGGAAACTAAGCTCGGCTCTTAAAGCTGTGTTTGTTTTATCTCCCTGGTTTATCTTTATTGCAGGGGTCGCAAAAGCAATGCCAGGGGTAGCAAAGGAAAAGCCAAGGGTTGCATCATTACCATCTGGAACTGAGTGATAGGTGTGGTATAGAGGTCTGCCGTTGTTGTGTGTATTCAATTTTTGCGAAAGCCAAGGGTCCCAGTTGTGACCCCTAAATGACGTCCATGAATTCATGTTATACTGGTTTCTTTGCTTCTGATAGATTGACTCACGATAGATTGTTTCTGTCTATTATCATAATTGTGCTCTTGATCAATTCTAGACAGTTAGTTACTTTCTGTTGTACTTTATAATTTAACTTTACATGAGTTCCATGTGAACGCCTGTTCCAAGTCTAACAGCTGCTCGAAACAGGCCAGTGGAGCCATGAGTGAGGGAGTGCAGTGATACACTTGGCCTGCGAAGCTGCAAGTGCTTAAAGTGGCGTCTACCTCTCTCATTTATTCCCAGCTCCATGTTGTTTGTGGGGTTGGGACACAACTATCAGGAGATGAGGTCACAACACCTACCAATATTTGAATCCTACAGCACCAACATTCCAATGATGGGACTATGAGTATTTTTTCTCTTCCCTTTGGCAAGAGGAATCTCTCTTATATATTAAGACCTCCACCGTACTTTAAAGAGCTAATTTTAACTGTATTGTGATGCACATGTACATCACAGGTTCTACTTTTTCTGCATGCGCACCTGAGCTTGCTGATCTCAATACAACACTCTTTAGCACATTTAGAAGCCTACATCCTGCTATTCTGTGATAATGCTGCCAATTCCTTTACTATTTCCAGGGTTTATTTTCAGGTCGAGCCTAGACAGCGCTTGCGCTGTCAGGATGATCTGTTGTATGTACTTTGTGGGCTTGAACTCCTCCCATCGCTTTCATTTGTCTAATCAGTTGTCTTTTCAAAATACTTGCTTGCCAGTAGGTAATTTGTCTTCCTGGTCCCTCCTTTTAGCAAGTTGTTCACTCCCCTGGAGTATCGCCCCAGAACTAGTCGGCTTCTGCTTTTTTAATTTACTTTAGGCTCGGGAACTTTTTTTTTTTTTAACTCTGAACAGCTCTTCACATATTCGAATGCTCAGTCCAACATTCGTTCCCTTTCCACGGGCTGCAGCTGCCTTCTGCCTGTCTGGCTTTTTTCTCCCCTGCAGCCCGCGCATCGCTGCTGATCCCCTTACCCTTGTTTCTACTTGGTGTCGCAGTTTTTTTCATACAACAGTAGCAACGTAGCAAAAACATCTCTTTTGTTTACTTGACGGGTCGTACACAAAATTGTTTCTGTTTCCGGTTGGATAGTTTATTTAAATCAATGATTATTTTACCCAATCAAAAAGCTGGATTTTATTAGAGGTGGGGAATGGGTTATGTCCATGGCCAGATACCTTTTAATCATTCTACAGCTGCCCTGCCGGGCTCTTAGAATTCACCAGTTAGATATAGAAGAAGGGCATAAGCAAGTGGCTCTTTTGTAGGCGATTCCTTTTTAAGTAGAAGATGCAGCCATTTCAGAACTTAAGCCATAAGTATCAAATACAACAGATTCTGTAGGAAAGAACCTTTGTGTTTTTTACAGGAAATACTGTTTAAATAAATCAGTTTCTCTGTGCGTGTAATGAATTACGTAATATAGTTTAATATTGTATTATTTGATAAATATTCTCCGGCACTTAAAATGTTTTAATATAAACAGATATTTTATAAATATTGAAAGTATGGCAATTTATTTGTATAAGCATTTTAATGCCTGCGTTGCGTTTTTTGAGAAGAACGGAAGACTCACAACCTAATGATGGCGATGTGTACTAACCACTGGTTCTATGAGTGCTTGCTATTTGGGAAATATTTGTTCTTGTTCTTGAAGCTCTCCCTGGGAGTGCATGTTTTCTAGCTTTGTATGCTTCTCTCACCTCCCCTGTTCTTGTACGATGCTCTTCTGTGCACCTTAACGCCATCTCGCCGGTGTGACTGTCCCTAACCTGCATTGCTGTCACTCGCCTGTGTAGTTCTCCAACATTCCCTTCGCCCCTCCAGCTATCCACATTGCTGTCTGCCCGTGAGCTTCTGTCATGGTTTGTTAAAAAACAAAGTGCTTTTGCTTTTTTTTTTTATTTGTCTTTCGTTCCAGCTCTGATCGGTAAATGAAAAAAATATATATAGGAGTAATGACGCGGCCGCTTGCTAGCATTAGCAAAGACAATGGATCCTAAGTCAAGACCTGTTATTTTTGCCAATACTTGTTTCACAGCAGCAAGAGTGCTTCCTGCGCAGGGACGAGTAGTATGACTAGCTGCACAGGAAGAGAACCTGAAGTGAACTATAAACGAATGCACCTTGTGGTTTTACTTTGGCAGCCGTAGTTGTAGGAGTATGCATGAAGGCCTCTCAGATGGACCCCTGGGGTCTCCGTAAGAAGTGTGTGAATTTTTAACTTCAACATTTTTGTATGCCTGCACTGTGCCTCTCCCGAGAGTGGTTTCTCAGCAGCAAGCACAACATACAGCGATAGCTCACTAGTCTGGCAGGAATGTTCCCATTGCTGTCTGCGAGGTAACTGCCCCATTGCCTTTGATGGAAGAGGAAATCTTGAGGTGATTTTCTACAGAAGCGTGCACTTCAATAGATATCCAGCTGCTTGTGTTTCTTACGAGAAGAAACACTCTAGCACAAGGAATTCCAGGTACTGACAAAATAGGTTTTTGCTTTCATCCTAGAAGAATAACTATTGATCCCGCTCCTATCCAGGACTGTTCTGGCATCTCCGGTTCGGAAGGGGATGGGATGGCTTGCTAAAATTTCACAGTATGCCATTTTTTTCTTTTTCCCAATAATCCTTATTGAATATCAGACTTGCACCCATTCACGTGGAGCTTGGGAATCGAGCACATTTTATAGCACACTAACAGATTACAAGTGGGACATAAGGTTAGTGGGTAAAGTGGGGTCAGACGGGATTACGGAATAGGTGATCACACAACAGCATGAACTGTGACATGATTATAAACATTGTCGTTCAACAAGCTATGCAGTTCACTCATTTTATTTTCCTTGCAAATCAGTAACACGGTCCATGTTCTACTACTACGCTGCTCCCAAGAGACAATCAAAGGAGAATCAGCCCTTGCGATCAGAACCATCCGCACATCACATATTGAGGTGTGAGAAAATGTGGAATGGGTCAAATAATTAGTTGGGCATACAATGGAAGCTATACTCATTGCTTTCACCAGATGTCTAATCTGTTTTGCGACCCTCTCGCAGTCCCTTCACCAACAGTGATTGGAAGCATTTAGTTCTAAACTGTGCAACTATGATTTGGTGGGATTGTGTAGATTGGTAAAACTCGATTGTGCTTGGAGAGGTTTGTCTTCACCCAGAGGGGTGCAATGTTGATATCCAGGCAAGAGGAAGAAGTGAGGATTCGTCTATTGAAATATTTTGGAATGGAGTCTGAGTTATGTTCCCAAAAAAGAAGCGCTTACTAATTTTTGTGGCATTTTTTTGACGTCTCACTTTCTACTTCCTAATGTGTAATGTAGGTTGTGCTTTATTTAGGACAAGAGGGCATCTTGGGGTACTTTGTTACCTTCTCCTTTGTACAGCATGATGTACAGTATCGCCAAAAGGCACTGTCAACGTCAGTAAGTCCCAAAAGGAGACCTATTGGCATTGCCAATGCTTGTTTATCTACAGTGCCCTTAACCACCAAGTGCTTCTACCGATGTATATTAGCCTCCTTTACGTGACTGACTCATTATAATTCATTGCACTAGCCAGTTAATCATGTCCATTCACACCTCTGTCAATAGCCTAATAAATAAAGTCTTGCAACATTTCGGTCATTTTGGTCCACCTTTTTATGCTAATCTTTTTAGAGAATACTTTTTAAAGAGCGAGATTCACAAAAAAAGAGGGATTCTATGTTTCACAGATCTCAATTTATGACGAATGTAGATTTACTCATGTCTTTGAAATCCCAAAGGGCCCAATTCACAAAAAGTATCGGATATTTACTTTTATACGCTTACTCTTAATTTATTATCAAAAAACTCTAATGGTACTCGAGGAAAAGTGCGACTTTCACAGTTTTCTAGGAACACTCACAAGCGTAAGCATGACATTTATGCATCTATAAATATAGCTCATCAGTGCATTTGCAGACTTTCTTGTTTCTTTCTCCAATGCATAAATATTTCCTGTGGAGAAACCTCCTCCAATTTTGAGTGTGTTTCTACCCCACTAGGGAATGTGCCAGACAAAAGTTTACAAAACTCACAAAATCACATGTAAAACTGCACAACACTATTGTAATTTTAAGTTCAAGTAGATATTTACGAGAATATATCACTAAATGAATTACGGAACTTGAGTACATAAGTAAAACATACGTGTGGAAATACTTTGTGTATTGGCTCAAGAAAGCCTGACCTGGCAGTTCGGGCTGGACTGTTCTCATTGGGCACAGGGTCAAGACTGATTTGCATATGGCTGGGTTCAAACTGGAATGGCATGGTGAGCAAAAAAACCATGGATTTAGGCCCAGATAATTGTACTGGGGTGAATGTATGACATTGTTCTGCATTCTGTCCATCAATTGTTGTTTTTGCATTTGTCACCCCGAGTGGGACGGGTATGCCCAGACGTGGGTCCCGTGCTCTCCATGCCACTGGAGTCAAGCTATCCTGGCTGATGAGGGGTGAAACCCTGAAACCGGTCCTCGGATGCTTGTTTCCAGTCCAGGGAGGACCTGGCCTGGCAGTTCGGGCTGGACTGTTCCTGTTGGGCACAGGGTCAAGACTGATTTGCATATGGCTGGGTTCAAATTTGGAATGGCATGGTGAGCAAAAAAATATTGGATTTAGGCCCAGATCTCTGTACTGGGGTGAATGTATGACATTGTTATGCATTCTGTCCGTCAATTGTTGTTTTTGCATTTATCACCCCGAGTGGGACGGGTATGCCCAGACATGGGTCCCGTGCTCTCTACGCCAGTGGAGTCAAGCTATCCTGGCTGATGAGGGTGAAACCCCGAAACCGGTCCTAGGATACTTGTTTCCAGTCCAGGGAGGACCTGGCCTGGCAGTTCAGGCTGGACTGTTCCCATTGGGCACAGTGTCAAGACTGATTTACATATGGCTGGGTTCAAACTGGAATGGCATGGTGAGCAAAAAAAACGATGGATTTAGGCCCAGATCTCTTTACTGGGGTGAATGTATGACATTGTTCTGCATTCTGTCCATCAATTGTTATTTTTGGGCTCAAGAAATAAGCCTTGGGAATCTGTGCAACTCAGATTTCTAGACACAAATCTTCTTCCCTTTGCTTTCCTCTGTGTACTATCTGGATTGTGGATAATCCAGAAGAGAAAATACACTGGAAATAAGCCGTTTTATATTTTAACTTGTTTCTCCAAACTGAAAATATGTTTCTAGAAGAAGCAAAGGGTTGCTGCTAGCCTGACAACAATAATATGGGGGCTATTGAGGCACTTTGACATCCTATTTCCAAACTTTAAATTTTTTGGGGACCAACGTCAGCTGTGCCCATAGGGTAGAAAAATGTACTTGCAATTTTTTGGGAGTATCACAAAGTTAAGGCTGCAGGTTTTCACAACAATTACAATAGCCATTCCATTGGGAGCATCTATTTGGCAGCTCTTCTGACCCGTGTTCACCACAAATCTTCAAGACAATTCTTCTAACAACCTCTGCTGCCACACCAGTAAGAAGAATCATCAACAATTCCTTAACTACTGGAACATTTCCAAAAGAACTAAAAAAGTCATACATACGCCCATTACTGAAGAAAACAAACCTGGACCCGCTGATCTCCGACAACTACAGACTGATTACAAATGGACCTTTCCTGGACAAACTGATAGAAAGAGCAGCATTCGCCCAGATGTCACAATTCATTGAAGATAATGCCATACTTTCAGACTTTCAAACGGCATTCCGTCCACTATGAGTCACAGAATCTGCCCTCGTTGCCATCTGGGTGACTTTAAGAACACAGTTGACCGGAACGGGGTTACTGCACTACTTCTCTTGGACTACTCAGCTGCCTTTGCCACTGTTGACCATGACACTCTGGTACAAAGACTCTACAAAGCCGACATAGAGGGGACTGCTCTAGACTGTAAAACATCCTACCTTCACAACAGAACTAATGTCATCCATACCCCCCCTTTATCATCCAAACCGTACTTCACAAAAGCAGGTATCCCTCAAGGCTCTATCATCTCACCCATGCTTTTCAACATCTATATGAAGTCATTTCTGACTCTGATCAATCAATTTCACCTCACATGCTATAACTATGCAGATGACACGCAAATACTTCTTCAACGGGAATGCCCAAAAGCATTGGAAGCTCACCAATTTTCAGATGTCTCAGAGCTGTGGATCAATGGATGATGTGGAGCTATCTCAACTTGAATGCTTCCAAAACTGAAATACTCACGTGTGATAATTGGAAAAATGATGACCCGATTGCCGCCTGGCCTGATGATCTGGGTACACCGCCTAAAGTATCAAATGAAGTAAGAAACTTAGGAATGACCATGGACTCAAAGCTATCAATGAATGCCCAAGTTGACAAACTAGCAAGATCAAGCTTTGTTACTGTACAAAAACCCTGCGACGCATCTTCCCCCATCTGGGATTTCCACACAAGGTCCTTGCTACCATCTCTCTTGTTCTGTCCAAACTCGATTACGCCAATAACTTTTACCACGGATCACCTTTCACAACTATGAAAAGACCACAATGGATTCAGAACTTTGCTGCCAGACTACTCTTACATATAAAGCCACAAGCCCACATCTCTCGTGCTTTGAAAGCCTTGCATTGGTTACCGGTTGCCAGAAGATCCACATTCAAGCTGCTTTGTATCTCCCACAAAGCGATAAGTGGAACAGGACCGCTCTTCATCAGGAATAAAATCACCAAATACATTCAACAAAGGAACCTCCGCTCTAGAGTGACACCTCGCCTAAAATTCCCACAGTACAAGAAAAAAAACATGGGTGGCACACCTCTGTTCAAGCAGCCAAACTATGGAACTCTTTATCCCCAAACATGGGATCCACAGATCACCACCTTATCTTCAGAAGACTACTCAAGAATTGGCTCTTCCCCACATAACCACCATACGCAAACATAAATATACAGTATATCCCTCTGTATATAAGCATTTTATTTGGACTATATATATGTTCCTACGTATGTGTATTGCTTTGTATAAACGTGTATTTTAATTATGTTTTTAAAAATATAAATTTTCGTTAGTTCTGCTTAAAAAAATGTACATATTACTTATAGTTACATTATTCTATGTTTTAACATGTATTTAAGTGACTGCAGAAATAAGTAAATCTTTTATTATAAGTATTTATCTACAATTGCTTCACTATTGAATTACAAAAAATAAAAACAAATACATTAATTTAAAGTACAACAACACTTGAAAGCCGGAGTTTATTAAATGCAACTTTAATCTACATCTACTCTTCCTTATGCATATATATACCTTCCATGTACTTATGTATCTATATATTTATTACTTTGCTTCTAATTAAGCATGTCCAATGCACTACCCTATTGCTCACCTTATACCGCTCTCAATATATCCTCTACCTCAACTCTCTGACTTCTCTCAGACCTCATTCTACTACTCTTTCCAATGCACTACCCTATTTCTCACCCTATACCTATAACAATATATCCTCTATCTCCATCCACCCTCTCATTCATTCCAAACTCCATACCCCACTATGATCCCCAAAATAACCCTTTCTAAACTCTTCTCTCCTCTAGTCCTCCTTGCATTATCTCATACCTCTTTTACTATTCAGATATCCCAAACAAGCCTTTCTAAACCCTTCCTTCGGCCTCTTCCCCCTCCACCTCCCCTTTACTCATCCCAAAGCCCCTCCTACTGCTATGAACTACAAAAATAAAAACAAAAAACCGAAAAAAACATTCTAGACCCTTTCCTCTTCGATCTCTCCACTATTTCTTTTCAATCCAAATAACAGACTAACATATACACCACTCAAATTGATTTCATATTTCCCTATACTAATTCCCCACTAATCCTGTTTGGGTTCCGGAGTAGCATGCTATTCATCGAAAGGCGTTTTAAAACCTCATCATGGGTAGCAAGCACTATATAAATGCAAACATTTTCCCTCTTCTATCCCTCCACTAAACTTCTCAATCCAAATAACAGACAAACATATGCACTGCTCAAATTACTTTTATATTTCACTATACTAATTCACCACTAATCCTATATGGGTTGCGGAGTAGTATGCTACTCGCCGAAAAAGCGCTTTGACGCCTCGTCAGGGGTAGTAAGCGCTATATAAAAGCAATTACAATACAATACTTTCTCACCCATAAACTTTACATACTAATGCGAAAAACTCTACTCGTAGCAGATGAATATGCAGTTGGACAATACTGTAAACTTTAATTCTGTGAATCGAGATTTGGGAATTAGACATGTACTTTCCACCTTTTGCGGTTACATGACTGCAAAATGTTTCGCGAATTAAGCCTTAAGATAACACCACACACAGTTTTAATGCTAGTTAGCAAAGCTAATTTGTTAAATTCTACAATTAGGTTTCAGATTTTTAAAATATTATGGGTAACCCTGCTTGGCAATAATATATTACCAATGCACCAGATGGCAACCTCGACGTTTACCACTTTCTCAAACCTAACAGCAAAACCACACTAACCTTGAAACAAAACGCTCATGATAGGGCAACATAAACGTAATTTTGCACTTGTTGAGTACAACTACCACCTCAACTCCCCCAACAAACAAGCAACTCTCTAAGGAGACAAAACACAATCTTAACATCATACCAGGCTACTCCAGACTTAATTAGCATTACAAATATGCAATCAGACTCCCAACAGGAATGACCGCCCTCAACAATCAGAAACTCTTTTCCTGCCCAGTTGGGTCATGTTCCCCAGTTTCCTGTGAACATGGAAAGCTAATCTTTTTAATCACCGCCTTGTTTGACATGCAGATAGCTAACACTACAGAGGCCAAAATATTGGGAGTTTATTCTTAAGAGTAGGGACCCCCCCCCCCCCAAGTCCCCTTGTGTCATGTTCTTGAACCTCACCCTGCATCATTACCTGCTGTGGTGTGAGGCAGCTACTTGAGCAATAGAAATGTTTAGTTATTGATCTCTTAGCAGGTCCTTTTTAATCCAGGAAAGGCCATAGGCAGACCAGAGGGTCTGTGACTACTGATGTTAAGAAAGGCCTGTTCCTGACATGCTGGGGCATAAAGCCAGTTTCCATAAAGACTCCAGAGTCAGAGAAAAGAACAGAGTGAGGTGGGGAAAATGTGGATGCGCTTAGCCATTCTGGCACCACTGATCTTTGCCAGTTTATGCTCCACCATCCAGTGCACAATTAAGACCTCACTGGGGTAGCAGAGACTAATTTTCATCAGGGAATTCTGGCAGGCCGCGGAGCGGAATAACTGCAATCTGATGCTAAGGGAGGCCTAGGGCAAATAATCATTACCACAGGGTTTACAGGCATAACAGGCCATTGGGCTGGTCATGTAGTCAGGTCTCCCCTTTTATGGTTTAGGGTAGTTCAAAGTGGGCTAGGTCAACCTGTGCACATGATGTGCCTGTTCTCATCAACTGGTATGTTAGGAACACATTCAACCCTTAGCTACTGAGGCATCCCACCACCCCACCGCAAAGTGTTGAGCCTTTTTTGATGTTTATGGCACATCACTCTTGAGCCTTCATAACTTTTTTTTTTTTTAAACAGAAAAGGTATTGAGGAGAAAATTGAATCCCTTTTCCCCATGGGTTTAGGACCTACGGTGACACTTGTGTATGGCTGTATGATGTCTCACCAGTTATTTCCTTGTACAAGGAAATCCTCAACCTGTGTTTATTCCCACTTTGTTTGCTTTAAAATATCATTAGTAGTGTATGCCAATGGTATAGTAACAAGAAATAACTGTATCGTCAAGCCAAGATTCCTAACTCTTTTTTTGTGTGACAGAAAGCAGACTACAGCTTTCCCTTTTTCAGTCAAGTATCATTTTTTAAATTTATTTTAAGCACATGCCACAAAAATAAAGGAAAAAAACAAGCCATCATCTAAACATGGTTGCCATATACGTGTAATAAAATTTTTGAAATTTAAAAATATTCACTGATGTGGCTGTTGTACAAGTAGTGTTTTGTTTAAAAAAAAAACAACTTTCAGTTGCACCAGACATTTTATTAATATTTGTGAAGGATACCAGAATAAATAAAACCCGAACCAAGTACTCAACTAGCAGGCCACTACAAAGTTAATTTGTCAGGTACACACTTTATAGCAGCAACTTAAAAATGGAGACAGAAAATAATTCACTTTACGTGCAGGTTTTCCATAGCAGTTAAAGATAAAACAAATCAACAAAAGATGTCATTTTGAAGAAGTTTTTTCACAGAAGAGAAAGGAACTATTGTTAGGAAGATGTGAACAATGTGCAAAGACTTTGTGCAGTTATTCAAAATGAAGGAAGCTAAAAGGTAAAGTATGCGGACCCACTGTCCTATACTGTATGCTGGGAATGGGAATGACAATTTAAAAGACTAATAGATGAAGCCTGATGACCAAAAGCCCCTCTATGCATGTATATAATGTATACCTCTTTGGGAAAAGCTATAGCCTAATTGTTAGAAATGGGATCTCTGGTTGGCTAAGGCTTGCGCCAAAGCCAGGCAGAGACCACCACTCTAGTCAGGGCAAGGGAGTTACACGCCGAAGATAACCCCTGCTCACCCCCTTGGTAGCTTGGCACGAGCAGTCAGGCTTATCCCGGAGGCAATGTGTAAAGCGTTTGCGCAACACACACTCACAGCAGCAACACACTAGGCACACCACAAAAGGAACTCCACACAAGGTTATATAAAAAAATAGCCTTTGTATTGTCATAAACACATTAGATCATAATCACACAAGGTACACTGTGCCACCTGGCACTTAGGCCGTATTTACAGGGGACTATATACACCTGACAGGGCCAATTGGGCCACTGTCAGGACCATCACAAAGGGAAATTAGCAAATGTAGAACATATACTAACTGTAGCACAAAATAATAAATGTAGTCAATCAGTAATAACAACCAGTCGCTACTGGTAGAAGAAATGAACTTGGCATCATCAACTTAGCATACATCCCATTATGCCTAACATCCTAAGCATAAATGCATTATACATTAGGAATCAAATATATCCTGCCCAAACCTCAGGGGCATAAATACACTACGCATAAATCACATTAGGCATCAGGTTAGGTATAAAACATCATGTAATTACCATCATAAACACAGTGTGCCCCAGGCGGGGGCACAACACCTCAAAACTGGCCCCAGGCCAACTGGCCTCTCACAGGGCTCCAATGCCCTATGTCCAACAGTGTCAGGGCTGGCTGCCAATGCAGCAGAATCAAGAGTGCGCAATTGCGCTGGCACAGCTGTGCCTCCTGGGTCCCCACTGGGACTCCTCACAAAGGATCTGGCCTAAACGTTGCAGCTGCCGCTAATTGCGGTGCAGCTGTGCAGCAAACTGTGGGCACTGGCACTCACTGTGCCCTTTGGGTCCCCACTGGGACTCTCTAACAAAACGTGCCCCCTTGGTGCAGCTGCCCGCTACGGCGGTGCAGCTGTGGACGAAGACGAAGGGGCACTGGCCCTTCCTGTGCCCTCTGGACCCCCCTGGGGCCCTAAAAACAAATATGCCCCACAGGAAAAATGGCGCTGTGCTCTGGGGCCCCGCTCTGGGGCTCTCTTAACCAAAATTGCCCCCAACGTTGGAGCGGCCCGCTCTCCTGCGGGTCCGCTCAGAAAATAGGCACTAACAACGTGCCAGGCCAAGCCCTCACTCACCGGGGCTCTACAAACTCAAGGGTGTCCCTCCGTGGCAGCTGCCCGCGTTCCTGCGGGACAGCTGTGAAAAGCAGCAAAGGCACTGGACACGTGGGATCCCCCCTCGGGGGCTCGGGAACACAGGGGGAAGGCACCGACAATGTGCCTCGACCAACCCCCCTAGACTCGCCACAAAGCCCCACTCACCAGACTCTTCTGGGACTCTCTGCCTCCTCCGGTCCCGTCCTGACTTCAGGCACCTCCGCTCTTCCTAAGGCGGGCTCCTGGCAGCCTGAGGAGCCCGCGAGGCTCCCCCTGCACTCTGCCTTCACCCGGTCCCTCTCCAGGGACACGGGACTTCGCAGGGGAGCCCGCGAGGCTCCGGACGGCTTCCCCGGCGGCCGGGACTTCCTCTCCCTGCTACGCCGGCCTCAGAGGCCCCGCCCTCAGTCAGGCAAGGCCGCCTGACTTCCTGTGCCGAACCGGGCCGCGGCGGTGACTTCTCTTGGGCGCTGCAGTGCGGGGTGGGCCCCCGCCTTAAAACAAAGCACAAAGCGGGGTGGGCACCTGCTCGAGCGTCACCAGTGCGGGGTGGGCACCCGCCTTAAAATAAAGCACAAAGCGGGGTGGGCACCCGCTCGAGCGTCACCAATGCGGGGTGGGCACCCGCTCCTCCCTTGAAACGCGGGGAATCCCTACGCCGGGATTCTCTCTCCAGGATGTGCAGCTCAGCGCTGCAGGGCTCACACGCCCTCGTCCTCAGGCAATTAAAATATAGCGCTCACGAGGCGCTAGGACAAACAGCTCCAGCCAGCAAAGTGTTAGGGGCACAAGGCTGGGCCCAGGCAGGCCAGCTCACAGGGCCCTCCAGCAGGGAGGCAGTCCCTTGTGGCGGTTCCTCCTGGAGCCCAGCAGCAGCAGCAGCAGCAGGCCCCCTCAGCAAAGGAACAGCTCAACAGAGAACCTTTTCATGGGGTCACAGCCCCTTCTTTTATACATATATCCCCCTTTGTCACACAGCACAGGGCTGGGGGAAAACCAGATGCAACTGGTTTGGGGGAGCTTTGGAGCACTTTGTTGTGCTCAGCTCCTCTCCTCTTTGTCAGGTGGGGGCTAGGTGCTCAGACGCCCCACAGGGGGCGGAGCCAGCATTGTGGAGGGAAGGCACAGCCCTATTCAGGTCCCAGGTGCAACTCCTCCCGCCCATCTAGATGCAGATCTCTCTATTCAGCCCTGCGCTGACTCACCCTGCCCCTGTCACTCACAAGCCAGACATGCACTCCACATCAGGCAGGCAGACACACAGCACACAGAAATGCCAACTTCTAAAAGTGGCACTTCTCCACTAGCCACAATAAATCTGCGCACACCATTGTGCAGCATTTATTCTCACGAGTTCGCACATACTAAACTCGCCCCTGCACTCCTCTCACCAGGAATTACCATGGACACACATATCCCCCATGCATTCCTATGGGAGGGCAGGCCAATCTCACCACACGCACTCAGAGTGCGCACGCACTTTACACTGGGACACAGTGCTAAAGTGCGCAGAGGCCTAAAACCACCAACACTACACAGGGAAAAGGTTAGGAGACAGGCAAAAAGTTTAGGGGTGAACCTGCCAAAAGGGCCAAGTCCAACACAACCCCCTTCCAGCCAAAACGCAGGGCAGACCAATCACCACTGTGATGGGCTTCCCTGCTTGGGGCGATAGAACACGGACGCGGGCCCGCAACTGCAGGGACACCCTCCTGTTCTACGCCACGGTGAACCCATGTGGTTCCTTCTGAAAAAGCTGTCCGGAGCAACTGGGCTACCCCACTGGTACTCCCTAGCTGTCCGCGGCCAGGACCAGGCCCTAGGCCACCCAGATGCCACTGGTCCTGGCCCATTCACAGAGTGGGGGTAGTAACCCCTGGCACATAGTAGCCATTCTCCACTCTTCCCCTCATCAGGGCAGGTCTAGACTGCCACTGATCTTCCAGCCTAGGGTCTGCACCCTCAGGCGGACCAGAAGTCACGGGTGAGGCTCTCCTCCCCTACCTCTCCTTGTAGGGTTCCGCCCTCTCCTCCTTGGAGAAGCACCCTCAGAACACAACTCTCCCACCAGTTCAGGACCTCTCTCCCACAACTGGTCTCCCAACCTAGGGTCTAACCCTTCAGGTTGCACCGGGGTCAGAGGCGAGGACTCCCTCCCTCTGCACCCCCTTCCAGAGTTCTGCTCCCTCCCAACTGGAGCGGTACCCCTGGAAGATGAACCGGTCAGGACACTGGTTACAGACGTCCTTCCCTCCAGGTCAGGCAGATCCTGAACCTGGCCTCCAAACCTTAGGTCTAAACCCTTTGGCTGAGTACTTGCCTGGCACTCCAGGACTTCTGGGGACTCACACAGTATCCCCCCCGAGGGTAACACATGACTCATGTGTCGTGTGCCAGTCTGCCTGGCGCAGATCTCCCGTCCCCTGTCCACCTGACAGTGCGCAAAGATCCCCCAGAACAGAATTGGTGTCACCCTGGTCACTCCAAGGGGACTCAGCCCTACTGGCTGGTCCCTGACCCACTGGTTCTTCCACTGGGGAACACATCCCCCTCTCACCCCTCAATCCGGACTTCTGTACCCTCCCAACTGGAGCGGCACTGCCAGACACCAGAACCACTGGAGCTCTATTTACAGACGCTCCAGGTTCTCCTGACACTAGGAGATCCTCCTCAAACGGCTTCCAAGAACAGCCTCGACCCCCGACCTGGTGTTCCCTTAAGGAACCCTCCAGGTCCTGAGACTGGGTTTCGGGCACCTGGGGACACACAGTCCCACACTCACTCCTACTCCACTGAGACAGGACGTGAGCCCCTACACCCCTCCCACTACACTGGGACCTAGCTGGGCTACTCTGAACCTCTTCCCCAATACAGGACTGGAAGAAACCTAAGCCACTATTTTTGGGATCACTCCCCAATGCCTCTTCAGAACCTCGGGCACTTTCCCAGAGGTCTGCTTCCCATGCAAGATCCCAGGGGTTAGGGTGCCCACACTCCAACAGATGTTGGCGCAACCCCGGAAAACAACAACTGAGCAGGTGCTCTCTGATAACCAGATTGAACAGCCCTTCAAAATCCTGTTCCGTATTAACTGTCACCCAATCAGCCAGTGCATCATTACAGTCATCCGCAAACTGCCCCCAAGACTGGTGAGACAGTTTCTTACTGCCCCTGAACTTCAACCTGTTCTCCTCTTCTTGGGAACAAAGTACCATACTTTGGGAACTGGGAATGGGACTTCCTGCACTGGACTCCATATTGCTGCCACCACTGGACCCCACCCTAACTGGTGAATCCAGACAACTAAAACTACACTCAGAGGATGTACCCCCAAGAGCTAATTTCTCCTTGGTGAAGGCCCTCTCAGCCTCCGCCATCCTCTCCTGCGCTAAGACCCTTTCGGTCTCTAGCTTTTTCTCCTCCACACTCAGCTGCGCTATCTGGCAATGTGTAAAGCGTTTGCGAAACACACACTCACAGCAGCAACACACTAGGCACACCACAAAAGGAACTCCACACAAGGTTATATAAAAAAATAGCCTTTGTATTGTCATAAACACATTAGATCATAATCACACAAGGTACACTGTGCCACTTGGCACTTAGGCCGTATTTACAGGGGACTATATACACCTGACAGGGCCAATTGGGCCACTGTCAGGACCATCACAAAGGGAAATTAGCAAATGTAGAACATATACTAACTGTAGCACAAAATAATAAATGTAGTCAATCAGTAATAACAACCAGTCGCTACTGGTAGAAGAAATGAACTTGGCATCATCAACTTAGCATACATCCCATTATGCCTAACATCCTAAGCATAAATACATTACACATTAGGAATCAAATATATCCTGCCCAAACCTCAGGGGCATAAATACATTACGCATAAATCACATTAGGCATCAAGTTCGGTATAAAACATCATGTAATTACCATCATAAACACAGTGTGCCCCAGGCGGGGGCACAACACCTCAAAACTGGCCCCAGGCCAACTGGCCTCTCACAGGGCTCCAATGCCCTATGTCCAACAGTGTCAGGGCTGGCTGCCAATGCAGCAGAATCAAGAGTGCGCAATTGCGCTGGCACAGCTGTGCCTCCTGGGTCCCCACTGGGACTCCTCACAAAGGATCTGGCCTAAACGTTGCAGCTGCCGCTAATTGCGGTGCAGCTGTGCATTAAACTGTGGGCACTGGCACTCACTGTGCCCTTTGGGTCCCCACTGGGACTCTCTAACAACGTGCCAGGCCAAGCCCTCACTCACCGGGGCTCTACAAACTCAAGGGTGTCCCTCCGTGGCAGCTGCCCGCGTTCCTGCGGGGCAGCTGTGAAAAGCAGCAAAGGCACTGGACACGTGGGAGCCTCCCTCGGGGACTCGGGAACACAGGGGGAAGGCACCGACAATGTGCCTCGACCAACCCCCCTAGACTCGCCACAAAGCCCCACTCACCAGACTCTTCTGGGACTCTCTGCCTCCTCCGGTCCCGTCCTGACTTCAGGCACCTCCGCTCTTCCTAAGGCGGGCTCCTGGCAGCCTGAGAAGCCCGCGAGGCTCCCCCTGCACTCTGCCTTCACCCGGTCCCTCTCCGGGGACACGGGACTTCGCAGGGGAGCCCGCGAGGCTCCGGACGGCTTCCCCGGCGGCCGGGACTTCCTCTCCCTGCTACGCCGGCCTCAGAGGCCCCGCCCTCAGTCAGGCAAGGCCGCCTGACTTCCTGTGCCGAACCGGGCCACGGCGGTGACTTCTCTTGGGCGCTGCAGTGCGGGGTGGGCCCCCGCCTTAAAACAAAGCACAAAGCGGGGTGGGCACCTGCTCGAGCGTCACCAGTGCGGGGTGGGCACCCGCCTTAAAATAAAGCACAAAGCGGGGTGGGCACCCGCTCGAGCGTCACCAATGCGGGGTGGGCACCCGCTCCTCCCTTGAAACGCGGGGGAATCCCTACGCCGGGGATTCTCTCTCCAGGATGTGCAGCTCAGCGCTGCAGGGCTCACACGCCCCTCGTCCTCAGGCAATTAAAATATAGCGCTCACGAGGCGCTAGGACAAACAGCTCCAGCCAGCAAAGTGTTAGGGGCACAAGGCTGGGCCCAGGCAGGCCAGCTCACAGGGCCCTCCAGCAGGGAGGCAGTCCCTTGTGGCAGTTCCTCCTGGAGCCCAGCAGCAGCAGCAGGCCCCCTCAGCAAAGGAACAGCTCAACAGAGAACCTTTTCATGGGGTCACAGCCCCTTCTTTTATACATATATCCCCCTTTGTCACACAGCACAGGGCTGGGGGAAAACCAGATGCAACTGGTTTGGGGGAGCTTTGGAGCACTTTGTTGTGCTCAGCTCCTCTCCTCTTTGTCGGGTGGGGGCTAGGTGCTCAGACGCCCCACAGGGGGCGGAGCCAGCATTGTGGAGGGAAGGCACAGCCCTATTCAGGTCCCAGGTGCAACTCCTCCCTCCCATCTAGATGCAGATCTCTCTATTCAGCCCTGCGCTGACTCACCCTGCCCCTGTCACTCACAAGCCAGACATGCACTCCACATCAGGCAGGCAGACACACAGCACACAGAAATGCCAACTTCTAAAAGTGGCACTTCTCCACTAGTCACAATAAATCTGCGCACACCATTGCGCAGCATTTATTCTCACGAGTTCGCACATACTAAACTCGCCCCTGCACTCCTCTCACACCAGGAATTACCATGGACACACATATCCCCCATGCATTCCTATGGGAGGGCAGGCCAATCTCACCACACGCACTCAGAGTGCGCACGCAGTTTACACTGGGACACAGTGCTAAAGTGCGCAGAGGCCTAAAACCACCAACACTACACAGGGAAAAGGCTAGGAGACAGGCAAAAAGTTTAGGGGTGAACCTGCCAAAAGGGCCAAGTCCAACACTAATGATACAACAAAAGCTGCCTTAAAGGCCAGACCTAAAAAGGGGCCAGCATGACTAAGCAATTTCGCCTCTGCTATTTAACCTAAACATAGCCTCACTAACCAAAACTCGCCTCGCGTTTCAATCACATTTTTCATGTAGTATTCACGGAATTAATCTGAAACAGTTAAAACTATTTATGTCATCAAAATTACAAGATATGATTAGCAGGTGGCTGTTTAGCAGTTGTATGAAGCTAATGACTTGTAAAACAATAGTTTTCATAACCATATGGTGTTCCCTATTGTGGGGCACCAAACTGAAGCCATATTCTAGGGACATCTATGCCATCAAGTGCCAGTCGTCATAAATCATAGTATGATAGTCAGTGCCAAACTCACCACAGAGAAACAATACTTCTGTCTTGAGCAGCGGTTTCAGTCAATTAACAATTCTAAAACGTCATCTTTACATTTATCGATCCACAGCATTGCATTATGATGGCAAACACCTTTATAAGCCTCTCTTGATAACATAAACAGCATTTATCTAGAAGGACCTTCAAATGTTATCCTTTGCTTTCAAACTGTGCAAACATCTATAGCGAGAGGATTATTAGAACTTTGAAAAATTGATCACATGCCCTCTGCATTTACCACACTTAACTGGCTTCCTGTGACACAAAAATGTATTTTCCAGTCAATTTGTTTAGTTCACTATGTAGACATAACTGAGAAATTAAAGCAGCATAACCCAAACCAGCCTCAAGTTCGCCTAACAAGAAATTCTGTGATTTCTTAAAAGCAAAAGGACGCTAAGTAGGTGATAAAGCTTTTGGAGAAATGGTCTCCGCCGACATCCTGAAATTGGAAAAAGCTCTAGACTTGGCCCTCTCCTTCTAAGCAGGTTCTTTTGGACAAGTGCTCCAAAAAGTTGCAGTGAATATTACAAGTATTTAGCCAATCAAAACAAATAACGTCTCTTCTATTTGAAGGGTCGTGCTCAGTCCCACTACAAATGGCTGCCTGTTCTGGAGTCTCTGATATTCCAAGTGTGGCCAACTCATTTACATACCATCCGGACACGTTTGGAAAACTTGGTACTAATTCCCCAGTAGTCACTTACTCCAGACCATACTGGTCCAAGTAAAAGCTGGCAGCCCACTCTCTTGGGCAATCATTCCAAGGAGGACAGCAAACAGGAATCTCCCGTCAACATCTAAGCTTTTTCAGATAGTGAAAACTACCTCCAATATACACAATCGTTTACCTGGGCCAGATAAAGAGATCATGGACTAATTCTCTCCTATGCTACCTCTTGACCCCCTCGGTCTTTGCAATGCAGGAACCGTCACTGATAGACCCAGATCATTTTCTCCTAACGATGATTCCTGCCCTTCTCCCATTACCAACTTAATGGAGCGGTGCATGCCCTTAGCTCATAGAAGGCCAAGAAATGATAACCACTGCTTGAGATTGGTCAACGTTATAAACAAACGGTAGACCCAAATAAGTCACTGGGACCTGGGTAAGTAACAGTATAGTGGGAGGTGGTCCCAGTGCGCCAATTCTTAAGAACACAAAAGAATTTAAAGCATATTTGGACAAATTAACAGTGAAACAATTATAAATTGCTTGTTCAATGTTATTTAATCACACTGAACTGAAATGCTTCTCAATCGACACATAGTTGAAAAAGCTGAACACAGCAAGTGCCCCACAACAGTGGGAGAGAAGAAGGGGAGGGTTGTGTGCATCAAGTGAGGGTTGGAAAGGTGTAAAGAAAAGGTAGTGACATCATATTCATCACACTAAGGGGCCGATTCCGATCTCGGTCGGAGGCGCACCTAACATCATTCGGTCGGGAAAAAAGCCATGCGAATGCCTGTTTCCCGACCGAACCGCACATTATTCCGAACGAGCAAGTACGATGCGCATAACAGCATAGATTCCGACCCAGTCGTACTCACCCAATCCAGGTCCTGTTCCCCGACCGAGCCGGATCTGTAAACGCAGAATCGAGTCGCACGGAAGCCAAAATGCAGCCCCATCCGGCCGGACAAGTACGATGCGCTTCCCGTACGCGCCGAACCCGTCGCTACGCACGGCACGTCAAAGCATCCGGGAGAGGCGCACATAAGCTCCGATTCGCGCCACAACACGATCCACGGCTACGAGACGAACACGCCAGCGACGAGGACGAGGCGAAGCAACGAGAAAGACAAACGAGACGAACCAACCATGAATCCCATCGTGCCGATCCTACCAATATTCTACATCTAGTACCGGAACAGGCACGGACGCGTACGGCGCAGAAGGTAAGACAGACACCAACCACAAAAACAAACTACACGTACCCGACACATCACACACACACACACACAGAGGGATGCAGAAATTACTTACACCAGCAACAGCAGCACCATAGGGGCGGGATGGCCATCACCAATGCCACATATACACATAGGGGCCCGGATGCCTACCACTACTACCACCTCTACCCAGGGGGTGCCAGATGCCTACCACTACTACCACCATTACCCAAGGGGGGCTGGATGCCTACCACTACTCCCACCCTTACCCAGGGGGTGCCAGATGCCTGTCACTACTACCACCCCTACCCAGGGGGTGCCAGATGCCTACCACTACTCCCACCCTTACCCATGGGGGGCTGGATGCCTACCACTACTACCACCCTTACCCAGGGGGTGCAGGATGCCTACCACTACTACCACCCCTACCCAGGGGGTGCCAGATGCCTACCACTACTACCACCTCTACCCATGGGGGGCTGGATGCCTGTCACTACTACCACCCTTACCCAGGGGTGCCACATGCCTACCACTACTACCACCTCTACCCAGGGGGTGCCAGATGCCTACCACTACTACCACCTCTACCCAGGGGGTTCCGGATGCCTACCACTACTACCACCTCTACCCATGGGGGGCTGGATGCCTGTCACTACTACCACCCTTACCCAGGGTGTGCCAGATGCCTACCACTACTACCACCCCTACCCAGGGGGTGCCAGATGCCTACCACTACTACCACCTCTACCCATGGGGGGCTGGATGCCTACCACTACTACCACCCTTACCCAGGGGGTGCCGGATGCCTACCACTACTACCACCCCTACCCAGGGGTGCCAGATGCCTACCACTACTACCACCTCTACCCATGGGGGGCTGGATGCCTGTCACTACTACCACCCTTACCCAGGGGGTGCCAGATGCCTACCACTACTACCACCTCTACCCAGGGGGTGCCAGATGCCTACCACTACTACCACCTCTACCCATGCTGGGCTGGATGCCTGTCACAACTACCACCTCTACCCAGGGGGTGCCAGATGCCTACCACTACTACCACCTCTACCCAGGGGGTGCCAGATGCATACCACTACTACCACCTCTACCCAGGGGTGCCAGATGCCTACCAGTACAAACACCTCTACCCAGGGGTGCCAGATGCCTACCACTACTACCACCCTTACCCATGGGGGCTGGATGCCTACCACTACTACCACCCTTACCCAGGGGTGCCAGATGCCTACCACTACTACCACCCCTACCCAGGGGTGCCAGATGCCTACCACTATTACCACCTCTACCCAGGGGTGCCAGATGCCTACCACTACTACCACCCTTACCCATGGGGGGCTGGATGCCTACCACCAACAACACCCCCACTCACAGGATGGCTAATACATGACACAACAAGCACACACCAACATAAACAATGCAACATAAAGACATCCCCCCAACACCATGACAAGCGTGTGTAGACTGTGTCAAATGCCTACAACACTGAACATGACTTTGAACATACAATGTGACCCCCTATCACATGTGCCACACATAAATGTATGTGGCCCCCACAATGCAAGCAGGCCATGACCATTGTGGCAATGGGGTCCAAACCCCCATCATCACAGTGACCAAAATGTAAATGTGGGGTCCATAGCTGAAGCACATTTTGAACATTGTGGCAATGGGGTCCATACCCCCATCATCACAGTGACCAAAATGTAAGTGTGGGGTCCATAGCTGAAGCACATTTAGAACATTGTGGCAATGGGGTCCAAACCCCCATCATCACAGTGACCAAAATGTAAGTGTGGGGTCCATAGCTGAAGCACATTTTGAACATTGGGGCAATGGGGTCCAAACCCCCATCATCACAGTGACCAATATGTAAGTGTTGACAAAGAAAAAGCTGCAACTGCCAAACTGCATGGATGATTCCTGGTCACAGAACAACAAACACATCAGTGGCAAAGTAGTGCTTGTGTCCCATAGCAACATAGATTGGGGAGGCAAACAGTGCAGTGCAAATAAGACATACCTTTGGCCATGTGCAGACAAACATCACCCATGGGGGCTGACAAGGTCAACATTCATCAATGACACAATGACAGAAGTGACCATCAGAATGCAGACCCACATATTTGCACCAATGGGCACACAAATGCAGATACCCTGTGGAGACTGTAGATGTGATGTGAACAGATACCATACCATGGCAGCAATGGGACACACAAACAATGATCATTGTGCTGACTGATGACCTAGGAGTCCCAGGGACAGCAGGGGAAATACACCAAACAACATACAGCCAATGGCACACTAAAGATATGCCAATGCAGTGGTGCAGATGCACAAACACAAACAGGCAGACCCACACTGCACATAAAACACAACAGGTGAGGGGGGGGGGGTACCAGTGTCCCCAGGCAACCACACAACACATGAGGAGGCCTGAATACCAATTACACAGCTGTGCCTACAGTGCCACACAAAGGTAACTCATGGATCCAAATCCCCTATGTGGGCAATCAGGCATTGTCAGATGAGAGGGAGCACAAATCACACATGTCACACAAGCATGTAGGAACAGCAACTGACACAGCAAGACACAGAGACACCACAGCACTACCCCCAGGGCCCCCACAATGTGGTGAGCCTGGGCTGCATTACAATCCCACTGTGATGACAAAGCTAGATGTCGTTCACACTGTGAACCACAGTCATGTGTCCTGAGCAACAAACTACCATCACACCTACACAAGCACAAATCAATCAGCACGGCCAGTAAGCCAAGGCCAACATGGAGGCAGGGGTCTAGCCGGGCAACAACTCTCATCTGCACACACTCAACACCACACACCTCGACCTCCAACAATGTGCAGCAGTGAAGCTCACATGCACTGGCGACATTGCACATGCACCCATGACAATCCCAGGGGGTGGCGGGAACCAAGGTGCAGAAACACATCACACATGGCCACTCAACAAGACTCCTGAATGTCTGACACACTGCACACTACGCTGTACATGGACATGACGGCAATACCACACCAACCAATGGGATCCCAGCCACAGTCACACACCAATGAAGAAGCCAAGGTCACCCACAAAGAACACACATAGACAACTACCAACATTGCAGCCCTGACCCTGAGGAGTGCCAGCAGTCACACACACAACGTGTCACAACCAATGAAAGCTAACACAAACCGGAAATCACATGACAGGTGTAAACAACAAGTGCCAATGGGAATCCTGACTGTGACCCATCAGCGTCTGCCCACAAACTCAGCCCTGACAGCAAACACACCTATGGGTGACACCCTGATGACCAGTAATGAGCCATGCACCCACATCACAGAGAACCCAGGGAGAAGACTTTGGGGGAACATAGGTCAACTCAGCAAGCATCACAAACAGGAACATCACTAGGGATCCCAGCATGCACAGCAAAATGGAAGTGAACACACAGACATGCTCATACAACACACACCTTGGGCGCAGGCGATGTCACAGGAGCACACACTGCCATGAGGGGACTCCACTCCTGTGTGAGGAAAGCTGTGCCATATGTCGCCTCAGTAGGGCTCCATCATGTCAGCAGAACACTTGGTCACACAGTCAACAATTAGCACCAAATGAAGGCTCCTGTCAAATCAGCCTGGTCATGGGAGTGTCAACGAAATCATCAGCACAGATCCAACACACATGTATAGCAAGTTGCACTGACAACACAGATGAGTCCTTCCCCATTGATGCCCAAACCTGCATGTCCAGTGGAGATGGCCACACGGTCAGGGAAGTAGACTAATTGAACAATGGCAAGCACAACAGATGTGCAGGGGTGGAAGCCACAGATGTGACATTGCTAATGTAAGTAGGAAATCCCATTGCCAAATATTGAAAACATGACACCCTCAGATGCTGCTAAGGATGACATGCATACACCACAGGAAAGGACACAGTCCCCCTGGACCACATGGGTTCCTGCACAGTAACACTACATATTCATGGGACCAAATATCACCATCACTGCAGCAAGGGCATGGTTAGCATCATCAACATCATGTACATCAGAAGCAAAAGCACTAGAGAACAGAAAGTTGCTTTATTCAGCATATGTGGGTTCAAAACTTGAAGTCATGTAAAAAATAAACAAAGGCCAATGGCCAGTCCATCATGAAAGTCAAAACAGGGTGACAGTGGCAGATGTCACCCTAGGCATGCCTGCACTGATGAAAACCAGGGACAATCCCCTCGGAGGGGCATACGGGGGGCCAGGCCAGGCACCGTAGGGACAGGATCAGGGCTCACCAGAAGGAGGCAGGGAAGGGGTGGTGGGTGCTGGAGAGCCACTGACAACTGCAGTGGAGGTGTCTGACATGGTGTGTGCCGGCACAACTGGGGGGCATGTCTCAGATGGTGTGGGCGCCGGCACGACTGCAGTGGACCGTGCAGATGGAGTGGACAGGTTCGCCACTGCAGTGCCCAAGTCAGACAGGGTGGTAGTGGCCTCCACTGCAGTGCCTACCTCCAGGGGAGGAGAATGGGGATCAGGTAAGGTGGGCAGGACAGAGGGGAGGACACCCTCACCACACCAGTGGCACAGACAAGCGCAGCGGGGGTGTGGGGCCGGAAGAGCAAGTGTCAGGGGGAGAAGGCCTGATCCTTTTGGGGATGGTGTATCTGTGGGTGGGGGAACCTGGGGCAGGGTGTGGTGGGGGCACCTGTGGAGTGGGGGCCTGAGGGATGGAGGAAGGAGACTTGGTGCCTGAGCTGCAGGGCGGCGGCGGGGTCTTGCTCTTCTGGGTCCCGGGGGACTTGCGGGTGGGGGCGTCAGTCGGTCTGCGCCTGGGGGAGGGTGTCCGGGGGCGAGGGGCACTCCGCTCCGTGTGGGTGGGCTTCCTCTTCCCCCTGAATGCTGTATCAGCTGGATCGGAGGGGAAGAGGCCGAGGTCACTGAGGAAGAGCCGCTGTGTCTTTGGGCTTGCAGGTGAGGCAAGGGGAGGGGGCTTTGGAGGGAGAGGCAACTGAGGACTGCGCAGTGCTCGTGGATGCGTGTGTGTGTGCCTGGGCCCCATCCCCTGTGAGTGTGGTTTCAGTCCCCTGACTGTGCGTGCGTGTGCGTCTTGTTTGTGGCGTGTGTGTCTGTGTGCTGCTCGTGTCTGTGCTGGTGTGTGCCTGTGCCGGTGTGTGTGTGCTTGGGACAGGTAAGGTGCTGGGGAGTGTGGATGGGGCAGAGGCAGGAGGGGTGAGGGACTGTCGGAGGAGGGACACTGCTGCCGTCAGGGAGGAGTCCATGGACCTATTGTCCCTCTGTAGGGCAGACATGCCCGATGAGATGCCCTCCATGAACGACACCAGCTGAGTCAACAGAGTGGTGTGGGCATGGAGGACACTCAGCATCGCTGTCTGCCCTACATGGAGCTGGCGAAGGAGGTACACAGACTCCTCACTCAGGGCAGCAGGGGACACAGGGGCAGGGGGTGCGGTGCCTGGCCCGAAGGAGACACGCTCCCGAACATGGGAGCCTCCACGGACCTCGGGAATGGGAGCCGATGGGAGGGCGGGTGGTGGTGGTGGCGGGGACAGCAACACTAGCTGGGGTGTGGTGGCTGCTGACACCCGCCTCCATAAGGGAGTCATCCTCCGAGCTGCTGTGGTCCTCAGCTGAGGTGGATGGTGCTGAGGACTCCTCGGTGTGGCTCCCCTCGCCCTCCGTGCCACTGGGTCCCTCCGACCACTCCTCGGCTGCTGACCCAGTCTGGCTCTGCGGCTCCTCCTGGTCCGTGGAGCTGTCCCCTCCTGTGGCCGTGGATGTATCTGCAATCAATAGGGAAACAGTCAGACATCAGTCACCTGCACCGAACGCACACACCACAGTTAGTACAGCACATTACAGAGCAAGCCCTGGCATCCTTAGTTGAACTTTGCTAAAAGTGCCCAAACTGAACAGGAGAAGCCAATTGTCAGTCTGATGGTCAACCATGGCACTCACATCCCACCTGGCCTTGCACCCATCTGTCTGGTGTCTGTTGGATGGCAATACCCCAGTGTGGACACATGCACCACCTACACAGTAGTTGGACAGTGCAGAGAACCCGGTTAAGCATGTGAACATGCACACATCACAACTCTTGCCACTGAGTCAGTACAGGTGTCCGGATGAAAGGGATGCCCAGAGTCAAATAGGAAATGCATGTGATGCATACCAGCGACAGACACCATGATGCACCCATGTCCTGATAGCCATTGCCACAATGGTGTGCATGTAGCACATGTCACTCCCCTGCAGGATCACTAATAGGAAGTCACATGCCATGGCACAGGCATGCCTGCTAAGTCATACATCACTGTCTCCAGTCACATGGGCAGGGCAGCCAGACAACAACACTCTGCACTGTGTCACAATAGTAGGTCATGGGGAATGCAAGTCCTGGAGCTGAACAAGTGCACATGTACATCCCCCACACACCACATCATCTGAACCCTTATCTGTCCAGGTCATACCGATTGGACATATGGGAGACCTGTAACACGACCCTCTGAACCTGAGCACCTCACAATCTGCTGTGAATGGGAGACAGCTGCCTGAACTTCACATTCGCATACCCCAGTCTGCACGGTCAGGTGATCAAACACCTATGTGTCACACAAGTATCGTCTCCTATGGTCACATCTCCGGTGGCATGCTGAGCCCCAACCGAGAAACACCCCAGCAGTCCTGACAACGAAGCCACAGCACACTGACACAGAGGCAGACACCTGAGGGGACAATTCACTGAGCACAACGTGTCAGCTGATACACGGGAGTGGGAGTACAGAGTGTATTGTATGGCCTGGAGTAGGCATGACTGTCCTGCCCCACATGAATGAGGGATGAGCCCTGGACAGTAGGCAGCTGGCTAAGTATGTGTGACACACGTAATGTACACACTCCTGGGGCCCAAACATTGTTCCCACCCGCAGCATGGGTGTGTGCCAGACACCCCAGGCACATGTGGTGGATCAGCTCAGCAATTGGACCACATATCAAAGTAACACGCAGATTACATGTCAGAACACAGGCATTGTGTAAGCAATGGACCCACCCATGATGCCCACCACAGAGTTAGGGAAACAGATGCTGTCCCCCACCTTGAGTCAAGCAAACTGCAAGGACACAGTACCCAAGTGACACAATTCCCTGACTGTAAGGGCCACACCTGGGTATCAGATGAGGAGTGGGCAGTGCACAATAGAGGGACATGGGTCCTGGACCACATGACTGATGTACTGTGGAAGTGTAACCAGGCCAGAGGAGGGCACATAGCATGGCAGACATAGTTCACAATGCAGTCATGGACTCACCCCTCCTTGCTGCTCACTGGCCTTCAGCTGCCCATCCAGATCAGGGAAGAACACCGCCAGGATCCTGAGCATGTGGGGGTCAGGGTCCGGTGTCCGCCCCTCCTGCGAGGAGGCGACAGCTTCAGCTGGACCCGTGCGATCCTCCGGGTCCAGCCCCTAAGGTCCTGCCACCTCTTCTGGCAGTTGCGGATCCGGCGCTTGTAGACCCCCACGGATCTCACTGCCCGGACGATGGTCAGCCATATCTGCTGCTTCTGGTGGGCATCAACCTGTGAGGATGACAAAGTGAGAATGCCATTACTACACATGCAACATATCCGTGCATTACACAGTTGTATATACATGTCTCAATCACAGGGGCACATGATGTACACAGGCAGTGCAACGATGGCCATGGACAGTATGCCAGCAGTTACTACATGGTATCATTGCCTGGGAAGTAAAACCTTGTTTAAATGCACTGTCACTGCACTATACCTGTCCAGTGCATGTAACTACACACTATGGGGGTGACAACTACTCAGTGAGCCTGCTAGCCAGTGGCGTGCAGACTGTTAGCCTTGCTAGTCAGACAACATGCACATTTAGGAAGGCAGTGGACAGAACACTCACCTGCTCCCCTGCTTTCCCATACAGCTTGCTGTACTGTGGAAGGAGGCTGTCCAGCAGGGCCTGGTTCTCCTCAGTGCTGAAGGCTGGGGCTCTCTCCACAGTAAGTTCCATTGCAGGGTCCAGAGGGTGCAGATACAGCAGCAGTGGTGGTGGCAGATGTCGTCCTGGAGCATGTAGTGCAGGCAAGTGAGCTCTCAGGGGAACAGCCAGCATTATATGTGTGCTGCAGAGGCAGATACTGTCCCATGTGTCCAAAGTGATAGGTCCAAGTCGTTTGCATCTTCTGAATCTGGCCAATCCATGGAATTGCACCACTTACACACGCCCACAGCATCCTTCAAAAGTTCAACTTCATGACACCCATGAATTTGCAACATTGTTGTGGGTGACCAACTGAATTTACAGCATCAGACTCGTTCAAAATTTGAAAACGCGTCCGTTGCCAGGCCAGGCCATAGCCAATGGGTGCGCACCGATCGGTCCATTGCTGTTCAACGCGTACCTAGGATACAACGCGTACCCGCACACATTGAATGCAATGGGCCGGCCGGGCACACCGATCGGTCCATTGCTGTTCAACGCGTACCCAGGATACAACGCGTACCCGCACACATTGAATGCAATGGGCCGACCGGGCACACCGATCGGTCCATTGCTGTTCAACGCGTACCCAGGTTACAACGCGTACCCGCACACATTGAATGCAATGGGCCGGCCGGGCACACCGATCGGTCCATTGCTGTTCAACGCGTACCCAGGATACAACGCGTACCCGCACACATTGAATGCAATGGGCCGGCCGGGCACACCGATCGGTCCATTGCTGTTCAACGCGTACCCAGGATACAACGCGTACCCGCACACATTGAATGCAATGGGCCGGCCGGGCACACCGATCGGTCCATTGCTGTTCAACGCGTACCCAGGATACAACGCGTACCCGCACACATTGAATGAAATGGGCCGGCCGGGCACACCGATCGGTCCATTGCTGTTCAACGCGTACCCAGGTTACAACGCGTACCCGCACACATTGAATGCAATGGGCCGGCCGGGCACACCGATCGGTCCATTGCTGTTCAACGCGTACCCAGGATACAACGCGTACCCGCACACATTGAAATCAATGGGCCGGCCGGGCACACCGATCGGTCCATTGCTGTTCAACGCGTACCCAGGTTACAACGCGTGCACCGCACACATTGAATGCAATGGGCCGGCCGGGCACACCGATCGGTCCATTGCTGTTCAACGCGTACCCAGGATACAACGCGTACCCGCACACATTGAATGCAATGGCCAATGTGTGCGCACCGATCAGTCCATTGCTGTCCAACGCGTACTGCGAATACAACGCGTACCAGCACACATTGAATGCAATGGCCAATGTGTGCGCACCGATCAGTCCATTGCTGTCCAACGCGTATTGCGAATACAACGCGTACCAGCACACATTGAATGCAATGGCCAATGTGTGCGCACCGATCAGTCCATTGCTGTCCAACGCGTATTGCGAATACAACGCGTACCAGCACACATTGAATGCAATGGCCAATGTGTGCGCACCGATCGGTCCATTGCTGTCCAACGCGTCCCTGTACAAGTCACTGGCATATGTCACCATGCCTGTCACAGGTGAACATATGCCAGCCACATATACTTCCCAGGGAGTGAGGGGCACACCTACAACACCACAGCCTGTCCAAACTGTATCCTAAGGCATGTAAGGCTGCATTACCTATTCCGTGTATGGGGGTGAACATGTTGTTCTGTGGGTGTCACTTGGGGGCAGCCACCCCCAGGCTGTGCACGTGTTCATGGGGACAGGATCCTTGGTGTTTCGTGTACATGACCACTGTGATGTGCAACTGTTCATATCTGAGCATGTGGCATGGTCACATTTCACGGTGGTGTATGTGTATGTCATGTCACATACCCCCTGAGTCCCATGTGGGATGGTATGTTAAACCCAGGGTGACCCATTGGCACAATAGTGATGGTCCTCCACAGTCTGTGTGCATGTTGTGTTTACAATGTCTCTGATTTCATGTGCACAATGGGAGACAGTCTCCACATCCACGTTGTTTGTGCATGGACTTTGATGTTGTGCGTGTGTGTGTCACAGACATCCATGTCTGTCCTGCCGAGGCAACTGGGACCACTACCTGTGGGGGTCATGGTTGTTTTGCTGTGGTGTATACATAATACACCATGTCATGCCAGTGTCCATGTGGCAATACAGGGTCCCTGGGAATCTACCTGTCGTTGAGCTGTGATGCCTGGGGCACATCTGTCCTCACATGTCACTGTGGGGTGTGTTTGTAACGTGGCAGCAGGAGATGGGAACTGTGACACGGCCTCATGATATCCAATGGCACAACCTGGGACTTATTGATGCCACTTGTTGAACTATGATGTTAGATGTTGGCCATGTATGTGCCATACATGTCCTTACGGAACTGCACACATCATGTACTTGTGCCTCATAATGATGTATCATGTGATATTGAGTGTGTTCAATGCCACATATGTGGGGTGACTGACAATCTTTCTTTCTTCACCTATGCACTGCAGGGCACCAGCTGTCCATAGACCATTCCCTGACCTGGCAACGATGGTGGAACGTGACAGCATCCGACGGTACCGCTTCACCAGGCAGCTGATTGAGGATTTGGCAGTGCGCTTGGCACCACATTTGCAACCTGGCCGGCCGTACCCTACAGCGCTGACCCCCAAGGTGAAGGTGATGGCAGCCCTACACTTCTTTGCCACCGGTACCTTTCAACACACTGTGGCGACTGCTGGTGGGATGTCACAGACCATGTTCAGCCGTGTGCTCCGCGATGTTTTGGAGGCTATGTTGATATACCTGAACCAGTACATCTATTTCCCTAGACTCCAACAACTCACTGACGTGAAGAGTGACTTCTATGCCCTGGGGAGGATGCCGCATGTCATTGGCTCCATTGATGGGACACATGTGGCTTTGGTACCACCACAGGCCCAAGAGCAGGCATACAGGAACCGCAAACACTACCACTCGGTCAATGCACTGGTGGTCTGTCTTGCTGATATGAGCATCTCACACGTGTGTGCCCGTTTCCCCGGTTCTGCACACGATGCCTACGTGATGAGGAGTAGTCGCATCCCGAGGATGATGTCATAGATGCGGAACCAGCGTGCCTGGCTTGTTGGTGTGTACTGACTTTGTACCATTGTGTGTGTTCTGCAATGTAGTGTTCCACCCTCTTTTCCAACTCAGCTAATGTGCAATTGTCTGTATGTAGGTGACTCCGGATACCCCAACATGCCGTGGTTGCTGACGCCCCTCAGGAACCCTGTGACACCAGCCCAGATGCGCTACAATGAGGCACATGGTCGGACCAGGAGAGTGATTGAGCGGACATTTGGTCTCCTGAAGAGCCGCTTTCGCTGCCTGGACAAGACAGGAGGATCCCTCCCATATGCCCCAGCAAAGGTGTGCAAGATTGTCATTGTCTGCTGCATGCTACACAACCTGGCAGTGCGGAAGGAGTTGCCTCTCATCCTGGATGACGATGACCAACGTCCGCCACCTGTGGAGGATCCTGGCCTGGACCACGATGCCAGTGATGTTGATGATGGTGATGTCCGCACACAGCTCATCACCAACTTCTTCAGCTGAATGTGAGTATCCAGAGATGTCATGTCAAAGATGTGAGTTTGCATGATATGTGTTGGTGGTGCTCTGGTGCTGTTTGAGTGTGTCCATGGGCTACATGACTGTATGCGTGTAGCGATGTGTCCTTACAGGTAGTCTGTACTCCCCAACAGTGTTGACATGCTAACTTGGTTCTGGGTGGGTATCTTGTGACATGTATTGGGCATGAGTATTGCAGTTCTGTCCTGTTCTTCAGTGCTTTTGACTGTGTGTCATTTCTGTCCTTCACAGGGTACTTTCAGAGTCTTTTGGTCAACTGTGATCCCCGACACTGTGATTCGACTTCCAGGGTGGTAGCTGTCGTGTCCCTACAGGTGATGTGCGCCACGCCCATGGACTTCCTTCCTTCTACACTTGTTGACTGTGTGCCCGCTGCCAGGTGGGATTACCTTGCATCTGTAGTGGTTACAACATGTTGCAAATGTGTAATAAACCTGTGCTTCACTTTGTGATGTGCGTTGTCTGTGGTCACACATTTGACTGACATTTGCTTACTGCACCAGTGGGCTAGTTGACTAAGACTGTGAATAGGTGTTGTGTCTGTGCATTGCACCGTATTTCCTGGCAACATCAGTGTAGGCAATGAGTCAGATGGCCTAGGTGTGTATTTGTTGTGTAGCCCTGGTGGTGTGTCTCCCTCATATGTGTCACGTTGCCATGACTCACATGCCTGTGTTGTACTTGCTGTAGCAGTTAGCATGCACAGTGTAATTTCGCTGGTCATCATCTCCATGACAGAAACCACGTTGGAATCCCGACAGAGGCAGGTATGGTGTATTGGTGTGTTTATTGTCATACATGTGTGTGAATAGTGCACAGGATGGTGAGTGCTGTACATTTTGATTGCAATCCAAAGTTCCTAGATGAATTGGAAGTCCTGGTAGCAGAAATGTCCTGTATCAAGTCCACAGTCATCTGAGACATTGGTCCAACTTGTACTCCCCATGTCATGTGGGGGAGTTGTGTTGCAGTCAACAGGGTGAACAGTTTGCGCACAAAGGTGATTATCCAGAACAGGTGTTGGCTTCCTGGGGGTTGTGCATGGCCATCAGCCTCTCAGTTGTCCTTCCTCGGACGACCCCTCTTCTTTGGGGGACCCTCAAGTGCAGGCTGCTGCAGTGCAGGGGACTCTCCGCCAGAGTCATCCTCCCTCCCTGTGGCAGTTGCAGTTGTTTCAGCACCAGATGTTGTGGGCACACAGGGAGGTGTTGACTGGTTGCTGCTCATCTGGCGGAGGCATTGTAATATGTCCCTATGCACCGCCGTCATCTCTTGCAGTGTGTCCCACTTGGACTCCACGCGGGACATGTGTGAGTCCAAGCGGGCATGATGGGCAGCCTGCTGCTGTTTAATGTCCCTGAGGAGCCCCACTACCTGGCTGAGCTCTCCGGTGCTGGACTGGTACACATCGGCTATGCGTGCCAGTTGTGGGTCATCATGCAGTCCAGACCCCTCTGCGAGCAGCGACCTATGTCTCCCACCACTCCTGGCGACACGTGCAGTACCTGAGGTGACACGCACAGGTGACCCTGGGCCCCCTTGGGGGTTGTTGGTGGTGTTGGTGTCCATGGCCCCACGTTGGTCCAGGGTCCCTGTGCTGGTGGTGGTGGTGCTCCTTGGTCTGTCCATGTCGGCAGGGGTGGTATGTGTGTTGACAGTCGTTGGAGGGGTGGGTGCAGAGGGTGCAGGCTGGTGGTCCTGCTGGTGCTGCATGATGACTTGCTCCGGAGGTGCCAGGTGGGTCTTCTTCATCCGAGGAGGGCAGAGGCTGTTCCACACCAGTGAGCTCCGTATCCTCTTGAGCCTGGGACGGGGACTCCTCAGCGTCTGCTGCTGTGTCCCCATCATCACCTGTTTTTGGGAGACACACACAATGTATGTTATGTTTCTGCAGGCATCAATGGTTGACACACCTGACAGTTGTGACTGTGCCTCTGGATGCGGGCCTGTACATTGCATTGTCCTAAGTTGTCACAGTCAGGGGTTGATATTGGTGTAGCACATTGTCCTGCATTATTTGGGCTTTTCTATGTGAATGTTGGGGTGTGTACATGGTCTGCATTGGTTGTATTTGGTTGACATCCGGCCCTCCTTCCCACCCAGCCAGATATTCCACCATGGAACGTGCTTCCATTGCAGGGAGTGCAAGCTGTCTTTCAGGATGTCAGTCAGTGGTGTCCTGCTGTTTGTTGGTGCACAGTTGCCAGAAGGGCCTTGTGCTCCCCACAGCAGTAGCCAGTGTCAGCCATCTTGTGAGTTGTTTTCCACTCCCTGTGATGTGTGCATGGTTCAGGGTGGTGTTGATGGGACAGTTGTGGGGGTGACCAATATCTGTGACTACCACTCCCATCATGCTATTGCCTCCACCACCCTTCCCAGCATGCCCATTCTTACTTGCTTTTGGGTGGACTTCACTGTGTGTGAGTGTGAGAGCAATGGCAAGATGGCTGACAGTGGTGTCCTGCTGTTAGTTGGTGGCCAGTTCCCAGCATGGCCTTGTGCTCCCCACAACAGAGCACCAGTGTCAGACATCTTTGATGGGGCTTTCCACTCTCTGTGGGGTGTGCATGCTTGAGTGTGAGCTTGCTGGGCCATGTGGGTGGGGGATGTTGAGCTGTGACCACCACTCCCATCATGCTATTGCCTCCACCCCACTTCCCAGCATGCCCATACTTA
This sequence comes from Calotriton arnoldi, assembly GCA_963921515.1. Lineage (NCBI taxonomy): Eukaryota > Metazoa > Chordata > Amphibia > Caudata > Salamandridae > Calotriton > Calotriton arnoldi. The sequence continues at coordinate 224,646 of CAWUFW010000080.1, read as the reverse complement.
CTTGCTTTTGGGTGGACTTCACTGTGTGTGAGTGTGAGAGAAATGGCAAGATGGCTGACAGTGGTGCCCTGCTGTTAGTTGGTGGCCAGTTCCCAGCATGGCCTTGTGCTCCCCACAACAGAGCACCAGTGTCAGACATCTTTGATGGGGCTTTCCACTCTCTGTGGGGTGTGCATGCTTGAGTGTGAGCTTGCTGGGCCATGTGGGTGGGGGATGTTGAGCTGTGACTACCACTCCCATCATGCTATTGCCTCCACCCCCCTTCCCAGCATGCCCATGCTTCCTTCCCTTTGACTCTGCTTCCCTGTGGGGTTGTGTGCCTGTGCTGACAAGATGGCTGACAGTGTTATCCTGGGGTTAGTTTTGCTACAAGTCCCATGTGTGTCCCTGTGCTTCACTCAGCATGACCCAGGGTTGTGGTTCTTTGTGAGATATTTGATTGGAGTGTGTGGCAATGCATTCTCCCAGGTGAGTTATGTGGAGTTTGTGTTAGGGGTGTGTGTGAGAAACGCTGCTGGTAACTATGGTCAGGGCTGTGAGTCCTCCTTCCCACTCCAGCCAGATATCCCACCATGGAACGTGCTTCCATTGCAGGGAGTGCAAGTTGTCTTTCAGGATGTCAGTCAGTGGTGTCCTGCTGTTGGTTGGTGCACAGTTGCCAGCAGGGCCTTGTGCTCCCCATAGCAGTAGCCAGTGTCAGCCATCTTGTCAGTTGTTTTCCACTCCCTGTGATGTGCGCATGGTTCAGGGTGGTGTTGATGGGACAGTTGTGGGGGTGACCGATATCTGTGACTACCACTCCCATCATGCTATTGCCTCCACCCCACTTCCCAGCATGCCCATACTTACTTGCTTTTGGGTGGACTTCACTGTGTGTGAGTGTGAGTGCAATGGCAAGATGGCTGACAGTGGTGTCCTGCTGTTAGTTGGTGGCCAGTTCCCAGCATGGCCTTGTGCTCCCCACAACAGAGCACCAGTGTCAGACATCTTTGATGGGCTTTCCACTCTCTGTGGGGTGTGCATGCTTGAGTGTGAGCTTGCTGGGCCATGTGGGTGGGGGATGTTGAGCTGTGACTACCACTCCCATCATGCTATTGCCTCCACCCCACTTCCCAGCATGCCCATACTTACTTGCTTTTGGGTGGACTTCACTGTGTGTGAGTGTGAGAGCAATGGCAAGATGGCTGACAGTGGTGCCCTGCTGTTAGTTGGTGGCCAGTTCCCAGCATGGCCTTGTGCTCCCCACAACAGAGCACCAGTGTCAGACATCTTTGATGGGGCTTTCCACTCTCTGTGGGGTGTGCGTGCTTGAGTGTGAGCTTGCTGGGCCATGTGGGTGGGGGATGTTGAGCTGTGACTACCACTCCCATCATGCTATTGCCTCCACCCCACTTCCCAGCATGCCCATACTTACTTGCTTTTGGGTGGACTTCACTGTGTGTGAGTGTGAGAGCAATGGCAAGATGTCAGTCAGTGGTGTCCTGCTGTTGGTTGGTGCACAGTTGCCAGCAGGACCTTGTGCTCCCCACAGCAGTAGCCAGTGTCAGCCATCTTGTCAGTTGTTTTCCACTCCCTGTGATGTGAGCATGGTTCATGGTGGTGTTGATGTGCGCATTGTGAGGGTGGGCAATATCTGTGACTACGACTCCCATGATGCTATTGGCTACACTGACTTGCCCAGCATACACAGTATTCCTTCCTTTCAGTGGGCTTCACTGTGTGGTGGTGTTGTAGTGGTGGCTACATGTCTGGATGTGTTTGTTAGTTATATTTGTGCCACTGCCCAGCTGTAGTTGTAGTTGTGTTTGTACATGTGATGACACAGTTACATGTCACTATGAGATGGCATGTGTTGTGTTTATCTGACTGACATACACATTTTGGGATGGTTCTGTTCTGGTTGCTGTGTATTTGCTAAGGGTGCATGGTTTGACTCTCCCCTTGACAGTGATGTGTGTGTATTGTGGCACAATATTGTGTACATTTGTTGTGTACTCACCAGGCTCTGGGATGTTTTCTAGTCCATATACGCTCACTGGTGGTAGGATGGCCCGCACCTTCTCCTCCCAGGGCCTGAGGTATACTGGCTTGGCAGGAGGGCCACTGCCGGTGTGTTGGCTCAAGAGGTAGTCCTTCTTCAACAGCTCCCTGACCCTCCTGCGCACGTCATACCACCTGTTCTGGATGTCTATCTTTGTGCGCAAACATGGTGATTGTGCGTTCACCCTGTCGACGATCCTCTCCCACATCTTGGTTTTCTGCGCCATGGGTGTCTGTTGGACCAGTGTACCAAACAGCTGTGGCTCTACCCTGAGGATCTCATCTACCAGGACTTCCAATTCACTATCTAGGAACTTATGATTCTTCTTTGGGGGCATGGTGATGGGTGGTGATGATGAGTGATGTGTGTGTTGGTGTGCAGGTGAAGGTGTGTGAGTGTGTGTTTTGCTGGGTGTATGTGAGGTTGCTATTTGTTGGGGTGCTGATGGTGTGTGGCTTGTGTGATGGATGAGCTGTGGGTGTGTGGTTGCTGTCTGTTCAGTGCTGGCTGGTAATTTGAATTTGCAAAGGATAATGGTAGGGATTTGTGTCCTTTATATGGGTGGAGTTGTGGGTGTGTCTTTGTTCCCTGCCCCCCCCCCCAGTATTTATTGGCTTTGTAATTGCTTGTTTGGCCTTTTTTTTGTTTATTTTCCCTTTGTACTTTTTGTGCATGTAGGAGACGTTCTTGTGACCGAGTCGGACCCTGCAGTTGTCTCGTACGGGCTTCTCCGATTCGTTCACGCTGTGTTTGTGCTGTTTTCTATGCTGCGTACGCGTTGGTCGCGGTGTTTTGGGTTGCTTCGGCTCGCAGTTTTCTATGCGTGTCGGTCGTACGGCTTGTCCTCCGTGCGACTCGGTCGTGTTTTCCACGCGTTGCATCGTACTTGGCGGGTAGGAGTTCGCGGGTACGTTTCGTTCGGGATTGTTCCGGGTGCGTGTCGGTCAGTTCGATTCGCGTGTTTTTCCGGCCGGATTGCTGTTTTCCGCGCGGCTCGGTCGTTCGGCTTGTGTTCCGTACGAGTCGGTCGGGTTTTGCACGCTTCTCATCGTACTTTGCGGGTCGGGCTGCACCGGTACTTGTCGGTCTGAATTTATTCCGGCTCCGAGTCGGTCGGTACGTTTTCCGGCCCGAATCGGAATTGACCCCTAAGTATTTACAATGGAGATGGCTCATTAGAAGCCGCAAACTAGAATGGTAGTTTGGTTACATTGCCATCGTTGCAAAACGTTAACACAGTTACAAATCACTGTTGATAGACAACTGGCATGGGAAAATAACACAGTCAACGTTTCGACCCCTAATAGAAGGTAGGCTACTTGGATCCTTACTGCGGGGTCTTTCTCAGGACTAGAACAAAGGGGCACCTGGGGATTAAATATAGCAGTACTTAGTATTGTGTATAGGTTCAGAACTAGTAACGGGTAGAAATAAATTAAAGAATTACCATGAAGCCACCCTTGACTGGGAGTGGTAGTGTTGATGTAAGGCCCGTAGGCTCAAATAGGACCAAGAGCGGATAATTGGCACCTACAAAACAAATTGAGGGCCATCAGGATATATGTCACAGTGTAGAGTAATCTCAGGCTTAGAGACAGTATTGAATCACACTTACTATGCAAAAAATGTAAATGCACTACACACAAAATGTGGTAGAGTCCTAATCAAGGACTGCAAAGTTCCATTATATTCGTGAAGTTAATCTAAGAGAAGACGAAAAAAAATGGAGGACCCATTATAAAAACAGCGGGGTATTTCTAAAAAGAAAGCATGTGTTGCCCAAATAGAATAATGCATATCCAAGGTAATAATCTCCGCTTCAAAAATGCCAATTCGTGCTCACAATCTGTAAATAAAAAGGAAAGAAACTGATCTTAGCCGCCATTCGAAAATGAGGCTCAAAGTCTAAACGAAGGTATCTAGGGAAGAGAAGCGTGTTCAATAAGCGCAGCGCCTCCGATCTCTTACCTCCGTTGTGCCAAGACAGTCCGTCTCCGTGAAGGGAGCGCGGAAAGTGCTGTCTCTACTTAAACATTGCAGCGCACATCGTCGCCGTGCACGCGCTTGCCGTGTAGTCACAGACGCTCGATGCTAATCAAAAAGGGAAGAGGCATCGCTCCGTGTTAAAAAAGGGGGAAAGAAAGACTAATTCCAAAATGATGTGGTCAATAAAAGTTTTCCTAAAGAACTGAATAGTTGCATAAGTAATGGTAAATGCGCCCAATCTCAAATGGGAGGGAAGTTAGAGAAGCAGTATATTTATAAGCAACTTGAATTGGAAAGGTCTAGCACACTACCCACTTGGTACCTCCTGGACGGAATGCAGAGCAAATCAAACATTCACCCCCAGTCAATAGATCTGGGTTAAATCCATTGTTCTTTTGCTCCCCATGCCACCCCAGTTTAGACCCAGCCATATGCAAATAAGTATTGACCCTGTGCCTCAGAGGAACAGTCCAACCCGAACTGCCAAGCCAGGTCCTCCCTGGACCGGAAACAAGCATCCTGGGGATGGTTTCAGGGCGTGGTGAGCAAAAGAACGGTGGATTAAACCCAGATCTTTGTGACTGGGGGTGAATGTTTGCATCGTTCAGCATTCCTTCCATCATTTGTTCCTTTTGTTTTTGTCGCCCTAAGTGGGAAGGTTATGCCCATACGTGGGTCCCGTGCTCATTGCACCACTGGATTCAAGGTAGCCTGGTTGATGAGGAGTGATGCCCCGAAACCGGTCCCAGGATGCTTGTTTCCAGTCCAGAGAGGACCTGGCTTAGCAGTTCGGGCTGGACTGTTCCCATGAGTCACTGATTTGCATATGGCTGGGTCCAAACTAGGGTGGCGTGGTGAGCAAAAGAACAATGGATTAAACCCAGATCTTTGTGACTGGGGATGAATGTTTGCATTGTTCTGCATTTCATCCATCATTTGTTCCTATTCCTTAAACTTTGACAGCACCATCAATGAATATTACGCACTTCTGTGAAGTAGACACTTGAGATAATGCATTTTGAGGCTCAGCAGTAATAACACTGCCTTATGGACTGGCACAAAAAGTAATCTGTGAAAAATCTTTTCATAGAAACAAACCTTATAGGGAGGGCCCATCAATGTCAGTAAACTCTTTCAGACATTAAATAATAGTCCGTCCACTGTTCTAGGCGGTTTCTAGTTCAGAAATTATTCCGGGTAACCTTGAGGGAGATGCCTACCAAATGAAATATCAGAAAACCTTCTTCTCAATCACACTGGACAAGTGTTAAGGTTTAGGTACTTAGGGGCACTGGGGTCAGGACAGTACCTTTGGATTGTATCTCCTCCTTTTTGTCTGGTCAAAGTCAAGAGTGATTTGTAATGCCCTTACCAGCCAAAGCCACATCACACCCATGGAAGCATTCACAAAAAGGCTCTATCCAGTCTCCTCTTTTTCCACTGTTTATCTGTAAGCTTGGGCAATCTAGATTTGTTTATTTGGGCATTTGTTCTAGAATTATGTAGATGATACTAAAAAAACATTTTACAAATTGTGCTAGTATTAGCTTTCCACCTGCTTCCTGGACTGCCTGAAGGCTTTGGACAAATAGACATGGCAAACCTTTCTTAAGTTAAGTTCAACAAAGATCAAGATACTAGTCATGCAACTCGTCCATTAAATATTCACTCCAAATGGCTGGCGGTCTGGCAAGCTTATCCTGAACCAATATCAGTCCTTAAGAAACTGGAGCTCCGCTGGTCTTGTCAGTCTTTCTAGCACCTCTGAACAACTGTAAGGTAAAAGCTGTTTCCATATGAAAATTGGGAATCAGTGTTTTACCCGATTTGACTGACACACAACATAACATACCTATTACTATGAAGTCCGACCACTGACCGTAATGAAGTGTGCATTTACTATTCTAACTCCACGCATGATTTGATAGTACGGTAGGTTATAAAGCGGACTGAGGCAAATATAACTGCACTTTTAGCTTTTTGAAACACTCACTCGAAAGTACCTAAAAACACTACCGGGAACGGTCCTAAAAAGATAGTGTTTGTCTGTTTCGGTCAGGGTTTACCCACACTGCTTGGGAGGGGGGGCTGGTCGCACACACACACACCCGTTGCTCGGCACATAGGAGCAATACCTATCTCAGCTTTAAAACCTGGTTGAATAGATGTGTTCTTTCTGGTTCATTTTCACAATACCAGCTAAAAGTATCTTACCAATGCTTCTTTATATGCTTTAGTTCTATAAGCAAGGCTGAGGCCTTTACGACAAGTGAATCTGAGACACAGAATCCCATGATCTGCCAGGAATGATGCAAGAGACACCAAATGTTGCGAATTCACATAATCTCCAGCTCCTTGAGCAAGAATTACTCCATAGAACGGGGCTCGTTGATTGGCCGGGACAGAATAGACTCCATCGAGATACAGCTCCTCGGTAATCAATCGTACTTTTGCCTAAAAATCACAAATTAACAGATCATATGACAAAATACACAAACAAAAAGCATAGACATAAAATAGACAGTAGGTCAACATTAAAAACCTAGACTGAATTGCTAGGAAATATGCAAAGGTTGCTTACAAGAAGCACGAAGTTCAGTGCTTCCTCCCATGCCTCTTAATTAACTCCACAAACTAAACATTTTCTCATTCTCATTTCAGACCATTTACAAAACAGGCCCCTAAACGCCAACAAACACACTAGATAAGTTACTCAAACAGCATTTCTCTATGCACTTAGATTCGAAATGTTGACTCCCCTCACTAATATGGCTTAAAGTGTTTATATTATTACAGACACATAGCCAAAAAGTATAACTTTACTGACAAGCCTTCAGCAGCAAAGAAACAAAACCCCACACATACCCATACAACATGGATGTCAAAATAACACTGGCAAACAGAGCAGTGACAGAGCAGAGTGAACAACCATTATAAGGTTAGTGCATACCACCAATCCTCTTACAATCTACCCTGAAAGGTTTTCTTTGCAGAGTAGGCCCCAAAGTCAGTGGAGGAAGACAGAATCAGCTTCCTCTGGAAAAAACACAAGAACCAAACAGGGGCTTGAAATACCTGCAGCCAATATGTTCAGTAGCTCATTGCAGGCCCAATATTATTGCAACATCAACTAAAAGGCAACACATAGACTATTAGGAGACTATTAGGAGAGCAGAAGGGCAGGATAATCGTCACCTCTCTGTCTTTAATAGAATCTAAACCTCCTGCCCAATGGTGAGGGTGATTCTACATTCTATTACAAGAATGGAGGTTTGATTATGACACTTTAAAGTCTGTCAATCACACTGCATGACAAACTGTTCAAGGTTGCAAAAGAGTTTTATTTACACTCAGTTGAGTAAGCCTTTCTCTGTGCAATGTTTTATTTCAGGCAAGGAAACTGAGTTGATTCTAAAAGAAACTGAACAATTATTACTGAAAACAGCACTAGAGTTAGTTTAAACATAGTCTATATGGTTTATAACCAACCTTTTTCTTGTCAGGAAAGGGACAAAGGTTTGCGTCCAGTGATAAATCTTCGATTACTCTATTCATTTGTTCTCTACAGGCATTTCAAGATGGAGGCCGTTATTTGAGGGACTCTCTTCAGCGTTGCAATAGGACGGTAAAATTGGACCTAAAGAATGCTTATCTTTCAGTTGCAATTTGGTCTCCCCATCATTGATTCCTTTAGTTCTGGTGGGGTCCCAAAAAGTACAAATTCAACACTTCCTTTCGTTCTGTCCTTGGCACCTTGGTGCTCAAAGAAACTCCTAAAGCATGTGTTTACTGCATTGAAGTGAATAGGAGTCAGATTAATTGTCTACCTCAACGACATATCTTTGTTGTCTCAGTACAAAGTTGCTCTAGAGACTCGGCTGCGGTTGACCATCCCAGTCTTAAAAGAGCTGGATTTTGTCATGAATCAGAGAGAGTCAATACTTGCTCCAAGTCAGAAGATCCAGTTCTTTTATTTCAGATTCAGTGAAGGCTTCCCTCTTTCTCCTAAATTCCAAGATCAGGATGATAAAGAAGGAAATTCAAGCACTGTTTAAGATAGACAAATTCTGTCTTCCATGGACATAGTAGAAATTAGCTAATGGGCTTATCGAAGGATGATGCATTGGGGCTGACAATCAAATCGTACATGGACCACTGTTGCATCAAACACAGTTTGGACTACATTTTGGACAGTAATTTAAACATCATCCTCTTCAGACACATTTCTTTCCAGAAGGTTCTTTTCACGGTCTTCCACAGAAGAATCTGAGGTATCCTTTTCCACAACTGTTCTTGAATGTAACAGGCTCAATTTTTTAAACCGACTTTAGGCCATAACGTCCATGACACCCACTCTTTAAAGAGGGATTCAGAGATGTGAGCAGCCTAACATTAGTCTTGATGCAAAAAGAAATACCTGTCCATTTAAACACTAGGAATACTATGTTAATGAAATGTATGACGGTCAGCAGCACCTTCAAAGTCACAACCCCAAATAAAATAATGTCCAAAAATATAAAAACCTTTACAAAAATATTTTCTTTTTGTTTCATTTAATCATGTGTTCATATATATACTGATATATGTGATTCATTTTCCAAACTCTGAAAAAAATCTGCATACAAAACCCAAAGTCAAATCCAAATCTCACCTCTGAAACGTTCACCTGAACGGAGAGCCCCAGTCACTTTGTCTACCAAGTAAATGTATGACAGACACTAGGTTGAAAAAAGTCAAACCTTTCCTTCAGATTGCATCAGGAGAAATAACCTACCACATCAAAGCTGGAGTTGAGGAACACAAAATAATGACCCCTGTGAAAAAAGGCTGCAGTGGAGCAAGACCATGCATGTGAGGGGGGAATTGATGTAGAGCCTCTGTTCGCACTCGCCTTTCAAACACACATTGGGTTGGTTGTCAAACACCAAGGAAACGCCATTGAAGAACAAATGAAGCACCTACTGACACTGTTCTATTTTCTAGTGAATCTTTAGCATCCCTGATGGACGAGCATGTTATGGACGAGCATGTTTGTTGCTGCTAGAGGATTTACAGTAAAAAAGTCATAATCAAGCCTACAGTCTTGAAATATAATCAGTTTCTTCATCCCACCATTTATACGGTTGCCACATACTCATTAATTCACATACATGCCAGATGTAACCTTTATTTGGCTCAGCATCTATTCTAGATTGTTTTCTTACTCCCTTCACAACCACATCTATCTTCGCAGTAATCCCTTTACTGCTGTATTTACAAAATGAGAGTTTGCCAGTGGCAATTACACAATTGTCAAGAGTCCATTATAAACCCAAATTTAGCATTTCCCTCAATGAAGTTTGTTTCTCAGCCGACAGAACCAATCGTCAGGGGGAGGTTATTAGTTGTGGACGTGACAGAGAAGAACATTTTAAAACTTTGGATAGTGCTACGCGTGATATTATGGGCCATCCCAAATCTTATTAGGCTTACACTGAAATACAGGAGAATTTTGTTATAGTTTCAGAAACACCAACTTATTTCCTGCTCAGCTATTTTCATTACCACAGCAGATCTTTGCAGCACAGCTGCACACTTGCCAAAATGACTATTTTAGGGATATTGTAATCAGCATTTTAATTTTGGGAAAGCTGTGGTTTGAACCTTGAGAGGTAAAACAAGATCCTTGAGCAGAAAGACTTAAAATATCTCTTAAAGTTGTATAGCATTTATGAGTTAATGCTTGCACGTATGGGCATTAGCAGCAATTAATTATCCTTCCTGTAGGTATGGGCCCGAGCCACAGGTGAGGGAGTATAATAAGTGTGGGTAATTAACAGCTGTTTTTGCGCTGATGCAGGCAACAAAGCTCTGAGCAAGCCGCAACCAACCACCCCTCCCCTGCACAAAAGAATACGGAGAGCTACGGGAACACGGTTAGACTCTCACCTGAACGTTTAGATGAAGAAAACAGCTCCATCCTCTTATGGCACTCCTTCAGCCTTTTCTCAAGAAGCTCGCGGCCATAGACTGCTGTCTGAGCTCCTCCCCTGCTTGTGGTGGCCCAAATGCCTAGAAAAGTAGAAAAGGTTTGCTTACAGTTTTCTACTTTTCTTAGGTTAATTTGGTTTATTGGGGTTCCCTTTACCAAAAACAAGGGTAGGAGCCTAATCAGCCTTTTGAGAAACAGCAGCTGCTAAAGAAGAGGCTGAGGGAGCACTGCTAGAGGACCATACACGCCAAAAGACCTGATCCAGGAGTGAGACTCCTGATTTGAACCAAAAAAGACTTTATTTTAGGTGTCTCCCGCCTAAAATTACCTTTGTAACAATATAAGCCTATAGGCAAATACATTACCCCACTTTGTTTTTTCAAAATCACCCACTTACCAGTTTAAAAATGGTGGCATGTATGGAGGACAGAAGTTTTTTTTTTTTACATCCAAACATTCTGGAGCAAGCCTGTTCATGCTCCCCCAGCGCACTCTATATGCCCACAGCACCCAGGAGGGTCAACTACCCCTCCTGTAACCTCCAGTAAATCCCACACAGCAGAATTACTGAGAGGTTACCGGAGGCCACACACCCTTTCTCCACCACTCTGCAAATGCACCTCCTGGAGCACTTCTAGTAGGGTAATGAAGTCCCCTTGGCTATTGAGGGTCCTTGAGGGCCAACTAGCCCTCCTGTTACCTCCAATAAGACTCAAACAGCTGGATTGCTGAGAAGTCGTCAGAGGCCATGCCCCCTTTCTCCACCACTGTGCAGACGCGCTTCCTGGCACACTACTGGTTGGGGGAAGAAGTCCACTTTAGTCCTGAGGCCCTCAGGAGTAAAGTGGAATTCATTCCCCAACCAGCAGCGCACCAGGAGCATTTGCAGAGTGGTGGAGAAAGGGGGCGTGGCCTCAAAGTCCTCTCAGCAACCCCGCTGCCTGGGAGTTACTGGAGGTGACAGGAGGGTTTCCTGGACCCCATGGGCCTTCAACATCATATTGTGTGTGAAAATGGCGAATATATATATGTATACATATATATACATATATATATATTACCTACTGGCGGTCGCCAGTAGGTAGTTATAGTTAGAACCTAGTTTCCATAGGAAAAGCATTTTTTGATTTGCTAATAACTTTGGCGTCGTTTGACGAATCTTCCTGAAATTCTCCAAAACAAAAGTCTATCCAGGTCAGCTCCTATCCTGAAAGTTTGGGGGTGATTCGTCAAGCGGGGGCTGAGAAAAAAGGGGGGTCCCAAAACTCGTTTTCTCCATGTTAATTTCCATAGGAAATTTTGCGACGAGCTACAGCTTGAACTGCTGAACGGAATTACCCCAAATTTGGCAAAAAGGTAGAGCTTGGTTCAGAAAGCGACCTTTTTTTAAATGGTGCAAATTCGTTCAGTAGTTTTTGAGAAATTCAAAAATAAGAGTCAAAAATCAATTTCCCATAGGCAACTTTGTCAAGGCTAGCAGTCGAAACTACTGAACGGAATTACTCCAAATTTGGCAGAAAGGTAGTGCTTGGGTCAGAAAGCGACCTTTTAAAAATGGTGTAAATCCGTTCAGTAGTTGCTGAGAAATTAGAAAAATAAAAGTTTCGATATCTGGGCGGAGCCTAAGTCGCGTGCGCGAGCTTCACTGTGATTGGCTGCTTGTAGTCCAAACCAGGAAGTGTTGGCAGCCATCTTGTGGCTCGGTAGAAGCGAGTCACCCGAAAATGGAGAAACAAAGGTATAAAACAAGAGAAGGGGGCAGGGTAGAAAACCCTGACCCCTAGGCCTGCTCAGGGGTCCCAGAAGGACCCACAGGGCCCAAAAATCATAAAAAAAAAAAAATCAGCAAAAATTCGCGCTGGGGTCGCGGGTTCTTGCGTTTCATTTTAATGAGGCCCTTGGGTGGGCTAGGTTCCGGGGCATTTCTTAAAAAATAATAGCAGGTGCTCGCAGGGGTGCGCTGGGGTCCGCGCAGCCCCGGGGCTTCACTCATGTTGGGAGGGGGGTTGCGCGGCCCCCCTTCTGGAGCCTTCTATGTGCTTGTAACTTTGGCATCGTTTGATGAATCTTTATGAAATTATCCAAAAAGTTTCTCTTTTTTTGATTAGCTCTTATATTGAAAGTTTGGGGGTGAATGGTGTAGGAGGGGCTGAGAAAAAAGAGGGTCCTAAAACGTGTTTTCTCCATACAATTTCCATACGAAACTTTACAGAAGACTACAGGTGAAACTGCTGAACGGAATTACGCCAAATTTGGCAGGGAGAAAGGTGATGGTCCAGAAAGCACGCTTCTGTTTAAATGGTGTAAATCCGTTCAGTAGTTTTTGAGAAATATCAAATTTTACAGATATCGATATTTGAGAATTCTGACATGTGATTGGCTGAGGGGTTACAAGCACCAGCTTGCAGCTTATTGGCTGTGAATGGTTGAAACCAGGAAGTGTTGGCAGCCATTTTGTGATTTACTCCGTCAGCTCGCATCTCTCCGTGTAGAAGCAATCGGGTTCGTAGTTTTACCTCTGCGAGGCAACACTGGCATCTGTGTCTGTGTGAGATATGCCTTTCACGCTGCCTCTCTTCATATCACCAGGTCGCGGCTATGCCTTTAGAAGCCCGTCCGTCGGCTCGGAACTCTGTGAGTCAGTCTGTCGGTACGATCCCCTACACTACCCAAAGACTACCCAAACACCACTGCACTGTCGTAAACTCTAAAACACTACCCCCAGCACGATCCCCTACACTACCCAAACACCACTGCACTACCCTAAACCCTAAATCTACCCCCAGCACGACCCCCTACCCAAACACCACTGTACTACCCTAAACCCTAAAATACTACCCCCAGCACAACCCCCTACACTACCCAAACACCACTGCATTGTCGTAAACCCTAAAACACTACCCCTAGCAGGACCCCTACACTACGCAAACACCACTGCAGTACCCTAAATCCTAAAACACTATCCCCAGCACGACCCCCTACACTACCCAAACACCACTAGACTACCCTAAACCCTAAAACAGTACTCCCAACATGACCCCCTACACTACACAAACACCACTGCACTACCCTAAACCCTAAAACACTACCCCCAGCACGACCCCCTACACTACCCAAACACCACTGTTCTACCCTAAACCCTAAAAGACTACCCCAGCACGACCCCCTACAGTACACAAACACCACTGCACTACCCTAAACCCTAAAACACTACTCCCAGCATGACCCCTTACACTACCCAAACACCACTGCATTTTCATAAACTCTAAAACACTACCTCCAGCACGATTCTTACACTACCCAAACACCACTGCACTACCTTAAACCCTAAAACGCTACCCCCAGCATGAACCCCCAAACAGTACAAAAACACCACTGCACTACTCTAAATCCAAAAACAGTACTCGCTGCATGACTTCCCACACTACACAAACACCACTGTGCTACCCTAAATCCTAAAACACTACTCTCAGCACGACCCCCTACACTACACAAACACCACTGCACTGCCGTAAACCCTAAAACACTACTTCCAGCATGACCCCCTACACTACCCAAACACCACTGCACTGCCGTAAACCCTAAAACACTACTCCCAGCATGACCCCCTACACTACCCAAACATTACTGCATTGTCGTAAACTCTAAAACACTACCTCCAGCACGAACCCCCTACCGTACACAAACACCACTGTACTACCCTAAAGCATAAAACAGTACCAGTCCGTCGGTTCGCAGGTGTGCGAGCCGTCGTGTCCCTAGCTGTACAAGTGCGAGCCAGTCCGTTAGGTGATAGGTGTGTCTCTGCTAGCAGGGCCGTTGGCCCGTTGGTGTCCCCTTGCGAGTTAGACCCGAGCTCTCCCTCTGCGAGCCAGCACGCTGGTGTGCGTTTGTGAGCAGACGTCCCGTAGCTCTCCCTGTGCGAGCCGAGCCGACGGGCCGCAGCTCTCCCTCTGCGAGCCTGCCCGACGGCCCGCAGGTCTCCCTGTGCTAGTCGGATCGCAGCTGTCACTCTGCGAACCGATATTGGGAATATAAGGCGGCTCTAAAAAGAGCCCTTGTGTTTATTAGTTGGAGCTACATATAAGTGCGGATGCACAGCTTCAGGTTATTCAGAAAAACTCGATTTCCCTGATCTGTGAAGTGTACTCCATCACTTCTGTAGATATCAGCCATATCAAAACGTATGTTGTTGTTGTAGATCGACCCCATTCTATGGTCTCTGAGGTATGCAGACACAGCTTTGTTGACATTCTTCTTAGATTTTTCAATCTGAGGACAAAATTGGTTTGACCATTTCCACTTCTGTCTTTGGCATATATTGGAATATACAAAGACAGTTTGAGGGAAAAGCAACATCAATTGTCGAAAGGTGTCTTTCCTTAGCATTTCCAAACCTACACCAGTCAATGTGCCTAGGTCGTTTCCACCACAGTGCACAATCATGAGGTCAGGGTGTTGGAGATGCAAACAGGTTTTAACCAAAGGCAACAATTGGTGCCACTTCAATCCTCTCTGTCCAAACCATTTAATGTCCACATTTTGTAAACCTAGGTCTAAGTCAATACGTCTCTGTTCTGCATACCTCTTGCACCAGAAAACATAGCTATGTCCTACGATCCACACTAGCATTTTGAAGGTATGGCTGGGAAGTATGGATAGATGTCTGTAGCTCATGCAGTCCGTTCGTAGAATAAGAGATATGTTTAAAGGTGGGGAACTACTTTTTTCTCATTCAAAACGATAACTGATTGGGAGATGAAAAGCATTGTTTTTTAAAAGTAGGGTGCACATTCGTTTTGTGGAAAAGCATCTTTGTGATTGGTTAAGAAAAAGCAGTTTAAACGTGGAGTACATATGATAGGATAAAATTTGGTCAACTCAACCACACCTGCTACTTGCATTTGGAAGGCACTGTTCGAACTTAAAACATTCGTGAACTTTTAACCTGCACGTGCCGTTAAATGTTCGAGAAAATGTTGCAAAAAATATCGTTAGGTTTAAAAAAATTGATGAACTTTTAACCTGCACGTGTTGTAGAATGTTCTAGAAAGTGTGTTGATAGAATACGTTGCACTTCTGACTTCTATGTGTCCTTGAATATTAAAAAAACTGTTTATATGGAAAATTAAAAAATAACCAATAGAGAGAAGTTTTGCAATCTAAAAGAATCAAGGAACTATTCTAATTTGTTCTTTACATGTATTTATGTGTGGAGTAACAAAATTACAGACACAACAGCACCAGGAAGAGGAACAAGCAGGGGGACGGGGGGAGATGGGCACAATGGCACACATGCACAATTAAGTACAGCACAACTACAGACAAACCATGGCTAAAATGAAACACACCAACAAGGAGCACAAGTCTCACAACCCGCCAACATCACACCACTGAACAAGCACAGAAGTGAAAACCACACTGCCTGAAAGGGAGAAGGGTGAACAAAACCTCACATGAAGGGACATCTCACACAGAATGCAGCACACACACATAGGAAGCAGAGCACACCAACATCCAACACAATGTTGTCCAAACACAAACATTCGCACAATCGAACACAGGACACAAATGCACTCGCCTGTGGCGGATAAACGTCCAAAAGCGTCAGTACGAAACAGGCACATGAGAACGCATAAGTACAAACCCACAGTCCGGATGGGGTAGCAATTCACGTATGGCAGGCAGCCAGAGAGTCCGTGACACACACATTGGCATACAAATGAAGACACAACACATTTGGAGACAAGTGAAAATGTGGAAAATTTATAAAAAAAAGTGCGTGTCAGTACGGCCAAGAGTAGTGCCACGATATGCAGACAAATGCAGCAGCATGCCTGAATAAGGAACGTAGGAAAACGTCCATGTTCACCTCGGGGTAGTCCATCACCAACACACGTCAGTGTCAAGCAGCGTTGGTTGTCCGCGCCTCGGACATGAGTCGACACCAATGCAGCCATGTCCACTGTCGTCTTGGGACATGTGACCAGATGCACAACGTGCAATGATGCAGCGGGACACGTGCAATGTGGCACATGGAGTCGTGGTTGCAGGTACCTTGTCACTCGTCCATGAACGCGAGTGCAGCTGCGTAAGCCACTATCTCTAATGAGTGATGGTTGGCCACAATATTTGACATGTCGTCGACGTAATCCATCAGCTGACCGGGACAGATGTGCTGACTCCAACCACTGTACCCAATGTGCACCAAAGCAGAATCGGGAAGTGGGTCAATTTGCTCACTGCATACTACGACACGTGCAATCTCCCAGGCCCAGTTCCCAACATGCATGCCAAACATCCATGCATGCCATAAACGGGCATCACCATGACACTCCTGGTCGTGGGCCAACAGGGGCGCACACACCCGTCGTAATCCATGTCAGCTACGCACACGTTGGAGAGGCACACGTCCATGCACCACTCGGATAGGCACGTGCGACATTGCAATACAGGTTGAACGCAGGTGACGTCCGCAATATGGAAGCTCAGCCGGTAAGTGATCCGCAGCACTGCCAAAGGCAGTGCACCCAGGACATGCAGCAGACGTGCAAGGTATAGGTGGACGTGAATGGAGTCGACCATGTGTTCGGGATGCCCTGCCATTGCGTCAGTGGCTCTGCTTGTAGCTGCACTGGCTTGCCGTGTGCCAGTCTTGTGGATGAAGTGGCACAGCTTGGTGCAATGAGCCGGGTCTGTGTGCAATGGGTGCAGGGCAAGGGTGTGGTGGGAGTACGTGTGAAGGCCATTTCACGCACGCTAACTACGACGAAGGACTTTTGAGTGTGGGATGTGTACTCGTTGTTCTCAAATCGGGCAGTGCGTAGTGTGGGAGACGGATGCAAATATTATCATATCTGTCAGGGGGGGCTGGTCACTTGCAAGTTCCTTCTCGGAGCAGCAGATGTGTTAGCGCAAGATAGCTCAGACAAAGAACCTTTCATCCCTACAGTAACTTCTCCAGCTGCATTCATACAGGATGTGTACAAAGGCCGGTCGTGGGTGTTGTGGGATGTCTGCGACCCTGGTCATCATGGATGAGATGCCCAGCACGTGGCACATGGGCCGGTTCACTGTGTGTTACGTTGCCAAACAGCTGCTCCTCCCTCCCACGAGCCCCCACACTTTTGTGCGCTGCGCTGTTGTATCCCGTGCACTCCTACGGCACACCATTGTAATGCCTATTCACACATGTCCTGCGGCATTCCAATCACACCGTGACACTGCCGTTTGGAGGTGGTGCATGCCACTTTACAACATCGACTGCTGTGGCCCTTGTGGCGGCCACACCAGAACACAGAGACACACTTACCGCACTTCTTGCACACGGACATGTCCGAGACACCCCGTTCCCCTTGCCGGATAGGCACACCCCTGCGCTGACCTGTGTACGCCGGACCAGCACACGCCGCTTGTGCATGCAGGAGGATGCGTGCGTAGCTACATGTCCAGGCTCACTGCCAACGCTGAGGTGACATGGTAACGTCCGCTGAAGACAGCACACTGTGATGTTGCAGGGCCCGTGCCCATCATGCTAACACAATGACCACACGGACACACTTGCTCAGATGCGGGTTCGGGGGCGTTGGCGGTCCTGGGGTTGTTGCGATGAGTGTTGTGGCCCTCATGGGTATCCGTGTATCATGCTCATTGACTCTATGGCACCTGTGGGTGTTCGGTGTGGCTCTTGGCTGTGTTCCCTTTCATGCTGCAGGTAGTCGTCCTGCTTAACACCAGCAGAAAGCAGGTGTTAAATCCCTGGTGCTAACGCGGCTTATCGCCGGAATTTGTTTCGCATCGCAGTTTTTGCCTTTCGTTGTGAAAGTTGTGATGTGGTTTTTTCGTGTACAGAAAAATAAACGAACTGGGCAGTGTATCCCGTCAAGATTCAGCACCTGACCCACTATTCCCAATCAATATAAATACAATGAGATTTCTTCATTGATTTTGTGTGTACACTGTAAATGCACCCACTACCACAGTGCAATTCAATACAGGATTTTAGTATTTAGAATAAATCGCAAAGGTGCACCTCGTGTGTTTTTGCACGGGAACACCTACTCTGTATCTCATTATCAGCACTTTAATGCAACTAAAGTTGAGATAAATCTAACACACTATTCAGAAGCTGGTGCAAACTGCAGACATCATCAGTATTCCCGCGATAACTGCCCCAAAATTTAACACCATGGTGGACACCACCAAATAACAGTAATAAGAACGAGAAAGAGTCACACAGCATTTAAGTAACAACCAAAAACTTTATTGACATTTTTCCCCCCCCCAAATTTTCTTTTTCCGTTTACGTACATATAGAGGATAAACTAAATTTAACAAACTCAACACAAAACAACAAGGCGGAAGACTCCTGTCGGGTCCATCAATGTCGACGACAGCCTGGAAAATAAAGCACAAAATAAGGATGTGTGTAATGCGCATATCAAAGGAGTGAGACACAGAGAAAGAGAGAAGGAAAAAAAGCCAGAGAGAAAAAGAGAGGGAAGGAAAGAAAGGGAGAAGGGAGAGAGAGTGAGAGAGATAGAAGGAAAGGAAGGAAGAGAGTGAGAGAGAGAGTGAAGAGGGGGAAGTGAGAGAGAGAGAGAGAGAGAGAGAGAGAGAGAGACACTGCCGCCCCTGCGCATCCATGAACAAATAATTACCTGCTGCCACCGGAGTGTCTACCGGTGGGCACTCCACGTGCCCGTGAAAGCTCCAGGGCCCGGTCCCGCCACCATGGCTTGGTGCACATTATGTGGACCCGCTCCGCGGCCCAGCAGATCCCACACATGTCGCTGAGTCCTGAGTCATCAATGGCGGAGACCACATCAGCTTTTGGTGCCGCTAACCCTGTGCAACGCAAGTCAGCGCCACGTGGTGGTAGGCCGCTGACGGCCATACAACTTAGGGTGCGACTAACCCTGTGCAACTCAAGTCCGCGCCACGTGGTGGTAAGCCCCTGACGGCCACATCAGCTTTGGGTGGCACTAACCCTGTGCAACTCAAGTCTGCGCCACGTGGTAGTAGGCCCCTGACGGCCATACAGCTCAGGGTGCGACTAACCCTCTGCGCAACTTTTCATGGACTCTTTATAATTGAGACCCGTGGAGCGTCCGCCATCCAGTCACCACCGGCAATAAAGGATGTGACGTTGTCGATCCATTATATTTGCGTAGTCACATGGCCTGTGACGCATGTGCCGGATGGGTGTGGTGTGTGTGCAAACCTGCCCTCAGGGAGTGGCCGTGACATGTTGACAACTAGACCACTGACCTGCACACCAACAGCGAGTACGCCTGCGACAGGTAGCTATGTGGGGGTGTGAAAACGTGTTTTCTCAATGGATTTTCCACAGGAAACTTTAGACAAGGCTACAGGTCAAACTGCTGAACGGAATTACGCCAAATTTGGTAGGGAGAAAGGTCTTGGTCCAGAAAGCGCTTTCTCGCATCGAGTGAAAATATAAAAGAAAGGTCCCGGGGGCAATTTAATATTCCGGAGCTCTGTCTGTGCGAGATAACCCTTTCACGCTCCTCTGCCCAACATCACCACTTCGCAGCTATGCCGTTAGAAGCCAGTCCGTCGGCTCGCAGCTCTCTACCTTTGCGAGCTAGTACGCTGCTGTGCCTGTACCTCTGCGAGCTACTATGCTGCTGTTCCTTTGGGAGCGGACGGCTCGTAGTACTGCGTCTGTAGAGTCGAGCGGACGGGCCGCAGTTGTCCCTCTGCGAGCCTGGGTGCGAACTGTTCATAAGTCACACTACATAAGCATTGAAAAGCCATTTTGTGATTCAGTCCGTCAGCTGGCATCTGTCCGAGGCATTTCTGAAAACATACCGGAGTTCTTTCTGTGAGAGATACCCCTTTCACGCTGCCTCTCCCCACATCAGCAGGTAACGCACCCTCTTCCCACATTACCAACATACCCCCAACAACCTTCTTGGGCCCGGAATTGTCCCTGTGCGGTTGGACAAACAAGAATCTTAGTCATGTATAGATTTACATATAAAACATTTTATTTAAACAAAACAACAACAAATAAAACTGAAGGGAGTCTGGTGCTGTGGTCGCTGCCACGAAGTTGGGGTCACTGCCATTCAGGACTCAGGACACAGTTCCACATGTGGAATCGGCTTGTATTGAACAGGGTTAGTGGCACCACGTGTCGCGCCTTGCGTTGTACAGGGTTAGTGGCACCACGTGTCGCCGGCCTTGCATATGGAAATATGCCTCACTGATCGAAGGGAGTCTGGTGCTGTGGTCGCTGCCACGGACTTGGGGTCACTGCCATTCAGGACTCAGGACACAGTTCCACATGTGGGATCAGCTTGTGTTGAACAGGGTTAGTGGCACCACGTGTCGCGGCTTATGTTGAACAGGGTTAGTGGCACCACGTGTCCAAAATTCGAATTGCGAGCTCTGCTGCCCGCAGTGTAGACTGCTAATGAGTGTTTGTTTGCACTTGAAGATGAATTTGGGGATTGTACTAAAGCTATAACTGATATAAAAAAAGTTCTTGAAGCAAGGATACTAAAAGGATATTATGTAGGTTTTAGGCCTGTGATAGTTACTTGCCTACTGGACTCTGTAATTAATTAATCAAGACTTAATTTTAATTGTGAGCCCTGATGACCGCAGTGTAGGCCAGAGGTTGCGGTCAGCAAGGGCCCATAGCCACGTGGCGTTGAGTTGAGGTGCACAGTTTTAAAAGCAAAAAGGTTCAGCACTTTCTAGTAAAGATAACAGGGTAATGTCCAGGATATAAAGCACATAAAGGATGTTCCAGTCCCAGATGTAAGTGTCTTTTGCAGAGTTTTTATTTATTGATTTTAAAATTCACAAGACCATAGCCGACGCGTTTCGTCTCTAGTCGAGACTTCTTCAGGGCTTATTCATGTCATGATAAACATGCACAGAAGAGATGAATGGTTCAACTGGATGCCATATGTTACGTATCCAATGGCTCTCTACAAGGTATGCATTTCCAAAGACCCGGCTCGATAACCAGCTGCGCGTCTACTCGTCTGTTTCTCACGTGTCGCGCCTTGTGTTGTACAGAGTTAGTGGCACCACGTGTCGCCGGCCTTGCATATGGAAATATGCCTCACTGATCGAAGGGAGTCTGGTGCTGTGGTCGCTGCCACGGACTTGGGGTCACTGCCATACAGGACTCAGGACACAGTTCCACATGTGGGATCGGCTTGTGTTGAACAGGGTTAGTGGCACCACGTGTCGCGGCTTGTGTTGAACAGGGTTAGTGGCACCACGTGTCGCCGGCTTCTGTTGAACAGGGTTAGAGGCACCACGTGTCGCAGCTTGTGTTGAACAGGGTTAGTGGCACCACGTGTCGCCGGCTTGTGTTGAACAGGGTTAGTGGCACCACGTGTCGCCGGTCTTCCACAGTGTAGGCCGGAGGCAGCGGTCAGCAAAGGCCCACAGCCACGTGACGTTGACTTGAGCTGCACAGATAGGGAGCATACAGTCTTCTTAACCGATTATACTCTCTTACACAATTTGCATCGGCATTAATCTTGAATTGTTAGCCCTGCAAACCGCATTGTAGGCCGGAGGCAGCAGTCATCAAGGGCCCACAGCCACGTGACGTTGACTTGAGCTGCACAGAGTTAGTGGTACTTGAAGCACTTAGCGTGTGCGCAGTCAGCGATGATGCGTGGTCTGGGCTGGCCGCACTGGTAGCAAGGTCTGTTGCCTACTGGACTGCGTCATCTGCAATCGCGAGTCGCTCTGAATTGTGAGCCCTACTCACCGCAGTGGAGGCAGGAGGCAGCGGTGAGGAAGGGCCCACAAGCACGTGTTGTTGACTTGAGCAATGTCTGTTGCCTACTGGACTGCGTCATCTGCAATCTCGACTCCATCTGAATTGTGAGTCCTACTGACCGCAGTGTAGGCCGGAGGCAGCGGTCAGGAAGGGCCCACAGCCACGTGTTGTTGACTTGAGCAATGTCTCTTGCCTACTGGACTGCGTCATCTGCAATCGCGACTCAATCTGAATTGTGAGCCTTGCTGTCCGCAGTGTATATCGAAGGCAGTAGTTTGTACAGACATAAGTCCGCAGTGCTGTGCCGCTGGGGGCCTGTGTGGCGGAAGCCAGCGATCGGCTGAGGAGGCTGGCGGTCACGTCGGAGGCCTCGTGGCAGGGTGAGGGGCGCCGCCCTGGCAGACGCTTTGGCCTTCCCACAAGTGAACCACGCCCAGAGCTCCGGGCTATTTATTCACACTCCTACGCTGAAGTGGCGTACGTCGGACCAGCCCACTCCGGTTACGCTTATGTTTACAGGGGGGGACGACACAGCTACATGACTGAGATCTTCCCTAGTGTTTGACGTAACATGGTTGGGGCCACTGTCAACAACACTACAAGCAACAGTAGTATTTGTGCACATGGAGAGGTGTGTGTTCTGCATACTGAGATGTGTCCAGCACATCACCGCTACACTTTGCATTGTGCGCATTGTTAAACATGGGTGAATTGCTTCCTTCACATATAGTTTGTTCACACTTGTCCCAATATTCAGCTATTGTGTGGCTGAGGGGCCATGCCGTTTTCGGAAAGTTCGCTGTCTTGTTCTGCGCTGCCTCGGTGGTAGAGGGGGAGGGTCCTGGGGGTGGTGGTGGGTGTTGTGGCGTTCTTGGGTGTCGGAGCTGCTTGATCAGTAGGTCTATGACATGTGTTGGTCTTCAGATGTGGCTCTGGGCTGGGCTCCCTTTCATACTGTATGTAGTTGTTTAATATTTAAAAAACAAGAAGACATTATATAGTTTAAATAACAAATAAAAACAATTACAGTAGGGAGAGGGGTGGTACGGGGGGGGGAGGTCCTGAGGGTTGTGGCAGTGGGTGTTGTGTCCTTCTTGGGTGTCGGAAAAACTATAGGTTAAATGAACATTATAATTAGAAGTTAGCATTAAAAAACATTGAAATTCACTGAAAAAACCATAGGTTTCAGGGACGTTATAGATAGAAATTAGTATTTAAAAACCTTTGAGATTCACTGAAAAAACCATAGGTTTCAGGCACGTTATAGTTAGAAATTGGCATTTAAAAAAACCTTTTAAATTCACTGAAAAAACCATAGGTTTCAGGCACGTTATAGTTAGAAATTAGCATTTAAAAAACCTTAGAAATTCACTGAAAAAACCATAGGTTTCAGGGACGTTATAGTTAGTTGGACATTTCACTCATACAAAACCATAGAAATTCCACCGTTATAGTTAGTTCAGATAACTATAACTCGCGCCCCCGCAATGCACTGCTGATGACGTCACATATTACATCATTCATGACATGGTCAGTGACATCACTGATGACATCACTGATGAGATCATCCAGTGAATGTGGTTTTCTTTCAAATTTAAATATGTATTATATATATACCAAGCTGTATTGAAGAATGAATGGATGTATAAGTGTCTGGATGGAGGATTTAGTAGGTGTGTGACTGACTGTTTAAGTGAATGATTAAATGTATCTTACTGAATACATGGGTTAGTGTCTAAAGTGTGTGAATGTCTGTATCACTCTGTTGTTTTGTAAGCTGCTGCATCGGTTGGTCAGTAGCTACATGAATGTCTATATGGGTTATTGATTAGTTGCCTGCGTATTTGTATAGGAGACTGAGTGTGTGTGTGGTTGGGTGGGGGTGTGTGACTCTGTGCATAGATGTGTGAGTGGTTGATTGACAGGGTGTATGAGTTTAAGAGTGCATGTGGAAACAGTTGTATGGGTGGGTAAGTGTGTGTATGGGCGTCTTGGTGAGTGAATCGATGTCTCAGTGCACATGTCCAGCTAAGTACATATATAAAAGGCAGTGTATGTGAGAGTTGGTGTATAGAAATGACTACGTGAGAGTCAGTGATTGTGAGAGTGGCTGTATGTATGAGTGTATACTTGTATTAGTGATTATATAAGAGACTAAGTATGCGTTACTATCTGTATGAATAAATGAGGTGGTGTGTGTATAACTGTGTAGGTGAGTAAATGGAACTGTGATTGATTCTTTGCATGAGTGACTAGGATGAGTACATAACTGACTAGGATGAGTGCTGGTGTGTCAATGTCTATATAGGTGTATGAGTGCATTTGATAGTGTTCTATTGATCAGTGACTGCATGTATGAGTGATTGTATGGGTGAATGGGTAGATGTGTGTGTAGACCTAGGAATCACTGAGTGGGTATGTAGTAACTGGTATTAGTGTGTCAATGGTATCGAAAATGGTAGTCTGTATTTTACAGTGAGTGTATCAAAGGTCTTATTAGTGTGTAAGGAGGTGCATCAGATTGTCACATGGATGATGTCATCAGTGATGTCATTTGAGATGTCATCAGTGATGTCACTGACCATGTCATGAATGATGTAATATGTGACGTCATCAGCAGTGCATTGCGGGGGCGCGAGTTATAGTTAGCTGAACTAACTATAACGGTGGAATTTCTATGGTTTTGTATGAGTGAAATGTCCAACTAACTATAACGTCCCTGAAACCTATGGTTTTTTTCAGTGAATTTCTAAGGTTTTTTAAATGCTAATTTCTAACTATAACGTGCCTGAAACCTATGGTTTTTTCCAGTGAATATATATATATATATATACATATACTGAACGAACAGTTTAGGGGACAATTCCAGTGCCAATGTAACTTTTTGAACTAAAAAAAGCACAAACATTCACCAGTCATAGTTAGCAGAGCTAACTATAACTTGTGCCCCTGCCATGCACAGCAAATTATGAATGTTTGTGTACTAGGCTAACATTGTATGCAAGTGCCCATTTACTCTCATACAAGTTTTTGTTTTTGAAATTTTTTTTGTAGCAGTGCAAGGATTGTTTGTAGTAAATGCTAAGTATTGTAAGCACCCTTGGGTATTTTAAGGGAATTGTCTCAGCATGCTAATTTCTATATAGGACAGGCGAATGTGTGCAACAGGTGCTTGATAAGCCACCGAAGCTGATCTATCTATACCTTTTCAGCAGAGCATAATGGGTGTGGGTAGTATGACCTTTAGCACCTTCAGGACTTGGGTGCTTACAGTGAGAAGTCTCTCTTTGAAGAGGTTTTGCACAAAGTAAACAGGGTTCTTCGTAGATACTGTTTAATAATCTGAAAGTTTGAGTGTCTGCAAACAGTGTGATACAGTATAAACTCTCTGAATCGGGCATACACTGTTTATAGTACCCACTTTTCTACTCATGTCCACTTCATTTCTCACAAGAGGTTCACTAACTGTGATAAGTCTAAAGGCTATGTGTAGTAGGGCATTACTTATGTAACACAGCTTGAGTGTCTGGAGGAAGTTGATTTTCGCTGAACAGTTGTATAAAGATTGAACACCGTGTGCAGTAGGGATTACCCATCCATGAGTGGTTGATGTCACCATGAGCTCGGTTACCCATGAATCGTAAGGTATAGGCTCACTGTTGGCTCAATGTAGGCTCAATGTTGCACATAACAGAAACTTGCTTCACCTAAGGGGGTTGTACCTGTAATGGCATAAATGATGTTTCATATTATTCTGAGCTGTTTTCCACTTACTTTCATACCTCTAATGCCTTACTCCTTTGTAGAGTAATGTATACAAAAGAAGCTTGGATGATGTCATCACTGGCCTATGGCCTGGCCCTGCGGCCAACCCCCTGCATGCATCAAACCCCATTCTGCTTACGGCCTTTGGCAGTGCGCGGCGGGGGTATGGTGTGTCAGTGGGTGAGGGTCATCAGTGGGCTATGAGGTCAGGATCCCTGTATCCTGACCCCTTATGTGTTTTGACACATAAGCCGAAGGCCATGTGTGGTGGGGGTTGTATTAACGTACCCACACAAAACCATAGAAATTCAACAGTTATACTTATACTTTTCTGAAAAAACTATAATTCGTGCAGTTAAGTAACTTTAGGCCATGAGGTATAGTTTCTTAACATAAGTCTAACTATAAGTATAACTGTAACTGCTGAATTTCTATGGTTTTGTGTGGGTAAAACATCAACCTAACTATCATATCCCTGTTACCTTTGTTTTTTTCAGTGAGTATATATATATATATATACACACACACACACATATATATATATATATATATATATATATACATATATATATATATATATACACACATTCCTCTTTAGCAAGAAGACGCCGGCATCTCATTTGAAGGATTTCAAATGCTTTTATTTCTTTTAGGAGTATGCAGCAGTTCACTTCCCAAACCTTACGCGTTTCAACTCTCTCTGGAGTCTTGAGCACAGGTGAGCTTTCTCCTAACTTTTCAAAATGACCACGTGATTTCCTTTCATCCAACCACCTTTTATTCAATGGTTTTCGGTCGTGTTATCTGTATGGAGTGCGCAATGCAAACTTAGAAAGTCATTCTTTAAATACAGCAGCATGCTTGTTGGCATTGCAATTCATAAATAAAAGCTGCTTTTCAGTCCCAGTGCGCAAAAAATAAGCTACATACATGGTGCTCCTGCTCTTGCTTCTACTTCTCCATTTGTGCAATGAAATACCTTCAAATCTGCAAGCAGGAAGCAAGTGCTCCTTTTTGCTCCCTTGCCCTCCTTCAGTCCGATTTTTCGTAGGAAAATCCTGTCTTCTTTCGTTTTGTGGAGGAGGGCGGGTCAGGCTCCCTTGAATCAAATCCACCGCAATAAATCTTCGTGAGAGAGGCCCCAGACCCTGGCAGGGCGGCTCCTGCGATGGGCACGAAGAACCTCATTTAAATCCACACATTCCTCTTTAGCAAGAAGACGCCGGCATCCCATTTGAAGGATTTCAAATGCTTTTATTTCTTTTAGAAGTATGCAGCAGTTCACTTCCCAAACCTTACGCGTTTCAACTCTCTCTGGAGTCTTGATCACAGGTGAGCTTTCTCCTAACTTTTCAAAATGCCCACGTGATTTCCTGCTTGCAGATTTGAAGGTATTTCATTGCACAAATGGAGAAGTAGAAGCAAGAGCAGGAGCTGTAGATTGAAGGAGGAAATAGCCCATTCAGGGCAGAGGCGCATTAAAAAACTTTGATAATACACGCAAGATGGCGCCCGGAATAGCACAGTGAATCACTAACCCTCCTCTCCTCTCTCCAGACCGGAACTGACACGGTGATTGAACACCACATAAAAGAGAGTCTGCAGGAAACACGTCTTGTATCTGTACGAGCATTGAAAAAGGCAACCGCCGAAGCGCGTCTGCTCTTGGAATAAAATTCATGAATCCTGAAACCCCGTGAGTGCTCATCTTTCTTTTGGAAGTCGGAGCGTACATATTATGAGAGTTCCACCCTCTCATGTGGTAGCACCCACCCAGGAAGAGTTCTGCAAGTGTTTGGTGGAGCTTGGAGCTGTTTTGTATAAAGACACTGCCAGAACCGCCGCAAGAGTGCATGGAGGCACGGAGGTCCTCGTCGATGAAATTCAGAGATTATCCAAAGCTCTGGGAAAGGTAATTGGACCAATCCCTGCGGGTAGCTATTTGCTGATGAGAAGCTGCCTTGCGGTTTGGGCGAGGGGCAAAGGAGACTGATAATATGAACTAATGTGTGGAGCTCTAGATTGAAGGAGGAGATAGCCCATTCAGGGCAGAGGCGCATTAAAAAACTTTGATAATACACGCAAGATGGCGCCCGGAATAGCACAGTGAATCACTAACCCTCCTCTCCTCTCTCTAGACCGGAACTGACACGGTGATTGAACACCACAACCGCCGAAACGCGTCTGCTCTTGGAATAAAATTCATGAATCCTGAAACCCCGTGAGTGCTCATCTTTCTTTTGGAAGTCGGAGCATGTATATATATATATATGTGTATATATATATATATATATATGTGTATATATATATTATCTACTGGCGGTCGCCAGTAGATAGTTATAGTTAGGACCTATTTTCCATAGGAAATTCACAACATTCTATTTCCAATAACTTTGGCGCCGGTTGACGAATCTTCGTGAAATTTTCAAAACTTATGGCCCGCTCCGGTCCGCTCCTATCCTGAAAGTCTCGGGGTGATTCGTCAAGTGGGGGCCGAGAAAAAAGGGGGGTCCCAAAACGTGTTTTCCCCATGCAATTTTCCATAGGAACCTTTAGTCGCAGCTACAGCCCGAACTGCTGAACGGAATTACACCAAATTTGGCAAAAAGGTAGCCCTTGGTTCAGAGTTGTGCCTTTTGGTTAAATGGTGTAAATCCGTTCAGTACTTCCTGAGAAAATCAAAAGTAAAATCACATATATATCTGGGCGGAGCCTAACCACACATGTCATTGTGAGATCTGATTGGCTGTCAGCACTTCATCCTGGAATTGCTGGCAGCCATCTTGGGACCAATATACATGATAGTACCCCATTGAAATGCATTGTAGTGAATCAAAGATTTTGAGGGTTACCAAAAGGAGAACTATAAAGGGTGATAACAGACTTTAGTTACATTAGAATTCATTTGTTGATGGTACCATACTAATTTCAGGAATTGTGGTGTGTTCTAAGGTGATTTTACCCTGTGAAAAACCTTCTGCTGGGATATCATGAATCATGTTTGAGAGAAAACTATTTTCACATGCTTGTCCATAGAGGTTTGGAAGGTGCTCCAAAAGCTAAAATGAGAGCATATTTTCTGTAAATTCACATTATCTTTCTCAGTCATGTGAGAATGAAGTCTGACATTCTCAGTAAAACATGTACATCCAACAAGGGCAGAGACTGTCAGTTGATTCCTTTGTGTTCTACTGCAGCTTCCCAGAGTGTTCTAAAGAACAACTAGAGTGCTAACAGCCTTACTTATGACAAAATTATGGCACACCTGAAGCCATCTTGATTGGAATAAACTGGTAACTCTTAAAACATTTAATTTAAAAAGGAACAAAATGATGGGGTTCATTTTGTCATAGAAATTATGGTTAGTGCTGTAGAAAGAAAAATTAGGACATGTTTCAAGTGTGATCTCAAATATCTTCCTGTTATATTTCAACAGGAGCAGCCTGTCAGTTGATGCCTTTGTGTTCTACTGCAGCTTCCCAGAGTGTTCTAAAGAACAACTAGAGAGCTAACAGTCTTACTTATGACAAAATTATGGCACACCTGAAGCCATCTTGATTGGAATAAACTGGTAACACTTAAAACATTTAATTTAAAAAGGAACAAAATGAGGGGGTTCATTTTGCCATAGAAATGAACAACATTCCCAGCACGACCCCCTACACTACACAAGCACCACTGCACTACCCTAAACCCTAAAACACTACCCCCAGCACGACCCCCTTCACTACCTAAACACAACTGCACTACCCTAAACCCTAAAACACTACCTCCAGCACGACCCCCTACACTACACAAACACCACTGCACTAACATAAACCTTAAAACACTACCCCCAGCACGACCCCCTACACTACCCAAACACCACTGCACTACCCTAAACCATAAAACACTACCCCCAGCATGACCCCCTACACTACACAAACACCACTGCCATACCCTAAACCCTAAAACACTACCCCAGCACTACCCCTACACTACCCAAACACCACTGCACTAACATAAACCCTAAAACACTACCCCCAGCACAACCCCCTACACTACACAAACACCACTGCACTACCCTAAACCCTAAAACACTACCCCCAGCACGACTCCCTACACTACCCAAACACCACTGCACTACCCTAAACCCTAAATCTACCCCCAGCACGACCCCCTACACTACCCAAACACCACTGCACTACCCTAAACCATAAAACACTACCCCCAGCATGACCCCCTATACTACCCAAACACCACTGCACTACCCTAAACCCTAAAACACTACCCCAGCACGACCCCCTAGACCACCCAAACACCACTGCACTACCCTAAATCCAAAAACACTTCCCCCAGCACGACCCCCTACACTACCCAAACACCACTGCACGACCCTAAATCCTAAAACACGACCCCCTACACTACACAAACACCACTGCACTACCCTAAACCCTAAAACACTAGAACCCAGCACGACCCCCTACAGTACACCAACACCACTGCACTACCCTAAATCACTACCCCCTACACTACACAAACACCACTGCACTACCCTAAACCCTAAAACACTACCCCCAGCACGACTCCCTACACTACACAAACACCACTGGACTACCCTAAACCCTACCCCCAGCATGACTCCCTACACTACCCAAATACCACTGCACTACCCTAAAACACGACCCCCTACACTACACAAACACGACTGCACTACCCTAAACCCTAAATCTACCCCCAGCATGACCTCCCACACTAACAAACACCACTGCACTACCCTAAACCCTAAAACACTAACCCCAGCATGACCCCCTACACTACCCAAACACCACTGCACTACCCTAAAACACGACCCCCTACACTACACAAACACGACTGCACTACCCTAAACCCTAAAACACTACCCACAGCATGACCCCCTACACTACACAAACACGACTGCACTACCCTAAACCCTAAAACACTACCCCCTACAGTACACAAACACCACTGCACTACCCTAAACCCTAAAACACTACCCCCAGCATGACCCCCTACACTACACAAACACCACGGGCCCGATTCACAGAACTAACTTACGACAAATTCCTAAACTTACTACCATTTTGGTATTCACAGAATTAACTTACTCATTTTGGTATTCACAGAATGAACTTACTCATTTTGGTATTCACAGAAGGCACTTACACATTTTGTGTAACTTACTCATTTTGTGTAACTTACACATTTTGTGTAACTTACACATTTTGTGTAACTTACACATTTTGGTATTCACAGAAGGCACTTACTCATTGATGAGTAAGTGCCTTCTGTGAATACCAAAATGAGTAAGTTCATTCTGTGAATACCAAAATGGTAGTAAGTTCATTCTGTGAATACCAAAATGGTAGTAAGTTCATTCTGTGAATACCAAAATGGTAGTAAGTTCATTCTGTGAATACCAAAATGAGTAAGTTCATTCTGTGAATACCAAAATGGTAGTAAGTTCATTCTGTGAATACCAAAATGAGTAAGTTCATTCTGTGAATACCAAAATGAGTAAGTTCATTCTGTGAATACCAAAATGGTAGTAAGTTTAGGATTTTGTCGTAAGTTAGTTCTGTGAATCGGGCCCCACTGCACTACCCTAAACCCCCCTACACTATACAAACACCACTGCACTACTCTAAACCCTAAAACACTACCCCCAGCATGACCCCTCACAACACAAACACCACTGCACTACCCTAAACCCTAAATCTACCCCAGCACAACCCCCTACACTACCCAAACACCACTGCCATACCCTAAACCCTAAAACACTACCCCCAGCATGAACCCCTACACTACCCAAACACCACTGCACTACCCTAAACCCTAAAACACTACCCCCAGCACTAACCCCTACACTACACAAACACCACTGCACTACCCTAAACCCTAAAACACTACCCCAGCACTACCCCCTACACTACCCAAACACCACTGCACTAACATAAACCCTAAAACACTACCCCAGTACAACCCCCTACACTACACAAACACCACTGCACTACCCTAAACCCTAAAACACTAACACCAGCACGACTCCCTACACTACCCAAACACCACTGCACTACCCTAAACCATAAAACACTACCCCCAGCATGACCCCCTACACTACCCAAACACCACTGCACTACCATAAAACACTACCCCCTACACTACACAAATACCACTGCACTACCCTAAAACACTACCCCCAGCATGACCCCCTACACTACACAAACAACACTGCACTACCGTAAACCCAAAACACTACCCCAGCACTACCCCCTATACTACCCAAACACCACTGCACTACCCTAAACCCTAAAACACTACCCCCTGCATGACCCCCTACACTACACAAACACCACTGCACTACCCTAAACCCTGAAACACTACCCCCAGCACGACCCCCTACACTACCCAAACACCACTGCACTACCCTAAACCCTAAAGCACTACCCCCAGCACGACTCCCTACACTACACAAACACCACTGGACTACCCTAAACCCTACCCCCAGCATGACTCCCTACACTACCCAAACACCACTGCACTACCCTAAACCCTAAATCTACCCCCAGCATGACCTCCCACACTAACAAACACCACTGTACTACCCTAACCCCTAAAACACTACCCCCAGCACGACCCCCTACACTACCCAAACACCACTGCATTACCCTAAAACACGACCCCCTACACTACACAAACACGACTGCACTACCCTAAACCCTAAAACACTACCCCAGCACTACCCCCTACACTACCCAAACACCACTGCACTAACATAAACCCTAAAACACTACCCCAGTACAACCCCCTACACTACACAAACACCACTGCACTACCCTAAACCCTAAAACACTAACACCAGCACGACTCCCTACACTACCCAAACACCACTGCACTACCCTAAACCCTAAAACACTACCCCCTACAGTACACAAACACCACTGCACTACCCTAAACCCTAAAACACTACCCCCAGCATGACCCCCTACACTACACAAACACCACAGGCCCGATTCACAGAACTAACTTACGACAAAATCCTAAACTTACTACCATTTTGGTATTCACAGAATGAACTTACTCATTTTGGTATTCACAGAATGAACTTACTCATTTTGGTATTCACAGAAGGCACTTACACATTTTGTGTAATTTACTCATTTTGTGTAAGTTACATTTGTGTAACTTACTCATTTTGTGTAACTTACACATTTTGGTATTCACAGAAGGCACTTACTCATTGATGAGTAAGTGCCTTCTGTGAATACCAAAATGAGTAAGTTCATTCTGTGAATACCAAAATGGTAGTAAGTTCATTCTGTGAATACCAAAATGGTAGTAAGTTCATTCTGTGAATACCAAAATGGTAGTAAGTTCATTCTGTGAATACCAAAATGGTAGTAAGTTCATTCTGTGATTTCCAAAATGAGTAAGTTCATTCTGTGAATACCAAAATGGTAGTAAGTTCATTCTGTGAATACCAAAATGGTAGTAAGTTTAGGATTTTGTCGTAAGTTAGTTCTGTGAATCGGGCCCCACTGCACTACCCTAAACCCCCCTACACTATACAAACACCACTGCACTACTCTAAACCCTAAAACACTACCCCCAGCATGACCCCCTCACAACACAAACACCACTGCACTACCCTAAATCTACCCCAGCACAACCCCCTACACTACCCAAACACCACTGCCATACCCTAAACCCTAAAACACTACCCCCAGCATGAACCCCTACACTACCCAAACACCACTGCACTACCCTAAACCCTAAAACACTACCCCCAGCACTAACCCCTACACTACACAAACACCACTGCACTACCCTAAACCCTAAAACACTACCCCAGCACTACCCCCTACACTACCCAAACACCACTGCACTAACAAACCCTAAAACACTACCCCAGCACAACCCCCTACACTACACAAACACCACTGCACTACCCTAAACCCTAAAACACTACCCCCAGCACAACTCCCTACACTACCCAAACACCACTGCACTACCCTAAACCCTAAATCTACCCCCAGCACGACCCCATACACTACCCAAACACCACTGCACTACCCTAAACCATAAGACACTACCCCCAGCATGACCCCCTACACTACACAAACACCACTGCACTACCCTAAACCCTAAAACACTACCACCAGCATGAGCCCTTACACTACTCAAACACCACTGCACTACCCTAAACCGTAAAACACTACCCCAGCACGACCCCCTACACTACCCATACACCACTGCACTACCCTAAACCCTAAAACACTACCCCCAGCACGACCCCCTACACTACTGCACTACCCTAAACCCTAAAACACTACCCCCAGCACGACCCCCTACTCTACCCAAACACCACTGCACTACCCTATACCCTAAAACACTACCCCAGCACGACCCCCTACACCACCCAAACACCACTGCACTACCCTAAACCCTAGAAAATAAACCCCCACCCCATGCCCAATCCCCCTTACCTCTCACTCCTCATGGTTCCTCTCTCCTCGTGGTTCCTCTCTCCTCGTGGTTCCTGCTTCACGTCGTCTCTGAGGGGCGGTGCACATCGTTGTGAGGAAATGGAACAGCCTCTGTTTCCTTACAACGACGTGGATCATCTACATTTTTTTTAGAACGCATGGTCATTTACCATACATACCTTTACAACAAAATTCGTTGTAAAGGGATGCGTGGTAAATGACCATGCGTTCTAAAAAAATGCGTAGTAATGACTTCGCGATGTACAACGCATGCGTGGTAATGCATGCGTTGTAATGGTATCGCGAAGTAAAAAAGTCATTGTTACGGCTGTTTACCGATCGAAGCTGTCCCCTGTTCTTCAGTGAGACGTTTATTTGATTAATTAGGAGGAAGGAATGTGGTTTTTTTACCGAAAAGTGCATTCCCGTCTGTTGTATTGTGAAAGTGTCCGCGTGGCCTGGTTTCACTTCCGGTGAGAGAGTGAAAGAGTCTGTTTGGATCTAAAGGAGTTCTGTTGTTGGACGGGCCGGCGCGAAACGTCATCAGAAAACATAGCTAATGGAAAGCGTCCTCCCTGAAGTGTGGAGCAGTGCCATGAGAGGTCAACGAGTGTGCGTCCCACCGCAGTATGACCGTACCGCGTGACCCATGTGCCGCCTCCAGGGTACGGGAGGCAGAAGAGGCATCGCAGGTCCTCTTGAAGACCGTTGTAGCACTAATTCTACATTTTGGTACTAGGGCATTTTAAGTTAGTTGTTCCTGCCAGATACAAAGAGAAGATCCTGTGTTATTCAGTGCCCTCGTTACCTTTTTTGTGGGTTGTGGTGTTTGTCACTTCGCTGCCCCACCGGTGCACACGACTTGGCACCCCACCTCGTGTGCCATCTGCAGGGCCTCTGCCCTCTGATCACTGGTTTTGGTTTCTGGAGTGGCAACATAAACAGTTGCTCCCAAAGGACTAGCCTGAACACTTAGGTGAATATCCCCTGCACCAGCCTTCCACGGAAATTCTTTCCTAGCTCTCCCACGTCAACGAGGACGTCATAATAGCACGGCTCTGCTCGCAACACCGTATGACGTCATCGGAGCCATAAGAGGACTTCGTCGGCGTGCTGACGTCAGTTCCACCCATTTTTTCCGTGCCACCGAGGCAAACAGGCGGACCGAGACATTTTCACATGTATACATAGTATAATAAATATATATATATTCACTGAAAAAACCATAGGTTTCAGGCACGTTATAGTTAGAAATTAGCATTTAAAAAACCTTAGAAATTCACTGAAAAAACCATAGGTTTCAGGGGCGTTATAGTTAGTTGGACATTTCACTCATACAAAACCATAGAAATTCCCCCGTTATAGTTAGTTCAGCTAACTATAACTCGCGCGCCCGCAATGCACTGCTGATGACGTCACATATTACATCACTCATGACATGGTCAGTGACATCACTCATGACATCACTGATGACATCTCAAATGACAT
This sequence comes from Calotriton arnoldi, assembly GCA_963921515.1. NCBI lineage: Eukaryota > Metazoa > Chordata > Amphibia > Caudata > Salamandridae > Calotriton > Calotriton arnoldi. Next base: position 189,133 of record CAWUFW010000080.1, on the reverse strand, counting down.
CACTGATGACATCACTGATGACATCATCCTTGTGATAGAGTGGCAGACCTCCTCTCACCCTAATATAACCTTTGATACATACACTCAAAAATACAAACTGACATTTTCAAAACAATGGACATACCAATACCAGTTACAACACACCTATTCAGTAATTCCAAGATCTACACACACATCCACTCATTCACCAACAGTCCCTATACAGTCACTCATACATGTACTCACTCATCATATGTACTCATACACCTATACATCCTGTTACACACCGCCACTCATCCTTAGAGTTACTCACACACATAGTCACACATGCAAAGTATCAAACATCCATTTACTTGCATATACAGTTATACACACACTACCACACTTACTTCTACAGAAACTTACACATACTTACTCTCTTAAACAATCACTTATAGAAACACCTACTTATTTGTACAGGAACTCTTCCAATCGCTCACTCTCACATATACTCACTTATATACACCAATACTCACATATACTAGTTTAAAACATATGTAGTTACTCATAAAGACACTATTGAGACAGTCATTCACTCACTAACACACCCATACACACACTCATCCACCTATACTGTCCTGCACACATGCTGTCTTCAACACATACAAACAGTGAGTCACTCATTCATGCATCTATGCACTAAGTAATACCCCCACCGAACCATACAGACACTCAGACACTCATACTGATACTCAAAAAACCAACTAATAACCCATATAGACACTCATGTAGCTACTCACCAACCCATGCAGCCACTTATACACAAAGTGAGAGACTGATACAGATATTTTCAAATTTAAACATTACTCACTAACCCATGTATTCACTAAGATACACTTAATCAGTCAGTTATACAATCAATTTTACAACAAAAAAATCATCCATTTAGACACTTATATACCCATTTATTCTTCCATCGACCTTGAGATATACATATATAAAACATATCTGTATCAGTCTCTCACTTTGTGTATAAGTGGCTGCATGGGTTGGTGAGTAGCTACATGAGTGTCTATATGGGTTATTAGTTGGTTTTTTGAGTATCAGTATGAGTGTCTGAGTGTCTGTATGGTTCGGTGGGGGTATTACTTAGTGCATAGATGCATGAATGAGTGACTCACTGTTTGTATGTGTTGAAGACAGCATGTGTGCAGGACAGTATTTAATTTTCAGAAAAACACACATTCACTGGATGATGTCATCAGTGATGTCATTTGAGATGTCATCAGTGATGTCATGAGTGATGTCATTTCAGATGTCATCAGTGATGTCACTGACCATGTCATGAGTGATGTAATATGTGACGTCATCAGCAGTGCATTGCGGGCGCGCGAGTTATAGTTAGCTGAACTAACTATAACGGGGGAATTTCTATGGTTTTGTACGAGTGAAATGTCCAACTAACTATAACGCCCCTGAAACCTATGGTTTTTTCAGTGAATATATATATGTGTATATATATATATATATATATATATATATATATGTATATATATATATGTATATATGTATATATATATATATGTATATATGTATATATATATATATATGTATATATATATGTATATATATATATATATATATATATATATATATATATATATATATATATATATCTTAGTTTTTGCTCCTTCTGCCTTCCCCCGCCCTATGCAGTAGATCGCTGGTAGTTGGCGGAGCGCGCCACACATGACAATTCCAAGCACACAATAAAGCGATCATTCAGAGGTTTTTGCAAAAACACCAGCAGTTGGTTTTAATCCAGGTAACGCGTTTCGCTTGCACAGCAAGCTTGGTCACACAGTGTCTTGTGGGAATTGGCTAGCAATACATAGGAAGTATGGAAACCAAGGAGGGACCACAAAATACATGTACTACTACAGCCAATTGGCATCCATTTTGTAGTGTTCAGTTATACACATGAATGTATTCAATTCATACATAAATAACAGTTATAATGAAAGTTTGTATTAAAGTTATACAATACTATCCAAAGTGGATCAAGTGTCCCTCCTACAAGGTTTAATCAAACATGACTGGGGGTCAGAATCCATGGTTTCACCTGAATGCAGTAATCACATGATTTCCCCGAATATTCATGGCATCCATTTTGTAACGTGCACATTGTCATGTGGTTATACAGGATTGAATAATATTTAACCAACTTAGTTAAGCACTGTTATGTCCTTCTTTACACATGTGCTATATACAAACTGTAAATGTGAATACGAACTTTCATTATAACTGTTATTTATGTATGAATTGAATACATTCATGTGTATAACTGGACACTACAAAATGGATACCAATTGGCTGTAGTAGTACATGTATTCTGTGGTCCCTCCTTGGTTTCCATACTTCCTATGTATTGCTAGCCCATTCCCACAAGACACTGTGTGACCAAGCTTGCTGTGCAAGCGAAACGCGTTACCTGGATTAAAACCAACTGCCGGTGTTTTTGCAAAAACCTCTGAATGATCGCTTAATTGTGTGCTTGGAATTGTCATGTTTGGCGCGCTCCGCCAACTACCAGCGATCTACTGCATAGGGCGGGGGAAGGCAGAAGGAGCAAAAACTAAGAGACATTTATGAGAGAGCCTTCCGGGGCCCGGTTTGAAGTGTCCACGCTAACGAGGAGGAGAGGATCTGAAAAGCGTAAGAAGCAAGAAAGACCAACCATCAGGTCTCGGATGCAACTGCATCGAGTATCAGAACTGTAATCCCCAAGTCGATCTGGCAGCGCGGGTCCGCGCAGATTCAGCCTACCGACAGGAAGAACTCATCACGAGAAAGACGAGCCGACGCAGGTCAGTGGAAGCGCTCCGTGACAATGTGCACGTTACAAAATGGATGCCATGAATATTCGGGGAAATCATGTGATTACTGCATTCAGGTGAAACCATGGATTCTGACCCCCAGTCATGTTTGATTAAACCTTGTAGGAGGGACACTTGATCCACTTTGGATAGTATTGTATGACTTGAATACAAACTTTCATTATAACTGTTATTTATGTATGAATTGAATACATTCATGTGTATAACTGAACACTACAAAATGGATGCCAATTGGCTGTAGTAGTACATGTATTCTGTGGTCCCTCCTTGGTTTCCATACTTCCTATGTATTGCTAGCCCATTCCCACAAGACACTGTGTGACCAAGCTTGCTGTGCAAGCGAAACGCGTTAACTGGATTAAAACCAACTGCTGGTGTTTTTGCAAAAACCTCTGAATGATCGCTTTATTGTGTGCTTGGTATTGTCATGTTTGGCGCGCTCCGCCAACTACCAGCGATCTACTGCATAGGGCGGGGAAAGGCAGAAGGAGCAAAAACTAAGAGACATTTATGAGAGAGCCTTCCGGGGCCCGGTTTGAAGTGTCCACGCTAACGAGGAGGAGAGGATCTGAAAAGTGTAAGAAGCAAGAAAGACCAACCATCAGGTCTCGGATGCAACCGCATCGAGTATCAGAACTGTAATCCCCAAGTCGATCTGGCAGCGCGGGTCCGCGCAGATTCAGCCTACCGACAGGAAGAACTCATCACGAGAAAGACGAGCCGACGGAGGTCAGTGGAAGCGCTCCGCCCCGGGAAATCGTGTATGCAACACGGATCCGGCCCGGTGACAGGATTACAGGAAAACGAAGCAGACGGGCCAACCGAGTACAGCGGAGCCCGGAAAACGAAGAGAATTGAGGCGGGTGAACCCATTGGAATTATCGGAGCCCGTAAAGTTCAGACAACAGGAAACGAGGCAGGCGGGGCGACGGAGAATAGTTGAGCCCGCGGTACAAAGGAAGCGAGGCGGACAAGAGTACTGAGACCAGCGGAGCCCGTGAAGCGCTGATCCCTACAGGTAGGCACTCCGATTGGGGCTGTACGGGGGGTACTGGGAGGGGGAGGGAGACGGGTCGAAGGATGCGTGTCCTTCTCGCCTTCCTGCCTGTCCGGGGCACTTAAAGGAGGCCACCTAACAGGTACAGCGGGCGGGAAGAAATGAGAAGGGTGGATTGAGGATAAGACCGTTCCCAATCACTATTGTGCCCCTCAGTTACGAAAGAAAAGTAATCGTCACAAACGAGCCTCAGTTTGCCGCATTCAGGACAAAGAGCGATTTGAAACCACAGAATCGTCAAACAACCTGTTATTGGTTTCCTGTTTTCCTTACACAAGATCTAGAGCATTCTTTATGCTTTTTTCTTTTCCACACATGTGGTCCAAAAGATTTAGTACTTGACAACACCAAGATAAGGGCAACAAATTAGAGGACTACCTCCCACAAACTGACTCATTGGGCGCACGTGTGGAGAGCCACAAATCCTTAGTACTTTACCGTATATCGTCACAAGATCGTGCAAGCATATACAGCACGTTGTGATTATTTGACACTTCAAGCAGCAGGAACCTATGCATTTGTGAAGGGGAGGTGCATACACCAGATCACTTCCAGTTACATACGCAGTCCACTATTTCATTTGCATAGTTGCGCATGCATCCTAACTATTTGAAATCAAGAATATGGAAGAAGAATCGGAGAGGAGGGCGGCTGCCCTTAGTCTCTTCGCCAGGGCACCAAATAAAGGACAAGCAAGGATAGAAACTAGAGCCAAGGATACAACCCTACAGGATAAACTAAGAAGACTAGAAAAGATAAAGAAGTCAGAAACATCAAAATGGCGGGAATCCATCTCACTACAAGATTATATCGAAAAAGATATGGTGCCAAGAGGGCTACGCATCTACATCACTCCCTCCTACGAATCCCCGAATCCCAGGATGTTGGAAGAATGGGTGGATAATTCTGCCAAAAGCTCCAAACAAATGTTAACTATCCTGGTGAAATATGCCTGGGAGGATAGGGAGGGACTTCTACAAGAACTTAAAGTGTTGGAAGATGAACTCAGAAGCCATAAAGAACAAGATATAATAAAGAAATACGTGGATGATTTAAAATTAAAACTGAAAACTTATGAAGAGGATATCAAAGCCCGGAAATAGCGCAAATTACATCGCGACTGTATAGACTATGAGAGCGGTCGAATACTAACCTACTCTCATAAATATGATCACTTATATGAAAAGCTATCACTAGGGGAACCCCTGGAAAGTGAAACCGAGAATGCCAGTGGAACAGATTCCATAACAAGCAGTGACGCGGAAGTGGAAGAACGTCATACTCCTAATACCCATATGACAAAAGAACCAGGACATAGAATACAGCCGACTTTTTTTGACGAATTTCGCATCTTAAGGACAAGGAGGGAGACACTGCAGACTGTACAACCTGTGAAAACACGAGGGAGTGGACGAGGCCGAGGAAGAAACCAGGAAGGAACTGGAGAAGAAGGAAGCGACAACGACAGAGAGAGCAAAAGAGGCAGAGGCCGAGGAAAAGGGCTTATGAGAACAAGACAAATGGGCCAGAAGAATCAGAAATGATGGATGACAATATGGTAAACAAAACCATCGTAAATCTATCATATAGACCTTTATCCATGTTTGAAAAACGAACTCTCTGCCTAGGCCTTTCCTTTTGCCCGACTAACTCTTTTAATTACCCTGAGACAAGAGTTGATATGTTCAAATTAGTGAGAAAAGTTAAGTTAAAAAAATGGCATACTTTGAAAGGGACACCTGATTGCTCTGATAAAATACCCATAACTGAGCAAAATACTTTTCTGAACATAAAAGACAGAGACACATTAATGGCTATGCAAGACCTCTACCAGGAATCAGGCCTAGATCAGTTTGAAGAACAACCTATCCCCAGAACTGATCTACCCGCAAATACTAAATTTAAACCAAAATCCATTTTCCTTCCACTCATGCCGCATGATAACATTGATGCTTTTCATGAGACCACTACCAAAGATCTGATCAAATTCCGGAAACAAAAACGGAATAAAAACAATACCCCCACCAACTTCACGAAAAAACAATGGCAAGTTATTAATTCTCTTAATGAGGATGAAAATATCATCATTCGGCCTGCCGACAAAGGGGGCAATATTGTACTGTGGGACAGAACGGCTTACATTGTGGAAGCCAGAAAACAACTAGAAGACACTAGATTTTTTTCACCACCAATGTACAAGAGTACAACGCAAGTATAATTAGCGTTTGGGACATGCTCACTGAATATAAAGACAAAGGTATCCTCCAACGGGAAGAATATTGTTATCTTAAATGTGACTACCCCAGAACTCCCATTTTTTACCTTTTACCGAAGGTACATAAGAACCCGGAGGTACCGCCTGGCAGACCGATTGTATCCTCAATAGGCTGTGTCTCAGAAAATATTTCCAAATACATAGATCACTTTCTCCGAGAATATGTAGAGAACCTTCCCTCATACATAAGGGATACCAAAGACTTCCTGGGCAAAATTAATGACATCACTTGGGAAGAAGACTATCTTATGATTACCATGGATGTCAATTCACTGTACTCTATTATTGACCACTCGCTTGGTATCCAATGCTGTCAACATTTCCTTAATACCCGCAAAATCTGTTACCTGGAACATATGGATATGTTATTGACACTTATGAAATTTTGTCTCCTGAATAACATGTTTTTATTCAATGGCACCATGTATAAGCAAGTCCTTTTCACAGCCATGGGTACTTGCTTTGCCCCCAGCTTTCCCAACCTGTTCCTGGGGGTATGGGAGGATGAAGTCCTCATAAAACTCAAGTCAGATCCCATAAACAACAAGGTGATCAGGTGGTACAGGTACATTGACGACCTGTTTGTGGTGTGGAAAGGAAGTGAGGAAAGTGCTATAGATATGATCAGGGAACTCAATCATAACACTTTCAACCTGAACCTCACATACACTATAAGCAAAAAACAGATTGAATTCCTCGATGTAGTGGCAGAAATAGAGAACAACAGAATGACCACTAAACTCCATAGGAGAACCACAGCAGGGAACAGTCTTCTCCATGCTTTCAGCAGCCACCCTGAAACACTCAAATGGAGCATCCCGTTTGGCGAACTGCTGCGAGCAAGGAGAAACTGCAGCACACAAGAAAGTTTCCTTATTGAACAAGAAAACATGATGACCAGGTTCAGGGAAAGAGGGTATCCGAATTGGGTCTTGGCTAGAGCGAAAGGCAAAGTAGAAAAAATCAAAAGAGAGGAAACACTGATAGACAAATCACACACTGAGGAAAACACAACAACTAGGGTGATCCTTACTTACAACAGAGAGTCCAAACAAATAGCTAAAATCCTGACACGAAATTGGAATATCCTTACAAGTGACCCTATCATAGGCCACACGATACAAGATAGACCCCAGATAACGTACAGGAAGGGAAGAAATCTCAGGGATTTTCTGGTGAAAGGGGACATTACCAACAGACACCTGAACACACAGATTAACCTAAAAGGCTTCTTTCCCTGTAGCCACTGTAAGGCCTGCAGGAATAGCTCTATGAAGAAATCATACCAGACACCGACAGGAGAAAAAATGATAAAACAATTCCTCACATGTGGTACCATATTCACCATCTACATCCTCGAATGCCCATGTAAGAAAAGATACGTAGGCAGCACCACACTAGCCACCAAGAAAAGAGTGTTGGAACATATGAGGGCTATCACTAACAAAGACCCCAGCTACCCGGTGGCAAGACATTTCTCAGAATACCACCTCTCCAACAATTCCCTACTAACCATCTTTGCAATAGAACAGATCGAGTACACACAGAGTGGGGAATAGAGTTTTACAGTTGCGCAAAAAAGAATCCTGGCACATAATCAATCTTCAAACCAAAAGCCCGGAAGGGCTTAACCAAGACGAAGAAATGAGCATTCATTTACATAAATAGTGTTTACAGCAACGACAAGGGGTTGTCCTGATCTTCTATCTGTATTTTCTATCTGTATATTCTATATATTATTAGAGCATGCATGCTATGTACTATAGAAAATTTAGTTTTTTGACATAAGATTTTAATTTATACTGTGAGTATTCTCATAGATTTTTGTATTTTCTTTTTACACAGGAGAAAAGGAAGGGGCAGACTCTGAATCGACTTGGACCCCCTAACCTTTTCTTCAGTCATCATGGTGGAAGGTTTGACCAGACAGATAAGAGATTTGGTCTCATAATCTTACTTTTTCTCGTCATGTCTTATGTCATCAGTTAATTTGTAGATTTTTCACATTGATCATTTTACACTTGTTTCCTTGTGGACTACTGGGTTTGGTGTTGGTTAAATGGGTAAGGGCTCAAGCAGTACCGCATTTGGGGACAGATAGTGCCTGATGCAGTTTTAGGGCACTTTGCCAAGTGACAAACTACTTAGGGGTTGTGGCACTAAAGTGGGCTGAACAAACACATGGTGTATCTAAAGGCCATTAACAGGCACTATGCCGAGTATAGCCTTCATGCAGAATAGTATTGGTGAGGTATCCCACACACCACGATCCTTTCACAAGAGACTGTGTTTCCTACAACACGGTTTGTGCATATTGTTCGAGGGCACTAGGCCGAGTGGAACGAACATTGAACATTTATAGTTTGTATATAGCACATGTGTAAAGAAGGACATAACAGTGCTTAACTAAGTTAGTTAAATATTATTCAATCCTTTATAACCACATGACAATGTGCACGTTACAAAATGGATGCCATGAATATTCGGGGAAATCATGTGATTACTGCATTCAGGTGAAACCATGGATTCTGACCCCCAGTCATGTTTGATTAAACCTTGTAGGAGGGACACTTGATCCACTTTGGATAGTATTGTATGACTTGAATACAAACTTTCATTATAACTGTTATTTATGTATGAATTGAATACATTCATGTGTATAACTGAACACCACAAAATGGATGCCAATTGGCTGTAGTAGTACATGTATTCTGTGGTCCCTCCTTGGTTTCCATACTTCCTATGTATTGCTAGCCCATTCCCACAAGACACTGTGTGACCAAGCTTGCTGTGCAAGCGAAACGCGTTACCTGGATTAAAACCAACTGCTGGTGTTTTTGCAAAAACCTCTGAATGATCGCTTTATTGTGTGCTTGGAATATATATATATATATATATATATATATATATATATATATATATATATGATCAAGACTGCCGTTGGGCAGTCGAAACGCGTCATGCTGGGCACTTGCTTTTTGACGAAATATGCACTGGCACTTTGATAATCTGCACTTAATAAAGAAGAAACTTTTTACCGCATTTGTGGTCCGTACCTGCTTTTTGGATCAAGGAGTGTGATCATTTCAGGACTGTGGCTGTTATATATGTATATATATAATCAAAGTTACCACATGCCCTCCAGCACTTCCTTTCGGCGAGAAGAGAGCAACAAACTCCAGTGGGTACAATGCAAAATTTCTTTATTTGCTCACAGGTCTCAAAATCTGAGTCGTTTCGGTCAACAAGTGACCATGATCATATATATATATATAGAGAGAGAGAGATATCTGGGAAACAGCCTTTGCCACGGACGCAAGGTACGTATATTTAAGGTACATATATATATATCTATCCCAGTGGCGGTAGCTACTGGGTAGTTATTGTTAGGATCATGTTTCCATAGGAAATGCATTTTTTGTGTTGCTGATAACTTTGGTGCCATTTGAAGAAACTCCATGAAACTTTCCCAAAAAGTGCTCTTCTTGCCTAGTTTGCGCATGATAAGTTTTTGGGTGATCATCAAGCAGGGGCTGAGGAAAAAGGGGGATCCCAAAATCCGTTTTACCAATTCATTTCCCCCTAGGAACCTTAGACACAGCTACAGCCGAAACCGCAGAACAAATTTACACCAAATTTGACAAAAAGTGGGGCGTGACCAAGCGGTCCAACATGGCGGACGCGCTCTAGACGAGCTCCGGAGGCCCGCCAATAAATCCTTTCATTATCCTGCCCCGTCAGCGTTTATTTCGCTCCAGCCCTTTCCGCATTGTGCGTGCCCGGCGTGCTGCAGTGGCGCCTGGCGGTTGAATTGCCGACGGTGGAGCCGGCTTGCGGGGCTGCTCCCGGACCGGGACCTGCTGCTCGGGCCCTCGCCGCACTACACCCCGCCTCCTCCGGCTGCTGGCGGCCGGATTGTGCATGCGACCCGCCGTTGGGCGGGTGGGGACTCCGGAGGACGACATGTGTGGAGCCGGCGGTGCACCGCCATACTATCATCGCAGGGAGAGCACCATATAGTGACTGCGTCACCCGGCAGGCCCGTGCGGCGTGTGGACAAGAGCCGGAGGCCCGCGTTCGGGTGCTCCCTGCCGCTGGCCCTATATACCTCGCCTGTCTGGTGGCCTGGGAGGCAGCGAAGGCTCATACCCGCTCTCCCCTGGCTGCTAACGGACTCCTGCGGTGCTCGCATCGAGCCGAGCCGTGGCCGCACTGGATTGTCGCTAGGAGATGCCATTGCTGGAGGGCGTGGCGACTGCCGATATTGGGCCCGGCTGCCGAAGATGGCCGTGACTCGAGCCTGTGCGGCACAACTCTTCGTTGTGGACTCTCCTAAGGTTAGTGTGGGGGGGCCCCCCCTCGTCCTGGCTTTATCTCGGGGGCTCCGGGCTGCCTTTTGGAAGAACTGTGCTCCTACCTGGGTCTCCTAACTCCACTATTTACGGGATCCCTTGGGCTCCTCGGTGGTCCTCCCCTGCCTTCCTGGCGGCTGGTGTGGCAGTGGTGTGTCCCGGCCCCAGCGCGCTGGATCGGATGTGGGGCCCGTCACACTGCCGGTTTTGCCATTGAGGCCCCCCCTGCGTGCCCTACCACCGGGGCCGGTGATTTCATTTGGGACCTGGAGCCCCCCCCATAGTACTGTGGTGCTGTGGAGGCGGAGGGGCGACTAGCGGCCTGCGCTGAGCCCCGTGCACGGCTGCCATTCTGCAAGGATCCGGCGAGGGATCGGGCCCCCCCCTGTACATCGGGTGGGACACGTGTGTGAATCGCTGCTGGAGCACACCAGTGATCATTGCAACTTCGCCGCGATCTCTGCGGAATATCCCCCGCCACCGCATTACGCTGCACAGGGGAAGCATAACCTGGCAGGGGCACCCATTAGGGGGGTGAGGAGTCGCCTGCGTGCGGAAGTGGCCGGGCTAGGTCCCGGTGCGGCTTGTGTGCGGGTTGACTCTCCACCTGACTCTCTGCCTGTCTCGGACTGACCGCCTGCAGTGGGGGAGCCCTCTCCATCCCTCACCCCCCTGGATGCTTTCACCGACACGACTGTTGCGCTGGGGTGCAGGTGCGCCACCCATTGACTCCTACAGACCTCCACTGGCTTGTGACGACCTACCTGTTGCCACTCAACACGACTCCCGACAAGCTACATGGCGCCAAACAAAGCACGCTCGATTGCTATGCCGCCACTGGGACGCAATCGACGGATCCAACGAGTCAGGGCTCTGCTGGTCCCGATAACGCCGCATTGATGGCGGCAATCACACAGTCCCGAGATGCGCTTGAAGCTAAGATTGGGGCGGTAGGGGCGGATGTGGTGTTGATCCGTCAGGACCTCCGCAAGGCGGTCAACAGGATAACAGAAGCCGAAACCCGGATCTCAACCATGGAAGATACAGTTGCCTCGCTACATAAGAAGGTGTCCTCCCTGGAATCTATCACTAAGGGGCTTGCGCTCAGGGCAGAGGATGCCGAAGGCAGGGCCCGGAGGAACAATCTTCGCTTTGTAGGTTTTCCGGAGGGTTGCGAGGATAATAATGTGGAACGATTCCTTATCACGTGGATACAGAGCTGGATCCCTCAGTCGTCTCTATCTCAATGCTTTATTATTGAACGTGCACACCGTGCTTTGATGCAAAAGCCTCCACCGGGGGCCTGGCCTCGGCCCATTATAGCTAGATTCCTCAACTTCCACGACCGTGATTCGGTCCTCACACAGGCCAGATTGGCGGGCAAACTCCAGCATGATTCCCACCATATTCTCATCTTTTCGGACTATACAAGACTGGTGCAACAGCGCCGGCAGTCATTCATGGCTGCCAAAGCCCGTCTGCGAGAACTCAAGCTCCAGTATGCATTGCTTTTCCCGGATCGGCCGGGAGTCATATATGAGTCATGTACTCTCTTCTTCGACACTTCTGAGGAGGTTTTTGCCTGGACGGATGAACGACGGAAGCTAAAGCCGTATACCCCGCCACGTTTTGATTCAGAGTCGTCCTCTTGTGAGGCCACGCAGCGGCTTACTAAGACTAAAGGAAAAATAAACAGAAGATCACGCTCGAGGCGTCGTTCGAAGTCCCAAGGTGCCTCCAGCTCCCGGGGTGATGGGGGCTTACGTGACTCCTCACCGGCACACGGTGGAGATTGAGGTCTGCGGGACACGTCTTTGTGCGAACCGGATAGGCTGGTGAACTCTAACTCATTTTCCCTAGTTTATATCTCATTTGGTTTTTACAATACCAGTATTGGGGTCTGAGAACTCTGATTTGTTTGTCTAATGTGCTGATGGTATTAAGTATGTGATACAAAAGGGGAGGCCTTCTCCCCATCCCTTTCCTCTCATCTGAGAACTTAACGTTTCTTTGGGGATTGCCTTATGGGGAACCGTTGGTATGGGACCGTGCCTTGCCCCCGTTGGGGTAGTGGTACGATGCTCACCGCGACAGATAATTCTATTGTTTTTGAGGTATTGGGTGGGGTGGGTGGGGGAGGGGATGGGTTTCTTGTTTTGGTTGATGTCTCTTGTTATTGCCACCAAGTCTTTCGTTCTATGTACTTCGAGATTGCCAATGTCATCCACCTTATCAGCTGCTTCAATATATGTCACCATCGTCTATGTCGCAAGATTTAGCCGGGGTCGGGAGTAGAGAGCTCCGAATCCTTAGTTGGAATGTTAATGGTCTATTGGATAAAATTAAACGGGGTGCTGTGTTGCGCCAGGCAAAGCGGCACAGGGCGGGTGTTCTCTTCCTACAGGAGACCCACTTAGCGGGCACTAAGACACCTTGTTTGGGACGGTTTGGCTTCGCACACACCTACCATGCTGGTTTCACTGGAGGCTCCCGGGGAGTTGCAATACTCATACATCGCAGTGTCCCATTCGTTCATAGCCGCACGTGGCTGGATCCACAGGGTAGATTCATTGTGATCTATGGTACGCTCTATGGAGAGCCCATCGTTTTAGGCAGTGTCTATGCCCCTCCTCCTCTCTCGTGGTCCTTAGTAGAAAAGCTGACGACGCTCTGGACGGACCTCCCATCAGTATTAACTATAGTTGGGGGGACTGGAATGATGTTATGTCCCCGTTGCAGGATAGATGGCGTGCCACGGCCCGAGTTGCAGAGGTCCAGACTCCAAACTATTCTCCCTGGTCCAAGGCTTGGGGTGGGTCGACACTTGGCGGACTATACATCCTGACACACATGCCTACACCCATTTCTCTAGGCCGCATGATTCCTTTTCCCATTTAGATTACATTTTCCTCACGGCGACACACACCCATAGACTGGCCGAGGCTGTAATCCTTCCCAGGGGGCTATCCGACCATTCTCCGGTGTCCATTCTCCTATCCCTAGACCCCAGAAGTTCCCGATTTCAGTGGCGTTTGTCGCCGTGGTTATTAAGGGACGAGAAATATAGGGCGCATATGCATACATCCTTAGCGGACTATCTACTGCTTAACACGGGATCAGTGGAGTCGCCGGTCACCCTGTGGGAGGCTATGAAACCCACTCTTAGAGGAGCAGATATTGCCTTCTGTACTGCCCTACGCAGACAGCGACGCGATAAGCTGCTCAGAATTGAGGCTCAGCTCCTTGATTTAGAGCGCGCTAGTAGGGACACAGCGGGACAGGCTGCACGTAGACAACTGTTGACAATGCAGCAGACATACGCTAGCGAGCTCCTCAATGAAGCCCGCCTTTATTGGCTCGCCACTCGTAGCCAGATCTACCAGTGGGGGGACAAATCCAGCGCTCTGTTGCACCGCCTATGTCAGCAGACCCTACAGCCCCAGATGCTCCCGAGTATACGCGGCCCTGATGGGACCGCACTTACAGACCCGATCGCCATTTCCGATAGCTTTGCCTAGTTTTTCGCGGACCTCTATGCCCCCAGGAAGTATTACCTGCTGCCCTTATACAGAAGTTTATCAATGACTTCCCTCCCCGTGCTTTGTCGGACACAGCACGAGAGGCGCTGGACGCTCCCCTGTCAGTAGATGAACTTCTGCCTGCACTATTAGATATGCGAGTGGGTAAGGCGCCAGGCCCGAACGGCTACCCTTGCGAGTTCTTTCAAAAATATCACCCGCAACTCTTAAAACCCTACTTAGCGGCCCTGGAGGCTTCCTGGGAACATGGTAGCCTTCCGCCAGATTGGCGACATGCTGAGATCGTTGTGTTTTTGAAGCCGGGCCGACCACTGGAACACTTCTCGTCCTATCGTCCGATCTCCTTACTCAATGTGGAAGCTAAGCTTCAACCGCCTAGTCCCGTATATCACGGAGTTGATCCATCCAGATCAGGCAGGAATTATGCCGAACCGCGCTACACAACACAATATTAGACATGCCCATAATGCTATCGCCGCAGTTGATAAACTTGGCACTCCTGCTGCGCTCCTGCTGGCAGGCATGAACAAGGCCTTTGACTCCCTTAGTTGGACGTATCTTTTTGCCTTGCTAGCTCGCCTTAACATCAGCCCCCGGTTGCTTAGCTTTATTCGCCTGCTATACACAGATATAACCGCCTAAGTCTGTGTGGCTGATTCAGTCTCTAAACGCTTTGTTGTCGGGCGGGGGGGCACGCCAGGGCTGCCCGCTCTCCCCTTATCTTTTTGCTCTAGCTATGGTGCCGCTCGCGGCTTGGGTACAGATAGACGCGCAATTGCACGGTTTTGAGTGGGCACCAGGCATCTCCGACCGCATAGCACTTTATGCGGACGATGTACTGTTCTTTCTCACTGATCTTGACCGGACTGGCCCGCGCCGTCTCCGCATTATGCAGATCTTTGGCAAAACCTCCGGCCTTTATATGAACCGGGGAAAATCCTTTTTGTGGCCACTGCGGGGTGGAGATCGGCTGGGTGACTGGTCACGGGAAGTGGTCGTGGCCCCAGACGGCTTTAAGTATTTGGGTGTGCATCTCTCTTCGTCTCAGGCCCTGGCATGGAATAAGAACCTTGTCCCCTTATGGACACAGGTGGGAGACCAGACACGTGTGTGGTCCCACTTACCTCTATCTCTTTTTGGTAGATCCGCTATTTTTAAAATGATTTCTCTGCCTCGTCTCCTTTATCAGCTACAGAATCATCCCTATCCGATAAAACCTACATGGTTTCGCCAATTGAATGCTATCCTCGCCCGGTTCTTGTGGGGGGGGGGGGGCGGGGTGTCACGGGTGGCTTGGAGGACTTGTTTCCAGTCTACCTACTCCGGCGGAGTAGCCACCCCGGATGTTCAGGCGTATTATAATTATATGGCCTCCCATTTACTTGTTCTCAATGACTGGTGGTATGGCGATCGTGGAGACCCGGCATATGCGGTGGAGCGCTGGCTGCTGGGAGACAATGCTCTCCACAGGGTTCTCTATTCAGTAGCACTGCGTCGTGAGCTACCACCTGCCACAGTCACGATTTGTAAGATCTGGAAGGCGGCGCTCCGTCAGATGGGCTGGTGGGGAAGACTCACTAAGGAAACTCCACTGTGGAATAACAGACAATTGCCACAGTTGACACACCTGTCCGGCTTCCGGGGCTGGGCGGCCATTGGGATAGATACGGTGGGGGCAGTTGTACGTGGATGTACTCTCAAGTCTTTTCTGGATATCCAAGCAGATTACGATATGCCCTGCACACAATTTTACCGCTATCTCCAGTTCCGACACGCCTTTACCCCATACATATCTCACTTAACAGAGATTCCTGAATTTAACCCCATCGAGGCGAAGGTTTTCATGGGAGACTTAGGGGATCATAAAGTTACTAAAATATACCGCACACTAATCAACAACATCCCCACCACACTCCATAAAACTAGAGAGGCATGGCAGCAAGATCTAGGTCCCTTGGATGAGGATGACTGGGTGGAGGCTCTGGCATCCCCATGCAGCGCAGCAATTGTGGCTCGCTTGCGCCTTATCCAGTTTAAATACTTACACAGTGCTTACTACACCAGGCACAGGCTATGGCGTGCTGGACTCATCGCATCCCCCCACTGTTTGTGCTGCAAATCTATGGAGGGTACATTCTTACATACCGTGTGGGCATGCCCAGCACTGTCAAAATTCTGGAGGGGGGTGTTCACATGCCTGTCTGAGGTTCTGGGATGGGTTGTTGCTTCCTCACCGAGACTGGCTATGTTACACATTACAGAGGACATAGGTGGGAATAGATATAAGCGCCATCTCCTCTTTCTGGGCCTAACACTGGCCAAGAGAGATATCACTCGGGCCTGGAAGGATGAATCTTCGCAGTCGCTTGGGGTGTGGAAGAAGGGCCTAGATTTTTGTATGGGCCTAGAACTCCCGGTTTTCGAGTCAAGGGGATGCCCCCGTAAACATTACAAAATTTGGAAGCGGTGGGCTGATTATAGGGGACTATATCTGGAGCCTCCTCCCCCCCTACCTGATGTTGGCGAGCCCATATTATGATATTGGTTAGTCGGCATGTCTGTAGAGCTTGTAATCACTTTGATTATGGATGGCAGAATCTTTCTCTCCATTTAGGATTCATATATTTGTTGAGGGGAAGCAAAGTGGCACAGTTGTTTTTTTCTTTCTTTCCTTTTTTATTTTCAGGTTTTCTTGCAATGTATCTTCTGTGGAATCCATCCTTTATTATTACTGGAAATGTTGATTCATATATTTGTTACCATGTGTATTTGCATTGGGTGCCCTATGGGGCACTTGTACTATATTGGATGTCAACAATAAAAGTATGTTTTGAAAAAAACTTTTTTACAGGAAGCTATATCTAAGTCCAGAAGTTCTTTTTGTGTTTGGGTGTGAATCTGTTCAGTAGTTTTTGAGCAATTAATGCTCAAAAACTTTGTATGTCTTGGCATGCGGAACTCCGCGGATCCCGACAGATCTCAAACTGAGATGTGATTGGCTGCCACCACCTCAAACAGGAAGTGGTGGCGGCCATCTTAGGACTCGTCCAGAGTCCTAAAAAAACCCGAAAAAGACACAAAGGGGAGGGATAGGAATACCCTGACCCCCTAGGCCTGGTGTTCGTTACATTTATAGTTCGGTGAAATGTTCAGTAACAATGTAATGTTTTAACCTTTAAAAACCAATGAAAGTCACCAGCTATATTTATCTTGGATAACTATATCTTGTGCACTAAGGTAACTATAACTTGCCCTCGTCATTCACTGCTAATTATCCGACATATTACATCACTCATGACATCTTCTTTGACATCATTGATAATATCACTGTGCATGGCAGGTGGAAGAGTTATTACATGAGATAACTACATAACTGGTCAATGTTAGTGGTTTTTAGAGTTTAAACATTGTTACTGAATATTTTACCTAACTATAACATTACTTCAACCTTTGTTTTTTTCCAGTGAATATACTACTTAAGAATTGGCTCTTCCCCACATAACCACTGTTAGAAATGGGGGTCTCTAGTTGGCAGAGGTAAGTACCTTTGTCCAAATAGGGACCCTTGCTTCTAGTCAGGGTAAGGGTGATACACTCCTAAAATATCCCCTGGTAGCTTGGCACGAGCAGACAGGCTTATCTCAGAGGCAGTGTGTAAAGCATTTGTGAACACATACAGTAATACAGTGAAAACACTACAAATGGACACCACAGTTTAGAAAAATAAGTAATCTTTATCTAAACCAAAACAAGACCAAACGACAAAAAATCCACAATACAGTAATAAAAATATGACTTTCAGATGGTAGAAATAGTTCAGTTCAAAGCAAAACGCAGATGCGACACCTTTCACACAAAGTACCTTGGATGTGTCAAGCAAACAACAAAAACGGGCCGCAGGGAAGGTGATGCGTCGGTTCCTTACACTCAGGGAAGGTGATGCGTCGGTTCCTTGCTCCGGGAGAGGTGATGCGTCGGTTCCTTACTGCTGCGCAGGGGAGTTGAGGCATCTGTTCCTTACAGGAGAGGAGTTGATGCGTCTGTTTCTTACTGCGTGGGGAGTTGATGCGTCTGTTTCTTACTGCGTCCCCCAGCGATGCGACAGACTTGGCGTCTTGATGCGATGATCCGGGACGATGCGCGGATTCTTGCAGACGCACAGCAGGGCCTGCGTCGGGATCAGTGCAGTGATCTCGGACTTCGGAGATTGTTGCACCTGATGCGCCGTGCTGCGATTCTTCGGGCTGCGGCAGGTGCTGCAACGGTTTCCTCCACGATGCGTCGGAAACAGGCACGGATGCGTCACGCTTCTGTGATGTTGCGTTGATTTTCTAGCTCCCAGCTGAAAACCGTTCTCTAGAGGTCCAAAACAGCAGCAGGCACCTCTTGCAGGTCAGAACTCCCAGCAAGGAAGTTCAGGGGAGCTGGTGGTGAAGTTTTGGTGTCCCTGAGACTTCAGAACATGAGGCCAGCTCAGTTTCAGGCCCTTGGAGATCTTTTCCTCAAGCAGGTGACAAAGCAAACAGCAAAGTCCTTTTCTCCTTTCCTAGGCAGCAAGTAGCCACTGCAGGCCAACCCCAGACAGCAAACAGCACAGGGGCAGTATTCCTCCTCAGCTTCTCCGGCTCTTCTCCTTGGCAAAGGTTCCTCTTGATTTCCCAGAAGTGATCTAAAGTTCTGGGGTCTGGGCCCATCTTTATACTACAAAAATCCTTTGTTCTCTGAAGGCAGAGAAGCTCTGTGCTCAGCCAAAACCAGTTCGGTCCTCACTGGTGCAGCTTCCTGGCAGGAGGTGGAGACAGCATTGTTGAAGGCAGACCAGGCCCATTCAGGTGAAAAGGAAATCTCCTCCCACTACTCTAAATGCAGCCCACGTCTATTCAGCCCAGCCCTGACTCATCAGACTCTCTGAAGCCACTGCTCCTCCCCAGCCCCTGTCATCCAAAAGCCAGACATGCAATACACAAACCTAGCAGAGACATACTGGATGGTTAAGCAAGAAAATACCTACTTTCTAAAACGTGGAATTTTCAAACACAGAATGTAAAAATCACCCTCACTAAAAGATGCATTTTAATATTCTGAGTTCAGGCATACTCAAACTTTATTTTCCTACCTTGTTACCAGGGGTAGTTAGTGTTAATAAGATGTTATAAACAAACTCCCCATTCTATCCGATGGGAGCAGGTAGACTTGCAATAGTGAGAAACGAAATTGGCAGTAATTTCACTATCTAGGACATGCACACATCAGAGCATGTTCTACCATTCACATACATTGCACCCTGCCACACAGGGGTACCTTGGGCCTACATTAGGGGTGACTAACATGTAAGAAAAGGGAAGGTTAGGGACTGGCAAGTGTGTGCACTTGGCAAGTCGACATGGCAGTCCCAGACTGCACACAGGCTCTACAATGGCAGGCCAGAGTTACATTTTACAGGCTGCCTCTGTGGGTGGCACAATCAGTGCTGCAGGCCCACTAGCAGCATTTGATTTACAGGCCCTTGACACACACAGTGCACGGTACTAGGGACTGACTAGTAAATCAAATCAGCCAATTATGGAAACACCAATCCATACGTACAATTTCCAGGGAGAGCATATGCACTTTAGCACTGATCAGCAGTGGTAAAGTGCCCAGAGTCAGAAAACCAACAAAAACAGGTCAGAAACAGAAGGCCAAAAAGCAAAAAGTCTAGGGATAAACCCGCTGAAAAAGCCAGGCCTAACACAACCCCCTTCCAGCCTAAATCCAGGGTAGACTAATCAATTCCTTGATAGACTTCCCTGGTTGAGGCGATAGAATCTAGACCTTGCCCACAACAGCGGGGGCACGTTCTGGTTCTACGCCTTTCTGAACCCAGTTGGATCCCTCTGTCCATACTCTCAGGGCCCATTAAGATAACCCATGGGGAACCCTTCTCTTCTCCTGTTGACACCATCTGTGCAGCACCTAACCTTAGCTTGCTCACGGGTGTGTCCCAACAGACAGACAGTACCCACATGGCCAACACAGTGGTGTAGCCCTGTCCATCCCCGGGGTGTGACTCCTGTCCCCCTCCCAGGGGCAACTCTGTCCACCAGGACAGCAAGCCACAGTGGCCACTGACAGCTGTCAATGATGAGAGCCAGACCCCAGGCATATCTCATGGCTCTCCAACCTCTGTGGCATCAGAGAGTGGGGAGCAGTAGCCCCAGGTGCCTGGCACCCTTTGTCCACTCTCCCATCCTGTCACGTCAGGGATGACATCCTGACACTGACCCACCAGCCACGGGCCTGTACCCTGCAGACTGGACAGGAGACTGGGGTGGGCTCTCCCACACCTGGTCCTCCTCCCAGAGGCTCTGTACCCTCCAACCTGGAGCAGTACCCCCTTCCAGAATTGTCAGGGCACCTGTGGCAGGTGTCCTGCACAATTCGCCCACCAGATCAGGGGCTCTATCCTGCAACTGGGATCCCAGCCTGGGTCTGTACCCTTAGACTGGGCAGAGGTCAGGGTGAGGCTGCCCTCTCCCCGCCCCCCTTACTGGGGCCCTGCACCCTCCCACCTGGAGCGGTGCCCCCAGAAGATAAACCCGGTAGGGGCACTGTTAGCAGTCGCCCCTTCCTCCAGGTCAGGGGGACACCCTGAACCTGGCCCTCCAACCCAGGGTCTGTACCCTTAGGCTGGACCTGTGCCTGGCAACCCAGGACTTCTGAGGGAGCACACCAACCCCCCCTCCCCAAGGGAAACACACTCCTCTGCAGCTGTGTAAGAGTCTGCCTGGCGCAGGTCTCCAGCCTCCTGTCCACCTGACAGAGCATGAAGACCCCCCCCAGGCCAGAAGTGGCCTCACCAGGGTCAGTCCTGGGGTGCTCTGACCTCAGAGCTGGCAACCCCTGACCCACTGGTCCTTCCACTGGGGACTGCGTCCCCCTCTCACCCCTCTCTATGGACTCATGCCCTCTCCCTACTGGAGAGGTACTGCCAGACACCAGAGCTGCTGGAATGCTGGTTACAGCAGTTACCCCCAGCTCAACTGACATCTTGGGATCCCACTCAGGGGACAGCCTTCAGGTTCAGACCAGGCCCCCCTCCTGATGTTCCCTCATGGAGCCAACCAGGCCTTGAGACTGGGTTTCGGGCACCTCGGGATACAGCCCACTCCTTCTCCTCTGAGACAGGACATGGGACCCCACACCCCTCCCACTACTCTGGGACCTATCTGGGATACCACAACCCTCCCCCACCAGACTGGGTTGGGGAAAACCTGAGCCATCTCCTTCAGGATCACTCCCAGATGCTTCTTCGGACCCTCTGGAATCCACCAAAAGGTCTGCCTCCAGTGTGAGATCCCTGGGGTCAGAGAACTCACACTCCACCAGGTGTTGGCATAGCTCTGGAAAACAGGGACTTAAAATATGCTCTCCACCAATTGAATTACACAGCCCCATACAGGTGTTAACCAAGCTACCCTTTGCCTCAACATCCAGTGCCTCACACAAGTACCCCACACCACTCTCCTGAGATTGGCAAGACAGTGTCTGACTGTCTCTGTCACTCAACCCACACTCTTCTGGGCGGTCTCCACACTCACACACCAGGACTTCTACCATGGGGGAACCCCTCTCCCTGCACCTCTCATCTAGAGTCAGTAGAGTGTCCCTCCCACCACTAGGAATATGATCCCCTGTGCCAGTTCCACAATCTACTACAGGGACCCTGCGCACCACTGGAGCCACCTCATAAACCTGAACCGCCTGGTGTATGTTAACCCCCTCCTTCAAGTCAGGCGCCACATCTCTGGGTGTGTGTACTGCTCCCTCAGCACTAGATAACACCTGTTTGCTGCCACCATCTCAGCTGGCCTCCACCTCCAGCCCAGCCAAGCTCACTTCCTGAGCTACACACATTTCTCTTTCTTGGGCTAAGGCCCTCTTGGTCTCAGCCTTCTCGAGCTCCTCATCAAGCTCTCTCAGTCTCTGCTCACAAGCAAGAAGCCAGCCATCTTTTTCTGTTTCTCCCTCACTTTCAGGGGAGTCCTCCTCCTCAGACTCCACTGGTAGTGTTGGCCCCCAGTGGGGTAACTCATAATGAAATAGGGATGCCTCTAGATCCTCCCTAGACCTTCTCTTCACAGGCAACCCCCTTTCCTTGCAGAACACACGTAGCTCCTTCACTGTGTAGATGAACAAGTGCCAGAAATCAAGTTCCATCTTGTCAAGACTTCAGGTGCAACAACTAACCAGAGTCCTCAGTATCAAAAATACTTCCAGGAGGACACCAGAAAACAGAAAAAGATAGTATCTGGTTGCGTAATGGTCTGCACTATGCTAGTAGTGTACACCAATCACTGTATGTAAGTCACAAATGCAAGTCCAGATCCTCACCGCTGACCACCAATGTTAGAAATGGGGGTCTCTAGTTGGCGTACCTTTGTCCAAATAGGGACCCTTGCTTCCTAGTCAGGGTTAGGGGGATACACTTCTAAAATAACCCCTGCTCACCCCTTTGGTAGCTTGGCACGAGCAGACAGGCTTATCTCAGAGGCAGTGTGTAAAGCATTTGTGAACACATACAGTAATACAGTGAAAACACTACAAATGGACACCACACCAGTTTAGAAAAATAAGTAATCTTTATCTAAACCAAAACAAGACCAAAGCGACAAAAATCCACAATACAGTAATCAAAATATGACTTTCAAAGGTAGAAACAGTTCAGTCCATAGCAAACCATGGATGCAACACTTTTCAACACAAAGTACCTTGGATGCGTCACGCAAACAACAAAAACGGGCCGCAGGGAAGGTGATGCGTCGGTTCCTTACACTCAGGGAAGGTGATGCTTTGGTTCCATGCTCCAGGGGAGGTGATGCGTCGGTTCCTTACTGCTGCGCAAGGGAGTTGAGGCGTCTGTTCCTTACCGGAGAGGAGTTGATGCGTCTGTTTCTTACTGTGTGGGGAGTTGTTGCGTCTGTTTCTTAATGTGTCCCCCAACGATGCGACAGACTTGGCGCCTTGATGCGATGCAACGCATCCGGACGATGCATGGCGTCGCTAACAGCCGTCACAGCAGGACCGGTGCTGGGATCGGCTGCGGTGATCTCGGACTTCAGAGATCGTCGACCCGATGCGTCATGCGCGATTCTTCGGCGGCAGGCGTTGCGACGATCGCCTCGGCGATTGCGTGCCGAAGCAGGCGTTGCACGCTTCTGCGATGCTTGGCTCCAGTTCTTGCAGCGTCCAGCTGCGAAATCCAGTTCTCTAGAGGTCCATTTGACTACAGCAGGCACCTCTGGCAAGGGTCAGAACTCACAGAAAGGCAGAGTTCAGCAGCACCAGCTGAGTTGCAGTGAAGTCTTTGTGTCCTTGAGACTTCAGAACAGGAGGCAAGCTCTGTTTCAGGCCCTTGGAGATCTTTTCTCAAGGAGGTGACACAGCACACAGCAAAGTCCTTTCTCCTTTCTTTGGCAGCAAGCAGCCACTGCAGGCCAACTCCAGACAGCAAACAGCACAGGGACAGTATTCAACCTCAGTTTCTCCAGCTCTTCTCCTTGGCAAACGTTCCTCTTGATTCCCAGAAGTGATCTAAAGTCCTGGGGTCTGGACCCCAATATTTATACTACAAAATCCTTTGTTCTCCGGTGGCAGAGAAGCCCTGTGCTTGGTCAAAACCAGTTCTGTCCTCACTGGTGCAGGTTCCTGGCAGGAGGTGGAGACAGCATTGTGGAAGGCAGACCAGGCCCATTCAGGTGAAAGGAAATCTCCTCCCTTCCTCTAAATGCAGCCCAGGTCTATTCAGCCCAGCCTTGACTCATCAGACTCTCTAGAGCCACTGCTCCTCCCCAGCCCCTGTCATTCCAAAGCCAGACATGCAATACACATACCTGGCAGAGAGCACACTGGATGGCTAAGCAAGAAAATTCCTACTTTCTAAAAGTGGTATTTTCAAACACAGAATGTAAAAATCACCCTGACTAAAAGATGCATTTTAACATTCTGAGTTCAGGCATACTCAAACTTTATTTTCCTACCTTGTTCCCAGGGGTAGTTAGTGTTTTTAAGATGTTATAAACATACTCCCCATTCTATCCTATGGGAGCAGATAGCCTTGCAATAGTGAAAAACGAAATTGGCAGTATTTCACTATCAGAACATGCCACACACATGAGAGCATGTCCTACCATTTACATACATTGCACCCTGTCCACAGGGGTACTTTGGGCCTACCATAGGGGTGACTAACATGTAAGAAAAGGGAAGGTTAGGGCCTGGCAAGTGGGTGCACTTGCCAGGTCGACATGGCAGTACCAGGACTGCACACAGGCTCTGCAATGGCAGGCCTGAGTTACATCTACAGGCTGCTTATGTGGGTGGCACAATCAGTGCTGCAGGCCCACTAGCAGCATTTGATTTACAGGCCCTGGGCGCACACAGTGCGCGGTACTAGGGACTGACTAGTAAATCAAATCAGCCAATTATGGAAATACCAATCCATACATAAAATTTACAGGAGAGCATATGCACTTTAGCACTGATCAGCAGTGGTAAAGTGCCCAGAGTCATAAAACCAACAAAAACAGGTCAGAAACAGAAGGCCAAAAAGCAAAAAGTCTAGGGATAAACCCACTGAAAAAGCCAGGTCTAACAACCACCATACACAGACAGATAGAAATATACAGCATATCTCTCTGTATATAAGCATTTATTTGTACTATAGATATGTAACTATATATGTGTATTGCTTTGTATAAATGTGCTTTGTATAAACATGCTTTGTATAAACGTGTAAAAGAAAAATGATTATATATAGCTATTGTTAGACCTGGCTTATCCAGCGGGTTTATCCCCAGGCTGTTTGCTTTTTGGCCTCCTGTTGTGGAGCCTGTTTTTGTTGGTTTTATGACTCTGGGCACTTTACCACTCCTGATCAGTGCTAAAGTGTATATGCTCTCCCTGTAAATTGTGTTTATGGATTGGTAATTCCATGATTGGCATATTTGATTTACTGGTAAGTCCCTAGTACAGTGCACTGTGTGCGCCCAGGGCCTGTAAATCTAATGCTGCTACTGGGCCTGCAGCACTGATTGTGCCACCCACATGAGCAGCCTGTAAATGTAACTCAGACCTGTCACTGCAGTGTCAGTGTGCAGTTTGGTACTGCCATGTCGACCTGGCAAGTTCACCCACTTGCCAGGCCCTAACCTTCCCTTTTCTTACATGAGTCACCCCTAAGGTAGGCCCAAGGTACCCCTGTGGGCAGGGTGCAGTGTGTGTGAAAGGTAGGACATGCCCTGATTTGTGTGGCATGTCCTGATAGTGAAATACTGCCAATTTTGTTTTTCACTATTGAAAGGCTATCTGTCCCATAGGCTAGAATGGGAGTTTATTTATTACATCTTATAAATATAACTTTCCATTAGGACAAGATAGAAAGATGGAGTTTAGTATGCCTGAACTCCGAATATAAAAATGCATCTTTTAGTAAAGATATTTTTTATATTGTGTGTTTGAAAATACCACTTTTAGAAAGTGGGCATTTTCTTGCTTAGCCATCCTGTGTGCCTCTGCTGGGCTGTGGATTGACTGTCTGGCTTTTGAATGACAGGGGCTGGAGATGTGCATTTTCTCAGACGGCCACCGGGGGGGTTGAGGTGTGTCCTGCCTTTCCTGGATGAGTCAGGGATGGGCTGAATAGACCTGGGCTGCATTTAGAGTAGGGGGAGGAGATTTCTTTCACACCTGAATGGGCCTGGTCTGCCTTGGACAATGCTGTCTCCACCTCCTGCCGGGCAGCTGCACCAGAAAGGACAGAACTGGTTTTGGCTGGGCAAAGAGCTTCTCTGCCACCAGAGAACAAAGGAATTTGTGCTATAAAAAGTGGGGCCAGACCCCTGAACTTTAGATTACTGCTGAACTAAGGAACCTGCCAGGAAGAAGAACCGGGAAACCTGGAGGAGAAGTACTGCCCCTGTGCTGTTGGGGTTGGCCGGCAGTGGTTGCTTCTGTCTTGGGCAGGGAAAGGACTTGACTGTGCTTTCATCATCCTGCTGTTAGAGTTTTCTCCAAGGGCTTGAAGTAGAGCTTGCCTCCTGTTGGAAGTCTCAGGGATAGAAAAGACTTCAAAGATTACTTCTGGGATTCAAGAGGAACCTTTGCCAAGGAGAAGAGCTGGAGAAACTGAGGAAAAGTACTGCCACTTTGCTGTGTGCTGTCTGGGGTTGGCCTGCAGTGGCTGTTTCTGCCAAGGGAAGGACAAGGACTTTGCTGTGTGCTGTGTCCCCTGCTTGAGGGAGATCTCCAAGGGCTTGAAGTAGAGCTTGCCTCCTGTTCTGAAGTCTCAGAGACACAAAGACTTCACCCCCCAGGTCCCCTGAACTTCCTTGCTGGGAGTTCTGACCTGACAAGACTTCTGTTTTCCTGCTCACACTCCTGCGGGCAGGGAAACAGATATTGCTCCCACCCGGAGGGAGCAAACATAAATACCTGCTGTCTCTGGGTGGAAGCTGCAGAGGCTGTGGGACTCTCTCCGCTGTCCCAAACTAGTGGTTTGTGGGTGCCCTGGGTTGGCACCGGGGGACCCACCTCCAGTTCTGATGGAGGGGTCCCCGGGGCCCAATAAGGCTCGGGGAGGGGACAACACGTCCCCCTGTCCCCTTAATAATGCACTTCGGTCCTGGGGGATGGGGTCCCTGGGGCCTAATAAGGCTCGGTGGAGGGGGGGATCCACGTGGCCCCCTCCACTTTTTTAAACACATTCTTCCCTGGGGGGATGGGATCCCTGAGGCCTAATAAGGCTGGTTGGGCACGCCCCTCCCCATAAAAATAGAATGTTGCCCCGGTGGATGGGGTCCCAGGGGCCTAATATAGCTTGGGGCGGTGGACAGTGCGCCCCCTCTCTGATTATTAGTGATTTTCCACATGGAATGCGGTCCCCGGGACCCCTTAAGGCTCTGAGAGGATGGCCACACACCGTACTTCCCTATTATTAGTGGTTGGCCCCGGGAAATGGGGTCCTCTAGGCCCATTTGGGGCTGGGGAGGGAAGTCACATCCCCTCTCCCCAAAATAAGTTTTTGGCCCCGGTGATGGGGTGTCAAGGGCCTCTCAAGGCTCGGGGAAGGGGGCCACATGTGCCCCCTCCTCTATTATTATTATTGTTTGTCCCCAGGGGATGGGGCCCCCGGGGTCAATTTTAGCTCATGGAGGGGTCATGCACCCCCACTCCCCAAAAAGAATTGTTTTGGCCCGGGGATGGGGTCCCCAGGGCCTCTTAAGGCTCACAAAGTGCCCCCCTTCCCAATAATTTCTGTGTGGTCCCAGGGGATGGGGTCCTCGGGATGGGGAGTAGTGAACCGTCCGCCCCTAATATAAATATGTTTGGCTCCAGGGGATTGGGTCCCCAGGGACCATTTGGGCTCGTAGTGAGGATCAGTGAGCCCCCCTCCCCAAATATAAATGTTTGGCCCCAAGGAATGAGGTCCCCGGGGCCAATAGTGGCGTGGGGAGGGGGTCCGCATGACCCCCCCCCGCCCTGTGGCCGTGCGCGGTTGGCTTTACGTATGGTAAATAATATTATTTTACGTTTTTAAAAAACCTAGTAATTCACTGAAAAAAATGAATGGTTAAAGTGACTGGATAGTTAGGAATTGTAATTATATCTTAATTTTCATTAAAACAAACTTTAGGAATTCTGATTTAGTTTTTTAGAAAAACCTTAGAAATTCACTGGAAAAAACTAAGGTTAAAGTGATGTTAGAGTTAGGTGAAAATTTCAGTCCCAACATAATGCTTTGAACTAAAAAACACCGAAATTCACTTGTTTTATTTAGCACAGTTAACTATAACTTACGCCCAATGCCATGCATTTCTTATGACCTCATATTACATCACTAATGACCTGTTATATGAGATCATTTATGACATCACTGATGACATGGGTGAGGGTTTTTTTCCCCCCCAATGGGCTTCGAATCCACGGGCATTTTTGGGGGTAATTTCTTGACCATGAGGGACCCCTCTATGGGGCCTATTCTCTTCCCAGGGCCAACCGACAAACAAATGGTGTTCGCAACTTTCCTTTTAGGTTGCGGCCAGCCAATCAGGAATATGCTTCTTCTCCAGATCCGGAGGTACCCACGAATCCCCCCGCGGGTCGATCCGCAAAGATATCTATAAATTTCTTTCTTTATTAACTCCCAAACTACTGAATGGATTTACACCAAATTTCAAAAAGGTCGCTTTCTGGACCAAGATCTACCTTTCTGGCAAATTTGGTGTAATTTCGTTCAGCGTTTCTGGCTGTAGCCGTGTCTAAAAATTGCAAAATCACCGTAGACAGTGCATGGGGAAAAAGTGTTTTGGGACCCCACTTTTTCTCGGCCCCCGCTTGACAAATCACGCCTAAACTTTCCAGATAGCAGCTGAACTTGTGTACTAGTTTTGAAAATTTAGTGAAGATTCGTCAAACGGCGCCAAACTTATTAGCAAAACAAAAAACACTTTGTTTATGGGAAAAGTTGGTCCTAACTAGAACCATCGCCAGTAGGTTATATATATATATATATGTGATATATATATATATATATATATATATATATATATATATGTGTGTGTATATATATATATATATATATATATATATATATGAGATTTACAAAACAGTCCGAGACGGAAGGAAATCGCACCTATCACTATTGTGGGTTATAGTTATATTTTGAACACAGTGGTGCACGAATCTAGAAGCCAGGCCGTCTTAATCTCCCATACCGGAGAAACTCCATTAACATTTGAAAAGAATGTGACTCAGCACCCACTGAATATCACTGCCATGCATACCGAAGTCTTGGGAGGAAGAACAAATAGCATTCCAAGCTCTGAAGCGTCTTCTTGCTTTCATAGCTGGGAAGGTTTCACTTGGCCACAAAATCTCATAAAGGACGTACAAACGAAGCCCTGCAGAAGTCCGTTGAGATGAAACGCGTTGGCTACGGCAAAATAAAAGCAGTTTTTAAAACGAAAAGATTATTAATAAAGAAATCAACTTTTTAAGAAAAAGGTTCTGGGAGTCTATGCATTATGTAAATCAATTATGATATTCACCTTCAAATATTTTATTGACTTGTACATTACTAGAAACTTTGATATTGAATGTGTGCGGAGTCACATTCTTTAAAAAAAAAAAAAAAAAAATATATATATATGTATATATATACACACACATATACCCACACATATACACACCATCCAAACAAATATCAAACACTGGCAAATAGTGCTCCTGCCGATACAGGGAGGAAAGAAGTCTAGTGGCCGTGATTTAAGTGGATGGGCTACAGAATGCAGATTTTGTGTTTTCCCATATCAATAGCAACTGCTCATATCAGCAAAAGCTCATGTCTCTGCCCGCTCTATTACTTGAGCTTTTCTGGCATGAACCAAGGTAAGACTGAAGAAGGGGGATGCTTCATTCCCTGTTAAAAACAATAAAACTAACTCGACGATTTAAAACTGGATACGTACGGTAAACGACATGCTGCCTCGTGCCGGGCTCACAAAGGGAAATGTACCGTCAGCGCACTCTGCCAGGTCTGCTCTTCACGGGCCCCAGCTTCCAGCACAACAGCAGGAGTACGCATGGAATGGGTTACCATTAGGACATCGCCCCCTTCCAATAAAGCATCATCGCGCGACAAACACGTCCAGTGAGTCACTTCCTAGGTCTGCGCAGCTTGGTTTAAGTGGCCCTTCAGACGCGTTGTTAACGCGAAGCGACAGTGAGTCAAACATTAGAAAGAGGTATTTTGTTAATTACGGAGCTGCAAAGAGGCGTGCTGTCTACAGAACGTAGGCGAGTGTTGTTGGCATAGGAGCTGGAAGTAGGGGGCAGCAGCCCATGAAACATAGCCATGCTGGAGTTCAGAAGGGGAATGAGCAATAAAGGTGCCTTTCAATTTTGTCTTTATCCTATTACATTTGCTGTGTGCTCAAAGCAAATGTCTTCTGAGAAATTGCTGCTTATTGCTTTAACATGGAGATTGGCGTTTACTTTTCGTTTTCTGACTGCAAAGTGAGAGAATTTTTTAAAGTGAACTATGTGCCAATCTTGCTGGAGTACAAAGCATAGATGTACAACCTTGTTTAAAGGAAAGGCTGTAGGATGTCAATTTTGTGCTAATAATACAATTTAAATACATGTATATGTATTGTAGATATTGTATTGTAATTACATTTATATAGCGTTTACTACCCCTGACGAGGCGTCAGAGCGCTTTTTCGGTGAGTAGCACGCTACTCCAGAACCTATAAAGGATTATTGGTGAATTAGTATAGTGAAATATGAAAGTAATTTGAGTGGTGGATATGTTAGTCAGTTATTTGGATTGAGAAGGATAGTGGAGGGATAGAAGAGGGAAAATGGTTTGCATTTATATAGCGCTTGCTACCCTTGATGGGGTGTTTAAGCACTTTTTCGGCGAGTTGTACGCTCCTTCGGAACCCAGAAAGGATTAGTGGGGAATTAGTATAGTGAAAATATGAAAGTAATTTGAGTGGTGGATTTGTTAGTCAGTTATTTAGATTGAGAAGGATAGTGGAGGGATAGAGAAGGGAAAAAGGTTTGCATTTATATAGCGCTTGCTACCCCTGATGAGGCGTTGAAGTGCTTTTTCGGCGAGTAGCACGCTACTCCGGAGTCCATAAGGATTAGTGGTGATTTCGTTTAGTGAAATATGAAATTAATTTGAGTGGTGACATGTTAGTCTGGTATATGGATTGAAAAGGACAGTGGAAGGATAGAAAGGAAGGATTTTTTTTGTTATTTTTTTTTTGTTTTGGAGCTCAGATATGTCAAAATATTGAAATACACCAGTAGTTAAGAAAACGCAAACGAAGCATTGTTTTTGTAAGTCTGAAGTGTGATGGAAACAAAGAATTTTTATGGGATCAAAACACATCAATATACTTTACTTAGTGATGTGCAAATGATAATTAGTCTCTGAAACTCGATTGCCACACATTGTCGTTTGTGCGCTATATACTTTTATGTGTAAAACTGCATGACTGTGAAAATTTTGTGCCCAGCACCCTCCGGAGCCCTCCCACCTCCCACCCCCCCTCCCAGCACCTTGAGACCCTCACGGGTGAGTAGTTGCGCTTTACAAACCCCTGATTGATTGATTTCAATTGGACGTTGTGCTGTCTGTAAATGACAATGCACTACCATACTATGCTATATTAATGCTATATTAATATATTTGTGACAGCGTGCTTCAAAATGCACAACTGCATACATAGCACACCCTTTGGATTTTTTACAATACCTAAGACTTTGATTGTGTAACACTGATGGCAGCACATCGGCTCTAAAAATTGTTCCAGCAGCACTGGTTCTTGGTGAACTCTTTGGGTCGGGGTCTAAGGAAAGGCTGGCAAGGAGCCTCATGGTTAAGATTACCATAGTGTTTATTAGCCAAATCCAGAGATTTTGGTTTAAAACATTCAGAATCACCACTAAGCCCACCACCAAGATCCAGGGTATAATAACAGGAAGTAACCTAATGGTTAATGCACCCAAATACTTCTATCTTTAGGCCACGTATGAAGTTTTTTCTCAAGACATCAAAATGTAGGGTGTAGCTAACTTCCAGCCAGAATGAGACGCAAAAAAATGAGTGCTAATGGTTCTTTAAGTGAGGCATATGTGTTGGATCCAGCTGGAATTATTGCAAATATGAGACCTACCACACTCTAACAGTTGCTGTTCTGAACACAAAGGGTGAATGCAGCTGAATGTGCTGGTGCTGGCAACTTCTACTGGGACGCAATCAGTACCTTTCAATGGGGCCAGCCGTGATCCGCCTCACTAATAGCTGGAGAATCCCCCACTATTCTAACACTTCATTGCCTGTTTAAGTGAGGCATTTCTGTGACAAAACGAGAGCTGCTAATCTCACACAAAAACAGATTAATTTTAATTAAAGACTTACATATATGGTAACATAGAAGAGCCCCTAAGAGATAGTATTAGAAAAAAAATCAGGAGAAATTAATTCTCCCAATGACTTTCATTGGATCCAAATTTTAAGTAGGAGAAAGCTAAATATCATTATTTTTTGCTGACCATAATCTGAGTCTCCTGGCTAAGCTGGCTGTGTTGGAATTTGTGTATTTACAAAAACATACACATTTGTCTAGAAGAGACTATGGGTCCATTACTTTTATCATGCACTGAACAATTTGTTGAACCAGTTTGCTGCGCATAGTAAAGGAATGCCACAATGGTTGCAAATAAAATATAATGTGGTTTAGTGGATTTGTAGATTCAAACACACAAGAGATGATGGGAGGAATGCTTGCAACAAGTTTTACCACAGGTGATCATGGGCTTTCTTCGATCTGGAATCCAGCCTACAGCGTCACACCCTTCGGCATCTCCGGCGCTTGTTCTGCATGACTGGGACCCCCGCGAAGCATCCTAAAGAGCCCACCTCCTTGGAGTGAAATTTGGAAGTATTTTTAGCATCTATTGAGCAGTCCCGTGTGTCCCTAGAGAATAAAATAAATGCAATAGTGACAGACGGACCTCACTCTGCTGAGGGATGACCACCACAAGCTCACAGACAAGGTCTGCAACGCAGAGCAATTATTGGTGACACTCCAGCCACAGGCCCAGGAGACACAGTCCTAACTATGCTCACAGCAAGACCGGGCCCGCACAATGGAGGAGAGGGCAGAAGACGCAGAAGGATGCTCACGCAGAAACAATGTTCTCGTGGTGGGCCTTCCTGAGAGAGCATAGGGCCAGGACACAGAGGCCTATCTTGAGCCATGGTTCCGCAGCATCATACCTGCTTCTGCCCCCTCGCCCTTTTTCTCGATCGAGCAGGCGCACTGGGTGCAGTCGCAGGAGTCTCCCCACCCTCTGGTACACGTACCAGACCACTTGTGGTCCGTCTTCTCTATTACAAAGAGTGCAACCTTATGTAGCCCGGAAGACATACAACTTTGTGTAGCCCGGAAGCCATACAGCCTGGTATTGGACAATATGAGAGTGATGATCTTCTCTAAGTATACACTGGTAGTCCAGAGCCAAGGGCACACTTTCCTTGAAGTTAAATGCAGACTACGGGCCTCTAACATCAAGTACTCACTCCTGTATCTGGCACCCCTCCGGGTCCAGATGGTTGGTATGTCACACTTCTTTACAGACCCTAAAGAGGCGTGAGACTGGGCAGAAGAGTGTGGGGGCATCGAGACCTCCTTGCCACAGTGCTAACCGCAGCCTCTTGACCCGTTGGTGGGGCCCAGCAGCGGCAGACTATCGCGAAATGCCTCCCAGACGCCCCATTCCCCTGATCTGGAGTAGGTTATACAGGAGACGAGAAGGATGCTGCAAACAGCTGCTGCATTTTGGGACCCCACCCCGCCCTCAGACACCGATGGCGAAGGCCCTAAGTCCACCAGCAGTGAGGGCTGCCTTTCATCCGTTCTCCTCCCTCCAGGCTCTAACATGTCGCCCAGTGTAACCCCACAAACTGCAAACAATATGTTTTGAATAACACTAACGATGCTTTCCAAATAAGTGGGCCTTTCGTTGGCGCTGCTACATGCCCTTTGATTAAGTGGGATGCTTTTAAGACAGTGATCAGGGGTCGCTGTATTGCAGAAGTGGTTGGGGTGCGTAGAACACTGGTAGGTGAGGTAGAGGCTCAAGAAAAGGTGCTTCGGAATCTTGAACAACGAAAACCGGGTAACCCTGCTCTTAAGTATCCATTGCTTGAGGCATAAGAATTACTGGCAGCCTGAGTTGAGAGACTACGCTGCTTTGATTACAGGGAATATCTGACTCGTGCTCATGCAGAGAGTAATAAAACAGGTTCCCTTTTAGCGTGGCTTATTAACCCAAATATAGGGGTTCTTTGACCTTGGAGCTACACACTGACACAGAAGAACCTTTATATAGCCAAGCCGCCATCAAGGCTAGATTTCGAGAGTTCTATACATCCCTCTATGCCCCAGTGCCCAGTCCATAACTGTAAGACATTGAGGGTTTTCTGTCCCCGAGTCGTCTGTAGGTACTTTAACAGGAAGATGCAGATGATTTGGGGGGACATATTACTATGCAAGAAGTTAGAGCTGCCATTCATTAGCCAGCAACAGCAGCAGCAGGACGTCTCCGACTGCACGGCTTCAGGCACCCATTCATTGCCCTGTCGCCCAACAAAATAAATTGATACTGCCCTGGTGGCTTCATGTACTACCCAGCTGCACTGCTTTAGTCTGCTTGATCTCACATGACGATTTAATCTGGCTTTTAAAACACACTGCCTACGGGGAGCCCTTGACTCCGTGCTGATTCACTGTCCCTGGGAACCACCCAGCTAATCATGGGTTATTTTCCCTAAACCCAATTTGCTTCGGACCAAGTTTTTCCAGTCCTTTGACTTACCGCCAGTGACTACGATCAATTAGTACGATCACTAACTAGCTCACCATTGTCCTGAAGATGAACCCCAATAATTGGGTTCGAAACGCCGTCGACCATTCTACAACATGACCTCCTTGTAACCTGTATAAATCATTTAGGGAGTTCAACTATATTGTTGTCAATGCGATGTCTTTTAAAAAAAGTTCACTATCACTATTTCACGTCACGCTTTCTTTCACTTACTGTGTGAGCACCCTAAAAATTGAAATTTATGCGAATAAATGTCTGTCATTTTGTGACCTATATGACCCTTTACAGACTCTTTTTCTTGCTCCCTATTGAATTAAATTCATTTTTTGAAAAATACTGTGCCCCTCTCTGGGTCACCACTCTTGCTATTGGACCTTTTAGGCCACACTTGAACCATTGTTCTTAAAAATCCAAAGCCATTAAAAACATGGCGCGTGGTGAGGTTCCTAGAGTAGACGGCTTGCCTCTGGAGTTCTTTGCTGCATAAAATGACAGCTTGGCACCAAAACTAGTAGAACTTTACTCTGCAGCTCTGAAGTCAGGCCATCTACGGTGTCTACATGTGAAGCTCTAGTCATCCCTCTCCTGAAAACCTGGTTGCCTTTCCACAAATGTCAGTGCTTACCGGCCTTTGTCCATGCTCAATGTGGACTATACAATTCTTAGTCAAATTCTTGGTACTCAACTCCTGCCCCATGTGCCCTCTTTGGTTCATATAGATCAAGCTGGTTTTATTCCTGGGCATCATATGGCGCGTAATATCCGGAGCCTTATCTCACTCGTGAACAATGACTTTTTGGATAAGCGGTTGTCTGCTGTCATGGTGACTGACATTGAGAAGGCCTTTGATAGTCTGAATTGGGAATTCTTGTATCAAGTAAAGGCTCGAATGGGGTTGGGTCCTGGGTTCATTCGCTGGATCAGGCTTCTCAATGCTCAGGCATTAACAAGCTGGCTACAGCACTGGAACCTGATCTACATTTGGCACCTGTGCAATACACTCACCAGAGTCTATTCGTATTACTCTAATGCCTACGACCCACATGTCTGAATAGACCGCCTAGTTAGCACGTCAAATCTAATCCCCAAATTGTACACAGTGACTACCTTGGCAGGATGCATTAGGATCATAATCTCCAACACCTGCGCTTATGCTGGGATTACGGCCCTCCTCCCATCCCAACATGGCGCCTGCAAGCAACAGCACTGTAAGAGCCACAGTTAGGGCTTCCCTTACTGGTTGCCTATTGGATTATTTTGACATTAATATGGACACCGCCACCTCCTGGCTGATTGAGGGGAACACCTTCAAGGTGGCGATCAGAGGACACTGCCTGGGCAATGCCCCAAACATGTGCTGCTGGATTGACAGAGGTCTCACTAGTAGAACAGACCCTGCTCTGACTCGAGAGACAAGCACAGGCCTCTGCTGCGGACAGGGAGCACCTAGTGCTGCATTACTAGAGAGACTGCGATGCCTCAATTATGCAGCTCACACTGCGAAGACACACTCTGAGGCTGACAAAGCAGGAGCAGCCGCCGCGGCCCATCGTGTCCATCTTTGTAGACTCTGGGTCCCACATACATACGCAAAAAGGACGTACATACTACATTCATGCGGCACTATATTTCATTTTACACATCGTTGTCTGTTGCAACGCTGGAAGAGATTAAGTCCTTCCTGCAAAACATGACCCTCCCTCGGACATCGCCTGAACAAAGGGAGGAACTTAACGGAGACATCACAATTTATGAGGTTCAGGAAGCCATTCGGGCACCTACTACTGACAAGACCCCAGGCCCAGATGGGTTATCGCTCGAATTCTATAAGGCTTATGACACACTACTGGTCCTTAGGCTGAAAACATTATTTTGAGCACTACTACCTGGCCTCCCAACTACAATGGGTGGCCCGATGGATGGCGGATTGCCAACTGAAGGACACTGCGACTGCCTCTCTCCCATGGAACCTGCCCCGCATACTGCACTTGTTTAACCCCCATTCCACAGTGTCACTGCCTCAATCCCTCCTAGGGCAGGTCGCGTATCGATGCTTCAAAAGAAGTCTCATTTTCACTTGATCAGTATTACCTTATGCCCCGGCGCTGCCGCTGCTTGGCACACCGCGGGGTGATGTAGCGACTTCTTTGCAGGAGTTGGGTCGTTGGTACAACGCGGGGCTGCATAGCTTGGGAGACCTGTACCATGATGGGGCACTTCTCTCCATGGAGGAACTAATTGCTGAAGCTGGCCTCCCCCTGGGGCAGTTTGTACTGTACACCTCCCTCATTCGGTTGCTGGGAACCTACTGGGATGACATACAGCGGGAACTAGACATGCACCTAACAATCCATTACCTACATCTAATGGGGAAGGGTCGACACCTGACGCGATGGTAAGCCGGTTCCTTGTGCACACACGCTGCAACACCACTAACCACACTGTAGCAGCACTAGAATGCCGAATTGGGCCGCTCCTGTACGGATAAAGAATGGCAGAATATTCTGGCATACCCTGCTCTAATGTCCCGCAATGCTTGCTTCAGGCTCATTCAGTATTACGTACTACACATAGCTTACCTCGCCCCCCTACAAAAGCAACTGCTACTTTCATCTCACAGACGCTGTCTGCCCCCGCTGTCATACACCCGATGCCGACTTCCTTCATATGTTCTGGTCGTGCCCATCACTCTCCCAGTACTGGATAGGAATTACGAAGCACTTAGCGCGCTGCATGGGTCACTCCACTTTACACAACTGGGAGGTGCACCTGCTGGGCTTAATACATCGAACCAAGAAAAACAAACCAGTGGCACTGTTCATAGACCTGGCTCTCCTCCTTGCCAAATACATAATCACAGCCAGGTGGAAGTCGCCCAGCCCCCCTACTCTCTCTGCCTGAGCACTCTCAATGGATGCCTGGGCACAAGCCGAGTTTGGCCCTGCACCGTGAGGACACGTCGGGCTTGCACAAATACCCCTTTTCAGCCAACTGGGACACTCTCCTGGCAGAGCTGTGAGCTAGCCTGAGCGACGCTGATCACACCCCCAAGACACGACAGTACCTGCCTCCTGCTACCTCTCAGCGACAACTGGTAGGCACACCACAGAATGGGTAGTACAGTTCACTCCCTCAACCCCACGACTACCACTATACATGCTTTGTTGTCACATTATTAATTCTGGTCTACGAGGCAGGTGCGATCTAGTTCTAACAACTGTTGTTACAAAAAGTTTCCTCTTTATAGATTGTGCAATTATATACTTCGGCTATGCATAGGTGCATCTGACTCGGCATCACAGCTACTCACAGACATACACGTTTATGTACAAGCTTGATCTGGTACTATTATAGATGCACCACACTGTGCTACGGTAACTTGCTCGGTATGTTTATGACTTGCAGTCAGAGTTATGAGATGTAAAATGTAATTGGAAAATGTACTATAAAAATATATTTTTTTAAATGAAAAGATGCTGGGGGTGGATAGGTCACACCCTCCAAAAGCCCACATCAAACACCAGCAGGCAAGCCTTGACCTGGAACCCTCAAGGGAAAAGGAAAAGAGGAAGGCCAAGAAACATCTGGCGTTGAGGCCTCAAAGCTACCTGCAAGGAGAAGGATTACACCTGGAGTCAGATTGAAAGAAAAGCCCAGAACAGAGATGGCTGGAGTCCTGGTTGATGGCCTATACCCCTGGAGAGGTAGTAGACATAAGTAATTAAGAATGGGTACTGAAAGTGGAGACTGGCAAAACTTGTAATCTCTACTGAAGCCCACCTTCATTAAGAAAATGGTGAAGCGTTATTGAAAGGGGAGACTGGAGTGACGTGGAATACAGCTCGGCAATACTACCTGTGGGCGGAAACATCAGACCAAGTTTTAAAAGGTTCAGCTCTCAACCTAGTAAAAAATATGGCTGCAGAGGAGAGGCGCTGCAGGCAGGCAAGTAATTTTTAGATTTCGCCTGCACAGCGCTTGTGAAGTCTTTTGTATTAAAAAAAAAAAAAATCTTTAAAAGGGCTTAGAACCCACCCAATACTTACCTGAACTTACCATTTGTTGATTCTAACATCGCTCCAATTTATTTGCTTCTCATTGGCCAACACGTTGTCTGCTTTCACTTCCTGCTCTGCTTTTGCTGTCTCTGCTGTGGCGTGGAGCTTGAACCAAGTACTCCTTCCGGTCACTGGCCACTAGCCAGTGTCCTTCCACTGGCTACTCATTCTGCAGGTACTTTAAAATCATTACCGAACAAGCACTCAATATGAGTGCATGTGTTTGTCATTTTCCTGCACCTGGTAGATTTATATAACACAAACTTGGCAAAGCAGAATTAGGGCACATAAATGAAAGCCACACAATACACATTTTTAAGGCACAGGGATTATGTGATTTTCCCAGAATCACAGGATACTGAACCAACGCCGAGACTCGAACCTGCTTCCCAGGTTCTATCGCTGGCAGCTCTTGCTGTTATATCCCCTCTGTGATAGCGCACATCTCACTTTCCTTTGCACACAACACGGTTAAAAAAAAGCCATGACTTGCACAATGTGATTTACAATAAATTCTACAAATCAGATTTAATGAGACAAATAATTATGAATGAAAAGCTGAGCAGGAGTTAAACCAGGCCCAGACATATCCATTTATACTGTACAAGAGCCATCACCACCCAATACAATCAAGCACCAGATTCGTATTTTTCAAGCTCTAGTGATTAAGAAGTGATTTGCAATTCGTTCTAAGATGAAAACCCCATGAAACCTTATTGCAACAGGGTGCACATTCAAACAGGAAAATCCTAGAGCACACCATCAGAAGAAAGCGGAGAAATGGCAATGCAGACTTTCTTTTCACTGGGAGGATTAGGTGGGAGAATTTACCTTGACATGTTATCTAACCTCCAGCTTGTTTTCGGACTCGAACAATGCTAAAATTCAAACAACTTTATTAAGTGCTGTCTACTGTCAAGAGAAAGATTGACCTGCTGCCCTCTTTATTTATGCAAAAAAACAGATGATGGATGGAATGCTGAAACAAATCAAACATTCACCCTTAGTCACAGATCTGGGTTTAATCCAAAACGATGGATTTTGGGCACTGTCGGCCTAAGTGTGAAGGGTAGGCCCAGACGTGGGTCCCGTGCTTGCTATGCCACCGGATTCAAGCTAGCCTGGCTGATGAGGTGTGGTACCCTGAAACTGGTCCCGGGACGCTTGTTTCCTGAACAGCCAAGCCAGGTCCAGGGAGGACCTGGCTTGGCAGTTCAGGCTGGACTATTCCCATGGGGAGCAAGGTGAACACTGATTTGCATATAACTGGGTCCAAGCTGGGGTGGCATGGTGAGCAAAAAAACAATGGATTAAACCCCGATCTGTGACTGGGGTGAATGTTTGATTTGTTAAGCATTTTGTTCATCTGTTCTTTTTGCCCTCTCTATTTATGGCATGGGCAATCAAACCCGCCCCGTCTCCCCTGAACAGACACAAACATTTCTAAAACAACAATGGTTCCATTCATTGGTTATGTGCCAATCTAAAAAAAAACATTGCCAAATCCAATATGCGAAACCTATTGGCTTTGCCAATGCTTGTTAAGACTGTGACTCCAGCCCCTATTTTGCACAGCCTGAACTTCATTTCCATTGATCCCTTATCAGGTTACGAGAGACCAGACTTGCCAACA
The DNA here is from genome assembly GCA_963921515.1 of Calotriton arnoldi. Taxonomy (NCBI): domain Eukaryota; kingdom Metazoa; phylum Chordata; class Amphibia; order Caudata; family Salamandridae; genus Calotriton; species Calotriton arnoldi. Next base: position 148,922 of record CAWUFW010000080.1, on the reverse strand, counting down.
ATTCCAGAAAAGCGCAATACACGGCACACAATATCACTGAGAATGAATTGAGACAGTTGTGATCCAGTTCCAATACACTTACAATACATTATCCACTCACTCATTATTGTACTGATACTTTATACTGCATTTATGATCATGCCTCTGCTATGAAAGGAAAGCTTCATATAGAAACTTATTTTCTGGCATCCACACCAGTGACCAAAAAACTCTCTTCGAGAGAGATCCCAGCACACTGCAGATAGGCCCCACTCTGGTAGAATAGGCACTGGATAGCATTGTATCTAACTTTGCCAAATAAATGCTACGTCCATTTTTTTTTACCCAAAATCTTTGTATGTAAAGATACACTTGTAAACAAGGTCAACTCACCATGCAGTGTCTTGCCATCTTTTTCACATATTTAAGTTACACATTAGTCCCTAGAATATTGTATCAAGTTGTACCCAGCACCAGTAAGTTAAATGTTACAAGTGGACTACAGCACCTGTTGTGCCATCCACTACAGTGACAATGTAAACATGACTGCAGGTCTGCCACCAGTAGCCTGGCTGTGCTGGTTTTAACTGCAAATTTGACTTGTAAAAATAGCACCTTTTGACAGACCTAAACCTTTATTTTAAATATTAATAAGACACCCCTAAGTAAGCCTTATTGCCCATAAGGAAGGGTGCACGGTATTTAGAATTAAGACACGTAAATGTTTAATGTTAAACAGGTCTTTACAGTTAAAAAAGCCCTGAAAGTTCTTTTGACTGTGGCAGGGTTGGTTGTTCCATAGGAAGTAATATTAAATACTAATACTGCATCTCGGGAATGGGAATAGCTAGAAAAATAATTAAACAACTATTTTTCATTGTTATCAAAACTCCAATGCAGTTGTGAAGTCAGATTCTTTTTAGATATTACGGAAAAGTAATTGTTGGAAAGTTACCTTTACCCTGCCAAATGTCCCTGGAAACTAAATCTGCAGTTTGCTCTCCAACTTCTGCCCGACAGTAGTTAGCATTTGAATAGAGGTAATACGGGTGAAAGAGATGTGAACTTGCTCCCAGGAGCAAATAATAAGCTGGTCTGAATGGGCAGATATGGCTCATCTGAACCTGACCGAATATGCAGGGGGTCCTGGGAGGATCCTTTTGACATAAAAATGTCAAGTTTTTCTTGAATGTCAAGTACTGCTTGTCAGGTCTGCTGGGGTTTTTCATAGGACACTTGGGGTGCACTTCAAAGAGGCCTCCCCTGTCACAGGCAAATGTTAGCTGACATTTGGGCGGGCCCTTCCTCTGTCCCACTAGCCAGTCAGGCCCCATTCCCAGTGGGCTTCTTTTGACATTAGTGTCACAGCCTGTTTGACATGCCTGCGGGGTGTACATATAACATTTGGTGTGCACTTAAAAGGGCAAAGCTAGGATGCCAAAACAATCCTTGTGTATACCATGTCTGGTTGCTTACAACTGTGCTTTGTTCTACCAGACTTCTGGCTCTTAGGTTGTTGTGGGTACAGGGATAGAATCAAAGTGGATTTTGGTGTTAGATGTGGGAGGGCACTACGATTCATCAAACACAGAATAGGTGATGGGAGGAATGCTTGCAATTTGTTTAACCACTGGCAATTGTTGGGGTAGCATCCCAACCCATTGTTTGTTTGCTCACCATGCCACCTCAGTTTGGACTCAGCAATGGGTTGGGATGCTGCCCGGAGCAATTGCCAGGGGTTAGGCAAATTGCAAACATTCCTCCCAACACCTTTTGTGTGTTTGATGTACCGCCCTAAGTGGCAAAGATATGCCCAGATGTGGGTCCCGTGCTCACGGTGCCAATGAAACCAAGCTATACATATCTGATGAGCCCTTGTTAGGGCGAAACCAGCCCTAGGTTGCTTGTATTGTATTGTATTCTAATTGCATTTATAAAGCGCTTACTACCCCTGACGAGGCATCGAAGCACTTTTTCGGCGAGTAGCACGCTACTCCAGAACCCAAGAAGGATTAGTGTTGAATTAGTATAGTGAAATATGAAAGTAATTTGAGTGGTGGATAGGTTAGTCAGTTTTTAGAATTCAGAAGGATAGCGGAGGGATAGAAGAGGGAAAATGTTTGCATTTATATAGCGCTTGTTACCCCTGATGGGGTGTTGAAGCGCTTTTTTTTTTGACGAGTAGCACGCTACTCCGGAACCCATAAAGGATTAGTGGTGAATTAGTATAGTGAAATATGAAAGTAATTTGAGTGGTGGATATTAGTCAGTTATTTGGATTGAGAAGGATAGTGGTGGGATAGAAGAAGGAAAAAAGGTTTGCATTTATATGGCGCTTGTTACCCATAATTGGGTGTTGAAGCACTTTCTTGGTGAGTAGCACGCTACTCCGGAACCCATAAAGGATTAGTGGTGAATTAGTATAGTGAGATATGAAAGTAATTTGAGTGGTGGATATTAGTCAGTTATTTGGATTGAGAAGGATTTTCTTTTTTTTCTTTTTTTATTTGAGTTTTATATAGCGCTGGCTAGACCCGGAGGTATCAGAGCGCTTTACATAGGGTTCCACAAAGTTACAAATTACATCAGTTACCAGTTACATCAGTTACTAGAAAAACATTTCAAGAGCGTAAAGACAGAGATAAATGGAGCTTAGAAGGGAGAGGGAGGGTAAAGGGGTAGGAGGGGAATAGGGTGGAGAGACGAGGGAGAGTCTGCCCAAAGTCCGGCTGGGTAGGTGACGGCCGAGGGGGAAGTCCACAGCCCATCTCCTCTATAGCTATCAGGTAGCTCCACCGGGCATCAGCCAAATAGCTAGGTCTCAATGGAAAAACATTTAAAAAGCATAGGGGACGAAAAAAAAAAAGGAGCATAGAGGGGGAAAGGGGGTAGGGTAAGGGGTGGGAGGGAGAATGCGAAGGCGAGACGAAGGAAGGTCTGCCCAAAGTCCGGCTGGGTAGGTGATGGCCAAGGGGGCCATCTCCTCTATAGCTATCAGGTAGCTCCACCGGGCATCGGCCAAAAAACTAGGTCTAGCGCTTAACATAATGAAACATTGTGTTACAAATTACAAAAATGATCACATTAATTACAGGGAGGTTACAAATTCAATACAGGAGTTATTAGTGACCATGAAAAACAAGATCCACAGAAAAGAGAGGGGAAAAAAAGAAAAAGGCCAGGGAGAACAGGGAGTCCACGGGAGGGAGTCAGCAGCGGGGAAAGATACGAGACATAAGTCCGAGGTCCGGCTGGGTAGGTGACGGCCATAGCGGTGTGCCAGAGTCTGTCTCCCCTATAGCTGTCGGGGCAGCTCCACCGGAAATCGGTCATACATTTCGGACTCCGCCGGATAAAAATGAGAATCAGGAAGGGACCAAGAGTCAGCAGCGGAGAAAGAGACGAGACATAAGTCCGAGGTCCGGCTGGGTAGGTGACGGTCATAGCAGTGTGCCAGAGCCTGTCTCCCCTATAGCTGTCGGGGCAGCTCCACCGGGAATCGGTCATACATTTCGGACTCCGCCGGATAAAGATGAGAATCAGGAAGGGACCAAAAGTCTAGAGTCCAGAGATGGGCTGGTGGAGCTGGCGAGGGTGGTAGGATAGGATGGGGAGTGTAGCTTGGCAGCCAGGATAGCGGTGGGATAGAAAAAGGAAAAAAGGTTTGCATTTATATGGCGCTTGTTACCCATAATGGGGTGTTGAAGCACTTTCTTGGTGAGTAGCACGCTACTCCGGAACCCATAAAGGATTATGGTGTGGTGAATATATATATGATCATGTGATCAAGCTCGCTGTGTCGAGTGAAATGCGTCATGATATATATATATATATATATTATCTACTGGCGGTCGCCAGTAGATAGTTATAGTTACAACCTATTATCCATAGGAAATCCGCGACATTCTATTTGCAATAACGTTGGCGCCGAGTTGACGAATCTTCGCGAAAGCTTCCAACTTGTTGGGGCGCTCCGGTCCGCTCCTACCCTGAAAGTCTTGGGTGATACGTCAAGCGGGGGCCGAGAAAAAGGGGGTCCCAAAACGCGTTTTCCCATTCATTTTTCCATAGGAACCTTTAGTCGCAGTTACAGCTCTGAACTGCTGAACGGAATTACCCCAAATTTGGCAAAGAGGTAGCCCTTGGTTCAGACTGGTGCCTTTTGCTAAAATGGTGTAAATCCGCTCAGTAGTTCCTGAGAAATTCACAATTAAAATCACATATATATCTATGGGCGCGTCGGATCCGCGTACCCTCCCGATCACGAGCTGCATGCTAATTGGCTGTCAACACTCCAAATCAAGAAGTGTTGGCAGTTATTTTGTCCTCGGTAGAACCGAGGACAGAAACAAGTGCGCAAAGCGCAAAAGGGGGCAGGGTAGAAACACCCTGACCCCCTAGGTCTGCTCAGGGGGTCCCACAAGGACCCCTGGGCAGAAAAAGATTTTTTTTTTTTTTTTTAAATCGGAGGGATGCGCTTAGGTGCGCGTATCCCGCCGAGAAAAAAAGAAACAAGTGCGCAGAACGCACAAAGGGGGCAGGGTAGAAACACCCTAACCCCTAGGCCTGCTCAGGGGTCCCACAAGGACCCCTGGGCAAAAAAAGCATTTTTTTAAAAATCGCAGAATGTGCCAGGATGCGCGAATCCTGCCGGAAAAATCGAAGCGCGGTCTCCCGCGCTTCGACAGTTAATTGGCCCCGGGTGGCCCAAGTCCCGGGGGCATGGTGGGGGGATAATTTGATGTGTGGGGGCCTCAAAGGGCCTCCTAAGCCCCGGGGACCGCCACCCCCGGGCTTTTTAAAAATGGTGCGGGAGGGCTCTGAGCCTCTCCGCAGCCCCGGGGACCACCACCTCCCCGGGGCTTTTTTTAAATTAAAAATAAAACCAGTGTGGGGGCTCCAGCCTCCCACACGCCCCGGGACCGCCACCTCCCCGGGCACTAAACATTTTAATATGGGGGTCCGTTACGGACCTTCAGAGCCCCGGGACCACCACCTCCCCGGGCTGTGTACTGAATGGGAGGGGCGGCCGCCACGCCCTCCTGGAGCCCTTGATGGCCCTGGGGACCACCACCCCCAGGGCCGGCTTCCTGCAGTGTCCCGGGTGCCTACCCTCGGGACACTGTAGTTTGCTATGGCAGGACGGGAGCCTCGCGGCTCCCGTCCTGCCATAGCAAACTGCTTTGGATATTGGAAGAGAGAGCAGGGAAACCTGCTCTCTCTTCCAATATCCAAAGCGATTGCTTTTCCACATGGGGAGCAGCATGTCAGCTGCTCCCCATGTGGAACAGCAATGCCGGCTCCCAAGGGACGTGGGGAGCCGGCGGGACTGTGGGGGATTGGGGACCCCCACAGTCCCCAACGGAGAGGGCCAGCCCCGGGGATGGGGTCCCCGGGCAAGTAGTGGCTCGGGATGGGGGCCACGCGCCCCCTCTCCAAAAAAGAGAAAAAAAAAGTTTTAAAAAAATGGAAAGGCCGGCCCCGGGGATGGGGTCCCCGGGGCCTTAAATGGCCAGAGGAGGGGGCCACGCTGCCCCCTCAAAATAATAAATATAGAGGCCATGCCCCGGGGATGGGGTCCCCGGGCCAATACAGGCCCAGGGAAGGGGGCCACGCGGCCCCTTCCCCGTTTTTTTTTTTATTAAAAATTTTAAAGAAGGGGTAAGGCCCTGGGGGATGGGGTCCCCAGGGCATAAAAACAGGAAAAAGGAAGGGGGCTACACAGCTCCCCTTCAGGGGACAAAAAATAAAAATAAAAACGATCGGGCCCGCAGGCCCCGCCCCCTTCCTTCACCACTTGCAAACGCGCCCTGGCGCGTTTGCAGAGGGGGAACGACTCCCTTGAATACTGGGGTCTCTGGGGCCAACTAGCCCACCAGGAACCTCCAATATGCGCCAGGGCTGCGTTGCAGAGACGTGTAGAGAGGCCACACCCTTTTACACCTCTCTGCAACGCAGCTCTGTGGCGCTTTGGAGGTATATGGTGGGCTAGTTGGACTCCGGGACCCTCAGGATTCAAGGGGACTTAATCCCCCAACTTAAAACGCGCCACGGGGCGCGTTTGCACAGTGGTGAAGGGAGGGGCGGGGCTTCAGGTGACATGTGTGCAAACAGGCCCCGTGGCGCGTTTAAGATGGGGAATTAAATCCCTTCAATCCTGAGGGTCCCTGGGGCCAACTAGCCCAACAGGTACATCCAGAAAGCGCCACAGAGCTGCGTTGCAGAGAGGTGTAAAAGGGGTGTGGCCTCTCTACACGTCTCTGCAACGCAGCCCCTGGCGCATATTGGAGGTTCCTGGTGGGCTAGTTGGCCCCTAGGGACCCTCAGGATTCAAGGGGACTTAATCCTCAACTTAAAACGCGCCACGGGGCGCGTTTGCACAGATGTAACCTCAGGCCCCGCCCCTCCCTTCACCATTGTGCAAATATTCCTCTAAAATCAGCCGAAATACGAATTCCGATTTACTCACCTGTTATCAGGAGAGACCTCAGTGCTGCATCTTTCAGCCCAGTACTGGTCCTGAAAAGTAATTTTAGCCGTACTTACCGGTAACTTGAATTTCCTTCATAGGCTAACATTGACTGGTTTCACTTGGAAATTCTTCTAAGTGTGGAGTTTTGGAACTTTAAAATATTCCTCTAAAATCAGCCGAAATACGAATTCCGATTTACTCACCTGTTATCAGGAGAGACCTCAGTGCTGCATCTTTCAGCCCAGTACTGATCCTCAAAAGTAATTTTAACCGTACTTACCAGTAACTTGAATTTCCTTCCATAGGATATCATTGCCTGCTTTTTGCTGAAAAAGTTTCTAGTGTTGATTTTTGAAACATACAAATATTCCTCTAAAATCAGCCGAAATCCGAATTCTGATTTACTCACCTGTTATCAGGAGAGACCTCAGTGCTGCATCTTTCAGCCCAGTACTGGTCCTGAAAAGTAATTTTAACCGTACTTACCAGTAACTTGAATTTCCTTCCATAGGCTAACATTGACTGGTTTCACTTGGAAATTCTTCTAAGTGTGGAGTTTTGGAACTTTAAAATATTCCTCTAAAATCAGCCGAAATACGAATTCCGATTTACTCACCTGTTATCAGGAGAGACCTCAGTGCTGCATCTTTCAGCCCAGTACTGATCCTCAAAAGTAATTTTAACCGTACTTTACCGGTAACTTGAATTTCCTTCATAAGCTAAGATTGACTGGTTTTCAGCAAAAAGTTTCAAAGTGTTGATTTTCACAAACTACAAATATTCCTTAAAAATCGCCTGTATGACTTAAACGCATTTTTTCAACTGTTTACAGGAGATGCACCAGTGCTGGATCCAGGATCCAACACTGAGTAAGAAAAAGTAACGATAACAGTTTTTACCTGCTAAGTGAATTTCCTTCCATAGGATAACATTGGTGATTCTATGAGAAAAGTTTCTAAGTGTCAACTTTTAAAATACAATAATATTCCTTAAAAATCACGACTGTAACCAAAACGCTTTTACTCAACTGTTTACAGGAGATGTACCAGGACTGAATCTAGGATCCAGTCCTGTGGTTACAAAAGTAATCCATAAAGTAACTAATTGCATTTAACTAGAAATTCACATTGAGCTGAATGTTGCATTGTGTTTGAAAATGTGTTGCCCATTGCAACAACTGTAACTACTGTACTTAAAAGTCTATTGCCTATCTGCAAAGTATTTAAACTAAAGTAATTCATTCTGAGAAAGTATTTTTGTAATGTAATGTATAATGTAATTACAATGTAATTTAAAAATAAAATATGTAAAAAAAATTGTTTCTAAAAATGTAGTAAATCAGTATGAAAAAAATTAATATAACAATTAATACATTTAAAAATTGTCATTTACAAAACCTTTGAAATTCACTGAAAAAACGGTAGGTTTCAGGCACGTTATAGTTAGAAATTAGCATTTAAAAACCTTTGAAATTCACTGAAAAAACCATAGGTTTCAGACACGTTATAGTTACAAATTAGCATTTAAAAAACCTTTGAAATTCACTGAAAAACCATAGGTTTCAGACACGTTATAGTTACAAATTAGCATTTAAAAACCTTTGAAATTCACTGAAAAAACCATAGGTTTTAGGGACAGTTTTAGTTACTTGGACATTGCACTCGTACAAAACCCGTGAAATTCCCCGTTATAGTTAGTTCAGCTAACTATAACTCGCGCCCCGCAATGCACTGCTGATGACGTCACATATTACATCACTCATGACATGGTCAGGGGAGATGTGGTCTCGCGGTTTGATATGCAAGAGTAGTCTGGCAGCCGAGTTCTGAATCCGTTGTAGTCTTTTCATAGTTGTTAAAGGTGATCCGTGGTAGAGGCTATTGGCATAATCGAGTTTGGACAGAACAAGGGAGATGGTAGCTTTGACCTTGTGTGGAAATCCCAAATGGGGGAAGATTTGTTGCAGAGTTTTTATAGTAACAAAGCTTGATCTTGCAAGTTTGTCCACTTGGGCATTCATCGACAGCTTGGAGTCCATGGTCATTCCGAGGTTTCTTACTTCCTTCGATACTTTAGGCAGTGATCCCAGTTCATCAGGCCAGGCGGCAAGTGGGTCATAATGTTTCCAATCGCCACACGTGAGTATTTCCGTTTTGGAAGCATTCAATTTGAGATGGCTCCACGTCATCCATTGATCCACGTCTCTGAGACAACTGAAAATTGGCAAGTTTCCAATGTCTTTGGGGCATTCCAGTTGAAGGAGTATTTGCGTGTCATCTGCATAGTTATAGCACGTGAGGTGAAATTGATTGATCAGTACCGCTAATGACTTCATGTAGATGTTTAAAAGCATGGGCTAGATGATAGAGCCTTGAGGGACCCCAGCTTTTGTGGAGTACAGTTTGGACGAGAAAGGTGGGGTATGGATGACATTAGTTCTGTTTTGAAGGTAGGACGTGATCCAGTCTAAAGCAGTCCCCTCTATGCCGGCTTCGTGGAGTCTTTGTACCAGAGCGTCATGGTCAACCATATAAAAGGCAGCCGAGAGGTCCAAGAGGAGTAGCGCAGCAACCCCGTTGCGGTCAACTGTGTTCTTCCGGTCATCCCAGATGGCAAGGAGGGCAGATTCTGTGCCTCTTCCCGGACGGAATCCCGTTTGGAAGTCTGAAAGTATGGTATTGTCTTCAATGAATTGTGACATCTGGGCGAACACTGCTCTTTCTATCAGTTTGCCCAGGAAAGGTCCATTTGTAATGGGTCTGTAGTTGTCAGGGTTCAGCGGGTCCAAGTTTGTTTTCTTCAGTAAAGGACCTATGTATGACTTTTTGAGTGCTTCTGGAAATATTCCGACAGTTGAGGAATCGTTGATGATTCTTCCTACTGGATTGGCAGCAGAGGTTGTTAGAAGAATTGTCTTGAAAGTTTGCGGTGGACACGGCTCAGAAGGTCTGCTGGCAGGCCTGCTTGCTTTGACCAGGTCCATAAATTCATCCTGTGAAATGTGTTGGAAGGAACGGAGAGGCTGAGTTAGAGTATTCTTGGATTGTTGTTTTGTAAAAGGGTTAATGCTGGTGCTTTGTCTCTGTTTTAAGTACGGGTCCAACGTGTCTGCTTTGTCCGTGTAATGATTTGCCAGTTTGTCTGTGAGAAAAAACCACGATTCACTTATGAATAGTATGTCTGGTTTTGCATCGGTGAGAAGGTCGTAGATGTGATGTTTGTTTTTAGAGAGCGATCGACCATTTATTAGTAGACAGTTTAGAGAATGTGCTTTGGTGACAGTGAGACTTAGTTTTGTAGAAGAGTGATCAGTATTGTGTGGGTTAGTAACAGGTATGTTTTTAGTGCTGGTATTATCTGTATTAAGATAGCAATCGTGTAGCTGTACTGTAATGTGTTCCTTGTCCAGCAGGCTAAGAAGGCATTTTGATGGGTCTGCGTGCATAGGTGGTGGAGACGGTGTTTGAGCGAGAGTTGGTGTGCTGTGTTGTTTTTGTGGTGTAACCTTGTTGTGCAGTAGACACGGAGAAGCAAAGTTGTGATGTGTGGCACGTTGCTTATATTGTTTGGGTATGTTTAGGGCGGAAGGTGTATGAGTCAGTGGTGGTGGTGCAGCTAGTGGGTCATGTAGTACGCTTCTAAATTGTCCAATGGATGAGAGGCGGTTAGAAGAGAGTTGCTGTGTTGCTGTATGTGTGTTAGGTGTGGTGGAAGAGAGAAAGCTTGGCATTGTGGTTTGTTCCTTTGTGTAGTTTGAAAGGTGGGTGTATGATTGTATTTTGTGACTAAGTATTATGAGGTGTTGTGCTTGAGAAATTTTGTTGTGCTGATGTGTGTGATATGTTTTGTTTTGAGGAGTAGTGAAAAGAGTTGCTGATGTATTTGTTTCATCAGATGTATTTGTTTGTATACTATTGTTTGCGAGTGGAATTTGTAAGGTAAAGGGGGTGGTGATGTGTTTGTGAGTAGAGTGTATGTTGTGTGTAGGAGGGGAGGAAGTAGATTTAAGACTGTTTGTTTTAGACCTGTTTGCTGCAAGAGTTAAAATGGGTCGTGCTGTGGCATGTAAGTGTTGTGTTGTTGTGTTATTGTGGTAGAAAGAAGAGGAGGCTGTTGGTTGGACAAATGAAGGAAGGCTGAGTATGGGTGTGTTAATGATAAAAGGGGGTCTGTTAGGAGTAATTAGAGTGGGGAGTGTGTGTCTGGATGGGTTGTAGTTAAGTATGGTATGGATTTTGGTTGTGTTTGTGATGAGTGCATTGGTTAGTGGTATAGGATAGAGTTGTGTTCTGTTCGTAGGTGATGGTGGAAATGTGTGATAGTTGGGATGGAAGGGTATATAGACGTGGTTTGTGTGGTTTTGCCGTGTATGCTGGTACATTGATTTGTGCATAGTGTTGGTTTGTAGTAAGCGTGTGGTGTACATTTGGTGTGGGTGTGTTACTCTTTGTGGATGGTGTAGGGTGGGTATTACTAAATGGGAAAATGGGCAGCATTTCTGGCCCTAGTCTCGAACAGGCTCAAACAGGCACCTGCCCTTGTCCTCTCCGCCCTTAGCCTCGAAACCCGGGCTGAGACGCCCTAAGCCTTGGCCTTTTATCACCCTAGTAGTCAGGTGACCCCTTCAGCGAATGGGAACCCTAGCCCTAACCCTATCCAATCACAACAATAGCCCTAAAATCTAGAACCAATAGGAGACCAAGACCTTACAGCCAATCATAGCCCTAGTCCAAGCACCCAATCAGGTACAAAAACCCTAATCTCTACATCCAATAGAGGCCCTAGCTGTAGTCCCAACCCTAGTCTCAGCAACCAATGACACAGGAAACCCTAGTCCCTACTTCCAATAAAAAGCCTAACCCTAGTCTTAGTCCCACACCTACTCCAGCAACCAATCACACAAGAAGCCCTAATTGCTACTTCCAATAGAAGGCCTAACCCTAGCCCTAGTCCCAACCCTAGTCCCAACAACCAATCACACAGGAAGCCCTAGTCCCTACTTCCAATAAAAAGCCTAGCCCTAGTCCTAACCCTACATTGATTGAATCACACACCCAGAAACCAATCAAAACCCTCAAATAACCAACCAATGACAACACTAACCCTAATCCAATAGAAACACCAGATACAACCACCAATCAGTGCACACATGTAACAACCAATAGCAGACTATATAAGGTCCCAGCGACCTCAGACAAGGTTTGCTGTCCTGGTAGTTGGAAGCTGCTCCTCTATTCAGAATCTCCTAGGAGACAGACAGGCTCAATCCACACTTTGGACTTCTGCAGGTAAGGGCATAACAAACTCTGTCCTCTAACAATACTGTTTGTATAAAACTTTACTCACTCTCCTAGCCAAAAAACGAAGTGCACAACCCCTTGAAAAAAAACTGCTTAAACAGCTCACAGCAGATTACTGCTGTCTCAGAGCACCCTCTGATGTAGAATATCCCTGCTGCTAGGGGGAGGAAGGAGGGGCTGGTTTCACTCACTTGCTAACACAAAATGGGAGCTGGGGTGCACTGCTTAACATACAGGTCTTAGCACAGAGCAAAGGAGAAATTTGGAGGGAAAAACTGATAGTCACAGGGAAAGAGAGGGAAAAACTACAGAGTTTGGACTGCAAATCCCACAATTCAACAGGTTAAATGTAGACAGTCACGGACCAGTAAAAAACACAAGTTTAAACACAAAACAGGGATAAATTATGCATTCACGGGCAGGTTAAAACTACAATCTTTAAACTGTAACAACCACAAGCAGAGACAGTAAAATTAAAAAGAAAAGTAAAAAAAAAAAAAATCGCTTTTTACATTTTAGGAAAGAGACAGCACTAGTCTGCCTCCTTACCACCTCCTGGACTTTGCTGGGGCACAGGTAATCTGCAACTCACAAAATGGAAGTGAATGTTTTGGGGTTTACCCAGAAAGCCCTTAAGGGGCCTGGGCAGGTGTGAGAGGAGGGCTCAGGGTTGCCTGGGAGCCAATCAGCAGCCCTAGATTTGCTGGCCTGGGGGTGGGGCTGGGGAGCTGCTGCTCTATTCAAAATCTCCTAGGAGACAGACAGGCTCAATCCACACTTTGGACTTCTGCAGGTAAGGGCCTAACAAACTCTGTCCTCCAACAATACTGTTTGCATAAAACTTTACTCAGGACCTGGCCTAGCATTTCTGGCTGGACTGTTCCCATAAGGAGCAGGATCAAGGCTGATTTGCATATGGCTGGGTCAAAACTGAGTTTGAATGGTGAGCAAAAGAACGATTGAGTGGGATGCTACCCCGAGCGATTGCCAGTGGTTAGACACATTGTAAGCATTTCTCCAATCACCTTTATTGTGTGTTTAAGGACACTAGGATTACCATAGTACACACCCATTGCACACCCCTAGCCCTCTGAGCCCAAGTTTAGTGTGGACGAAGACTTTGAACCATCTTGAAAATGCTCAACGTGGATAGGGTTAGCCCGGGATCGTTTACCCTATTGGTTTAGGCGTGCCCATTAGCTTCTGCCAGGCATAAATGTGGCACCTCTAGGCACCCCCTTTAGAACACTTCTGGACCTGTGGAAGATAAGAGGACTGAACCTGTTGTCTGAGACATGAGAAGAGCCTAGAAGACTTTACCTGCGCACTCACTTTTACCCATGACAAAGAAGTGGACTCCAAGGGTCATGAGACTGACTTTCATTTAAAGCCAAAAGGGCACAACAAGCTACAAGAAGCCTTTTTCTGCAACCGCCCAGCTGACCAGTAGCAACTGGACGGACCCTCCCGTTGGTCTCTGTCTGTCACCCTGTGAGCCTCCTAAGTGCCTCCCCTGCAGTCCTGCTGGGCTTTAGAAGAGCAGTCCTGTGGCAGATAGGACTTAAAGGACTAAAATCAGGAGGAAAAATCTTTAACTAAGACAAACCTGATTAGTGTACCCAACCCGTGCTCCATCACGGTCAGTATGAAATTGCTCCTAGGTCCTGTTTTACTGTGACCATTGACTATCATTGGCACTTAGTACTTCTTGACGCTATTTCTACTTTAAGAGTTTAAAAATTTATATTTCATATCTTCGGTTCAACTTATTGGATTTTTGTAGTTTTGGTGACATTTTGTTTATAAAATGTTACTCTACTCTTCTACTTTGTTTTAAGATTTTTACATTTTTGCATTTCAAATTGATTACTGTTTTAGTACTCCATAAATACTTTACACCTTGCATCCAAGTTAAGCCTGTCTCCTCTATGCAATAGCTAACAGGGGGTAGAGATCCTGAGCTCAGTTAGTGGTTCATCCTGACAAGGATTGTGGTTATTAGTTGAGGTAGGTACTAACCATCCTGAACTAATAACCCAATTCCCTAAAAAGCCATGCCCAAAAATCACAAAATCTTACATTCAAGGTGCAGCTGACTTTACAAAGCATATTGAAGGGATGACATTTAACTGGAGAAGCCAAATTTGGTCTCATTAGTTGTAGGTTCCCTCTACACAAATATCCTCCAGGAATAAGCTTTGGAAATCATTCAGCTTTTACCTGACAACAGAGGAAGACCTCACCAGGTACTAGCAAATGTATTCCAACCATGGCCAAGATTACACTGATCCTATTTGATGGTAACTACTACTTACAAACCAAGAGTAGTGCAATGGTTTCCCTTCACACAGGAGAGGGCAATTCTCTATGTGGTAGAATATGAAGAACAATTAATATTCAACAATAGTCCAATGGCTTATATGCTAACAAGTTGGTACCAATGTAAAGATATATTCTGTATATGGACTGGAAACTCAAATGAACTATACGGCAATTCACACAGTGGCTGAATGACATCTCCAGATATCAAATTTAACATGACCACCGACCATACAAAACCAACGTTCTAGATGTTCCAGTAACCACAGAAGACAGGCACCTAGTAATCACACTGTATACGAAATTGACTGTTGGGAACAATCTGCCATGGTAGGATAGTTTCCACCCAAGATGTTTGGCAGACAACTTAACTTATGCCCATTTTTTGAGGATCCAAAAAAATTGCTCAAGTAAAGAAAGGTATTTCATACATTCAGAACATCTATAAGAAAAACTGCCCTAGAATGGGTATCTGAAGAAACTATTGAAACATGCATGAAAAGAGCCAGGTTCATCCCTCATGATTATACTTGATAAAAGACAAAGAAAAAAACAGGCCATGGTGTGTGTCACTAGCTTCAGTCCTTCACTGAATCAGTTAAAAAAAAGCTCAAGAACCAAAATTGGCATATTCAATCCACTTTGAAAACCCCTCCATTGCTCTACCAAACTTCACTATAAATAAAAAGAGAATAGTATCAAAGACCTTCTAGTGAGGACCTACACAGAACCTATCTCCCACACACGGAGACTATGGAATCTGAAATATGTTTAAGGGCATCATAAATGGTGAATGTTCCCAAACTATAAAGGGCAGAAAATTTCAACACATTGGCAAGAAGGATATACAGAAGATGTTTTCGAATTGCAAAAGCAAGAATGTCACATATGAGGTACTTTGCCCTTGCAACAAACTGTACGCAGGAAAAACTAATGAAGAAAGGAGAAAGAGGATTAGCCAGCAAGAGTCCTGCATTCGGTGCAAATTATCATGGCTGCTTTGATTAAACACTTTATTGAATCTCCCCATAATGAGAGCAAAATCAAATGGACAGTGTAGGGAGTAGTACAATCCAGCCATAGAGGAGGAACAGACACTGCTACTTAAAAAGGTTACCCTTATGATTCTCAAATTTTATACCATTAACTCAGGTGTGAATTAACTTTCTGAAATCCAGAATATATGAATTTTCCAATTCAATCAACTGAATTAATATGTTGTATCTTCTTAAGAATTTTTTTTTTTACTTGTAAGGACATGACACTAGCACTGTATTTTGTCCAGTTTTAACTGTACTCCCATCAGCCTAGCTCAGGTCACCCAAGACAGCACTTTAAATGTTCAACAGTCGCCATTTTCATGAAAATTCAGGCACTTTACATTTTCCCTAATTAATTAAAACAATGTTGAGAAAGTTCTGACACCACTTAGTTTTTTAAGAATGTGACTCTAGTCCCCATTTTGCTTAGCCTGAACTACACTTCCCATGATCTCAGATCAGGCCACTAGGGACAAGGTGTGTAAACATGCCCATTAAAGTCCAACCTGTGGAACTAAACTACACTTCACGATTGCAGATCAGGTCACGAGAAACATGATTGTAAACAATCCCAGTAAGGTGCAATCCGCGGCACTCCACATCACTCAGACTGAATTGGGACAGTTGTGATATAATTCTCATATCATATTTAATTTACACTTACAATAAATGACAGGCTTGTACATTATGGTATGGTTACATGAAAGTACATTTTTCCATCATGCCTTTGTTAGGTAAAGAGGGCTTCATAAGCAAACACCGTTCCATGGACTGCACCAGTGACTGAAGAGAACTCCCTCTTAGACAGATCCAGCAAACTACAAGTAGGCCCAATTGAGGTAGAATAGGTACAGGATGGCGTTGTATCTAATTTGCCGACTAAGCGCTAATTACATTTTTTTTACCCACAGCAACCTCAAAGAAATCTTTCTAAGCAAAGATACGCTTGTAAACAAGGTGCACTCACCACAGTGTCCTGACACTTTTTTATACAAAGAGCGGCCATGTAAACCCTATGTAATAATCAATGTTTTTTTATAGTTCAACTACATATGACATGCTCCAGCAAAGTACGATCTCCAGGCACAAGGTGACTGCACAGCATTTCACATTCGTTTCACTTTTTGCTGATACTTATTTAATTATTCCTCGCAATTTGTGCCCAAAGGAACCAGAATCCTGTGAATTCTCCCATGACTACTCCATAAGTATTTTTGGCTGAGTTTTGATTAATCTTAAGTAATTTTCAAAGCTCAATTTTCCTTCCCTCTGCTGGCCTCCTCCCACTGTCAACCCTTTTTTAGGTCGAGCCTCGAGTAGCGCGCAAGCGCTGCTTAGAGGCGAAGACTTTTAGTAAGCGAGTTTGAAAAGCAGTCCCAAAAACGCTCGTGCGTCGTGGCTGGCCTTTTGGGATGGGTACGCGCGGCAAACATGTGTTTCCAATTATCGTGCCCAGACGCGGGCGCGATAATTGTAAACACATGCCGGCAAAGGCCATGACGCACGAGCGTCTGGTCAGCTGAGCAGGCTGCCGCGCTCCCTCCTCCCCCCTCCGCTCCTCTGTGGTGCGCGCGCACCACTGTTTATTTTTAACCGCGAGGCCGCCATTTTTGTCCCTGTGCCGGCCTCGCCTTCTTTCTCCCATTCGGAGCTTTGAATCATGCTGGTTTCTTTGTGTTGCTGCCCGTCGTCGCCTCTCCTCTGCTTGCGCTGTGATTTAGGATTATTTGTTTTATTTTAAATGTTTTGCTGCCCCACACCCTCTCCACTTTACCGTCCATGCTTGTTTAAAGAGTAGTTGCCTTTCATCAGCTGCCGTTTTCCAGTGTTCTTAGTTCCTGGCACTGAGGGCTAGTGGACTGCTGATGAGGACTATGGATTCTGTTGCTACAGACAGCATAGTGCACGCACCGCGGCTCCGTATAGTGTATCGGAATCAGCGGGATTCCCCATAGTACTCCCCATGCTGCTGACTGAATGGGCAGGTGAGCACTGAGTACCGCATCTCCATCCGCCCTCGGGAGCAGACCAGTTCTCCGCGGGTCGGTGCAGCTCTGTGGAAAGAAGCCGGGCAGAGTACCCCGATTGATTGGCGCCCTGCCAGCCTGCTCTCTTTGTGGCTAAGGCTGGAGGTCTGTGCGATGGCAGCGGTGCCTATGAGAGGTAAGTAGCAGAAGCATGTGCTGACCTGGTATCTCCTCCTCCGGCTCACCAGGGTACCCCACTTTAAGATTCAATCCAATGGGTTTCACTTTAATTTGTTTTTATGTTATTTTTAGACCAGCCAAGTTGCCCATAAAATGCAGTTCTTTCCAGTACACCTTGCCCGAAAAGTGCAGTCACGGAGTTACTTTAGCAGTGAGGATACTGCCAGCTCGCTTGTTGTAACGTTGTACTAGTTTTGTTGCTAAACATGCGCCCATCTCCCACGTTTACATGCAAACCCTTCCAGAGCAGACCCCAGGACACACGCTAGTCAAAATGTTATTGTTAGCCTGTCTCTAATTAACTTCTCAAGACTCGCAGTCCTGGCCCGTAGAGGCCCCATGAACTAAAGAGATGGTACCAGTGTGTTCACTCCCGGGATGGCATGTTTACAACTGTAAGCTAATTTAAGTCACTGTCACATGGAAATCTGTGTACACAATAAACTCCTACAGTATATAACTGCAAAAAAAGGATGCGTAAATGGTGTTGCATAGGGTTAGACATTATGGGTTTGTTTTGAAGCGTGACTAGCTAGTGTACCCGGTGGAGGCATACACTGCGGGCCACGGGTGTATACCGAGCACCAGTGGCATGCATAGGTTAATGGAGAGCAACAGCGCTCCCACAGGTCACACTTTGCTTCGAATGAAAGGGCCGATGTTGCATTGCTGCACTGTCTGTGAACTGTCTGCAATGTGTTTTGCAGCACTACGCTGTCTGGACTGAGGGTTGCTGCATGGGCCGGTATTCACACACCAATAAAGTGAGGATCACTGCGCTAGGGTTATGGTAGTGGAGTTGTATCAGCTGTATGTGTGCTTTCATGTGCATGTGTTCTCCAATACTTGCCGTTTTGGTGTAGGTCATCTTGCAAGATTGTTGAACGTGGTTGCTTCTGTGATGTGCTGCTTTTGACAAGTTAGTGTTAATTATCCACACAGTTACATGCCACACAATTCAACTCCACACAATTCCAATCCACACCACATAATTCGACACCAAACCACATAATTCAACTCAACAACACAATTACACAACGCACTGCATAATCCAATCCACACCACAGAATTCCAAATCATGCCACAAAATTTGACAGCACACCATATAATTAAACTCCACTATATACCACTTCACAACACAAAATACCATTCCATATAATTACACTCATAACACACAATCCCACTCCACATAATTTCAGTACAATCAATACCACATAATTACTATCCACATAATTCCACAGCACACCATGCCACATAGTTCCACTACACAAACGCACTCTACACCACACAATTACACGCCATATAATTCCACAACCCAACAATTCCAATCCAACCCACATAATTCCACTACACACCAAATACGTCCACTCCATAACACATGGGTAAAAGACATTGTCTGTTACAAGGCCAATAGCTATAACTCAACCAAATGTGAACCCTATTGCATTTCCAATGCTTGTATTTTGCAGTGAAAGGAACGACTCCTAATTTGCTTGTGTACATCTTCAAATTACCTTTACAGTTTAAAATACAGTATCAACAGTATTTCCCCATTTAATGCAGTTTTAATAGGTTTTTGAGGCGTTTTATTTGCTGATTTTTTTAAGAGCTTAATCAAAGTAATTGTTTACTTTTTAATGCTTTAGGGGTTTGGGTATTTAATATGTCATTGTTTAATATGCCTATGTTATATCTTATTTCACTAAAACTCTTTTTTTCTTCAGTATTGCATGTAAAAGCACTTCCAGGTATATAAGTTCAGACTGCCACTCGTACAAAAAAAGACATTAAATTAGTACTTCTGAAAGCAGTGCTATAACGTGCATATTAGTGTCAAAGCATCTTTGTTAAAGAATTACACTTTTTGAATTTTTAAGAGACTTTATCATATGTTCATTAAACAGCACGGAAGCCCATCCTTGGGTGTGTGAGACTGTTCACCAGTGGCACGTGAAGTAACAGTAGATGTTGTAGCACTCAGGATAATGTGCTGCATAGCCAAATACTTATAAGGTCCCAAAGGCGAGACCTATTGGCTATGCCAATGCTTGTTTCTTCTGAAGCGGTAACACTGTACAAAGAGCAAAGTAAGACACTAGTTTTTCCTCCCCTCCAGATGCATCACACCCGGCCCCTGTCCTGAGGAGACCTCAAATTAAAGGGGTCTAAACGCGATTACACACAATCTCAAAGAAAAACAAGCATTGGCATAGCCAATAGGTCTCGCCTTTGGGACCTTATAAGTGTTTAGCTATGCAACAGTTGATGTTGTAGCACCAAGGATATTGTGCTGCATAACTAAATACTTATAAGGTCCCAAAAGCGAGACCTATTGGCTATAACTGAATAACACACACCAACGACACACAAATACACTAAATGTCAACAGCCGGGGGCGCGGCCAAGCAACATGGCAGACAGGACGTAAGCTCCTTCGGCTCCCGGCCGGCCAGCCGCCAATATCCTTCAGCATCCTTTCCACGGACGCCCACAATAGTCTCCTGTGAGCGCCTGGGACCCTGCAGGCGGCGGGAGAGTCCTGGAAAAGAGCCGGATCGTGTACGGCCCTGGAACCGGCCGCAGCGTCCCCGCATCCGTCGGCCCGATTGGCCGTGATCACGCAAGGCCGGGGATGTGGGCCGCATTCGCCTGAGCTGGGTCCGTGTCTCGGAGGGATAACTCCTTTGCTACCCGTCCCGCGACCCCGGCGGCTGCCTGGTTGGCGTTCCTTGTTGGCGGAGGCTCCCCGAGGTGCGCTGGACTCGGCCTCGTCGCTGGGCCCTGGAGCAGGGGACGATTGCGGAGGGCGCCGCCGGGCGCTGGACGTCGGCCTGAAGTGTGTTTGGGGGCTGGGCCTGCTCTTCACGGCTGCGGAGATCACGGCGCTCGCTCGCTGAGGGGGTGCCAGCTGCCTTGGGAGGCTCCTGGGGCGAGTGGTGTTCCTGTGCCTCCTTGCCGGATCTGAACTGTGCAACGGACCGCGGGTTGGCCCGCGAGGCGACCCTGAGCTGCGGGGCCCGCGCGACGGCGGCCGCCCAGGGGTATCGGGCGGTCGCATACTCCCTCCTGCTGTGCTGGAGTGTACACAGCGGCGGGGGCAGCGAGGGGCTGAATTGGATTGAGGCACACGCACGCACGCCTGAGGTGCGACACGACTGGCTGTGGTATCCTGCTCCTGCCCCCGGTGCGGAAGCGCCCATCCGGGCCCCGGTGTTCGCTGCTTGCCCTGCCTGGTGGCCGCGGGGGTGTCTGGCCCCCCTCGGGTCCCTCGGACGGACTGTCTGCGTGGGGCCGATTGAGGAAGTGATCCTCGAGTCCGGGAGTGTTGCGGATGTCCTCGCTGGTGAGTGTGAGGTTTGTCTTCATCGCGCTGGATGCACCATTGCGGTGAGCGGCCCTGGGATTTCTGTTGGACTGCCTGCTTGGCCCTGCCCTGGAGAGCGACGGAGCGGGGACCCCTTGATGTGCGGGGGGGAGACGCCGGCCCCCTGGCTCTTGGCCTGACCTCCCATGCGCCTTGTGACATCTGCGGGGGTGCGGTAGCCCTGTACCTGCGGCCCTATAAGGTGAGACTGAGCTTGGCGATTGTACCATTTGTTCCCCTGACGCCTACACCATGGGCAGGGACAAGCCTCCTCGCGCCTCCAACCCTAACACCATAACGCAATACACCACACAACACCTCCCCACACAGAGAATCACTCGCCAGACGGGCCAGGATGGAGAGGGCGAACCCTCCAATGAGCCGTCCCGAGCTGAGCTGCTAGAGGCTATACAGGGCTCCCGCACCGCCCTGGAAAAACAAATAGAGACAGTCTCCATTGATGTGAACCTACTGCGGGCGGATTTGCGGAAGGTGGCGGACAAGGTTTCCACGGCAGAGGGGGACATCGTCCAGCTACAGGGAGAAGTGACCGCTCTGAGACAGCAGGTCACTCAGCTCACCCACACTACCGGAGCGCCGTGCGGAGGAGGCGGAAGAAAGGGCCGGTCGCAGTAACATCAGGGTCCTGGGTATCCCGGAGCGCTCGGAGCGGGGCAATGCGGAGCGCTTCCTGGAGGACTGGATACGAACAAAGCTATGCCCCACGGGTCTGTCGGAGGTCTTTGTAGTAGAGCGAGCCCACAGGGCACTGGTTCCTCCGCCGCCTCCGGGGGCCCCTCCTAGGGCCCTCATTGCTAAAATCCTGAACTATCGGGACAGGGACTGTATCCTGAAAGCTGCGAGAGAAGCGACGGACCTCACCTTTGATAACGCCAGGGTATCCATTTATCCGGACTATACCCGCCAGGTTCAGGAACAGAGGAAATCCTTTCTTGGCTTTAAACAGAAGCTCCGGGAACTTCGTTAACAGTACGTTACTGTACCCCACGAAACTCAAGGTGATCTCCCACGGAAAGGCCCCTTTCTTTGATTCTCCAGAGGAGGTATGGGAGTGGCTCGAAATCAGGGGTGAGGCCCTCCCCCAGCGTGAGCAAAGGGGGTCCCGGAACACCTGGGGGACCAGACCACCGAGGAGTCCCAGGAACAGACGCAGGAGCCGAGTCGAAGATGACGCCCAGGGGGAACGACAGCGGATTACGGTGGGGGATGACGGTGCTCTGCGCGTGGAATCTTCGGACTCCGAGGACTCTTCCTCACAGATGATGGCAGAAAATCCCGGGGAAAGGCTGGTACCGGAAACTCTCCCGCCGACCAACCAAGTGATTCCAGAAACTGCCCAGGCCCTTAAGGGGCCTGGGCAGGTGTGAGAGGAGGGCTCAGGGTTGCCTGGGAGCCAATCAGCAGCCCTAGATTTGCTGGCCTGGGGGTGGGGCGTGGGAGCTGCTGCTCTATTCAAAATCTCCTAGGAGACAGACAGGCTCAATCCACACTTTGGACTTCTGCAGGTAAGGGCCTAACAAACTCTGTCCTCTAACAATACTGTTTGCATAAAACTTTACTCAGGACCTGGCCTAGCATTTCTGGCTGGACTGTTCCCATAAGGAGCAGGATCAAGGCTGATTTGCATATGGCTGGGTCAAAACTGAGTTTGAATGGTGAGCAAAAGAACGATGGAGTGGGATGCTACCCCGAGCGATTGCCAGTGGTTAGACACATTGTAAGCATTCCTCCAATCACCTTTCTTGTGTGTTTAAGGACACTAGGATTACCATAGTACACACCCATTGCACACCCCTAGCCCTCTGAGCCCACGTTTAGTGTGGACGAAGACTTTGAACCATCTTGAAAATGCTCAACGTGGATAGGGTTACCCCGGGATCGTTTACCCTATTGGTTTAGGCGTGCCCATTAGCTTCTGCCAGGCATAAATGTGGCACCTCTAGGCACCCCTTTAGAACACTTCTGGACCTGTGGAAGATAAGAGGACTGAACCTGTTGTCTGAGACATGAGAAGAGCCTAGAAGACTTTACCTGCGCACTCACTTTTACCCATGACAAAGAAGTGGACTCCAAGGGTCATGAGACTGACTTTCATTTAAAGCCAAAAGGGCACAACAAGCTACAAGAAGCCTTTTCTGCAACCGCCCAGCTGACCAGTAGCAACTGGACGGACCCTCCCGTTGGTCTCTGTCTGTCACCCTGTGAGCCTCCTAAGTGCCTCCCCTGCAGTCCTGCTGGGCTTTAGAAGAGCAGTCCTGTGGCAGATAGGACTTAAAGGACTAAAATCAGGAGGAAAAATCTTTAACTAAGACAAACCTGATTAGTGTACCCAACCCGTGCTCCATCACGGTCAGTATGAAATTGCTCCTAGGTCCTGTTTTACTGTGACCATTGACTATCATTGGCACTTAGTACTTCTTGACGCTATTTCTACTTTAAGAGTTTAAAAATTTATATTTCATATCTTCAGTTCAACTTATTGGATTTTTGTAGTTTTGGTGACATTTTGTTTATAAAATGTTACTCTACTCTTCTACTTTGTTTTAAGATTTTTACATTTTTGCATTTCAAATTGATTACTGTTTTAGTACTCCATAAATACTTTACACCTTGCATCCAAGTTAAGCCTGTCTCCTCTATGCAATAGCTAACAGGGGGTAGAGATCCTGAGCTCAGTTAGTGGTTCATCCTGACAAGGATTGTGGTTATTAGTTGAGGTAGGTACTAACCATCCTGAACTAATAACCCAATTCCCTAAAAAGCCATTCCCAAAAATCACAAAATCTTACATTCAAGGTGCAGCTGACTTTACAAAGCATATTGAAGGGATGACATTTAACTGGAGAAGCCAAATTTGGTCTCATTAGTTGTAGGTTCCCTCTACACAAATATCCTCCAGGAATAAGCTTTGGAAATCATTCAGCTTTTACCTGACAACAGAGGAAGACCTCACCAGGTACTATCAAATGTATTCCAACCATGTCCAAGATTACACTGATCCTATTTGATGGTAACTACTACTTACAAACCAAGAGTAGTGCAATGGTTTCCCTTCACACAGGAGAGGGCAATTCTCTATGTGGTAGAATATGAAGAACAATTAATATTCAACAATAGTCCAATGGCTTATATGCTAACAAGTTGGTACCAATGTAAAGATATATTCTGTATATGGACTGGAAACTCAAATGAACTATACGGCAATTCACACAGTGGCTGAATGACATCTCCAGATATCAAATTTAACATGACCACCGACCATACAAAACCAACGTTCTAGATGTTCCAGTAACCACAGAAGACAGGCACCTAGTAATCACACTGTATACGAAATTGACTGTTGGGAACAATCTGCCATGGTAGGATAGTTTCCACCCAAGATGTTTGGCAGACAACTTAACTTATGCCCATTTTTTGAGGATCCCAAAAATTGCTCAAGTAAAGAAAGGTATTTCATACATTCAGAACATCTATAAGAAAAACTGCCCTAGAATGGGTATCTGAAGAAACTATTGAAACATGCATGAAAAGAGCCAGGTTCATCCCTCATGATTATACTTGATAAAAGACATAAAGAAAAAAAACAGGCCATGGTGTGTGTCACTAGCTTCAGTCCTTCACTGAATCAGTTAAAAAAAAAGCTCAAGAACCAAAATTGGCATATTCAATCCACTTTGAAAACCCCTCCATTGCTCTACCAAACTTCACTATAAATAAAAAAGAGAATAGTATCAAAGACCTTCTAGTGAGGACCTACACAGAACCTATCTCCCACACACGGAGACTATGGAATCTGAAATATGTTTAAGGACATCATAAATGGTGAATGTTCCCAAACTATAAAGGGCAGAAAATTTCAACACATTGGCAAGAAGGATATACAGAAGATGTTTTCGAATTGCAAAAGCAAGAATGTCACATATGAGGTACTTTGCCCTTGCAACAAACTGTACGCAGGAAAAACTAATGAAGAAAGGAGAAAGAGGATTAGCCAGCAAGAGTCCTGCATTCGGTGCAAATTATCATGGCTGCTTTGATTAAACACTTTATTGAATCTCCCCATAATGAGAGCAAAATCAAATGGACAGTGTAGGGAGTAGTACAATCCAGCCATAGAGGAGGAACAGACACTGCTACTTAAAAAGGTTACCCTTATGATTCTCAAATTTTATACCATTAACTCAGGTGTGAATTAACTTTCTGAAATCCAGAATATATGAATTTTCCAATTCCATCAACTGAATTAATATGTTGTATCTTCTTAAGAATTTTTTTTTACTTGTAAGGATATGACACTAGCACTGTATTTTGTCCAGTTTTAACTGTACTCCCATCAGCCTAGCTCAGGTCACCCAAGACAGCACTTTAAATGTTCAACAGTCGCCATTTTCATGAAAATTCAGGCACTTTACATTTTCCCTAATTAATTAAAACAATGTTGAGAAAGTTCTGACACCACTTATTTTTTAAGAATGTGACTCTAGTCCCCATTTTGCTTAGCCTGAACTACACTTCCCATGATCTCAGATCAGGCCACTAGGGACAAGGTGTGTAAACATGCCCATTAAAGTCCAACCTGTGGAACTAAACTACACTTCACGATTGCAGATCAGGTCACGAGAAACATGATTGTAAACAATCCCAGTAAGGTGCAATCCGCGGCACTCCACATCACTCAGACTGAATTGGGACAGTTGTGATATAATTCTCATATCATATTTAATTTACACTTACAATAAATGACAGGCTTGTACATTATGGTATGGATACATGAAAGTACATTTTTCCATCATGCCTTTGTTAGGTAAAGAGGGCTTCATAAGCAAACACTGTTCCATGGACCGCATCAGTGACTGAAGAGAACTCCCTCTTAGACAGATCCAGCAAACTACAAGTAGGCCCAATTGAGGTAGAATAGGTACAGGATGGCGTTGTATCTAATTTGCCGACTAAGCGCTAATTAAATTTTTTTTACCCACAGCAACCTCAAAGAAATCTTTCTAAGCAAAGATACGCTTGTAAACAAGGTGCACTCACCACAGTGTCCTGACACTTTTTTATACAAAGAGCGGCCATGTAAACCCTATGTAAGAATCAATGTTTTTTTATAGTTCAACTACATATGACATGCTCCAGCAAAGTACGATCTCCAGGCACAAGGTGACTGCACAGCATTTCATATTTGTTTCACTTTTTGCTGATACTTATTTAATTATTCCTCGCAATTTGTGCCCAAAGGAACCAGAATCCTGTGAATTCTCCCATGACTACTCCATAAGTATTTTTGGCTGAGTTTTGATTAATCTTAAGTAATTTTCAAAGCTCCATTTTCCTTCCCTCTGCTGGCCTCCTCCCACTGTCAACCCTTTTTCTTCTGAAGCGGTAACACTGTAAAAAGAGCAAAGTAAGACACTATTTTTTCCTCCCCTCCAGATGCATCACACCCGGCCCCTGTCCTGAGGAGACCCCTCAAATTAAAGGGGTCAAAACGCGTTGACACACAATCTCATAGAAAAAAAGGACCCTTAAAAGAGCAAAAATAGGCAGCACAAGGTTTTTCAATTCCAATAAACTATGAAGAGAGGTCCTGGAATACAATGCATTCACACCCTTGAAACAAAGCAGTAGTAGTGGGGTCGAATTAGTTCAGATCAAAATCCAGTCATAGCCCCATGCGACATATCAACTGCTGGGCTGTTGGCACAATTTTTCCTGTTTTCCAAAATGTAATTTGGGTATACAAAACTTACTATTATAGATTTTATTTTTGTTTCAGCTTCTCTTTTGCTGTTGATGTCTTGTTTTAATATTTCTCATAGTGTTTTTAGCGACCATAACCAGGTCTCTATTATTATGAGTTGGCGGATGCCTATCCTATCTCACATTAAGGAGCCTCTTGGTATTCTTTCCCTCTCTGATCAAGGTAGGCGTATCAGGTGGGCAATGTTTGAGCCTGACAGTTTTAAGTGCCCTCTGTTTCGTAGCTGTGCTCAGGATTTTAACACTTGTCTAGATCCCACCTCCACTGACTTGTCAATTCTAGAGGCTTTTGGGCGTATCTCAAAAAAAACAACAGTGCCCGGTCACTAACCCTACTCCTCCTGGCCCTAGATGGTTTGATTCAGGTTGCTCTAAGGCTACGAGGATTTTAAAAGCTGCAGAAAATAAATATATACAAATCCTTCTACTGAATAAGTGTGTCTTTTTCAAATTTTAACGATACTGGGGCCAGAACAAGGTCTTCAACTGGATCAAAGGCCTTGTTTACAGTTGTAAAGTTCCCTGGTTCCAAGCGAGAGTATTATATCCAGTGCTGTTTTTTCCCCCTACGTTCTAGTTTTTGAAGCCCTGTTGTCCCATTGTACATTTGATCTACAAGTAAAGCAAATAAAAAACACTATCAATCTTCTTCTTAGGGGTGGAGCTCGGAAACTTCAGAGCTCTGCATGTTATCATTTTAAAATGCAACAAGCAGGAGGAATGGGCATCTTGCCCCTACCTCCTCCCCACACACAGCAGCAATAGGCACATAAGAACTATAACTATCTAGTCAGTAAACCTGGATGAGTCGGTATGTTCCTATTGGAAATTTTCTTAGTAGACTATTGTATGATCTTTACCAACGTCTGAAATAAAGGACATCCTTAATCCAATTAAAACCATGTAAAAAATGATCTTACCAATGCTACTTTATACGCTTTTGTTCTATAAACTAGGTTGGGTCCTTTACAGGTGAATCTGAGACACAGAATCCCGTGAGCTGCCAGGTATGATGCAAGAGACGCCAAATGTTGAGAATTCATATCTCCTCCAGCTCCATGAGTAAGAATAGCTCCATACACCGGGGCTTGCTGCTTGACTGGGATGGAATACACTGCATCAAGATATTTCTCTCCGAAAATCAGTTTGACTTTTTCCTAAAATTACAAAAGATCACGTCATAAGGAAAAAAAACGCCAAATACACAATACACTGCGGGATTACAAAAAGGGAATTGGGCAACAAATTAAAAATATTCTCATTCCTATAGCTTGTAAAACAGCCTAAACACATGCAAATAAATGTAGATCAAGGCTGCTGAAGTAGCTTTTCTCTATGTCATTAGAATAAAAAAGTAGACTCTTCTTCACTTCTATGACAGAAGGTTTAGAGTCTATTAAAGGTGCGGATGTCAAGATTGTAACTTCTTTACTGTTAAACCTCCAGCATCAATGAAAAACAACACACATAATGGTACAACATAAATGCCAAATTAACACTTGAAAGCACAGCTGTGATGAATAAGTCCCAACCCCCATGATGATGTCACAGCAGATCACAACTCCCCTTGCAGGCTATACTATATTTATTATAGCCAGCCCTTAGACATCATCTTCAACAGAATTTGCAGCAAATGTAGTTGAGGAAGTTAAAACCCAGGGAGCAGTAGAACTTCTCTTTCTCTGAAGGGAAAACAGGCTCTTGAAATTCCTGCAGCCAAAAGGTTCAGTAGCTCATTGCTGGTTCAGTAGCTCATTGCTGGTCCATTATTATTGCAAAAACAAACTAGAATAGAACACAGAGTGTTCAGGGAGCAACAGGGCAGGATAATCATCATCTGCATCTTTAATTTAATCTAAACCTTCTGTCACGATAATGTCAGACCCCGTTCGTAGGACCACAGGGCAGACGGGCTACTGGGCCCTAACAGTGCTGGCTGAGGTTGTTTGCCACTGGTGTCCTGGGATTCCTACTACTATGGATTGTCTTTTTAAAAATGAAAGTGCTTTTTAATCTTGCAGCAGTGCTACGGACTACGCAATTCAATCCAGTATAAAGGATAGCGATCCTGGTCACGATTCTCCCTTGTAGCACTACACTGCTAATCCCCCTTGTGCTATCTCTCAACCAGGTGACCCATGATAATTTTCTCCCCCCAGCAATTATGGTAGAAGCATGAATAAGGCTCAGATGACTACTCTAGTGCCCCATCAGTCAAATGCGCAATCACTTCATTAAAACAAGCTCTTACTCCTAGTGGTGTAATGGCTTGGAAGTTCGTTTCTGAGTCTCTTATGCTCAGCTCGCACATACCAAGGGGCTTAGCTTTCCCCGATAGGCCCATGAACATTGAAGGCTTTCCACGGAAGCCAGCGTGCAGGCTTGACACAGTTTGCGGCTCGGCTCACTCAGCCGTCTGTGGTCAGTGCAGTCAATCGGTGGCTTTGACACCTCAGACAGGTGCAGGCTCGGCTGATGCAGCCCTGTCCGGCTGGTGAGGTAGATGTAGCATTGACTAGGCTGCTGGTCAATGACAGAGCAGATATATGACCTGACGAGGCGAATAAGATCACAATGGCAGTTGGAGCCCTAAACATGCCGAAGGTCACCAAGGCAGTTGCAGCTTTGACCCGGCTAATACGATCACCAAGGCAGTTGCAGTCCCGACTGAGTCAACACAGCCATTGAGGCAGATGCAGCCTCAACTGGGCTGTACGATCACAGAGGCAGTTGCAACCCGGACCAAGCTGATACGATCACAAAGGCAGTTGCAGCTCTGACCGAGCCACTGTGATCACCTAGGCTTTCCAATGTTCCTGCCAGCAGCCTACTAAGAGACTGAGGGACCCTCTACAGCAGAGGTCTTCAATCTGTGGGGCACGACCCCCAGGGGGATACCATGAGTCCTGGGAAGGGGGTCAAATATTTCCAGGCCTAACTTCTGCCTGGAATACAAAACGTGCTCTTCCTTTTGGACAAAGTCAACCTTGATCGTTAAAATGCTTCAACTGAAGTTAATTGAGTGTCATGTGTTGTAAAACGAAGAGGCCCGGCAGACAGGTAAACATTCCTTCAAATAAGCCTTCATGCCAGGGTGCCTGCTTGTCTGAATGAAATGCAAATGTACACTAGGAGTTAATCTGCAAATGTAAAGGATGCTTGGGAGTGGTTCTGGCTTTAATTGCTCGAATCACTTCAAGCATTGTGATGGCAAAGATGTGTTTTTTTGTGTGGTGGTTAGCAACTGGGCTGTGAAGTGTGTGCTTTTAATGGTAACTGTATTTACACAGCACTTCGTACCCCTGAGGAGGTGTTGAAGGGACAGTTATGCACAAAACAAAATGCATTATTTATGGTCTGATATTATACAAATCTACATTTTGGAAGCTCCATTTTATCCTAAAACTCTGCACATTTTGTGGCAGTCTATCTCATAATGTGTGTAATGCAAGTATAAAATAATGACTTACACATTCACAGTGCTTTCTGTCACAGGCTGTGACATCATAGCACTAAAAATACACAAGTCACTATTTTCCACTGCACCAACCAAATTTAATTCTGTGGCTCTCTAGTTACACACAGACCTATGCAGCGTATTAAATAATAGAGGTTTTATAATGTACTATATAATGCATTTCCCACTGAGTAACAACTTTTAATTTTATTTTTCATTTAAGCTACCCATTATTTTATATGTAGCTACCTGATGGTGAAAGACCTAAAAAACGAACAAAATATTTTGGGGCTGATTTATGAGAGACTTGTGCCACTGGAGCGTCAGTTTTTTTAAGCTTCGGCGGCACCAGCATCTCAATCATATCTATGAGGCGAGGCAAAGTCACCCTGCGTGGCTTTGCATGGCCTCATAGATATGGAGTAAGACAAAACAGCTTAAGTCGCTGCGTTGCCTTACTATATGTCAAGTAGGCGTTCCATAGGCGCTGCGGTGGGTGTTCCCACACAACACCCATGGATTTTGACGCTGCCCCAGATTAACAAAACCATGTAAACCTGGGGCAGTGCCAAAACCTAACGCCTCCCCACAGCAGGCGTAACTAGGAGAAATTTTTTAATTTCTCCTTGTTTTTTCCTCTTTCCATGTGTGCTGCATTCTGCAGCACACATAGAAAGAGGAAAATCCCTCAGGATTGTTTTTGTGCAGGAAGGTGCCCCTTCCGGCACAAAAACCATCGTGCCTATGTTGGCGCTAGGCAGCAATTTGTGTGCCAACATAGGGGGAAAAGGACAAGAATGCCCATATTTCATAAATAAGGTGCATTCTTGCCCTTTCACATTGGCGTAGGGCAGCGCAGGAAGAAGATTCGCTGCGCTGCCCTACGCCAATGCTTCATAAATGAGGCCCTTTGTTTTTAGCCACACCTTTGACCACGCCCCCAACCACTGACTTTGGTTTGCTAAACACTGTTTAATTTATTTCCCCAATGTATAAATGATTTGCTGTGGGAATTGGGGGCGTTTATGGTTGTCGATAGTTGGCAATGATGAGGAGGCCCAAGTTCTAGATATTTTTGTCAGGAGGGGGTCCTTACGCCTAAAAGTTTTTGACAGGGGGTCTCGGCATCAAAACGTTTGAAGACCTCTGCTCTACAGCATGGGTCGCTCATGTCTTCACTTTCAGGCACTCTACGTTGTCTGGGTGTTCCTCCATCCAGAACCGACTTGGCTTCTCCTCCTGGACAGACTCTCCTCCTGTAGGGCCAGGCAGGTTCAATCCCTCTCTCAGCAGGCAGGATTCTTTGCACTAGGCATACCCTCAGCTCCACCAGCAGAAAGTGGCGACTTCAGGTGTTGTCCCCTCACACTTGGGAGACAGGCTGTCAGGCAGACACAGGCCCTTGCTACACAGCATTCCTTCGAGTAGTCTGTAAAGCACTCCCTTCCTTGGTTATGAATGAACTAGACCAAAGAGAGGTGGTTTGGTTGTCAGTTTTAAAAACATTTTCTAGACAAGGTATTTGGAGCCACTGTCTCAAACTTCACAATTGGTTTGGATTGGTTCTCTTTTCAAGTGTCCTTCTCAGGCTGCTCTCCATAAACAGTCTTTGTGCAGAGTGATGCTTATCACAGCTGGTAATACCGGGCCGTCTCCAAACTGGAACATCCACAACATAAGCACAATGAAGTATGTGGTTTCTGCACCTGGCTGTCATCAGACTCGCTGAAGCAGTAATCAGGCGTAGACAAAAGGGTAGGCTTGACCTAGAAACATCCTAACCTTGCACAACAGAAACTGCGCTCCTACCCTTCACCTCTATCATCAACCAAATGGCAGTGCTCAGAAAGAAATAATCAGCAGCCCCTTGCTAACAAAAGTCCTCATGGAATTTCTAAAGGCAGTCTGCTTCAATTTTTCTCACTTTAGTGCTTGTATCATTACCCTACAGCTCCAGGAATGCAGGCAGTACACTTCCACTGTTTGGGGACACTGTCCTCATCCTCCATCTCGTTCCATGTCAAACCAGGGGTATCCAAAATGGATACCTCTGGCTTCAGTACTCAGACTCACATTCAGAGTCCTATTCCTGCACATGTGCTAGATGCGCACTACGCATGTAATCGACACAAAAACACACTGGATGTCACTGTGAGGTTGTGGACATTCACTTAATAGCCAAACTTTACACAAGAGGGGCCTGTAAGCCACGTTCTCAGTGACAGATGAAAAGGTCTGGACACACCATCATATTTAAAACACAATATACTACCACCACTGCTTTACAAACACAATATACTACCACCACTGCTTTACAAACACAATATACTACCACCACTGCTTTGTGTGCTATGCCAGGACAGGGTGAGCAGTCTTTTGTGAACCAGAGAGGTGCTTGGTGTGCCTCTCTGAGTCACAGCAGTTCTTGGACCTTGCATAGTCATGGACAGCCCTTGGCCTCTCCGCACTTGCATAAATTAGTGTGACGTGTGGGCCAAAATAAAAGTTAAGATACCACATATATACAAACTCATTCACCACTCAGGGCATGGGAATACATAAATATATCATGCAGGGAACATTCCCGTCCCAACAGTGAGGTAGATTATACATTCTATTTCAAGACCAGAGATGACTATAACAGTTTAAAGACTGTCAATCACATTGTGTTACAAGAGCCACCTACTTATAATAAAACATTCTCAATATAGATTCATAAGACCATCTACCCCTTTCATAATGTCCTCCAACCACCTCGACGTCAAGAAAGACCCAGACACCACTTTCCTCTAGTAGAATGGGCCCCAATTTCAGAAAAAGCAATACCTCCCTCAGCCACTAACCAACAAACTCACATCACCAAAGTTGTGGAAGATACAGGATTAGAAGCATTTTTTAATGAAACCATGTTATGACGCAAAGGCAACCCTGAACACAGCAATCAATAATGTGTAACATCTTAGACACTTACTCACACAGAGTTTGGTACAATGGTGAATGCTAGGATAAAATATAAAAGCTGCAAAACATTTTTTGTCTGGTAATACAAAACAATACCTTTTCTGGCAATAAAAGGTCTATCAACCTTGAAAGCTTAACAATCTGACACTGTCCTAAAGAGTCCAATCATAAGACTATGTGTAATTTACCTGACAACTGGTTCAAAGACAAGCTTCACTGTCTGGCCATTGTAAAATGAAATTAAGGAAAAATACAGATTAAGAAGATATCATAAATAGCAGCATTATTGCCTAGTTTGTCAATGCATTTGTACGAATGGACCAAGCATGCGTTAAAAACTTGCAACAGACAACGTGACAGGTGGGCTACATTTAGAGTAACAGAATAATAATGCTTTAGAAACTTGTAAGTAAGACGTTTTCCAAGATGATTTTCCAAGTAAGTTTATTGTAATACATTTTAGACAAAGCAATGGGTAAATGAGGCGCTTTTTGAGGTCCCTGATCTAACCGCCATTCCATTCATTCCGCATTCTACCACGCCATTCCAAATCTCAGCGTCATTCCATATATGCTCTCACTCACATGTACATCCAGACTACCACCCCCCCCCCATATAACAAAACGAAATAATCCCTATGATGCCACAAGAACACCACCACAATAAAACAGTGGAGCACACTTGTATATGTAAAAAGGAGAGAGAGACCCCTTGTTGTAACCAAGGGAGTAGGGTACTCTTGACAAGTAAAACAAATATTCCCTTGGGTTATGAAAGGAACAGAATATAAGGTTCACCTCACAACTAGGTCGTACCTCACAAGGCGCACAAAAATACAATTCGTCAAGGAAAATCCCACCTAATATTTGAATCAATTGCTAAATAGCACTGAAGTTTAAAAAAAAAAATCTTTTATTATTAAAAAAATGGTTACAATGTTAAAATTTCAATACACTTCCTATCTATCACAGTTTTATGCAAAACAATTGATAAAAACAATTCATAAAAACAATAAATGTAAAATCCCCAATTACAATCAGTTTACACAATATACTATGACATAAAAAGAGAACAATGGTTAGACAGTATACTTTGTCTTTCAAAGGAACATATCCTATGGGACAGTTTAGAAACCTGGCCTGGATACACTCATTTTCGTATCTGCAGGTCCAAATTTTCCCTTGGATTATGTACAATGATGCGTCAACGCGTTTCGATGGGTTTGATTATCATTCCATCTTTATCAAGACAATAGTTAGTTCGTTTCTCTCTGTATTCCTTATTGTATAGCTTGGTTTATATGCCCTCTTGAGTCAAACTTTATAAGTGCGTTCAGTTCTTCTACTGATTAGAACTGTCTGTTCGATTTCTCTTCAGTTAATGCAGATACTCTGCTTAGTGCACTCGATGTACCTATACGTTCTAACTTCCTTTTGGCCGACCCGAGAGGTCGCTTCAATTTCCTGCCGAGTGGCTACTGTATTTCAATGCCTTAATTACGTATTCACTTTCTTGTACACTCTCCCGTGTCCGTTCGTTCACGAGGGTAGAGGGGCTTTTTGATTCTACACCTCCTTTAACTTGTTGCACTCCTAAACTGCAGAGAATCACCAAACGAATGCTCCTCTTTGTATATACCATAGCAATGATAAAATGTAACACATAATCCTGCTAGTGAACTAGTAATTGTCGTAACCTCAAACTAACACCCATCTCCATATTGACCTAGTCCTTCATTTCTACATCAGCATTCATCTCATGTTTTACCTATTGACGTCCCAATAACCACCAAGGTTACCAATTATATCATGGAATTTTGTCCTTTTAACAATTCAAAAGGTGTTCTGCCAGTTACAAAATTAGGAGTTACCCTATACAATAGCAATGTAACTTGCAAAGTCCTTCTCCAACACCACCCTGAGTTGAGAGTTAAATGGATTGACTCTTTTACAATTCTGTTGCACCTCTCCACCTGACCATTTGCTTCGGGGTGATACAATGCAATAGTTGTATGTTTAATGCCTGATGACATCAAGAACTCCTTCATCTTCCTCGAAATGAACAACTCTCCATTATCGGTAACTATCCTTTTACAAGAAATTTCCTCCTCACAGATACTATATCATGATCCTTTGCCATCACCTTTGCCCACTCTTCCGGAAATACAACTCATTCATGAGCTGCAAAACCTCCCTCAACGTCCTCAAACATGGCAGCAACTTCACATTCCTCTTCTTTCATCTTCCTTGAGTCTCATCCAAAGGCAGCCTAGACAACCCGTTGGCTTGTCCATTCAACTTACCAGGAACATATTTCAATTGAAGAATGGTAAGCTTGTAATTTAGACGGCAACCTTTGTGACATAGTTCTCCCACCTCCTGGCGCCAAACGAGGTTTATGATCAGTTTTAAGCAAATATTTCATGCCTCACAAATAATTCTTGAAATGGTCTGTGGCCCAAGTACTTGCTCATAATTCACATTCAATCACAGAATAATTATTTTCAGCTGGCCTAAGGGTACATGAACCATACGCCACGACCCACTCCTCTGATTCATTCCTTTGTAAGAACACTGCTCCCAGGCCATAACCACTAGCATCCACCGCCATCACACATTTTTCTCCACTGATGAATGGTTTCAAACACAGTGCAACTGTGATTTCCATATTTAACATTTTAAAACTCTGTTCTTGCTCATTAGTCCACATGTATTTTATGAGGCACAAAATTCTGCTAACCCCAGAAATTATCGTAACTGACCCTTATCGGAAGGTACAGGGGCATAAACAATTGCTTTTCCATGATCATACTTTGGTGTAATTCCAGCACTTGAAATTCTGTGCCCCAAATACTCCATTTCTGATTTACAAACTTACATTTATTTTCCTTCACCGTTAACTCAGCTTCTGGCAATAGAGACAACACTTTTTGAACATTCACATCAAGTGTGTCAATATCCTTTCCAAAAACCAAAACATTGTCTTGAAACACTCTGCCCCTTCAATGACTTTTAAGGTCTCATTCTTAAACCTCTGGAACACAGCTAAAGCACTGGTTAATCCAAACGGCATGCATGTATACTGGAATGCTCCTTCTGGAGTGTTGAATAAGTGTTTGGAATCCTCCTCCAGTTTGGCCTGATGATACACACTTCTTCATTCGACAGTAGAAAACACAGTATGACTGACACAGATGCTAATAAATCTTGCGGATTAAGTAATGGATAACTATCTATCCATATAGCATCATTCAAACACCTAAGATCCGCACACAATCTTGGTTCCCCAAACTCTTCAGTGAAATGACAATAGGCGACAACCAATCTTAACATTCAATCAGCTCAATTATGTCCTTTGAGCATAACATCTATAATATCTCCTT
Source organism: Calotriton arnoldi (assembly GCA_963921515.1). Taxonomy (NCBI): domain Eukaryota; kingdom Metazoa; phylum Chordata; class Amphibia; order Caudata; family Salamandridae; genus Calotriton; species Calotriton arnoldi. The sequence goes on along the minus strand of CAWUFW010000080.1, from coordinate 112,660 downwards.
TACTTTTGTCTTATAAGACAAAGGTACATTATGAACCTTGTGCCATACAGGTCTCACATTCTTCTGCATGACAACTGTATTTGTAATTTTTGTACCTGCCTAAATCCACTCTGAAAACCTAATTGAACTCCTCACTCAGTTTAGCATACCTCCCATCCTTGCTTTCATTCAATCCAATGGCATACACGGCTGGATTGGTCCTGGGATTTAACCACTTTCCAAGTTCTTCTTGAAGGGGCCAACCCAAAATTGCCAAACCTTCTTTTGTAACAAATATTTTACCACAAGTTCTCCTTCCCTCAAACTTCAGCTCCGACCAAAAGTATCCCTTCAAATCGATCTTATGGCCCGAATAACTTTCCGGCAATATAGTAGTTTGTTTCAGTGGTCTTCTGTTCCACAATTCTATGTACAATTCATAACTAATGATAGTGTACCATACACATGAATCCACCCCCAATTCAACACGAATACCATCCATAGTCACAGTACAACTCGGAAAACTTTTACTCTTAGTATGAACTGAAGTACAATGTACACACAATACTACTCCATCATCCTGTTCAGATTCTTCATCTAGAACCACACAATTCACCCCCCTCCCTCTGGATTGATACTTACATACATGTCCATAATGACCCTTTTCTTTATTTTTTACATTTGTTGCTAATCTTATCAACTGCAGGGCAATGACGGGAAGAGGCAGCAGAGAATAGATACCCCAGCAATACCAACCCCGGAGGTGGGTCTGCGAACCAAGTTCACACCAGAAAGTCCTGGAGAACAGAACGGCCAAAGAAGCCGTCTCTCCAGACTTGGCTGTCCAGGCAGTAGTGTTTCGTAAACGTGTGCAGCGATGCCCACGTGGCTGCCTGATAGATGTCATTCAGGGGGACTCCTCATCCCAAAGAAGTAGTAGCTGCCGTCGCCCTGGTGGAATGGGCGCGCAGCCCCACTGGAGGCTCCTTCTTAGCCAAAGAATAACAGGCTTTGATTCACAGAACAACCCGCCTGGAGATGGTCCGTTTGTGCACGGCCCGCTCACGTAACCAACAAAGAGCTGGTCGTCCACCCGGAATTGTTTGGTGCGATCCAAGTTTTGCCCAAGTTTTCATCGCGTCGGCCGACGGATGAGGAGAAGTCGAAGAGCGACTATGCTTCTTCAACTTCTTCTTGTGATTCGACTTACCTGACCCCGAGTGCGAAGACTTAGAAGAGGAGTGATGATGACTCCGCAATCAGTCCCTCGACCTCCCACGCGACCGGGACCTAGCGTGACGCGGAGCCGACTGCCGGGCCTTGAGGAGCTATCGGGACCGCTCCCTTAAAGACTTCGGGCCATGGTTCGACAGTCGGAGCACGACTTGGGGTCATGGTCCCGCTCCAGGCAGAAGAGGCACACGCGGTGCGGATCCGTCACCGACATCAGTCGGGTACAGGAACCGCATGCCTTGAAACAGGGCATCCCTCGTGCACCAGGAGTCGGTTGAAGTCTCAAAAACGAAGTCGACAAAAGTCACAAAAAACTCAGTCAAAAAGTGACTGGGGGTACCGCTCTCTCCGAATCTGCGCTTGCTGGCGCGGAAAAAGAAAGAACTGACGTCAGCGCGCGAGGGCGGCATCCATGTAGCTACCGCAACGTCATCCCGGCGACCACAACGCCGACGACGGATGCGGAGTCGACCGACGCCCCAACGCGCAGGGGTATTGCTGACGAAAAACTTTCCGGATCCAGTCTGACGCCTGGGGGTTTTTCTAAGGTAAGGAATCTATAACTAACTGTGTCTTTCAGATAAAGCCATCCACATGCCCCATTCAATTGGTGGTTCTCTTGACTCCGCTAAAAATGGAAGTGGTGTCCTGGATAGCGGTGCGCCCCTCCCTTGCAGGTGCTGGTGAGACTGCTGGGGCAGAATTCTTGCGCATTGCCCACCTCTGCTTGACTGAGATACTTTCGCACGCCAGATAGGCGGTGCATTCATCGGTGGCCCCTGGTCTGGGGTAGACGGCGGTGAGCGATTCATCATGACAAGGGACAAACAGGGCAGTGGATCGAACAAGCAGAGCACGATCGACAAATTTACGGGTCAGGGGACCCCCGCTGCGGCGCCCGGGGGTCGCAGAGCGCTGTGCCGGACAATGCCGCCCTCATCGCCGCCATTACCCAGTCCAGGGACGCCCTGGAGGCCAGGATCGGGGCAGTCGGCTCCGATGTAATGCTGCTGCGTCAGGACTTGCGGAATGCGGTTGCCCGCATTACGGAGACAGAGAGGAGGATCTCAGGAGTGGAGGATGTGGTCTCCACGCTGCAGCAAAGGGTATCGTCTCTAGAGACTAAGCAACGGGGCCTAGCATCACGGGTGGAGGATGCCGAAGGGAGAGCGCGGCGCAACAACCTGCACTTTGTTGGCTTTCCGGAGGGCTGCGAGAGTGGAAACATGGAGCGGTTCCTTACAGAGTGGCTAGAGGGCTGGCTTCCCCCTGGGGAGTTATCTAAATGTTTTGTGGTGGAACGTGCACATAGGGCCTTGATGCAGAAGCCCCCACCGGGAGCCCGCCCGAGGCCTATTATTGCCAAGCTTCTTAACTACCATGATCGGGACGCTATCCTGAAGCAGGCCCGGGCCAAGGAGCCTGTGCTATTTGACAATTCCCGCATTTTGATTTTCCCGGATTACACGAAACAGGTGCAGCAACGACGGCAGTCTTTCCTGGCTGCCAAGGCCCGCCTCCGGGAGCTCAAACTCCCCTATGCCTTGCTTTATCCAGCTAGGCTGCGTGTGGTATACCGGTCCCGCACCCACTTCTTTGATTCACCGGAGGAAGTGTTCCTGTGGACTGACGAGACGGTCCGGCTACGCCCTCATTCGCCGCCGGGGAGGGAGTCCGATTCCTCCTCGAGTGAGACTGTCCGGAATCAACTCAAGCCGAGGGGGAGGGGTGGCAGGCGCTCCAAGTCCAGGCGTCGATCCCAGTCATGTGGCGCCTCTGCGCGGGAGGGGTCGACTTCACGACAACATGTATCGGCGAACTAGCAGTAGGATGACCACGTAATCCCGTCGACCTGAACTTTTAGCCTAGACCGGAGAAGTACAGACGAAGGCCGGTCTCTCTGTTGGGCTTTGCATACGGAGAGAGGGCCAGCTGACAATGGGCTGTGAACTGGGGATCCATTGGTGGGTGAGGGGTGGGACCTCCTGTTGGGGTCAGCCTGCTCTGCCTGCTGCGACAGGTACTTCACTGTTCTTGAGGTACAGGGTGGGGGGGGACTGTTGGGTTGCGTTTTGGGGGTTTTTGTTTAGTAGCTGCACTGTCCGTTAGTGTTCCGGAGTCTGTCAGAATGTATGGAGATTTGTTGATAAAGCCATTGACCTACATGGGGCCTGTACAGGGTAGTAATGTTTGATAGTACACGGGAGGTCTCTGGGTTCCTCCGGGTCCTCAGCTGGAATGTTAGAGGGGCGCTAGACAAAATCAAACGTGGGGCTATTCTGAAGCAGGCCAAGCGCGCCTACGCAGACGTATTGATGTTGCAGGAGACACACCTTATGGGGACGAAGGCGCTGTGTTTCCAGCGCTTCGGATTTGTTCATGTTTTTCACTCAGGGTTCGTGAGGGGGTCCCGGGGGGTTGCTATTCTGATCCATCGTAGAGTTGCATACACACGTCAAGACGTGGGGGGACACGCAGGGCAGATACCTGTTCGTGCAGGGTACGGTGGGTGGAGATACATTAGTTTTAGGGAGCGTATATGCCCCCCCGCCTCTGTCATGGGGGCTGGCTGAGAAAATTATGACCTTGTGAGCAGACATACCCGAGGGCCTAGCTTTTGTTGGTGGGGACTGGAATGATGTTATGGACATGGCCAGGGATCGGTGGAAGTCGGGGGGTCTGCTGGAGGTCCGTCACCCTACTAAACTCTACTCCCTAGCGACGTGTCTGGACTGGGTCGACCCCTGGCGCAGGTTACATGGTACGACGCAGGGTTACACCTATCTCTCGGCGGTCCATGACTCCTTCTCTCGCCTCGACTATTTATTTGTCCCACGGGCAGTAGACAGCAGGGTGGTGGCGGCCGACATTCTCCCACGGGGACTTTCTGATCATTCACCAGTGGCCCTCACTCTGCGGACCGGTGGGGCCCGTGGGCCTCTCCGGTGACGCCTCTCGGCCTGGAATCTCCAAAAGGAGGACTATAGGGAACGGTTGGAGGATGCCATTGATCAGTACTTGGCGATTAACGTTGGCTCGGTTCGAGGGGCTGCAACCCTGTGGGAAGCAATGAAGCCCACTATTCGGGGGGGGGGTAGACATCTCTTTTTGTGTACCGTCCCATAAATTGCGTAGAGAGGCCCTCGTGCGGGTAGAGGCTGCTATCCTCGGGCTGGAGGCGCGAAGAGGGGGGGGAGGCAGGCTCGCCGCCAGTTGCTGCTGGCACAGCAGGAATACTCTCATATTCTTCTAGATGAGGCTCGTCAGGCGTGGCTGGCTACTCGTAGCAGGATTTACCAGTGAGGCGACAAATCTGGCAAGCTGTTGCATAGATTGTCAGGGGTCACTTCGCCCCCAGGCTCTTCCAGGCGTTGTAGGGCCAGATGGGTCACCTTTTTCTGATGCGTCGGCTATTGCTGGCAGCTTCGCTGAGTATTACGCTGAGTTGTACGCCCCCAAGGAATGCCTATCAGCGGACGTCATCGATCGTTTTTTAGATGACCTCCAGCCCAAGGCGCTCTCTGATGAAGTACGGGAGGAGTTGGAATGCCCACTCACAGAGGAAGAACTGGGGGCGGCCTTCGGGGATCTGAATCCTGGCAAGGCTCCGGGCCCAAACGGTTTCCCGAGCGAATTCTTTAAAAAATACTTTCTGCAGTTGGGGCCCCACTATCGCGGGGTGGTCGAGGAGGCCAGGGACCGGGGCAGACTGCCCAGTGATTGGAGACACGCAGAGGTAGTAGTATCCCACAAGCCCGGCAGACCACCCGAGCACCACGCCTAATATCGCCCTATCTCCCTTTTGAACGTTGAGGCCAAAATTTTGGCCAAGGCGTTGGCTAATCGTCTCCGACCCCATATAGCTTCACTCGTACATCCAGATCAGGCGGGTTTATGCCCCAACGGGCGACCCGCCACAATATTCGACGGGCGCATGTTGCAGTGGCGACTGTCCAGGGGGTGGGGGCACAAGTAGCTCTCCTGCTGGCGGATATGGACAGGGCGTTCGACTCTTTAAGCTGGGTATACCTATTTGCACTTTTGCGACGGCTGAACATAATAGGACCTCGATTCATGTCGTACTTAACCCTGTTGTATACTGACTTAACAGCGTCGGTGCGGGTGGCGGGCCCTGTCTCCTCTTCTTTCTCTATTGGGCGGGGTACCAGGCAGGGGTGTCCATTATCCCCCTACTTATTTGCGCTGGCAATGGAGCCCCTGGCCGCCTGGGTACGGATGGACGCTCAGGTGTCCAGGTTTGAATGGGCACACGGATTGTCTGATCGTATAGCACTGTACGCCGACGATGTGCTGTTCTTCCTCACCAGTCTGGATAAGACGGGCCCCCGGCTGCTGCGCATAATATGCAGATCTTTGGGGAAACCTCGGGCCTATATATGAACCCTCAGAAATCTACCCTGTGGGTCTTGGGAGGCGGGGGCGCTCGGCTCCTGGGCATCGTCGGTGCAGGTGGTTCATGGGGGCTTGAAATATCTGGGAGTGTTCTTGTCCGACTCTCCCACCACGGCTTGGGATCGGAACATGGCACCTGTATGGGATCGTGTGCGTGAGGATTTCAAGACTTGGTCTCACATGCCCTTGTCTATCTCTGGCCGGTCAGCCATTTTTAAGATGGTGTCGCTCCCGCGCCTACTGTACCAACTGCAGAATCACCCATACCCGATTCCCCCGCGGTGGTTCCGTCAGGTGAACGCAGCCTTGGGCCAGTTCCTCTGGGATGGTGGGGCAGCTAGGGTGGCGTTACGGACTTCCTTTCAGTCTACATACTGTGGGGGATTGGCAACCTCAGATATCTGGTCTTACTATATAGCATCGCACCTGCTCATCTTAAACGAGTGGTGGTATGGGGACAGGACAGACCCGGCCTACGCCGTCGAGCGATGGTGTATGGGAGACCACACCCTACATACGATTCTCTACTCTGCCCCGCTGGGACACTCCTTACCGCCGACCACGCGGATGGTCTTTCAGATCTGGAGGCAGGCGCTACGGAGGATGGGTTGGTGGAACAGACTGACTCGGGAGACCCCACTTTGGCATGATGGCCGCTTTCCACACCTGGCGGCTCTACCTGGGTTCCGCGACTGGGATAATATTGGGATCTCCACCCTGGGCGACGTCATGCGGGGTCCGGTTTTGAAATCCTTCCAGGATATCCAGAAAGACTTTCGGATGCCGAAAACCCAATTCTTTAATTATTTACAGTTCCGGCATGCTATCTCCCCCAGCTTGGAGGGATTGGAATCGCTGGCAGAGTTCAGCCCGGTGGAAGCCAAGGTATTTATGGGGGACCTCCATGATCACAAGAGCTCTAAAATTTACCAGTCCCTAGTTACACATTGTTCCCCTTCACTACAGCGCTTAAGGGAGACCTGGGAAGGTGATGTGGGTCAGATGGAGGAGGAAGATTGGACAGAGGCTCTAGCGTCTCCGCGAGGAGCAGCTATCGCGATGAGCCTACGACTAATCCAATTCAAGTACCTCCATCGAGTGTATTACACTAGGGTCAGGCTCTGGAGGGCGAGTTTAGTGGCCTCCCCGGTGTGTCTCCGGTGCGAACAAGAGGATGGGACTCTGTTGCATACTGTCTGGCATTGCACTGCACTAGCAAGATTCTGGAGGGGGGTGCTGGCCTGTCTCTCTGAAGTGCTGGGGTGGGAGCTTCCCAATTCGCCGAAGCTGGTCCTCCTGCACGTGATGGAAGGGATCGGGGGCAATATTTACAAGCGCCATCTTATGCTCCTGGGCTTTACCCTGGCGAAGAGGGACATCGCTAGGGTTTGGAAGGCAGCTGTTGCTCCCTCTGTCTCTACATGGAAAAACGGTTTAGACTTTTGTATGGGTCTGGAGATTCCAATATTTGAGGCCAGGGGTGTCCCCGGAAGCACTTCAAGATCTGGAGGCGCTGGGCGGACTATCGGGGCCTGGAGCTTGAGCCGCAACGGGGGACCGGAGCCGAGACCCAGTGTGATTTCCATATCTTTTGCTGTTATTTTTTCTTCTGTTTTGTTTTAACTTATGCCCTCTCTGCAGCTCATTGGCAGGACAGTTGCTTCGCTTTACATGGTACAATGGCAGTTTCTGCAAGTAATATGCTGCTCTGGAATTGATGACAGTGCGCTGGGGGTGGGGGGTTGCCGTTCTGAGGTTCTGATTTTATTTGTATCGCCTTTCATTTTTTCCTGAAATCTCATGAAAAATGGTCAACTTCAATTTATGTATCTTAATGCAGCAGTTGTCTCTGGGTCACAGAGCTCTGCGTCATATGCGATGTTTTGACAAATAAAATCTGTTTTCCCAAAAAAAAATGGAAGTGGTGGTTGAAATTTGGATATGTCAGATTCTGTACTTGCTTTGTAAATAAATAACAAGAACTGCAAGGAATGTTATTAACTGGCGTGCCAGTCACCAAACAGTACATGTATCAGTACACAAACGTTGTAGATGATCAATTATCAAGAAATCTGCAATTCCTTGATGTACTAGTGCTGCCGAACTTGCATCTGCCCAATCCAATGTGGCTACCAGGGAAATATCACCATCCAGTGGAAATCACTCGAAAATGGTTGGATTAAGCCCAATCCAATATGGCCACAAAAGATGATGTCATCAATCAGTAACTCAACACTGATTATTCCTGAAGTGACTAATTCAATATGGCTGCAAAAGTCAACGTAATCAATAGGGTATTCCATAACTAATTGGTTCAAGTCCAATCCAATATGGCCACCTATGATGACTTCACCAACAATACTTCTCCTTCCTCAGCAAATTGGTGTGTGACCGATCCAAGATGACCACCAAAAAGGACATCATTGTGCAATAGCATCCTGACGAATTCAACAATGGGGAGGGACCCGATAACAAGACTCGCCAGCCAAAATGTCAATTTATAGTTCACGCCCCAGTGCATTAGAAGAAGTGCTCGCACTCCACAGTAACCTTGGCTGGCCACACACCTTAGCTTTGACCCACCATCACGCCACTCACCACTTCCTACCACACGCGTGGGCACAAAAAGATATTTTCTAAGGTGATTTTCCAAGTCAGTTTATTGTAATACAATTTAGATGAAGCGATAGGCAAATGTGGCTTATTCTACAGGTCCCTGCTTCAACCACACCTTTCCAAATCTCAGCAGCATTTGATACATACTCCCGCACGTACGTACATCCCAAAACACATTCAGACTACCACAAAACTGATCTCATGTTTTGCTGGCTGAAAAGGGGAGTTAACCATCTTTTCCTTGGGAGTTAATACAATGGCCAGAAAAAGCGTTAATGGATGCTGTTTCTGGCTTGCATTCTTCACACAAACCGGTACCAGACAAACATTGATAGTCAAGCCATTTCCTAACTTGCTCTTCCAGTGAAAGAACCCCAGCCTGAAGAGTCCAGGAGACAGTTATTAGTCTGTGTAGAGATAGTAAATCTCTTACTGTATCCTTACATTCTGAACTACCTGGATGAGTCCAAAGTCTAATCCAAAAGGATCATGGTTTTAGTTGTTCACGCTGGGTAACATTACACAGCCAGTAATTCTTGAAGCAATAAGTAGAGACTAAAATAAGGGGAAAAAAGTATTGTTTTTAAGAACTTATTCTCCACACGGGCCAATATATTTAATTTACAATGACCCCAGAGTTTGGGTCCATATAAACAAGTACTCAAACATTTCACATTGTGTACCAACAAGTTTACAGATATGGTACAGCCACCAAAACATCTACTAAACAAGTTCAGACTTATTATTGTTGGAGAACCAGGAATGTTTGGCTTTACTTAGCTGCTTAATCTTCTTCCCTTGAGGATGAAAATCTAATCTCAAGATAATCAAAATATGATACCTTGGAGAGCAGGATGGCGTTTAGAAATAAGGACTTTTCAACTTCTATTTAGGTCCAACAGCCAAGATCTTAGACTTTGGTACAATAAAGATTAATTTTAATTCTAACCAAAATTTCTCAAAGCTAACCAGAAGCAAAACTAATATCTTTTAGTAAAGGTTCAAATGTATCATCGGTATGAAAAGAAGAGGAACCTTATCTGCGTCAAACCAAGAAGCATCACAGATTAAGCCCTGCAGTTCACTATCCAGAGCATTAACAATTAAGTTAAAGAATAAAGGGGGCAAGGGTACAACAGGTCCCTCATGCTATTCACAGGTCTTCAGTTATCTTCCTGTCAATGTCAAGAGAATACATACAGTAAGTAGTGTCTGAATGGAAATGGAGAGCCAGTTCAATAACCAACTATGACAGCCTGGTGAATCCATAACTAACAATTGTGTTCTGTCTATGGCATTTAAAGAGCTTTTAAAATCAAGGAAGGCTAGCAAACAGATTAATTTTTGAGATGGGCATATTTCAGGACTATTGCCTGAAGGCAAAAGGCCTGATCAATAGTCGTCAATGCTTTCCAAAAGCCAGTCTGGGCATTCCTCAAAATACTGTGAGTACACACCCACTTCTGTAATCTTTGGAGGATCAATTTCCCAAAACAATTCCTTATACAATCTACAAGAAAAGTACAAACCAAGATCGCCAATGGAACAGGAACGTTTCTGTGAATTACTGAGGGCCGGGTTCACTATTGGTGTAAAGCCCAGGCATGCCCTAGCCATCCAACCACTAGAAAAAAAACAATCATCTGCCAGCAATACTTCAATCCGAAGCTTGCCACTGAAGAACTGCCATCGATAAGCCACCACTGAATGGTTTCTGCTGATGGGGTGTTGGTTGCCCCGCTGCCCTGATTGTTTAAGTCAGGGGTGGGCTGCAGGATCGCCGTGCCGCTGCTGGTCCCGACCGATCAGGGGGCTTAAAGACTCCCTCTGCCTCGTAGTCTCCTGCTGTGGGTACCGATGCCACTGACTCAGGGTCAGGTCTGACGCAGGTAGCAACAACGGAGGCAGGAAATTGATCATTTCTGGGAGCAGCAGAGATGTCCTCAAACTGAGGACCGAAATAGAAACGCCACTAAAAATAAGATCAGTAGGCCATGTGCAGTATCAGCCGTTTTGAGACCGTTTCAGAATCGCAGACCTGCTGAGTCCGACTGCATAGACGGTCCCCCTGCCTGATGGAGATTGCAACGAGGCTTGGTAAGGAATGGCAGAGGCCACAGCGGAAAGGAGGCGACAATGCATGCGGTCTAGTTTGACCCCAGACCCGGATCCAAACCCCGATGATTGCCTACTGCTGGGATGTCACGGGAAGAATGACAGTGCCCCTCGGGAGAGGCTGCAGAGATGCAAAACTGAAGCTGGTAAGTCGGTAAAGACCTGTGCCTTCGCAGGGATGTCTCAATCTCTCCCAGCCAACTGTCTCCTGTGTCCCCTGCACTATGACTTCCTCGCCACAATATCACTTCTACTGGTGGATACAGACTTATCCCCTAGACTCCCGCTGTCTGTTGGGGGTCAACCAGGACTCCATTTTAAGGTCCTCCTTTGAAAAGTATCCATTTTAGGTGCTCTTCATGATTGAAATAATCGAAATAAAAAGAGGGCCATCTAAGCACCCAGAGCAGTGGCCATTTTGGATTGACTGGACACTCGTCACATCAACTTTATTGCACAGCTCAAGTTGCACCTTTTTAACTTTCAACACTGTAGCAACTAGGAAGCTACCATTTGTGCCCCCTCACATGAGAGCAGCCTCTATTAGAAGGGACAGAAGCGCGTGATCTACTGGATAACTCTAGGAATCATCTGTGATTCTCAAAACGGCAGCCATCTTGGACTGGTCTGATACCAGTCACTGCTCCACAATCACAATTAACAGGACAGGCAATTGAGTCCACCCCTGCTACGGCCTTTTAATGAAGGCTATCTAGGCTCCTAAAGCAGAAGGTCCGAATAGATTACGCCACCCCTTTAAAATGGAACTACAGAACTCTGTCTCAGGATTCCCATCCTCCTGCCCTTGGTAGGCATATCCCAGAAGACACTGAAACCTCATTGCACAGATTTACATCTCTAGATTTTGAGGTACTTAGGGTGCCCCTTATTCTTACCGAGAGTTCATTGTAACACTCACCCAAGACCCCCAGGCTCTTCTCAAGGAGGCAGAACGAGGAAGGTCTCATTCAGTGTGAACCTATCACACACGCCCAAATTACTCTGGTCAAAAAAATAATGCGTGCCTCCACTGCACCTCTCTCCCCAACACTACCCAACAACCTAAAACCCCATAGTGCGAACTCTTTCTCCATCACTTACCCCCCGAACCGCTCAGCTAATGCTACCAAAAACGTCAAACAGAGACTGATCAAGCAACACCCAAAACACTCAAAGCTGATATTTATCACAACATCTCCAAAGGACAAGATCAAACTGTCCTCACCTTCCACACAACCCGACCTGCAAAATGGAAAACAACCCTAGCAAACCTACAACGTATAACTAAAACCTCCAACATCCTGTACGCCCACAAACTGACGATATCTAACTCACTAACTTTCAAAGGCAGTGCCACCATAACTATCTACAGAAATGTAAATGTCATGATCCAAGCCAATGACATCAACCTACGATCTCTTGAATCCATATTCCCAACACTACGCAATGCCATCTCCCATTCGCCCAACTTTCCCTCTTCGACCTAATCGCCCCCGCAGGTTCTACAGCAGGGAGAAACGCACACGAGATACATTAGATGTTTTTACTCTATCTCCACCTCCAGCACACATTCCGCCCACGTGGCCTTCCTAAAAGATCCTGCTACCACCATCCCACTCGACTACATCACAATCCCTCACCCTCACGCTGTGGACCGCTCAGCCAGACCCAACACAGCAATCAGACCAGATCCCAGCAACAGCGCCAGTCCAAGACCTCAACCTAATAACCCCCTAGACAACCCTCCCCCTAACCAACCTACCCCCCCAACCTCATCCTCCCACACCATGCAGGACGTCAACTTAGAGGCACCTGCACCCGGCAAACCCAACATGCCATTACCCTTCACCAAACTGACGACTGCAAAGGTACTATGGTGCCCACACAACTCGTACACTGTACACGACCCAACCAGGAAAGAAACACGTGGCAACTCAACTCACACTCTCAATGACCTGCACCCCTCTAGTCTTGAACACCACACGCCTGATAACTCGTTCCTAAACACCTCCACCCATGCCTCAGTGAACATAATGTCTGCGATCGATCTAAATGAGGGACTAACTCACATGGCAAGTCAACTCGACAAAGTAACGCAGGGTGTCAACAAAATCCTAATGAACCTGAAAACGTATCCTCAACATGCTCATCTCTCACACACCCCCCCCCCCTACCTGCATCACCAGACAACCCCTACGGCTGTCTCAGATCCAGCCGAATAGCTGGCTCACAATGCCTCTCAACAACCAATCTCACAGGTCGAAAAGAACAAGCTCCAAGATGTCTCTGAGTTAGGCGATGGATTTAGCTAAAACATACAACCTTATTTCACCCTTGGACAACCCCACCTCCAAGATCCAGATGATCACTGGAATCGGGTGAGACTTCAACCCACCAAGGACTGCCAGGCCACCAGCACACCTCAACAATATCACCATGGCACCCCCTTTCAGAAGCACCACAGCAGCAGAAATACTAACTGCATGCACATAAACTGTAGATCAGCAACCAAGCATGCAACAGAACTTGCTGAAGCCATCCTGAACCATGTTATTGACATTGCGTTCATCACAGAAACATGGCTAAATTAATCCTCATTCCCAATCCTTAACCTACTAGTCCCTCATGGTTTTTCCATCATCCAGAAAAATAGGGAGGACCGCAACGGTGGTGAAACAGCCATCATCTATAAGAATAGCATCACTATGGCAGAAACAGAGACCTTCACCTACCACACATTTGAATATCTCAGCACTACCAAAACGATGAAAAATAAAAGTAAGGAAATGTCACCTCTTATCACACAACACGCTCTCCTTCGGTGAACACCTATCGGACCTGATAACGCACTGCTCACTTTCCAACGCCAATAACATCATTCTAGGTGACTTCAATCTCTAGTGGAATAACGTTAAAGACACACTACTTCAATCCTTAAACAAACTCTTATTCAGAATAGACCTTATCCAGCACTGCAAAGGCCAAATTCATAACAAAGGCTCAACCTTTGACGCCATTATAGCCCACAACAAAGCAGTAAGTATTGATAACATCCTCCCAGTCAACTGGTCGGATCACCTCATCATTCTGTTCCACATTAACCAAGCGGAATCACCCCCAATCCATACTCAGAAAACTCCCCAATGGCCTAGAAACATTAGTCAGATCCACTTAGATGATCTTGAAGAAAGAAAGATGTCACTACTCCCCCTCCCCACAACAGACAACCTCTCAAGGGATGAACTGACAATTCACTATAATTCATTGATGACAGTCGTCCTAGACCAAGTAGCCCTTTTGAAACTAAAAAGGGTTAGAGACACTACCACGAGATCCTGGTTCAACAAAGACCTCAACACTGAAAGAAGGCAATTAAGAGCTGCAGAAAGACTTTGGAGAACAAAACCGTCCATAACCCATTTTTACTAGCTCAAAGGAATGTGGGAAATACCAAATCACAATGCACTAGATAACTGCCGCAAAGAGCTTTTCAACATCAAACATCAAACAACAAACCTCCAACCAGACAAAAAAGCTGCTCATGTCTCCAAAGAACGCTGTGACAAATTTGCAAAATTCTCCAATGATAAAATCACGAAGGTCGAACTCTCCCTAGACTGTCACACTCGGGCTTCCACTAGAAACTCACCCCCCATAACGGAGGGTATCAACACCCCTAACCATTCTTCGGACACCCAAGCAGTGGTTACTCACCCTGAGACCACAGGGTGCAGCCAAATCCCAGGGTCCCCAACAACACCCAGGAGCTGGAAGGTGTTCAACTCACTCACCGAGGACGACATCTCCAAGATGATTGTGTAAATCAAGCCCTCCTCCTACCTTGCAGACCCTCTTCCAGCCTACCTGGTGAAAATTCTCAATCACGCCTTAACCCCTCCCTGGACTAAGATAATAAACAGCTCCTTGAGTAACAGGGTTATGCCTGACTCCCTCAAGCTAGGTAAGTTACCCTCTTGCAAAAAAAACAAAAAAAATGAAACGGGCGCAGACCCACATAACCTCAACAATTTAAAGCCCATCTCCAACCTTCCCCTTCTTGAGAAACGTGATCCCAACTCAACCAAAACATTCACAACAACAATCTACTTGACTCAATCGGGTTTCAGGAAGGGATGCAGCACGGAAACAGCTATACTGAATATAGTAGATGTTATATACACAAATCTCTGGATGCAGATCGCTGCTGGCTGCTCATCTTCCTACACTTATCAGCGGCCTTTGGCACGGTCGACCACAAGCTACTTTTGGACTCCCTCCAGCAACGAATGGGACCAGATGGCATGGTGCTGAAATGGCTCACATCATTTCTACTTAACTGCTCCCAACAAATAAACAACTCAAATTCATATACTTCTGCTATAACCCGGGGGGTCCCCCACGGCTCAGTCCGCTCACCTACACTCTTCAATATCTACTGGAGCCCCTCACCGTCATACTCAAACATGCAAACATCCCCTACCACCTTTATGAGGACGACACCCAGCCATACCTGAAACAAATCCTCACTAGACGACCTGTGCCGGCTAAATGCTACTCTCATAAAAGTCCAAAACTGGCTGTCACACAACCACCTGAAACTCAACCAAGACACAATGAAAATTCTTCTCCTGTCCAGCAGCGGGCTGACCCCCCCAGGTCCAAGAGTGGGTAAATAACATTGACATTCTAAAGTACCAACTTACTCTGCGTGAGTCCGCTAAATCTCTGGGGATTACCCTGGACCCTAGTTTGAACATGAACACACACTAAGAGAATACCGCGAAGAGTGCCTTCTAAAACCTAAAACTCATGAACAAAATAAAGCCCTTCCTCCCACCGAATGATCTCAAAACCGCCATGCAAGCTCTGGTTCTATCCAGACTGAATTACGGGAACGCCACCCTCACAGTCACTGTGAAGTCTCACTTACCCCCAAACTAAATGCAGCAGCAAGGATGGTCACCAGAGTCATAAGACACAATAACATCTGCCCCTCCCTGAAAAATCTAAGGTGGCTTCTGATCAAAGCACGTTGCTGCTTCAAAACTGGTTGTCTCACTCACAGAGTCCTCCACACCAGTAAACTAGCCTACCTCGCAGCCAAAGTCACAGAGGCGGGCCAGACGAGAACTCTAAGAAGCACCAACACTCTGCTACTCATCCCCCCCAAAAACATAAACAAAAAGCCCTACCACGCTCTTTCTCGGGCAATGCCTCCAAAATCTGGAACTCCCCCACAGTACATATCAGGACTAACCCCTCTTTCATGAGCTTTAAGAGACAATTAAGAGATCTCCTCCTCAATCGGCACCTTAACCCTCCGGGCACTAACGCCTAGCACATAACTGGAATCTCTACCCCAATCTATGCATGTTTCTCTCAAGAACAATGTATGGTTCTATTCTCGACACTAATATATACTATAATGCTGTTGACTGAAACTGCCTTTGGCAATGTTGTGAAGTGCTCTGATACCCTTGTGTCTTGTCAGCGCTATACAAGACTCTGTAAATAAAAAATAAATACAAACAATTAAAAGGGAAAGGGATGGTAAGTCCCTGGATCATTATGGTCGCCCTTTCTATAGATGAGGGTGATTTCCACATTTTTCCAAGAACCAGGTAAGTATCCTGTCCTAAGTAAGGTATTCACAATTCACACCATTGTTTATAAATACTCACCAGACCTCTACGTCGTCAGTTAAAAAGGTGTATGGGCAATCAATCCGGGGCTGGGACTTTCCCCTTCTGAACTCCACTGAGAGCCCGATTCATTTACTCTACTTTAAATAAATTCACGTCTCAAAGCAGTTATAGCTGGTGAGGATGTAAAGGTCAAGTCATAAAGTGTTTAAAAGTGTAAATACTAGGTTTCCTCCTCTGATATTGACAAATGATAAGGACAAACAGTCCTGTTCCCCCAAGCAACTAAATTCCAGAACCGACAAGAGTCTCCCTACTTTAAAAACCAATGTATTGTATTTCAATTATTTTGAGAAAAGTCCTCATTTTGGTTATTAATTTGTTGTAGTCAACGCAGGCAATTTTGGTTGCTTCCCTAAAGGAGCACGGATTTCATTTTTCTACAATAATTGTTATAAAACTGATCACATTTTAAATAGCCTGCATTGACCGTGGATTTACAGAAATATGCTTGGTGTAACACTTAGCATCACTCATAACAAGGTAATATTGTTTCCATCATCAGACCAAGATGACATTGCAAAAGGGTGTGCCACATGGGACTGTTACATCCTTAAGGGAGGATTACATGAAGTGGTGTTTTTTTTCTCCCCTTAGAGAGTCAAATGATAACCCACCAGGATTCTGTACAGAATGAGCCTTGTCTCTATGACAGAGGGATAAAGGGATTTGAGCTTAGCGAAGGATGCCACAATGGAGCTGGCAATCACATCAAGCAACCTCATAATTTCAGACACCTTCCTTTCCAGAGGTTTCTCCTCACTGTTCTCCATAGAAAACTCCAAGGCCTCATTTCCCCCTGCTTCTTGACTGCAACAAGCTCAACGCTTTTTCAACCCACTTCTGTTAGTGCCTCCGTTGACACCTTTCCTTAATGAAGGATTAAAAGAGTTGAGCAGCCTAATGAAGCTCTTGAAAAGATAAGGAAATACTTCCTTCTGTAATCATCACGAATACTGTGGTAATATAATATAGGAGGGTGAGCTACCTGTCCATAGTCAAAACACCAAATTTAAATAATGTCCCAAAAATATACAAAACATAGCACAATATCAAATACCAATGGGGTCAGCCCTTCAGCCTGCTCTTTCCATGAAACGGGAGACAAAGAATGATGCGGTCCTTGCAAGAGGCTACAACACTGCTGGGGCTCCCACTGGACCCAGCGGAGGATGATCAGCCCTAGAACCCCCACCCAGGGAAACCGGAACTCCATCTGGCATGGCAGACAACCTAGGCGAAACAAACCAATCAGACGTGCGGTCAGATCTTCTGATGAAGCCAAAGCGTTTTTGATCTCTCATCTTATGAAGATGCTACAAGAACCCTTGACCCAAGGGACATCAATGGCGGAACCTCCCCCTTCGGAGGACACTTAAACCTATAGCGCCCTCCTGATGCTCTGACACGGACTTCGCAAAGGGCCTGAAAGAGCGAGTCGGGCGAGGGCCCTGATGTACGTGTGTCAGGCCCACTGACATCACTGTGACTTATAGAAACCTCTTGTTTTCTATTTTGCCTCAACCTCTTTTCTCTCTAATGGAGTGGAATGCAATGGAGTGGACGGCTCACATAGCTAGATACAATCAGCACTGCCTCAGGACCCTCTCTCGCGCTGGCCTAAATACCATTGCCCCATGATGCTCCCTGACCCGCCACACACTTTCAAGGTAATTTCACTGAACATGCAGGGTCTAAATTCTCCCAACAAGCGAAAGCATATCTGGAGATACCTAGCCCAGAATGACCCCGTAATATTTCTGCAAGAAACACACCTGTTGAAGGCACATCAACACTGCATGCATCATCTACGATATGATAGGAGTCGCAATCTTATGTAAATCTCATGTGGGGAGAGCACCCATCAATATAGTAAATTACCCAGACGGCAGATTCCTTAAACTCACCGTCCGCAAGGAGAATACAATGCTCACAATGCTAAATATTTACACCTCAACACCTCCCAAGACACGTTCCTAAAAACACACTAAAACAGCAACTGACATCAAAGGTGACATCATATCAGGAGGGGATCTTAACCTAGCCAGGGACCATGAATGGGACAGAAATGCCAACACTTACCAAGGGACGGGGATGGTGTCTGCTGTCCTTTAAATGGAGATCACAGAACTGAGGCTGGTGGATATGTGGCGCCACCTGCATCCAGTACTAAAAGACTACTCATAGTACTCACAGTACATCTCTCTTACTTTCGCATCGTTTAAATCTATTTCAGGCACTCCCTCCTTGACATGCTGAAATCAGTCTCTCTCTAGGACATATCTATATCAGACCTAGCTCACTTAGATCTCACATGGCTTGTAGGACCCCACTCACTAAAACCACCCTCAAGCTGGCATTTAAAGCCAAAAACATTGAGGGACCAGGTGAATAGATCTACCATACTCAGTTACATAAATGACTTTCACCCACAACTCCAACCTGAAGGTCTGGGCTCATACTCTCTGGGACGCATTCAAAGACACTATAAGGGGCACCATTATATTTGTTGAAATAGATAAAGCTAGAGAGGCACGGCTGGTGGAACGATCCCTTTCTAAGGAAATAATAAGTTAGAAGCCCAAGATAAGCGGAACCCCTCTAGGAGTACCCAGAGGCAGCTGGCTGTTGTGAGAGGGCTATTAATAGTGCACAAGACCAACCAGGTGGAACAGTTATACTAGCAGTAGGCCAACACTTTTACAACAAAGGTGACAAAACAGGCACCGTTCTTGCACGCAAACTCAGAGTCCAACAAACGAAAACATATGTCCTGCAGGTTAAAACAGAGACGGTTGAATGGAACCAGACCAGGTGGGATTTGTTCGCAAAAGACAAGGGGTGAAAAATATTCGGCGCTTAGCTCACTCACCAAGTTGAAAAAGCACACAGGCGCAATACCCCGGCACTGCTTCTCTCGCTCAAGGTAGAGAAGACATTTGACTGCCTGAGTTGGGCTTTTCTCCAGGTGGTACTCATACTCCAATTCGGCCAAGGCATGGTGGGAAAATCATGGCACCTTACAAACACCTTATACCATGCACTGAGGTCTGATAGACCGGCCACACCTTTGAAACTGGAGGAGACCTGGCAACAGTTTAGCGAGGAACCTATCACTGCCAAGGAGTGGACTGAGATACATGGTGGGTCCGCGAGGTATCAATTAATACACAATTTAAGCTCATTCAATTTAATATTATCCACACTGCATACCTCTCCCCTGAGCACTTACATACAATCTATCCCACTAGGGACCCGGGTTGTGTGCGCTGTGGAAGCACACCTGCCGATTTCTTCCATGTGGTGTGGACGTGCCCCCTTGTAAGGAAATTCTGGGAGGAGGTGTTGGAACAGCTCCACAGGGCCATGGGCTGGGCGTTCCCATTTTGGATCAAGCGATGCCTTTTAGGTCTACTACCCAAAAGAAAGAATGGGAAGCTCAGTAGGAAATTTGCGCTGCTGGGATTAACTTTGGCTACGCGGTGCATAGCTTTCAGATGGCTGAGCCAGACGCACCACTTGGCCATAGACTGGCAGCGTTATATGACTGAATGGGCGGGAGCAGAGGAGGCTCACATGAGAAAGGTGCGGTGAGATCAGAAACCGGCAGATTACTTGATATCTTGGAGCACTCTGATACATGGCCTGAGGGAGGCCTCGGTTGAAGCCTCCCCAAGTGCAGAGGCTGGTGAGGACCTGGGAGAAAGTGCTGATGCAGATGGCTCATGTGAATGTGCCTGCACTGAGGGAGGAGGTGGGACTAGGCTACCTCCAATAGTCATGGCAATTCATAGTGGGGCTCATTTTGATACCGTACAAGCCCTTTAGAAGGGTAATCCGAGTATCTGATGGAGCACTAGGGGGTTGGAGGGAGGCGGGGGAGGGGGTTGATGCTTTTGTCCATTATTTACTTGAGTTTTCAGACTGTTGCATGAGTGATATGTATTGTATCCTCCTGTGCCGGCAGGTTGATCAAGAGCATTGTATTACAATATTTGGAAAGGGGAGTGTACCACTTGGATTGTATGCTACTATGTGATACGGTCTGTACTTTATCTTGTGTTGTGTATCACAGAAATGCTAATAAAAACAAGTTTTAAAAAAACCTACGTACACCCTGGCTCTGAGCCAGCGCTGTAGGGAGGGGCGGGGCTAAGGCATGGGAGGGGGTGAGGAGGAGTGCTATGTGCACTCCTTAAGTGCGCATATGTGTTTGGCTGGCCGTCTCAGACCGACCAATACACACATGCGCACTTAGGTTTCTCACACCCGGCTGCATTGAACAGCCGGACTGGAGAAACCCCACAGACTCCCTGGTCTGAGCGGAGCATCTTTCCAGCCCAATCCCGCGCCACTCTGCAGCACGGAGATTGGATGGGAGTCTGTCCCAGGGGCTGCTGGGACCAGGAAGAGAAGTGGAGGCACGACGCAGGAGGCGGCCGGCGGCTTCAGGTAAGTTCTTTTTAAAAAATATATTATTACTAACCCCCCCCTGCATTACCCCCACCTCGCGCACGACACACCGACCTTTGTTTGTGGCGGCCACCACTGCCTTTCAGTGGGCCAAAACATCCATTAGATACCTGGGACTCAACATCACATGACACCTGGACCATTCTTGAAGAGCTGCGGAGATGGCGTCCCTATACAGGTCCTGGCTAGGCTGCATCAATGTCATAACAATGAACATGCTACCTAGGATACTCTATTTATTTTAAACTCTCCCTACCCCTGTCCCTGAGCAGGACATTGTCCAGTGACAAACAACATTCTATTTGTCATTTGGGTGGGGAATCCTCCACTTATCTCTAAGGTGGTTCTAATATTCTCTAGGGATGGAGGGGCATTGCACGCCCAAGTTTCTTGGCGTATTACTGGGCAAATCACTTACACTTCCTCTCAGAATGGGTACTACGGGAAATTGAGAAACATTGGTTCCATATGGACCTGGCAGTGGTTTGCCACCCTCTCTGGGACCTAGCTTGGCTACATCAGCACGCAAAGCCCAGGATCACCTACAATGCCACCCCAACCAGAACAGTCCTTGATATATGGGACTGGATAGCTCCCAGAAAGGGGCTCACCACCTTCCCATCCGCCAACCCATCAATTGCCAAGAACCTGAACTTTACACCAGCCCTTTGCCCCACAGCTTTCCTGGACCCGGAAACGAGAGAATGTTGAACCTTGCGGAACCCCTTCAGAGTGGGTTCTATAAAATCCTTTGAGCAATGCAAATGGGATTTCCGTGCATCAGAGAAAACGTGCCTACAATACTGTCAGCTCTGACAATAGGCCCATTACCCACCTAACGCCGCGGCAAAGACAAGATCACACATCCACTACCCATTTTTAAAAACTGGTCGGGGACTTCCAAGGTACGCTGGCTTAGTCGCCAGGACGTTCCGCACTCTCCAGGACTCCAAGCACAGGGCAGAGCACACATACCAACCAAGGTGGGCCATGTACACAGGGAAAGATATCTCATTTAGGGACTGGGAAGTCCTGTGACAAAACATATCCAAATCATTCCGAAGCATTCCCCAAAGGAAGTTGGCTTACAAAGTCATGTACCAATACTGCCCTGTACCCAATTGCACCGTAAAGACCCTTCATCATGGTCTTATATTGGAGGTGCAACCAAGAAATCAGCACATGCCTGTCTGATGGGACTGCACACTTAACCAAACATTCTAGAAGGAAATCCTGGGACACATCAAGGGAACCCTAAGTTATCCCATCCTGGCTGACCCTCTCACTATTCTCCCTAGAGATAAGACAGAGGATCATGGAGTGAACGACAGGCCCTGACTGGGCACTCACACGCCACGTAACTGGGGTTGCCAAACAACCGATCGCCTTCTACTGGACAAAAATTACCTCACTGCCAGGCTCCCTTTGGTTCTATTAGATGTAGCAGGTCCTTGCAATTGAACAGCTAACACACAAGCTGGCTAACACAGAGGAGAAATACACATATCTGACAACCCCTCATAGACTATATGACGCGGCTTCAACACAAATGCTTTACTCCACGAAAGCACAGGACCCTCCAGCTCTTTCTCCACTCCTAACGGAGCGACCCCGTGACAAATGCCAATACCACTTGCACAGCATAGACACCAGCAGCGGAGTACTACACACTGAGTTGCCCCCACTAGAAAAACATTTTTCCCTCACCAGGATAACATTTTCAGCAACCCCTCCAAAGTCCCTGCAGTTGTTGACGAGATATTCATTGCCCATGCCCTGTCGGAGCAATAAGGAATACGCATTTACACACCTTTTCCCGAAGGTCAAGCATGACACAGCCATGACTGCCTGTTGCGTCTCCCACACTAATCCTCTTTTAGTGGTAACCAGCCCGTCATTCCTCACTATTCATTCTTTGTTCCTACCAAGTTTCCCAATGCCTGACACCCTGGACCCTTAGCCTCGATCATGCAAGCGGTAGAGGGGTAAGTTCTAAGTTGTCTGTCTGTGATTTCTAATTAAACATAATATGCAGGACACTAATGCAAGTAGTCATATTAGCTCCTGGCCACTGTGGCTACCAACTGTATAGCTAACTATATGTGCATTATCCCACAGTTCTGTTGGAAACTCTAATAAAGAGATTTGAAACAAAAATATAAAAACGTTTAACACATACTATGCCTATATCTCACATAATCATATTTATTTATATATATTCGTTTTTTCCAAACTACGAAGAATATCTGTGTAGAAAAGCCTCAGGTCTTTCTTCCAGTCATACAAGGACCCATTCATCATTTTCGGGTGATAAATTGCAGTATAGGTACTTTATGCCGTTTTAGTTGGAACAGCCCAGCCGCCACCTTTGAGCAATAGGGATAGCGCCCTTCTGAATGACTGGATCTGATGACATTTCTGATGGCATCTCCTACTTCCCAATAAACAGTGACTTGTCGCTTACCATCTATCTTCTTGGGATTCCATCTCAATTCTCAGTCCTGATGATGACCAACTATTTGTTATGAATCAAAACGCTATCAACTTTCCTCAAGTGAACCAATAATGATATATTTCCGTCTGTTATGTAATTAAAAAAAAAGAAATCCAACATAAATCAAGTCAGTGATTATTTGGTTTAATGGACACTTTTCTGTTAACAATTGTTGATTTCTAGTTTGTGTGTGGTTTACTTGTAATACTGAGCACAAATGTTCACAATATTTACATTTTGTCACTTTATTCTAACTTTTAATAAATCAGGTACTATTCTTTCTAGTACTTAGTCCTGTGTATTTTCCAGTACATATCTCACTGCTGTCTAATGGTATCCTTTGAGCTTTTCAACTAGCATTAATTGTGCTTCACAAGTGAACGTTTTTCTAAAGCATTTATAGGAACCACTGTTTGTTTCAGGTCAGCACACAGCCCCAAGTTGATGCATCCAAGGAATGAAAAAAAAGCCTCCACTGCACAGACAGAGCTCTCGTGTCCCACTCGGAAGCAATGCTCGTTCGTCCTGACTCACCATAAGCACACAAAATAAAACCCAAATTATTAACTGCATAAAATAAACATACTAAGTATGACACACTGAAAAAGAATACTAGCTGACCAAAGCACCAAAGAAAAGGATATCTCAGGGCAAAATGTCGTTTTTGGAGTTTGGTGGTCTGAGGTGACATTATGATGGTGTCATTCTGCACTGTTAATTAAGAAAATTATTTATATGCAGTTTATTTATTCACATGACATACATGGGTATGTATGAACATGTTGTACAATTCCTACAAATCAAGTAGAACTGTATATCCGGACATAACATAATCGTCAAAATTTGGGGACTGAGTCCACTCATATCATCAGAGTATGTTGGCCCAACTCCTAGCTGGCTCACAGTGCACCATTTGGACCCCTAACCTTGCAGGGTACAGATGGTATCTGCAACCAAAGAACATGACCACTCTAATTCCCCCAAAGAAATCGTGGAAACAGATCTACCCTTTCATTGTCACTTAGGCATGCCAAAAGGGAGACAAGAAATATACTAAATGGCATTTCAAACAATTATTGAAGCAATTGTATTCTTGTGTAAAAAACATTAGCTGCAATTACTAGCAGATGGAAACAAAGCATTGTAACCAGCATTACAAAAATGGTGAAAAAGATAAACAGTTCAACCATTATAACGTTACAGTGATTATATGAATATATGAGAATATATCTTTCTTATACTCCTACCTAATACTACCTACACTATCAACAGCATAGTGGAAGTATTCTCTGCCAGATCCCTTGGGACAACCCAACTCCCCATACCTGTGTATGTCCTTTGTAGGATAGAGATTAGAGTCAGCAGGGGTGAATCTCAGTCACAGGCAAACATTCCAGAATAATAATACCTAGAAGTGCTCCTCTGGTGAACTTAGCTCAGAGGCAGTTTATATAATCAAAGTCCTGTTCTGATCGCACTGTGTCAGAGGTGCAATGCTAATGTCATTGTTTGTCTTTCTGATTCAGAGCTGTCTCCAACCGGACAACCAAAGCAAGGGCAACGCCCTCAGTGTTCCTTAGCCTTGGACAGAGAGTACAAGTGTCATTATACAATGCTTACGAAAAAATGTGTTGAAAGTAGAATACTTTCTAAGTGCATTATCATGTAAGTGCAAAGCTTGTAAAAAGTCACTGTCTAAAAAGGTGTCAAGTTTAAACGTGTAGTCCAAAACTGACAATTTTGTGCACAGGCCTTGTTGAGCCTAACAACAATGTAACTATTATTAGCATGTATATGTGAATTGGATGCAGATATATAGAGAATTATTCCTTCTACACCATATTAATAAGCATAATGTTTAAGTGTGTCTATGTTATCTATATTACTATACGTATAGTTAGATCTAGATATGCGAGTATTACTGTATACATAGATTATTTTAGTTATAGCAAAACAGAAAAAACTACATAGAATAATTGTATGTTATATGCATTACATATATATGAATGTCATGGTATACAATAAATGCATTTTATTTACATAAGTCGAGTGCGTGTATGACTTTATGCCTCTTCTATGAAAACATGTTACAGTATGAAAATCTGATTACAGACAAGTTAACAGTATATATATATATATATATTGAAATAAAAAACCCAAAGGTTAAATCGTAGTTATACAACTTCAAATTATTATAACTCATGCACCTCGATGCACAGTGTATTTCACTCGGTAGTCACACTACATTAGCTATAATTCGCGCCTTCTACATACGCTGATTATACCCTTTCATATTAAATCACTTATACCATCTGAAATCATAGCATTTCAGGACTGGTGTGGAGTTGAGGAGAGTGGAGTGGCGTAGCGTATTGTGGAGTAAAGGGTCATAGAGTGGAGTAGCGTGTTGTACTGTACAGTGGCGTGGAGTGCAGTAGAGCGAAGAGGCATAGCGTAGACTCGAGTAAGCCGTCAAAATTGGAATAGCGTCTTGCACAGTACAGTGGAGTGGTGTGTTGTAGAGTGTTGTAGAGTGTCAGAGTAGAATGTTGTACAGTGGAGTACAACAACAAAGCTAAAGGTTAAAGTCAGTATATTTAGGTATGATAATTATATCTTTGCTTAAAAAAAAATCTTAGAAATTCCATAACTATATTAACGTTAATAAAAACATTGAAATTCACTGAAAAAAGCTAAAGTTACAGGGACGCTATAGTTAGGAAATGGAAGAAAAACCTTTAAAAATTCACTGAAATACCAAAGGTTACAGGGACGTTATAGTAAGTTTCAAATTGTAAACGCACAAAACGATCGAAATTCAACAGTTCTAGTTATACTTATCTCAGGAAACTATAACTGTGCCCTCGCCATGCGCTGCTAATTACCCCACCACACATTACATCACTCACAACATGTTCTAGGACATCACTTATGACCTCACTGATGACCTCACTGATGACATCACTAATGACATCATAAATTAGTATGTTAGTTTGTTTTATTGTTTACATAGTGGCAAGTAACTATCTTCTACCTAATTTTGTACAGCTTGTGTCCAGCTAATGGGAGTAAGTGTTTACAAAACGCATGAGCCTTTAATGCATCATAGGTGTGTAGAGGTATCAAACACATTAAAAATATTTGTATAAAAGAGTAACTGTGTGTAGGCGACAGTTGACGACTTGTGTTCAGCATGTTCTACAAAAACTTTTGACTCCGCAGAAAAAGTTTGCAACCTGGCAAAGATTCTATTTAAAACATTAAGTATTGTAAGCAGCCTTGAGTTATTCGACAGAATCGTCTCAGCATGACAGTTTCTAAATAACATACAAGACTGTGAACACCAAGAACTAACGTGCTTGTTTTGCTTCAGAAGATGGGTTATCTGTAAAGTTTTGGTGTCCCCAGGGCTTAATTAGGCTCAGGAATGGGGCCGTGCCCCCCCCCCCTTAAAATACATAGGGCCCTAGGGGATGGGGTTCCCAGGGCCTCATGAGGCCTGGGGGCCAAGCAGGCTTGGAGAAGGTGGTAGTACAGCCACCCTCCAATATTTTTATTGTATTTGGCCCCAGGGATATAGTTCACGTGGCCTATTAAGGCTCGGAGAGGGGGCGGCACGCCCTACTCCCCTGTTTAATTGTATTTGGTCGGGGTTCCCAGGGTCAATTAAGGGTCTGGGAGGTCGCTGCAATATATATATATTTCCTTAATATATATGTTTTCGGCCAAGGGGATGAGACTCCCGGATTGTCTGCAGGGCTGACCTGCGGGCATGCCCTGCGGCAAACCCCGCACAGGCAGCCAACCACACACTGTGCACAGCCTTGACCACAGGGCCTGTGACCAACCCACCCGGTGGAAGACAACCCCCCGTGGAGGCAGCCAACCTCATGCTGTGCACAGCCTTTCATCACGCGTGGGGTTGGCCGCAGGGTCAGGTTTGCAGCTAGGCCCTGCATCCAACTCCCTGCAGGTAGCCACCCGGAGGAAGCCAACCCCAAGCTGCCCACGGCCTTTGCTCATGCGTGGTGTTAGCTGCAGAGCTTGTGTTGCAGCCAGGCATTGCTTCCAACTCCCCGCAGGCAGCTGGCCGTGAGCAGCGGCGGGTCGGTCACAGGGCTTCTTCTGCCACCAGGCCCTGTGTCCAATCCCCCAGCAGGCTTCCAACCCCACACCGTGCACTGCCTTTGCCGTGCGCTTGGTAGAGGTGGCCTTCCGGCCCTGGTGACCCCATCCTCTCGGTCCAAAACATATATTAAGGGGAGGGGGGCATCAGCCCCAACCTTTAACTAGCCCCAGGAACCCCATCCCCCTGAGACAAATACAATTAAACAGCGGTAGAGGATGCGCAGTCCCCCTCTCCAAGCCTTCTTGGGCCCCGGGGACCCCTTACCCTGGGGCCAAAAGCTAAAGGGAGGTGGGCGTGCGGCCATCCCCCTTCCCTAGCCTTATTAGACCCCAGAGATCACAGCCCCCAGGGCCAAACCAATAAAAAAGGGGAAGGGGCCATGTGCCCCCCCGACACTTCATAGGCTCGGGGGACCCCATACCATGGGACCATTTTTTGTTTAAAGAGGGGGGTGGGCTGCACGGCACTCCTCGCCGAGTCTTATCAGGCCCGGGGACCCCATTTCCCAGGCCTGATAATTAAATAGGGGAGGGGACGTGCAGCCTCCCCCTCCCCAAGCCTTTTTGGGTCCCAGAGACTCCATACACGAGGGCTAAATTTGATTAAAAAAAAGGGGAGGGGGCATGTGTCCCCCCCCCTCCCTGAGCCCTATTGGGACCCAGGGACCCCATCCCCTGGGCCGTGCCTTATTTAAAAGGCGAGGGGGGCCACATGACCCCCCTCCCCAAGCCTAATTAAGCCCTTGGGACCCCATCCTCCAGGGCTGTATTTATTTTAAATGAGAAGGGGGCCATGTGGCCCCCTTCCCAAGCCTCATTAGACCTAGGGGACCCCATTCCCCAGGGCTGTATTATTTATTTTTAAAAGAGGAGGGGCTGCGGGCCCCCTTCCCAGGCCTATTATGGCGCCGGGACCCCATCCCCTGAGGCCTCCATTTTATGGATGGAATCTTTTTATTGATATATAACAGAGCAAGCAGTTTCAACAGCAAATTGCTTACAACCCCAGCTGGGCCAATTTGAAAACTCTGATGCATAGAAATTAACTGATTTTGGAATATTAGCTAGGGGAGCAGTGGGTGAGGGTATGGTACACAGCGGTGCACCTACAACCCTACAAGGGCCGGCCGCTTTATGAAGCCCCCCTGAAGCAGGCAATTAACAGCAGTTCTATGTCCCCAGGGGGGATATCATTACAGAAGTCACCAATGTGCTGAGTACAATACATGCATAGCCTTGCTCGAACAAGTAACAACATATTGACGTAAATTAACTTTACAAAAATAAGCAAAAATCCCACCCTCCCTCCTTCTGAGGATGCCCATGTGTGTGTGAGCCTATGATGGGAAAGGGGAAATATTGCAAGGTGCCTTCCCTCGAAGGCCCGGCTACTCTCTAGGTAGATGGGACCAGTTTAAGGATACGCATTTATGTCGGGCAGGATTACATCACGCCCTAAAGACATATGGGAATCTCTCAAGACCTATCTAATATCTCACCCAGTTGAAAATGTTACCGAGGACGGTGGTAGATAAAAGGAAAGTAAGCGAGGTGCTAGACGAAAATACAGTGCGGACATGAGGAAGGTACAAACTGCAAGGTAAAGTAAGGGCCCAAAATGATATATGAACAGGGGTGTGGGAGTTGGGACTGATCCCAAATAAATTGGGTAGATGGTTGGACTAATCAATAGGTGTACAAGCGGATACAATCGGGTATCAGATCCTTAGTAATGGTGGGAGTGCAAGGGGGTACGCAATGTGAAAAACACAGCACAGTATTGTCGTAAACCTACAGGCAAGAAATAGATTTGTAAATTGTTAACGGATGTCTATTTATGATGCATACAAGTGATTGAAATTCATGTACTAAAGCCTCAATATTTTGTGATGTAAACTTGAGTAATGTTCAATAAAAAATAAAAAGATGTTAAAAAAAAAGTGTGTAGGGCAGGACAATTCTCTGAATTCTTTAGACAAGATGGAAATGAATGGGGCCCATATTTTCGCGTAGGTTGCGGGGTCAGCACCGGCCAGCATGGACTACTGCTCCATGCCCAACAGTGTCCACAATTGGTGGAGCCATTGCCGGTGATCTGGGACTTCACTCGTTCCCCATTGTGCCAGGAGAATCCTGTGCGCGGCATTAAGGGCCATGGCCATCTGACGGCCCCTGATGGACCGTAGTGGGTAGGTAAGGGCGTTAGGGAGACCCAGAAGTGTATACGCAGGGAAGTGAGGGATCTCCGTCTGAAAGGCGCAGTCTAGGTCGTCCAGCACCTGCTCCCAAAACCTCGTTAGCTTGGGGCAGTTCCACAGCAGATGTATTAATGACCCCGGGTTTCCACATGCGCTCCAGCACTGGCCATCACAGAGCGCATTCCATCGTTGTACGCGTATAGGAGTATAATACCAATAGGAGGTAATTGTATATGCAGTCTCAGTGTGGCCTACATTGAACGTTGTGTGATGAGCCCTATAAAATATGTCCCCCCCCATTCTTTATCAGAGAGATTGCGTCCCAGCTCTGCCTCCCACCGTCTTTGACCCGGTGTCCTCTGGGCATGTGACGTATTCGATAAGAAGCGGTAAAGTTCGGAGAGGAGTTTCTTATCATCTGATTTTAATATCAGCCATTTCTCAAAAAGGGTCATGGGCCTACCTGCCCCAGGGTGTACGTTGGGGCCAAGAACCCAGTGGGTGAGTTGAGTGTGTGTGAACCTCTCTTGTTCATAAGGAATGAGGCCCTCCTGATCGACGAGGCAGCCCACCCTCTTACATCCCCCGCTAACCACCGCCTCACTACCTGTGGCGACAGGCCCGGTGGGAAATCCGGGTTGGTAAACAATGGGGTTAGCGGGGAGGGGAACAACAAAAGGCCCGCTGGAAGCACAACTTTGTCCCACACCTTGAAAGTTGCGCTCGTTACCGGGGAGGAATATAAACCCCAGGATCTATGAGCTCGTGGGAGCCAGTTTTCCCTCCAGATGTGCGAGCCCGCAACTGTTTGGTCTATAAAGACCCAGTGCTTTTCGGTCATGGCGCGGTTCCATTCTACCAAAAATCTAAGTTGGGCGGCCTGGAAATACAGTGTTACATTAGGGACCACCAGGCCACCCTCCAGTTTTGTGCGTTGCAATAATTGCTTCTGGAGTATAGGCTTCGTCCCGTCCCAGATGAAGCAGTCTATGCTCTGTTGAAGCAGTCGTAATTCCCCGGGCAGAGGGGAGAGAGGAAGCGCTTGGAAAACATATAGGACCCTTGGTAGTACATTAATTTTGACCGTGGCAATTCTGCCTAGCCAGGACAACGGCAGCTGTCGCCAACGATCTAAATCTTTACGGATCGTGGTTCCTAAGTTGGAGGAATTGGATCTTGCCATTTTAGGAAGGTTCCTATCAAGCGTGATACCCAGGTATGGGAGAGCAGCATCCACCCATTGGAACTCATATTGTGCGGTGAGAGCTTGCTCAGTGTCCGTCTGGACTGTGAGGTTCAATATTTGCAATTTAGACAGATTCATCTCGAAGCCTGACACTGCCCCCCAAAAGACTCCAATTCAGAGATGATCGTCTCAAGGGTAGAAAGCGGCTGAGCGATGGAAAAAATGATATCATAAGCGTAGAGGCTGATGAGATGGCGGTCAGCCCCGAACTTGATGCCCACCGCCCCGGGGTTGTCCCTTAGCCTCTGGGCAAAGGGTTCCATGTATATGGCAAATAGAAGCGGGGAGAGCGGACAGCCCTGCCGGGTTGCCCCGCTCCACCCGCGATCCCTCCGAGTTCACCCCATTTACCCTCACAGTGGCTTTGGGTGCGTTGTAGATACTACGCGTCCAGTTCAGGAACCGGTCTCCCAGCCCAAAGTGCTTAAGGGTGGCGAACAGATGGGGCCAATGCACCCTGTCAAACGCCTTCTCTGCATCCACCGCCAGCAAGAGGGCTTCTTCCGGGGACCGATTGTCTTTGTCAATGAGATGGCATAAACGTTTGGTGTTGTCCCCGCATTGATGTGAGGGGATGAATCTTGCTTGAACGGGGTCGATCAAGCCCGGCATCAGTGGATTGAGGCGGTGTTCCAAAATGTCCGTGAACAGCTTCGCATCGATGTTGAGCAGAGAGATTGGGCGATAGGAGCTGCAGAGCTCGGGTCTTTCCCTGGTTTCAGGATCACCGAGATGGACGCCTGCAGCATGGTTTTGGTTAGTGAACCGGTTTTGGCAAAAGAGTTAAATAGGCGAGTTAAAAAGGGAGCGAGTTCCAAGCAGAAGGTTTTGTAAAAAATCGCGCTGAAACCATCCGGGCCCGGAGCCTTCATGGATTTTGGTCTGGCGATGGTGGAAATTACCTCCTTGTTCCAGATGGGTTGGTCGAGCGCCTCCGACTACTACAGTGGCAATGGGGTAATCGCAGCTGTCTGGAGGTAGGGGAGCGGATCGGGGTCCTGTGTGATCTTTCGCGTATAGGTTAGTGTAAAATGCTCGAAACTCCGCCGCTATATCTATGGCGCCATGTACCATCGGACCCGAGAGTGACCGGATAGCCTTGACGGTGTTGGCGTGCTGGGTACTACGCAGACAGTGGGCTAGCATCCGACCCCCTCTGTTAGTAGCCCATTTTTGTTTGAGGCGGAGCATGGCATATTCTGCCCTATCGAGGTCAAGGCGTTTAAGTTGAAGCCGAGCCCGTTCTAATTCGCGCCACACTCGGGGAGCGCCTGTGCGCTTGTGTATGGACTCCAGCTCTAGCACAGTTTTCCCCAATTCCTCTCTGTTATCCCTTCTGAGTTTATTTTCATGTGCTTATTGTGCTATGAGGGTGCCTCTGGTAAAAAGTTTAAGGGCCTCCCAGACTGAAGAGAGCGGGGACCCCCCCAGTGTCATTTACAGCCAGGTAGTCAGTCAGTGATCACGCGTCTGATTGCAGCTATTGTGTCAGAAGAGTGCAGCAGGGTCTCGCGTAAGCGCCAGGGGGGATGCTGGGAGATGCCTGTGGGGATCGAGAAAGTGAGCGTAATGGCTGAGTGGTCGGAAAGGGAGCGGGGTTCAATGGAAGAGTCTGTGGTGAGCTCCCACGCTCCTGGAGAGGCTAGGAAGTGATCCAACCGAGCGTAGGTCTTATGTGCTGCAGAAAAGAATGTGTAATCTCGCTCCTTCGGGTGGTGGAGTCGCCAGACATACTGTAACCCACAGTCGGCCAGCCAGGCCAGACTCTCTGTTGTGAAAGCCCTTGACTGGCCTGTCCGTTGTGCAGAGCCATCAATTCTCCCATCCATAACCAGGGTAAAGTCCCCACCCACGAAAATGGCCTGGTCTGGAGACTGGAGCACCCCCGCTATTGCCTTAGTTATAAAAGTTTCTTGATGTTCATTAGGGGCATAAAGTGAGGCCACAGTAAAATGAAGTGTTCCCATCTGTACCCGTATAGCCAGAACGCAACCGTTTATTTCAAAGCAAGTGTCTAGGATTAACCCCGGAAAGCGATGAGAGAGAAGGACCGCTACCCCGCCCTTTTTCCCTCGTTCAGATGACCAGACCTGTCGTGGGAACTTCCTGGAGTGCATTCTGTGGGTGTCTTGCGCTAAAAGGTGCGTTTCCTGGAGCAGACAGATGTCGCTCTGCGAATGTTCCAGTAGGGAAAGTATCGCCACTCTTTTGGTGGGGTTATTAAGGCCCCTTACATTTAAGCTAAGTAATTTGACCCTCAAAATATAGGTTACCCGGCTGTCGACTCTAATAGAGGCTTGCGAGACAAGGAGTTAGCCGGAGGGTCTCTGAGAGCTCAGGAGGGGGAGGAGAGACATCTGTGAACGCATGCACCATCCTCTTCCTAACTGTGTTCCATCGGAAGGAGAGCCCCAGAAAAGGACCCCTACCCCATAACCAAATGCAAAAAAGTACAACAAACAACATATTTTACAGTCTTTCGTGAGGAGAAAGTCTGAGTCAAGTGGGGCTATCGCTGTGCCAATGATTGAAACGTGGAATGTCAGTAGGACTCATGCCGCCAACCCGCCTTACCCGGACCCCAGCAAACTGAAGGACAAGAGAATTTCTCTTGTATAAGCTACTTCAATACCCCACAAAAAGTTCCTTGGAGGCCCAGTCTGGCCAATATCAGTCTGCGTTGAGAGTGTCCTCTTCAAGGGTGGCGATGACTGGCTTTTGCTCTTTAGCAATGGTTTCGGAGTCCGGCCAGAGGTGCAGGGGGTCCGGCCCACTCTCTGCCACTTCCCTGCTTTCGGAGGTTTATTGCCAGATTCTGTATGGGTAGCGAGGCCCAGCCCCTCCTCGGTTAAGTTCAACAGTTGCTGCGCCTTCTGCAGTGATCTGATATGGTGCGTTTTCCCATCCCATTTAAAGATCAATCGGAACGGGTGCCCCCAGGAATAGGGAACTTTGTTAGATTGCAGGTGGGTAGTAACAGGCCTAAACTCCCTTTTCTTTTGTAGTGTAGAGGCCGCCAAGTCCTGGTACAGGAGGGGGCGCGCATCCCGGACCTTAATAGGTTGTTTGTCTCGTGCCTCCCGGAGGATTCGTTCTTTGAGCTGCAAATCATGGACACAGGTGAGGATATCTGGGGGTGCCCTTGCTGGTCCTACCCTATGTGTAGGATCGAATTTAATTTGTTGATCCAGCGGGCCGCCCAGGATGAAGCGGAAAAGATCCTCGACGTATGCTTCAATGTCCGACCCCTCTGCTCCTCGAGGGACCGCCCAAATACAGATGTTATTACTGCGGGAGCGACTTTCCAGGTCCTCCATGTGCGCCTGGAGATCAAGGTGCTGATCTTGTAGGCGGAGGACTTCCTGCTGGAGTTAGTGAATTTCCTCATCTCTAGCGGAGGACTGTGTTTCTAACGTGTCCACTCTGTCACCTACTGACTCCAGATCCCTCCGTATCTCTCGGATTTCTTGTGCCAGTTCCTTTTTTACTGAGTGGAGATCTTCTTTCAGAGAGGCAAACAGTGTCTCCAGGAAAGCACACGTTACTGAGGCTTCTGCTTCCCCCCATCCAGGCCCGCAGCGCCCCCTGGCTGGGATGATGTTGTGTCCATGTTGCCAGAACCAGATTTAAGGAGTAGGTCTTTAACAGAGCGTTCCTTCTTATTTTTCCCGGTAGCCATTTCGGGGAGAGGCTCTAGAGTAGTTTAGCTGAGTAGGGAATAGGCACGTCACCCATAGGGAATCTGCTCGTTTCTCGTGGGTCGCTTCGGCTCGAGTCCTCTCGCTCTCAAATGTTGTGTATTCTCCTGCCCACCAAGATGGGGTCCAGTTTTAGGTCTTTATCACCAGCACAGTGCGTAGGGCCCAAGGTTTGTGCAGTCTCTAGTCTCTTCTCTGGGTCAACTAAAGCTTGGGGAAGCTCTGTGCACTTGTCTGCCCCCCCTTTGTCTAAACTATAAGGTTCAGGCAGGTCCGCCGGCTATGTAATGTAGAACACTTATGACCTCCAGGGGGAGGTTGAGATCGGCTTTGTTGCCTAGGTCTTGGCCTGCTTGGTGGACTCTCAGTAGCCTCCCAGATCCTCGACAGTGTCCTGTTCACGCCAGGGCCCAGGCGGCCTCCCGATGAACTGGGCCCGTCACCCCGTTCTGTGGGAATTGAGATCTCCTTGCTCTGGGCCGAAGAGGATGCTTTCTATTGGTCCCACTCCGGGCCCCCGCTGTCAGTCGTTGCAGGTCCACTAGGCCTGGCCAGCTTTGGAATAAAGAGGGCCCCCACCAAGAGCGCACGCACAGGCCCACGGGCCCAGCCCAGGCCCTTCGAGGCAAAGGGGTTCCGAAGCTCTAACGAGGGAGGGGATGGACCCAACCATGTAGTTCCTCCTCCTCACTGGGTTCCTGCGTGGGCCGCCAGCTCCAGGCCCCCCCGGTGTCAGGCGAGTGTAGGCGTGCGACCCGTGGGAGGGAACCTCACTCACCACCCCCGTATGTTCAGGGCTACTACAGGGGCCCCCAGTGGGCGTCGCGGCACATGTGTCCCACCGCTGGGAACTTCAAGACCAACGGTGCAAGTCCCACACTGGAGGGCCCAGTCGCGCTTGCACCACGCGGGCCTCCTCTCTCACCTGATGCCGCCTTGCCCGCAGTGGTGATATGCCTGGCGCCTGCCCCCCGGACCGAGAACCGATCGCGCCCGCCGGGAGCCCCCCTCCACGCTGCTTCAGAATTCCTGTGGACAACCTGGCCTCGATACATCCAAGCCCAGCAGGGGAGGCGACTGCTCCAATCCTCTCCGGGAGGACGCCCGTGCTAATGTGGACAGGGGGAGGGGACGACACCCACCGCCCCCGCAGCGTCAGGATCGCAGCTCGAGCTCACCGCTGCCCCAAGATGACCCGGGGGTCTCACTCCGCCCGGCGCTTGCTTCTTGGAGATCGTCTCCGGGCCCTAGGGTCTGACGCACCCCGCGTGCTAGGCCCCTACCTCTCCTCTCCCGATTGCCGACTCCAGGGGCTCTCGCTGTGCTCGGCGGGCGCCATGCAGACCCCGGCACTTCCCTTCGCTCCCTGGGAGGTCGGGGCAGAGCACAATCGCCTTCACCGCCCAAAGGCAGACATGACGCAGCTCCGCCTCCACGTTAGTTACAGGCCCGATTCCGCACGGGCCTCCATGCCGGTCAGGCAGGAGCTGATTTCAGGACCTTCTCGGTCTCCCACGCCGTCAGCAAGGATTCCAGACACTCGCCAGGGTTGCGTGGGGTAATTTATCGAATTGTGGCGAACCTCCTGGCCTGCTTCTCAAGGCTATGTCGGCTGGGCGGAGCAGCAAGCAGGCACGTCCTACTCGTCCGCCATCTTGGCCACGCCCCCTGAGGCCTCCATTTAAAATAGGTGGGTGCCCTGGTGCCCACCAGGAGCACCCACCAAGCACACATTGGTGTCGGAGCTGGCATTGCTCCTGCCCGAGGGAGCAGCTATTTATGTTGCCCCCTCCAGGCAGGAGCAATCTGTTGTTCTGTTTCCCAGCCCACATCGTTTTGGGCAGGGAACCAGATCTCATGTCTGCTCCCAGCTGGTGGGAGCATTTTTAAAGCTCCCGCCCGCTAGGAGCTGAATTTTGCTCCCATTTGGCAGTAGACTTGAAAATGCCCCGGTGCGGTCAAAGAATCCACTGTGTCCCAGGGGTGGGTTCCCCGGGAGACAGCAAGTGAGCCGGCCTTGGGGGGATAGGATCCCCAGGGCCTTTTTAGGGCTTGGGGAGGGGGGGGGCCACTGGACCCGCTCCTCTCATTAAATACATTGGGCCCAGTAGAAGGAGTACACAGGGCCTAACAAGGCTCTGGAAGGGTGGCCACACCCCCCTCCCGTGAACAATTATATTGGGCCTTGGGGGATGGGATCTCCTGGGCCGAAAACGGCTCAGGGAGGGGAGCCTTAACCTCCCTCCCCTTAAGTATACATGGCCCGGGGGGGTCCCCGGGGCACGTAAATGGCCTAGGGAGGGGGGCCATACTGACACCCCCTCCCCATATAAGTATAATTATATGGCAGCCACCATTTAAAAAAAATACAACAGTATCCTTTTCTCTGATTTTCTCCAATACAGTCACCTTGCACATGATGTCATTTTCTGTGATCTCATCATGATTATTGTCATGATTATGGTAATCAGCAGCTTTGAAACGTAAAAAATCCTACCACTTTTGGACACACAATATTGTCGAATATAGTCACGTGGAGTATATTGGTCATAGATGTGGTTGAATGTTTATTCAGTTTGTGCAAAAGTAGCCGCATATGGCGCTACGTTAATGCAGCTCTGTTGCTATCACTTTGCCGACATTCATTATTGCACTTGAGTTAGGTTTTAAGCTGCGTCGCTCTGTTTTTACTATTTTTAAATTGTGCAATTTTCTTGGTATTACCTGTTCTGTGTGTAGCTGGCCGGGAGGGGGGAGAAGTCAGCAGTGGGTGGTTGCTCTCTTTGTAGGTACTTCCGCCCTGTTCCGCCACGGCATGTGCCGATTGTAGCGGAGGGCGTTGCGCTGTACCCCATTTGGCTCCTCTCGCTTTCCTCACTTCTGGGGCTGAGCGTGGCGCGGGTGGAGCGGTCTAGTGCTCCCAGCGCTCACGCTATTAAACGCATGCTCAAACGGGCAAGCCCGTCTGCACCCGTCCGCACCTGGATGGCACCAGGGGCCAGGACCCCTGCCTCTCCTATGAAGATTAGGAAAGTGTTTACCGCTGAGGAATTGCTGGCCCTCAGATGTGTGGTAGATACTGTCTGCTTACACTCCCTGCGGGTGCTGGGTGGGCAAAGTGACTGTGAGCACTGTGATTTCCGCCTGACATCGGACGAGGAAGCAAGGGATAAAAGAGAAGTGCCAAGAACTACCTGCACCTCTCTATACTGCCTCTCCTTGAATTGCAGATCGCTCAGTAAACATAGGTTAGAAATCCGCGATCTTCTTAATGACCATGAACCAGCTATACTATTCTTGGTTGAAACCTGGCTTAACGAGACGTCCGCCCCTGATATTTTGGAGGCTATACCTGAAGGCTATGCGATTCTGAGGGTGGACAGGGCTGGCCAGAAGGGGGGCGGCATTGCTGCGATTTTTAGGAGAGATCTTCAGCTTAAATTGGAGAAACTCGTGCTTCTTAGCTGCGAAGTGGCTTTTTTTAGTCTGAATATCACGAGCTCTAGATCGGTGTCTGGGCTACTCATGTATAGACCCCCTGGTCCGGGGAAAGCCTTTATTGATGAACTTCTGGAAATACTTCCTCCCTATGTCCTCCGCTACTCTAACTTTCTCCTATTAGGGGATTTTAATTTACATTTGGAAAATAAAGGCTGTAAAGAATCGGCTGAGTTTTCAGTAGGTCTTCAGGCTTTGGGCCTGAACCAATTGGTCCATACTTCCACACATAACAAAGGTCATACATTAGACAACATTTTCACTAATTGTGCAGGGACAGCTGCCACACTGCCGGTCCCTGTAGCCTGGTCTGACCATTATTTACTGCCTTTTAGTCTATTTGTGCCAGGTCAGGCCCTCCATGGTAGTTGCTCAAAACCGACATTGGTCCGGAAATGGGCGGCATTAACTCAGGATGCCTTTGAAGAAGCATTGGCCGGCAGATCTCCTGAGGTGGGGGACAACATCGAGAGTGCTGACAATTTAATATCTAGTTGGATGCTGGAGGCGGTGGATTCCCTGATACCGCTAAAAAAATGTAAAAGTGGGCGTACTTCTGCCTCTGCGAAGTGGTTTTCGGCAGATTTGGCGCAAATGAAATCTAGCTGTAAGCATCTTGAGCGCCAATGGAGGAAGAGCTATAGAGATGAGAATAGACAGAAATATCTAGGGGCTTTGAAGCTTTACCATCGCCAGATTAGGAGAGTGCGGAGGGAATACTATACTGGGCAAATTGAACGAGCAAAAAATTCAACGAAAGCCATCTTTCAGGTAGTGAAACAACTATCCTCTCTGGAACGAGTGACAGCGGCGCTCCCTGCCTCTACGGACTATTGTAATAGGATCGCTGACTATTTCACCAATAAGATTGCTAAGATCTATGCCACTTTTCCAGAAAGTAGTAGGAGGTATGCTCCCGCGCCTGGTCTGGATACTCCAGGGTGTGAGGATAAGTTTGCCCTCCCTCCTTTGGTGGAAAACGAGGCTCTCAGGCTGATGGAGGTGGTGAAATCTGGGTCACCTCTGGATCCGGTCCCCCAAAATTTTTGCAACTGGGAAAAAAACTATTGCTCCTGTTTTCACCTCGCTATTGAACCTGTCCTTCAGAACTGGGCAGGTCCCTAGCAATTGGAAACATGCAATGGTGGTCCCTCTGTTGAAGAAACCCTCTTTGGACCCCGCTCTTCCCGAAAATTTAAGACCAATATCTCTACTTCCCTATGTAGCTAAAATTGCGGAGAAACATCTGAATGGCCATCTCTCAAAGTTTTTGGAAGAGAGGCGGGTTCTTCATGACACCCAGTCCGGCTTTAGGCCTATGCATGGTACGGAGTCCGCTCTCCTGCTGGCAGCCGAAGTGTTGAGGGCTGCGGCTGATGAAGGTAGGACTGCGGCCTTGATTCTGCTGGACCTAAGCGCCGCGTTCGACACGGTGTCCCACGGCCTCCTACTTGAGAGGCTAAGGGAAGTCGGGGTCGGAGGTGTCACGTGGATTTGGTTGAAGAATTTTCTGGAAAACAGATCTTTCCAGGTCCTGCAACATCCTTTCAGTTCCAGAACTTGTCCTCTAAACCAGGGGGTGCCGCAGGGTTCGGCTCTCAGCCCAACCCTGTTTAACATATATATGCGCCCACTTGCAGATATTGTTCTGAAGCATGGAATTCAGCTGGTGTCATATGCTGATGACACTCAGCTTGTTGTGACCCTGGAACAGAAGGAACCTGAAAGGGCTGCCGATTTCAGAACCTGCCTGGGGGAACTCATGGACTGGATGAGACTGAGCTGTCTCCAGTTAAATGCAGGGAAGACAGAGGTGATGGTGGTTGGGAAACGTCCCTCTCTCTGGTCGCAGCATTGGTGGCCAGAAGCTCTAGGAACTAGTCCAGTGCCGAAAGCCAAGGTGAAAAATCTGGGAGTGTGGTTCGACGAAAATCTCTCCTTCTCCTCGCAAATATCGGCTGTGGCTGGGACTTGTCTTGGCATTCTGAAGTTGATACGTAAGATCTTGGACCTTCTCCCCTGGATGCTAAAAGAACTATTGTTCAGGCGTTGGTCACGTCTCGCCTTGACTATTGCAATGTCTTGTATCTAGGGGTGACTGCCAAAAATCTTAACATCTTGCAGAAGGTCCAAAATGCTGCAGCCCGGCTTATCCTGAATGTACCTAGGAGGGCGTCGGTGGGAGAAGCTTTGAAGGAACTGCATTGGCTCCCTATCCGGGCCAGAGTTACCTTTAAGGCTTTATGTTTGAGTCACAGGATCCTTGGCTAAAGGGGGCCGCGTTTCTTACGGCCTCTCCTGACAGTCCACCAGCCTGCTTGTAATCTGAGATCATCGGGCAGTGCAAGATTGACTGTGCCCAGGGTGCGGAAGGCGCGGATAGGCGGAAGATCCTTTGGTTTCTTGGCGGCTAAGGCTTGGAATGAGCTCCCAGTGGATCTGAGGACAGTTGAGTCGGAGTCTCTGTTCCGCAAGAAATTGAAAACTTGGCTCTTCCGTCTCCCCGGGAGGGCTAAAGTGGTAAGGTGCCATCTTGTGTGGATGTCCGCGTTCACTGGGGGCAGCTTGGGAGGGTTGCTTGGGTCCAGCTATGTCCTAGAGCGGGGACACTCCGGTTGGAGTAACCATTGCGCTCTATAAGCTTCCTAATAATAATATGGGTGGCTATCCGTCTGCGGATACATATCAGCAGGAACATGGCTATACAGTAGTCCACCATTGGAACAGAAATGTCCTGTGTGGTATACATAATAAAGGTGAAGTTGGGGGAGCACTCCTGTTTTAACTATTTTCTCAAGCGAAACCGTTTAACTCAACTTGATCGCTAAATGGTGCTACTGTGCTACACTTCCTGTCATACCAAGTGTTGAATCAAAAGCAGCTATTACAAGTATGGTAACTTGAATGCACTGTGCACTATTCACTGGGTTCAACTGAACCCCTAAAATGTATCCAGATTCAACATAATCCTTAAAATATTACTCTACAATGATTGTCATTTAACAATTATTCTCTTATTGTCAAAACATATTCGCAAATCTTAGTCATCATAATAACCACAACATAAGCATGAACAATGAATGTACAATCAATACATAATTATGATCTGCATATTAACAATGCTACTAATAACTTCATGTCTTATAAGTAACATTAATTTTATGTCGCTGCCCGATGCATTTCGGGACATTTCAGTCCCTACCTCAGGGGCCAGTCTACAAGGAAAAAAGAAAAATAATATACTTTCAAGATCATCAACATTACTGATGCCACATCAGCTACAATTCCCAGTCGCCCATACGTTGAATGTTCAGCAACTAAATGTGGATCGCCCTTATATCCACAGGTCCAAAAGAATCATCTGTCTGTTAGAGTTTACTAACTTAACCATAACCCCAATGAATTGGTGTCGTGACAACTTTGTTTCAGAAAGTGATAGAAAGGAAAAGTGCATACACACCCAGTGCGCTAGTTAGACCCCAAGGTCTAGATGATTAAATGAATACCTGGTTGGTAGGTATCAAGATGTTCAAGCAAAATATCGCAAGTTTTGTCTTGTAGAAAAACAACTATTTAATCATGATGTCCTAAGGAAACTCTTTATTTAATCCGTGTACTGACTCAAAAATCGCTCACCTGCCAGATTTAAAACTGAAACACATGTATACTGTGGCTAACCGCCAGTCGTGCTCCTTGAACCAGTGCCTGTAACAAGAAGAAAATCTCGTCTGAATGTTTCGCTATGGCAACATGACTCACTGCAGTAATGCTGAAGCGATGCGAACGCGTTTACCTCGCTGAATAGGGAGAAAATTCCTCGTGTGTAACCAACACGTAAAAAATTAGAAGAATCCTACACAGAAAATAGCGCATGATAAGAATATAAAAGAATCTACACCTGACATACGACTAATCAGAGGCAAAAAATATCCGCCTTATGTCGACTTACCGACGAGACCGTCGCCCTGTAATCCCGAGTGAACGCCGCTAGTCAATGTGTGTCCTGTGTTCAGTGGCGCGTACGAGGCAGTTTAACCTCTAACTTCATCAAAGTAGAAATGGGACTGAAGAATCAGAACCCTGGCCGCCATCTTAGCGCGAGTTGTGTTAATAAAACATAGAAACTAGTAGTACTGATGTACCCAGAACGTAAAAAAAAATTCCCGCTATGAAAGTAAAACCAAAAAGTGTCTGAGAGAATGCTCGTATAAATACAACGCGGTCTGAAACTAAATATAAAGTCGTGCTATCTACAGCACAGAATAAAACCTTACTAAAGATTATTATTCTAGAAAAAAACGAAAGATACGTAGTGTACAGTTACTCATTAAAGATTCTGTGCGGTCGTGTATTAGAGATAATTGCTCCATGACCAGCATATATAGACCTAAACGCGCAGCTAGAAGGATGACTAATACCAAATCTGGGCCAATGTTAAAGTCTCACCCTTTAATGGGTGAGTGACAGAGTGTAAATGACGGATCTCAGTGGATGCCTAAGGGACTACGAAATAGCATAGTCATGTAGTCTGAACATTGAACGTATGGGCAACTGGGAATTGTAGCTGATGTGGCATCAGTAATGTTGATGATCTTGAAAGTATATTATTTTTCTTTTTTCCTTGTAGACTGGCCCCTGAGGAAGGGACTGAAATGTCCCGAAATGCATCAGGCAGCGACATAAAATGAATGTTACTTATAAGACATGAAGTTATTAGTAGCATTGTTAATATGCAGATCATAATTATGTATTGATTGTACATTCATTGTTCATGCTTATGTTGTGGTTATTAGGATGACTAAGATTTGAGAATATGTTTTGACAATAAGAGAATAATTGTTAAATGACAATCATTGTTGAGTAATATTTTAAGGATTATGTTGAATCTGGATAAATTTTAGGGGTTCAGTTGAACCCAGTGAATAGTGCACAGTGCATTCAAGCTACCATACTTGTAATAGCTGCTCCGTGTGGTATACAGGCATGTGTTCCCCTGCCCCGAGTGCCCGACTGCATATGAAACTGAAATCCTGACTTTTGTTTTGGCTCTGGCATCACCCTAATTTAGCGTACGCGCCATGGCCTAGGCCTGTCCCTGAAAATGAAAGATCCAAGATCTGTGCCGTGACCTAGAAGTGCGCACAAAGCATGCCCTCATAAACAACAGCGGACTCCTGTAAATGCACCAGGTACATCTCAAAGAGTGATGGCAGTACTGTGTTCTATGAATTCATAGCATGACCAGACCTTTTTCTGTACATTTGGATGCCCTTGATTTTAGCCTGGCACCAGCATAGCTTGCCCAGATTGTGTAAGTGTTGCCACATTCTTGTGGCTGAAGGGTGGAGACTCAAACACTGGAGTGAGGAGGATGGGGAGAGGCCTACCTTTAAGAAATTCCATGGGGGTCTTTTTAGCGAAGAACTTCGGATTAGTTCTTCCTGAGCACTGTCATTTGGTAAAAGGTAGGAGTGAGGGGTGAGACTGCAGTTTCTGGTTTTCAAGGTGAGAAAGTATCTAGGTAGGCCTGCCATTTTGCCAGTCTCTGATTACAGCCTTAGGAATGCTGATGATAGCCTAGTGCAGAGATCTCTCAATTCATTGTACCCATGCTTTGGATACTCCTGCTTGAAGCCAGCCCAATTGCTATGTGCTGTGAGAGACATCATTTTGCACAAAGGCGTCTGGAGAGCAGCCTGGAAGTAACATTAAAAAGAGAAGCAACCCAAACCAGTTCTGAAGCCTCAGACAATGGATCCTCAGCCCATCTCGAAAATGTGTATAGAAGTGGGATTCAAACCCCCCTACTTTTTTC
The DNA here is from genome assembly GCA_963921515.1 of Calotriton arnoldi. Lineage (NCBI taxonomy): Eukaryota > Metazoa > Chordata > Amphibia > Caudata > Salamandridae > Calotriton > Calotriton arnoldi. The sequence goes on along the minus strand of CAWUFW010000080.1, from coordinate 69,052 downwards.
CGGTTCCAAGTTCTTCTGGGCCAAGAAAGTAAGTGGAACAGAGTACTCAAGAGTTGCTGTACAGCGAGAGCTGGTGTCTGACAAAAAGCCAGTCGATTAAAAATGAGGGGGCACCATCTGAAATCAACATTTACTGCTGGAGAAGCTGAAGGTCTGCTTAAAGAGCCTAGAAGCCTGCCTGTCTACTGAGAGAGAGACAGATTGCGTCTGGCTCTGCAGGAGAGAAGCCTAGTGTGTTCCTGGCATGAGGAGCCCCAGAGAAAGCGGACGACCCAGGAGAGCAATTTAGGAGTGACACGTGCTGGGGAAAAAGGATACCCCAGTCTCTCTTTGTAGTTTGAGATTAAGCTGTAAGAAGTTTGCACTAGAGCGTGACTGATCGTGTAGCCTGGCAGTCATCAACATGCTCAATAGACTGGAGCTGCTGCAAGTGAGGAAGAAGAAAGCCACATCGCGGCCAAAGTGGAAAATTCTGATACGGCTGGGGGCCACCACTGCCTTGAAAGACACCACCATGAGGAACTCACCCTGGAGACTGCAACTGCCACTGCTGAGCGCTGGATTGCAGCCGTCCAGTAGGACAGAACTTTTGAAGTTGGGTGCTGCTGCACATGCTAGCCTCCCCAAGACTGTCCTGCAGAGCCTTTGTCTAAGGGAGGCTATCGCTACAGCTCCCCCACTAACAAAGGCTCAAGAAGTGAGGGCGGGAATGCAATCCGAGTCCTCCACAGAGTCCAGACTACTGTGATCAAAGCAGGCATACGCTAGGCCTATCCTGCACAATGCACTAGGAAGACAAAAGACTAAGGCGCAAGGCGTAAGCCCAACACTTGCTTCAGACTGTTTGAAAAACAACAATAAAGACATTGAACTGAGTTGCTCACTGAATCAGTGAGAACTTTTTGAGCCATGTACACCTGAGCCTAATCTTTGCCAAAATCTGCAGAGGGTCGGGGGTTGATAATAGCAGGACCTCCATAGCAGGGGGCAAAATGATTACTGGGAAGAAGGGGGGAATGCCGTGCTTTACTGTTAGAATGCAGCTTAGTACAACACTGTACATTATACCCATTTAATTGTGTAGTATAAATAGTGCAGTGATATTAAAGTATTTTCTTTTGCCATAAAAAAGAAGCACTGGGACGGACATTATGTTCTTGTGCCAGTTGGTTGACTGTTGATCTCTTGCACCACACATAACCTCCCTGAGAAGTCTCCGAATGCTGAGAGCCAAGTGCAGAAAAGGTTGTACCTGGCCCAGTCAGCCTAACCATTAGGGGAAGACTCTTGGACATCTGTGGTAAATAACCTCAGTTAGGCCCAATAGCCTCTGTCTGGCCTGTGGTCTCCCGAAGAGTCTAGCATCCACTTTTAGTTATTTTATTGTATTGCAACATTGATATAGCACTTACTACCTCTATGAGGCACTTGACTGCATTGGCAACGAGCTACACAGTGCAGGTGTGTGGCTGAAAGTGTATTGTCTTTGGTTTGATCCTATGTGGGAAGTGTTTCCATGCCATGTGTGATGACCACTGAGGCTCATTTATTGTGTTATGAGAGCAGAAACGTATTGATATGATGGGAGAGGAAGTGTCAGAGAGAGGCATGCAGTACATGGTTTTCAGTAAGCTGGCATCTGTGTGCAGCTCTGTAGGTCTGTCTGTCGTATTTTTATGATCATAGTCCACTTAGCTTGTTACTAGTTCTCAGCAGGCATAGGTTGGAGGGAGAAATAGTGGCGAGATCTCCTGGGAGTTCTTGTGGATTAGAATGTATATAGTGATGTCTGCTTACTTCTAGTTTCATTTTTTACAAGCCATGCATTTCAAGATTTTAAAAGAGGAAAGTGGGAATGTTAAAAACAATAATCGGGAGAATGTATTTCCCACATTGACTTCTAGGCAGAGGCGGTTTCCGGCGGGAGACAGCCAAAATAAATCAAGTTTTGCTTTCAAAAATCGGGAGTCTCCCGTCGGAATAAGGTCCAGTGGCATGTATTTTTTTTTGCAGATTTATATAGCGCGAACTCGACCCGAAGGTATTGGAGCGCTTTACATGAGCACCGGTTATGTTACACAAGGACACATTCATTTTTTTTAGGTCTCGCCTACGCAGCGCGCATGCGCTGCATAGGAAAAAGACCTGTAGCAATCGCTACGGCTTTTGTCCCAAAAACGTGCACGCGTTGCATTGCCTTCAATGGCAACGCGTGCACGTTTGGCGATTCCCTTGCGGGAGCGAGCAGCTGGCGCCATATGTTAGCAATTATCGCGCCTTGCTGCTCGCTCCCGCAAGGGAATCGCGCAAGCCCCCTCCTCTCTCCCCCCTCCCTGCCGCGCGAGGCGCGTGCGCTTGTTTTTTACAGTGTGCGCGACACTGCAATTGTGTTCCCCGTCTTTTCTCCTGCTTTCCCGTGCTTATTATTTTTTACAGCGTGCCTTTGCATTTTAAATCAATGCGATCTTTGTTAATAATAGACTTATCTTTCAGATGAAGTTGTATTATTTTTGTGCGGTATAGCCCTTGGATGATGACTCGAAAGTTGAAAGGACCCTCCCTTAACTATACCGTCGCTGTTCTTCCCACGTGTGCATTCATCGAGCCATTCAGAAATGCTAACAGTGTGCAATGCTTTGATGGCAAAACAAAAAAAAAATAGAAACCGCCTCACGCAGTTATATAATGATGTCCGCGCAGCTTTTCGGGAGAAACTGAGTGAGTTTGTTAAAAAAAAAAAAGCCCCATTTTGTATTCTTCCGACGGGTTCCCTTATTTCTGTTAATAGATATAGCTGACGTGTAACGTGTGTGATTCACTTTCATACGTATTATACGGTAGATTAAGCACCTGGTGAAGGGGGGTGGGGAGGGTGCTGCTGAAACAATGTTGATGCATGTGTCGAGAAGTACTGTTGCTAGAACATGCTTATAAATAACCCTCGTTTAAACAAACAGGAGCTAAAATGTCAGGAGCATAAGTTATCCACGTGGCTAGTGTTTTGTAGTCACTTTTCTTTTAGCTTGTGTTCACTGCAGTCTGGGCAATATATCCTTTCCCGTTATTAAACGAAGCAGTTCCGTGGAAAAACGTGTACTCAAAACTGGCTTTAGCGTCCATGACACTTGCCTGAAGCGTACATTTTCCTGGAGCGAGAAGTAGCCTGCTGCATCTTTAAATCTGTAGGGTTCTATGCGTCGAGAAGACCGGTTGGCATTTCAGTAAAAACGCACATGATCTGTCCCACTGCTCAGTTGTTTGTTCTCTAGTTAACATACCACCTTTCTTAATTCAAATTCAAGATGTGCGAAGCCATACCAACTTATTAAATATTCATTCCAAGATGGTCTGTCCTAGTTTTTTTATAGAGGGCCGGTAAATTGGATTAGATTTAGAAGTACAGAGAGCCCTTTATCGTTTAACATTCTAGTTTTTTAAGAATGGCATTTTATGTAAAAGGCAACTGATCATGCATGTTTTATGCAAAATCTGGATGATTTGCAGGTAGATGTATATAAGTGAGCAAAGCGTTTTCTCTAGTTGGTTTCTTTAGTCACTTTCATATGTTTGGGCTATAGCTTAAAGGTGAAGTCTGTGTAGCCTTGGTGTCACAGATCTTTAATACTGCCATGATCACATTGGCCATCCTACCAACGCTGTTCGTGCCATAGGGCAGTTAAAAGGAGCATAAATCATCTAGCATAGTAGTGCTGTCTGTGGAGGACTTTAAGGATCTTGTGAAAGGTATGCCATGTACATGTACGTAATTCTTATATTCGTCCTTTTAGGAGTCAAATCCATTGTATAAGCCTTGTGTTTTTTTCGCCCGTCTGGAAACTAAAACTCTGTTACATTTCATGTCTTAATTACTGGACTGAAAATAGAATGCAACCCTGGTACAATGCCCTCCGAGTCGCTGCCTCATTTACAACCGGAAGGATTTTCACTAATCAGCAACTATGCTCCAGGGATAAAGCAGTATTGGTCACCAAATGTATTGCTTTTACTAAGTAATTTTATTTATTTCTCCACGTAGTTGAAATCTGTTTCAGAGCTCTCACAAATATCACAATAGTGTAACAGCAGGTACAGAAGTGTTCTTACAGTGCTTGAGGTAGCCCCTCTGCGACGGTTACCACATAGTGCCAGTATATGGAGCCCTTTCCCGGTACTTAGTTATATTAGGTACTAAATATTCGAAAGGCAGGTAATATCAACCATTAAAGCAATGCGCACACACGTTCTGCCCCTCCATCCCTCTAAAGTTTTTATTCACACACCGACGCCTTTGAAAGTATGAAATGATTAGCAAAGAGAGTGCGGAAGAAGGAGTGCCTGTGTGACAGAGAGAATCAATTAGTCCGGGCCATTAGAATTATGCGATTCTGTGCCTGCACCGTTTTCCTCATAACTGTGGATTTGCTGCATCTACCACATAATACATCACATGATGCATAATCTGCAGGTTTTAACAAAAAAGTGTTTCTAGTTCAAACAGATCAAAAGTTACTTAAAACGTTGCAACGTGTTCCTTCGCAAAAGTTAACAGGTCATTTCTCAGTTGCTAATTGCTCCATTTGGTTACTAAGCAGGTACTATTGAGGTTAAATCTTTTCACATACATTGTTACGATGAGTAAAAGTTGCAAAATAATGAAATAATACCAACGCAAAAAGAGCTGCCTTATCCTACATAATTTGCCTATTCTTGCTGGATAATTTTGTCCTCACCTGCTGCATAATTCCAGTAGCCCTTCCATTAGGTTAAAGTACAACCCATAAACAAAATTCTGCTAATCTTACTAGTGCATTTTATAATTAATTGAATTACTGCTCCTGTCTCAAAAAATTCTGAGCCTTAGAGAACATATCAGAATTAATGGTTACGTTGTCAATTGTAACACCAAGAGCATGTGGTTTTTATTAATTTCATTACTAGTTTACCAAATTGTGAGATGCAGGATAAATCTCTCTGCATCTCTGTTCTCTTATCTGCTAAAATGCCAAGTAATTAAGAGTAGGCTAAATATCAGCATTACGTTCCATTTAAAACCTTACCATTATTCAACTTTGATATCGCCTACATGTTAAGTCTGGAAAAATGATTGAATGACAAGTTGTGTGGCATTCTATGTAGCAGTGTTAATCTGTTTTGGCAAAAATAATTCTCCAATCTACCCTCATACACCAAGAATGATGAGCAAAAACATTTAAATGTTAAACAAGCATTGGCATAGCCAATAGGTCTCGCCTTTGGGACCTTACAAGTGTTTAGTTATCCAGCACAATATCCTTGGTGCAACAACATCAAGTGTTGCATGGCTAAACACTTGTAAGGTCCCAAAGGCGAGACCTATTGGCAATGCAAATGCTTGTTTCTCTTTTGATAGGCACGGAGAGATTAAGTGATTTGCCGAGAATCACAGGACGTGGAGTCGACCCAGGGACTCGAACCTTGGTTTCCCCGCTCCAAGGTCGGCAGACTAGCCGTCAGACCACATCCTCTCCCCCAATGTATGAGTTAGGCTCCCATAAATTATTATTTAAACTTGCACTGAGGTACAGGCAAGCTGACTACCCACTTTCCCACATCAAAAGCGCTCCCTCAATTTAGCAAGAGGTCATATGCGCCTACTTTTTTATTAATCCCTGAAGTCATTTATTACGAACTCACACTACTTTGGGCAGGGGCTTGATTCCCGAACAAAATAGTAAAACTACAGCATTTATTTAAAAAAAAACTGGTTGGTTAAACACCAAGCTGACTCATGAGCTCACAACGGGAATGTATAAGTACCTCCGCGCATTCGGCCATGCCTCCTCTCATTCACCAGGTCCAGCCCCAGCCTCCAGCACAGTAATCGCAGCAACGTGCACGGGTTTCCATAAAAGCAACGCCCCCCTTTCAAAAATGCATCATCACGTGACAAAACGTCACGTAAATTACTTCCTATGTCTGTGCGGTTTAGGTAAAGTGGACCCACGGTCGTGTTCGTATGATCCCAGAGAGGCAGATGTGTCTGCAATAGCTATGCAGTCAGTCAAAGGAGGTGTTTTGTTCAAGAAGGAGTTGCAAAGCGGCGTGGCTGTCTTCAGAACGAATTGGCGGACTCAGTGGGCTAAGGGAAGGCTGACAGGGTCTCAAGGTTCAGGTCACCATATTTTTATCTTAGCAAAATCCAGAGGAAGCAACGTTTTTGTTTAAAACATTCCAGAATCACCAATGAGTTCGCCAGCAAGGACATTTGCAGTGCAATAAATGGAAAAAATAAAGAGGCAGTGAGAACGTGGGCGGAGTCGATAGCCAAATAATACGTATTTGTTTTTAAACAGACTCCCCGACTCCCCAAGGAATTTGTCAACAATATCAAATTAGATGGTAAATATCTTCTGACTTACTTAACTGATTACAAACAGGTGGACTTTTAAAATATATAGGATTAATGCACCTGCTGCAGAGATCTTTTGTACCCAGCGAACTCTAGGGTAAGCAGTGTACTGGAGAGGTCTATTTGCAGTCTAATCGCAGGTTTGGCTCATAAAATAGGAAAGAGACTTAATGCAGGTCACAGATTTGTATTTTATGTAAATGACACTGTGGGTTATGTGGTGTCGCAGTCTAGTCGTCAGGCACCCACGTGACTTGCGCGGTGCCTGACGGGTGAGCGCGCTGTGACGCGCTAGTGTGAGTTCGGCGTAGTGGGGATGAGACGCGCTCCTTCTCCTGTAATAAAGAAGTTACTTCTCTCTCTACCTACGTGTCCCTGTAGTTCATGTGAAGGGGACACATTACAAACTGGCGACGAGCGGAAACGAATCCCGCTGTTGCTGCCGCCCGACGCGCCACATCGTCACTGTCTGCATTGCTGGCGGGCAGCGCGCCTTGTACACGGTGCTCAGGAGAAGGAGAGAGACGTCATTGCACCGGCAGTCCCGCGTGCAACCGGCCCCGCCTCTAGTCTCCATCAACAGCCTACAGGCCAGCACTAGTGAGGTGAGGAACCTGCGCCACAGCCCCAGCACACTCCTGCAGCCCTTTCCCGAAGTCTGCAGCTCCTTGGTTGGGACGCCAGAGAACCTGAAAAGTGCCCTTCCTGTACTCGCCAGAGAGCCTCACCACGCGCCCTACCCACGCACGTGGGCCCGTGCCGCAGCACTGATACCCCTACACAGTACTACGTTCAGCAGGCTGCTGCTCAATCTGTACACTGAACTCTCTTACGGAGTGTGCTGCGCACGTGCTCACCATCACATGTTCAGTGATCCCTGCACGCGGTCATCGTCAGCGCATTGCTACAAGGCACGTCACCTCGCCCAGTGATCCAAGGACGCAAACTGGAGCTGGTCTAAGCAACTCTGCACCTGCCTCAGTCGACACACCACGATGTGCGCACAGACCTTCTCCCTCACGAATCCAGTGCCCTTCCTCCCAAAACTTGGTGAACCGGCCATGAAGTGGGCCGATTGGAAGGGGTACTTCCTGAACTACTTATCGGCCCTGGAAGATGAAGGGGAAGAAGCATTCTCCAGCAAGCGCAGGAAGAAAATACTCCTGCACAACCTAGGGCCAGAAGGGTTGAGGGTCTACGACAATATGGTCAAGAAACCGAGAGCCGCGACGGAAGAAGACGTGTTCCAGCACGCCTTGGAAGACTTAGACAGCCACTACCAGTCAGTTGTGTGTACGGCCATAGATAGATACAATTTCTTCCAGCGGAAACAAAACGAGACGGAGTCTGTCGAAGAGTATGTTGCAGCACTCAAGAAATTAGCTGTCAATTGCAAATTTGGCCACCTTCATGACGACTTGGTGCGTGACCAAATAATAATGCACACAACCAACACCAATATTCAAGAAAAGTTGTGGGTGAGTGGAGAAGCGCCCCTACATGAGATCATAACAATTGTCAAAAGAGCCGAACTATCCAAACGCTGTGCTGCAGCAGCCAAGAAGGACTCTGAAACCAAACCCACAGTGTGTAAAGTGAGTGACTCCAAAGTTTCCAGTGACAGACCCGCCTCCTCCGCAGTACACAGAAATAGCAGGCGGCCCACGCGGACCCCTCCAGGACCAGCTAAGCCTCCTCCAGAAAAGAAAGGTTCCTGCTACAGATGTGGCAACCTCATACACATGGCCAATGACCGACGTTGCCCTGTTTTCCGTGTCAAATGCTCCTTCTGCGGAGTTGTGGGACATTTTGGCAAAGTCTGCAGACGGAGACCCAGCAACGTTTCTGTGAAGTGCGTCATGTATGACTCAGAACCCGAAAAGGCAGAAGGAAACGGGGATGAAGGTTGCATTTTGTGTGTTGATGAACAGGTCTGGGGCATCGATTACAGTACTAAAAAGAAACCATCCTGTTTGTTGACCATCGGGGGGGTTCAGATTTCAATGGTAGCAGATTCAGAGTCCCCGTTTACCATCATACAAAGGGAGGTTTGGGACAGCGATTTTGCCAACACATTAGGGAACCAACTACACCCTACAGACGTACACCCGGTCACTTACACGGGGGAGAGGGTCCCTATGGTAGGGTTCAGACCCCTTACATTTGAGTTCAAAGGGCGAGTAACCACTGGAAAACTATACGTGGCAGAAAAAGGCCCTTCGGTCCTAGGATGGGCTGACCAAGGTGCATTAGGCATACACCTCAATCCCAGTGGAGAAATTCAAGTCCTCATGACAGACGATACTCCCAAACCAGATCTAGACAACTTGAGGAGAAACTTCCCGAGCGTCTTCGGTGGCACCATCGGCCAACTATCCAAATTCACGCACATGATAGTCCTAAAGGAGGGGGCCGTACCAGTCAGCCACAAAGTGCGCAATATCCCGCTCAATTGCAGGGAAGCCGTACACCTAGAACTGCAACGTCTCGAAGATGGCGGCATTATAGAGCCCAACGACAGCGCAGAGTGGCTGGCACCCCTGGTCGTAGCACGGAAACCGAACGGGAAGGTGAGGTTGTGCATTGATCTTCGAGAACTTAACAAAAACATCCTGGTGGACAAATTCCCGTTGCCACGCATAAATGAACTGTTGGCCCAGACCAAGGGTATTAAGTGGTTCACTACAATAGACCTTACTGCAGCATACCACCAAATCCTGCTCCACCCCTCATGTAGGAAACTTACCTCTTTCATTGCCCCGTTCGGCTGCTACAGATTCCGCCGCCTGCCATTCGGCCTGGCGTCCGCCGCCTCGGTATTTCAAAAACTCATGCACAAATTATTCAAGAACAGCAGAAACGTTCTATACTTCCAGGACGATATACTCATCATGGGTACGACCAAAATGGAACACGACGCCACTCTCCGAGAAGTGTTACAGACACTATCAGACAACGGTCTCGCAGCGGAACTGGAAAAGTGCAAATTTGGACTGCGCACTGTCACGTACCTGGGGCACGAGATCGGTGTTAATGGGATATCCCCGAAGCAGGCAAATGTGGAGGCTATCAAGTCGGCGCCCCAACCGCGAACCAAAGAAGAAGTCCGCTCCTTCCTGGGTTTAGCGGAATTCTACAGTAAATTTGTCTGCAACTTCGCCACCAAAACCCACACCATGCGCCAACTCTTGAAGGACAAAAACACTTTCAGTTGGATGCCGGAATCACAGCTTGAGTTTGAAACCATTAAAAAGGACATTTGCGAGGCTGTTCCCCTCCAGGGATTCGACTGCTCGGTCCCCAGCATATTAACCACTGATGCCAGCGAGAAGGGGCTGGGAGCTGTCTTGTCGCAACGAGCCGCGGACGGCACAGAAACGATAGGCTTCGCGTCGCGCTCGCTCGCCCCCAACGAGGAGAAATTCAGTGTCATCGAAAAGGAGAGGCTCGCAGCCATCTGGGCCATGGACAAGTTTCGACAGTACCTCTGGGGTTCCGTGTTTTAGCCTCAGAATGGACCACAAACTGCTGATAAAGGTCCTGACATCCAGTGGCCACGCGACTGCCACCCCGCGCATCGCGAAAATGTCCCTCAAGCTCCTGGACTTCGTTTACGACGTGGAATACTTACCGGGCCAGAAGAACAAAGTTGCCGATTTCCTCAGCCGCTCCGCAGCCATGGAAGCAGCACCCACGCCCAGTGACTGGGATGAGTACCAGGTGGCGTTCACTGGAGACCACAAGACCATCATCAGTGCACAGGACTGGGCATCCGCCTACGACAACGACCCGACACTGGCCTGTGTCAAAACCTTCGTCACGCAAGGATGGCCCAAAAAGAAGCACATGACAGATGATACCCGAAAGTATTGGGAGGTGCGAGATGAATTGTACCTCAGCGACGACACCGTATTTTTACTCAGGGGTGACAAAGTGGTTCCCCCGAAGACGTTACTGGACCGCATCCTAAGCATTGTGCATGAAGGCCACTTAGGGATCGTAAAGCCCAAGAGGAGGCTAAAGCAGTCATACTGGTGGCCTGCCATCGACACCTACGTGGAAAGGTACGTACGGGCGTGTCAGCACTGCGCCAATGCGGACAAATCGCTTACTCTGCTGCGGCCCCCGATGGGTGAATTCGCCACTCCTGCCAACCCGTGGGAAGAGCTGTCAGTCGACATATTGGGTCCCATCCTGGATTCGTGGGGCGTGCCCAAATATGTATTCGTTCTTGTCGACAGGTACTTAGAATGGCCAGAAGTGGAGGTCTGTGAGAGGGTGGACACGGATGCAATCATCGCGTTTCTCACTAGTACGTTCTTGAGGGAGGGCATCCCGAGAGTCATCACCTGCGATAACGGACCCCAGTTTACCTCTGAAAAATGGACGGCCTTCACCCGGAGGAACGGGATCAAGACACAGCACACCCCAGTGTATCACCCCGCTGGCAACGGTCGGGCCGAACGCTTCAACCGCGTCATCATGGGCTCAGTCCAAGCTGCCATTAACGTGGGCAAGAACTGGGAAACGGAACTCCAAAACACAATATGGGCATACCGCATTACGCCCACATTGACAGGATACAGCCCATTCAAGATCCTACGAGGCAGAGAACCATTTACAAGGGACAATCTCGTATGGATGAACATGAAACTACAAAGCAAGTGGTCCCCAGCATTGGTTAGAAGCAACATCGAAAAGGCCCAGAAAATCTACAAAGACAACTACGACAGGAGACATGGGGTACATGAGGTCTCTTTGGCGGTAGGAGACTGGGTCAGAGTGAAGCAGGGCCACCTCGGCAAGAAAGGTGACAGCAAGTTCAGCAAGCCACTACAAATCTGAGAACTCTATTCGCGCTCCACTCTCCTGAGTGATGACAAAGTGTGGTCACACAGCCGCATGGCAAAGTGCAACAAAGTCCTCCAGTGGGCTACAGACAACAGTACCCACAGAGCTGGTTACGATGGTGAGGAAGCAGAGGCCGAGGTTGCCCCTCCACTGGACAACTCCAGAGGCTCCGACACCTTGGGAGGGACAGGGGGTGACACAGGGCCAAGTAACAACTGGAATTCCACACAGCACACACCACCTCAGCAGACCAATGACGCAGGCAACCTACACACTGGGCAGAGAGCACCGAGTGCACATAACGAGAATCTAGCAGAGAGCGACACACAGTCCACATCTAGGGCACGGGGGACACAAGGGGAGCAGGCCTCCTTCACAAGTACCCGCACAGGCAGGTTAGTAGTGCGTCCCAGTAAATACAGCGAATTTGAAATGTAACTCCTCCCTAGGGGGCAACCCCATGACACCCGTGGATAGCCTCAGCATAGTTTTTCTCTCTCCCTCTCTCTCTCTCTCTCTCTCTCTCTCCCTCTCCCCTTCGTTCTCATTCTGCTGAGGCGGCACCGCGCTGGTCATCCTTATACCTTTGTCCAGATTGTTTGGACCTACGCAAAGACATTGCATTGTTATGGACTTCATATTGTGTTGTTATAAAGGGGGGAAATATGTGGTGTCGCAGTCTAGTCGTCAGGCACCCACGTGACCTCGCGCGGTGCCTGACGGGTGAGCGCGCTGTGACTTGCAAGTGTGAGTTTGGCGTAACGGGGATGAGATGCGCTCCTTCTCCTGTAATAAAGAAGTTACTTCTCTCTCTACCTACGTGTCCCTGTAGTTCATGTGAAGGGGACACATTACAGGTTACTACTTTGGTTGCAGAGATCCTTGTGTTACCTGCAGGTCAAAAGTACAATTTCTTTAATAAAGCACAGTGAGTTGTGAACCGGCCTCAAGGAGCTGGATGCAAACTACAAGGCATAAGTTTAAAACCTTACTGTTGTTTTCTCAATCTTTCAATATTCTAATGTTCTAAAAAGGGTTACATTGGGTAGTATTAAACTCTCATAAGGAAGTGCTAAATAAATGGTTATTGGTGCAATTGATCATATAGACAAAGATATTGGCTAGGCTCAGGACACAAGTGGCAAGTGGGATGGTGGTAGCACTGGTGGCTTGCTCGCACCCGTTCGGATGGGAAAGAGTAAGAGCGTTATTATAAAGAGGAGTGAGGCTAGGTCTGGTAGTTGTGTAGGAGCAAGGTGGAGGCTGGGAGTTTTGTTGAGTTGGAGGACACCAGCTCAGAGATCTTACCATTTAGGCTGAAGTTGACAGGGTGTGTAGAGCTGATAAGAGGGCTGCACAAAATGGGAGAGTCAGCTACAGCATCTTGGGCAGCCTTCTGTTAAAGTCTAAAGTTTTCATAAAATATGCTTTGGCTTACAATGAAGAAAATGTGCCTGACATTAGAAAATGCATTTAATTTTATCGTATCCGTAGAAGAAAAAACGGAAAACATAGACAATTATTCTTTAGAATGTGATACATAAATCATGTGGCTTTAACCATAGGAGAAGATGCTTTCTTGAACGTGTAAAAATAAGCATGCAGCTTAAATAAGTAGTAGGCTCTCATACCTAATATGCTTCTACGACTAGGCCTGAAAATTATTTTGTCGACTTGTGCTTGACATTAAAATAAAATGGCTCTAAGAGCAATGTATTTCTTTATTTCCTCACACCATATGATTTCCTCATTTCACTAAACAATGTATTCTGCTATATGTTATAATGAATTGAGTATTAGTAATGTTGAACTTCCTGAAGAATATGGTTTGCATGGTCTCATCAAGACTTATTGATAGAAATGTTTCATTGCTTTAGAAATAGCCCTTTGTCCACACAATGGGATATTGGCAACAGCTAACATAATAGGCCTGTAAAGGTTCTCATGAGAACCTTCCCGCATGTATCTAGTGCAAGACTTATTAGAAACTTTTAGATAACTGCTCACCAATGTGAATGTTTACCATGGAAAATGGGAGGAGAGATGACAGACCATCGAAAGACACGTTTCCATTGGACGAACCGTGCCGAATGTTGCAAATGTTTTATGTCTTCATATATACGTGTTCTTAGTTAGAGAGATTAATGCCATCCTTCCTTTTTCCATGCCACCTTGCCCTCAATACTTTTTGCATTATTTTTCCCTTATTCTTGCCCAGATTGCAGTGTGCTAGTGCTAACAGTGATTTCCTATTATCCTGATATTTTTTGCGGGCAAACATTCTCCTACAGCTGATCATAGCTACGGCTGTGATTAGTTCTCTGTGATTTTACTAACAGTTGCTAATGCAACTTGATAGGTAATTCGGCTGAGTTTCCTGAACTACTCTTTATGGGGAGTTCATTGCTTAGCTTACTAAAGGCTCCAGAATCTTGCTCTTTTCCAAGAGAACTCGTTATGGGTTCTTATTTAGGTTAGGACTCTTAGACTAAGATAGGGACTATTTCCTTATGAATGCGCTGTCTATATTATGAAGATTCTAATGAAACATTTTCTTGAAATTTCTGTAAACTGACTAATCTGAATAAAAATGACAAAAACAATACTAATCTCTTAAGGAGAAATAAAGCTTTAAAACTATTCCACACCTCTCATCATTGACTGAACATTAAGTTACTGAAAGGTGATGATTATATTTGAAATTAAATTTGTTACAGCTCCATTCTGCAACAGCAGCCAAGATCCGTTGGCCTTAAGATGGACGAGCACATGAAGCTTTTGTTGTAAGTGTTTGAGTCTGCACTGCTCATCAAATTGCACTCCCAAATTTTGGGCGCTAATACTTCCATTATTTATTTATTTCTTTTTTAGGGGAGTTTTATATAGTTCGAACTCGACCCAAAGATATCAGGTATCAGAGTGCTTTACATGAGCACTAGTTGAGTTACAGACAGACAAATACATTTTTTTTCTCCCTCTGGTCTGCCTGCAGAAGTTTTTGTTGGTGGTGGGGAAGAGCCACAAGACGTTATCGGAGCCTGTCAGAGGTGGGCTAAATGCCAGGTCGCGTTGGCATCTGGCTTTGGAAACAAGGTGCGACAATGCAGACACCAGGTAGTGCAGGTGCTGCACAGTTGACTGGGGGCGGGGAGCAGAATTGTCACTTTAGAAATGGTGCACCCTGAGTAAGAGAAGGGGACCCATCCAGTGCAACACTCTTTCGCCATCACTTTTTGTGTACTTTAATGCTACACCCTAAGTGGGACAAGTATGCCCAGACATGGGTCCCATATTTACTGTGCCACTGGAACAAAGTTACACCTGACTGATGAGCCCCAATCAGGACAAAACCAGTCTTCGGTTGCTTGTGTTCTGGTTCAAGGAGGACCTGGTCTGGCAGTTTGGGCTGGACTATTCCTGTTGAAGCATGGTCAATACTGATTTGCATATAGCTGGTTCCAAACTGGAGTGGCATGGTGTGCAAAATAACAATGGACAAAGATGGGGCCACAAGTAATTTCCAGTGGCCAAGACTAACTCAAGCATCCTATCCATCACATTTTGGTATACTTTACTGGCACAAAGTGATACAGCCCTCATGTGTGGCCCTCTTGCCATAGCGGGAAGCAGGGTTTGACTCCACATTGTTGATGTTGAATTCCAAATCATGGTCTTGAGATGTGAATTATTCTGGTGTTGGGCCGTACCAAGCACTAATGAAAATATGCTATTGTGTGGGATGGCAGACATGGAGGTAGTTGAACTGGACTACGATGAAGATTTGGATAGTTAAATAGGGGTAAAATAATTAAATGGGTGAAGAAGGGGCTTAATCGCTTGGCTGCGGCGCGAATTCCCCCGCGGTGCTGGACATTCCATTGTTGGGCATGGTTCGGACGGCCCCCTGCCGTCGTGCGCACACGCCCACTGTGACTCATGACGGCCAGGGGCCGTCATGAGCACCGAAGGGGTTAAGGCTGTGTATGAGCAGAGAAAAAGGTAGATGGGCTTGAGGAGCCATGAGGTGCAGGTTGTGGTAACATTAGAAAGAAAGTGTTTTGGTGCATTTTAGGAAACAAATGACAAAGCTGAGCACATTTAGGCACAGAGTAGGACAGGAAGAAGGACAGCTGCAGAATTCAAGCAAATTTGGCAGCACTGAGGTCTAAGAGACTACATTAAAGTATGAAAGTGTGGTGGTTATCTTGGGATGTGGGAAGAATTTGGGGCAAAGGAAGTGTAGTTTAGGTTAAGTCATTGAATGTGGGCGAGGGTGAGATTACTGTTGCATGGGAGAAGAAGGACAAAGAAGGCAGGACAGTGACTAAAGGCAGGAGACAAGGCAAATGATAAAAAAGAAAATGTAGGAGGTCAAAGAAGGGTTGGTGGGATCAGCTCTCTCAAAGGACTCTTGGATGCAGTAGAAATTTGGAGCTCCAATCCATCGTTGCAGGCACTTAAAATTTATATCAAAAGGAATGTCCACTCCTGGTCCTTCCATTCGGACAGTGCCCAACTGGTACAACGTAAGCATGCCTGGTCAGTCATATCAGGGTTTACGCCAGGAGTTGTGGCGCCACACTTGTCATGCACTTATGCAGTGTTTTGGAAAAAAAGATTCTTGGCCCTCTGAATGGGAGAATGGCCATTCCTGTATAACTTGCCAGGCTGGTGCCGTACAAACACTAATATAACAGGTAGGGGTTGCGGGAGCAGTAAGGAAACAATTGAGCATGTGGTATGCCTCTGCCCCGCACTCCTTAATGATCGAAAGATCCTGCTACGGGCCGAATGGAACAAACTTGCTGTTCGCTCCTGTTGACAAGCCATCCTTGCATCCATGAATCTGGATAATCCAGTGCTTAATATCCGTATCACTAAGTTTGTTACAAGAGCAGTAAAAACACTTACAAACTGTGAGAGCCAGCAAGTCAATGGTTGTTAATTTACACTGGGCAGCACTAATCATGTTGTGTCACTGATCTGTTTACCTTATTGTATTACTTGATAGCGGCTGAACCTGGTATCTTGCACATCGTTCTTTTATTGTCCCCTGTCTTGCGCGATTTTGAAGTTAAGTAGGGTTATTATGTACAAGTAGAATTGCACCATCAGTGGATTAGTTAGCAGCCTTTTAGTAATGGTTAGTGTCTTGCCCCTTTGTTTTAGCATGACGCTAAAACTAAAATAAATTATCACTGTTTTAATTGTGTCTTAATCAAACGACTCCTTGTTTAAATGCAGTCTACATTTAAACAGCATGAATATAGAGAGATTACGTATTTACTAACGGGTGTCGATAAGGTTTTTAAATAACTATTCATCATTAAAAATCATACCTTTCTATTATCTGTTATTTATATGTGACGCTGTTAATGGATTAAATGGTCGCATCTAGGTTTGCTTTTAAAAGAGCATGAGGATATAGAAACTCACAACGTTCTTTTCTATTGCCCCACACGTGTAAATATTTTAGCAATTGTCTGACTTATGTTTTTATTGCTGCATGTCATCATTGAAATGATTTTTATTAATCAAACAATAAAGTATTCACAGATAACAAAAGGATGTGGTCAAGAAAGTGGAAGGAGAGGTCGAGAGGAAGGATGGAAGTTGCAAGGGATGGCAAAGATGTTAAAAGAATTAACCATCCATGGGTATTATGATGTCATTAGGAGCTCATTTGTCTCCAGCCAAAAAAGGATAAGATTTGGAAAATAACTTTAATGATTTATAAAAGCTGCTGTAAAGGGATATACAGATAAATAGGGGCCCAATGAAGAAGAGTGAGAGTTGTCGAGGTACCCTAGAGTGGTGATTAACATTGAGATATGGACACCTGCCTTTTAGATACATGTGAGTGTCAATTGCGAATGCCATCCAGAGTGATGCATCACATTATTTTAATACATAGATATGATGAGTAAGGCCTAGTTGGACTTTGGAGGATTAGCATGGTTATAGTATGATGACTTTCAGGCAAGGATTGAGGTAAACCTGAAAAAGCATTTGGGGGGGAGTTAAACAAATTATGGCTGCAAAGAATGGCTACTACATGGCTAGCATCAGCACTTTACAGAGCATGTGGTATACCAATACAGTAATGGGTCTTTCTTAAGCGTCCCACCCAATTTGGGTGGCAGAGGTACCAAGAAAGCTAGGAATGCTGGGCATTCAACATTGGGTATTGTACACTGGCGCTGAACAAGTTTTGGGTCTTTCTTAAGCGTCCCACCCAATTTGGGTGGCAGAGGTACTAAGAAAGCTAGGAATGCTGGGCATTCAACATTGGGTATTGTACACTGGCATTGAACAAGTTTAAACATGAATGTGGAAAATGTGAACAAAATCATCTGATTGAACACTGCTTTGCACAAATTGCCTCAGGGGTGCAGTGACAGCAGAATAGTGCTAGGGGACAACCACAGTTTTTAGGTAAAGGCTCATACATCAATTACTGCGCATGTATTAGTTGATTAGTTAGCTTTCTACTGTGAAAGCAAAGCCACAAACGTTTTGGGGTGGGGTTTTAAGGATGGTTTTAACTTAGGTTACGAAGGCCCAAGGGGGAGGATGCAGGCAGTAAAATTTAAATTAATAGGGCATTGTTACATGTTTTCAGTAAAAAATAAGAAGGGGGTTGTCGAAGGTAGAGTTGTGGAGCCCTTTTATGAATGAACTTTGTCTAATTTAATTGTTTACCAAAGGTGGAAGGTTGATTTATCACTTCTTGTGGTCTGCAGGACAGTTGGGCAATGAGTTTATTCAAATGCTGACGCTACGGTTCAATACGCTTTGGTGTATGATGCCATTAGGTTGGTGAGGCAATGTGGTGAAGGGGCGGATTTGCCTAATGCAACATGAAGTTTACCTTCAAACTGCTCCTGCTACATCGAATTGATTTCTGTTTGTTGAGATTCAATTTGAATTGGAATAGCCCCTTGAGAGTGCAGCGTTATTCTCTTTTGTTGGATGATTGATTTCGGGGGAAGTCCACCCCCGACGCCTGCACCAGCTGCACTACGTTTGGACTGTTTTGGTGGATCGTTTTGATAACGAAGTAGCGCCCGACCAACTATCGCCATTCTTAAATTGATAAAGATCAAACCGTGTCAAAAGGATACTCCACGACGGGAGAGAAGATCAATTCGGATTGCAAACGCATGCGCGCACAGACAGAATTGGCAGAAAGAGATTGGAAGCACCCCTCCATGCATGAAGGTTGAGCGTCATACTAGCGGGGTCGGAGGATTCCGCCCCTTCGGGAGACTCCCCAGGTAAGAGCATAGGCTCTGTATGCATGGGAGGGGGGAAGTGAAGGTCACAGCAAGTGAGATCGTGTGAAAGGAAGTATCACGTGTTCCACTTTGAAAGGGAAATTATATATATGCCAAAACAATATAAGAAATCACCCTCTGTGTGTGTAAACGATACAGGACTGCAAACGGAACAATTTGTAATTAACCAATACAATGGCATTGATACAACGTGAGAAGTCAAGTGCACTCATATTCAAACTACAAAATGGAAACAAGAGCAGCGACAAGGATTCAAAAAGCAGAAATGATGCCCCAAAGAGCGACGCGCCATAACATCCACAGTGCGCATGTTGCCATATCTGCCATTCAGGGATTGGGAGGACAAGCGGCGTTGTTACTGGCGTACATGTATAGGGCGTTTGACTCCCTCAGCTGGGTATATCTATTTGCACTTCTGCGCATCTTAAATATTGGCCCACGTTTCCTGTCGTACCTGACATTGCTTTACACGGATCTTACGCCTTTGGTGCGAATTGCAGGCTCCACTTCCTCCACATTTTCCATCGGGCGTAGCACCCGTCAAGGTTGCCCCCTGTCACCCTATCTGTTCGCTTTGGTTATGGAGCCTTTGGCTGCCTGGGTGCGGATGGATGCACAGGTGGCGGGCTTTGAATGGGCGCATGGGCTCTCGGACCGCATTGCGTTATATGCGGATGATGTGTTGTTCTTTTTTAACAAATGTCAATAGGACAGGTCCGAGGTTGCTTCGCATCATGCATATCTTTGGGGAGTCATCGGGGTTGTTTATGAACCCCCGCAAGTCTACCTTGTGGGTGTTGGGAGATGCGGCGTATCTGGAGCCGTGGGCATCAGCGGTGCAGGTCACTACAGGGGGGGTGAAATATTTGGGTGTACATTTATCTGACTCGCCCAGTGTATCTTGGGATAGAAATATTGCACCGGTATGGGCGCGAGTGCGGGAGGATCTTAAGGCCTGGTCACGTATGCCCTTGTCTATTTACGGTAGATCGGCCATTTTTAAGATGGTCTCGCTGCCACGCCTGCTGTATCAACTACAAAACCACCCATATCCGATCCCTCCCAAATAGTTTCGGCAGGTTAATGCGGCCCTGGGGCAATTTCTGTGGGCGGGTGGAGCATCTAGGGTCGCGTTGCGGACATGTTTCCAATCGACGTTCTGTGGAGGGCTGGCTACCTCCGATATTCAATCCTATTATATGGCTTCGCACCTGTTGGTGTTGAACGAGTGGTGGTATGGGGATAGGGCGTACCCAGCGTATGCGCTCGAGCGACGCTACATGGGGGATTCTACCCTGCATACTATTCTATATTCCGCACCCCTGCGCAACTCCTTGCCATCGGTCACTAGGGTGGTGTTTCAGATATGGAAGCAGGCCCTCCGTAAGATGGGGTGGTGGGATAGGTTGACGAGGGAGACTCCCCTGTGGTATAATGGGCGATTGCCACAGTTGGCTGCTCTATCGGGGTTTCGTAGTTGGGATAACATTGGTATCTCTACCTTGGGCGACGTATTGCGGGGACCGATTTTGAAATCCTTCCAAGATCTCCAGCGGGACTTCCAGATGCCGAAGACCCAATTTTATAGATATCTTCAATTCCGACATGCTATCTCCCCTAGTCTTGCGGGTTTGGAGACCCTTCCAGTTTAGTCCAGTCGAGGCTAAGGTGTTCATGGGAGATCTTCAGGACCATA
Organism: Calotriton arnoldi; assembly: GCA_963921515.1. NCBI lineage: Eukaryota > Metazoa > Chordata > Amphibia > Caudata > Salamandridae > Calotriton > Calotriton arnoldi. Next base: position 48,819 of record CAWUFW010000080.1, on the reverse strand, counting down.
AAATATCAACAATTTACCAATCGCTAGTTACGCATAGCTCATCCACACTACAGAAACTCAGAGAGGCTTGGGAGGGGGATATAGGCCCATTAGAGGGGGAGGACTGGACAGAAGCGCTGGCCTCCCCGCACGGGGCTGCAATTGCGGTGCGCCTGCGCCTCATTCAGTTCAAGTACCTTCATCGGGTATACTATACTAGGGTCCGGCTTTGGAGGGCGGGATTGGTGGCTTTCCCTGTGTGTCTCCAGTGTGAGCGGGAGGAGGGCACTCTAATGCACACAATATGGCACTGCTCTGCCCTAGCAAAGTTTTGGAGGGGCGTTTTGGCTTGCCTTACGGAAGTATTGGGTTGGGACCTCCCCTCCTCACCAAAGCTGGTACTCTTGCATATTATGGAGGGGATTGGGGGTAACATTTATAAATGCCACCTTATGTTATTAGGTTTTACACTGGCCAAAAGAGACATTGCAAAGTTTTGGAGGGCATCTGTTGCGCCCTCCCTGCTCGCTTGGAAGAATGGCCTAGACTTCTGTATGGGGTTGGAAATCCCAATTTTTAAAGCGAGGGGTTGCCCACAAAAACATTTCAAAATTTGGAAACGATGGGCGGATTATCGGGGCCTGCAGTTGGAGCCCTTATCTACTGCAGATGTTATGGACCCAGTTTAACATCTTCATTTTATACAATAAGAAGCTAAAGGTGTAGCAATATGTTTTCTATGTTGGTGTGGGTGCAAGAGTGGCGCATAGGCTAAGAGAAGGTAATAGAGCACTGGGAGGGGGGTTATCATGCTGTGGTTTTTTGTTTAAAAAAAAAATGTTTTTTCTTTTTTTGTATTTCCTTCTTTTTGTCCTTGATCGTATTCTCTAAATGTCAAAGCCAAGTCTATGTAAGTTTATTGTGGCAGAAGTCCTCTGGGGTACAGAGCTCTGCATTATATTTGATATTTGACAAATAAAATCTGTTTTAAAAAAAAAAAGCAGAAATGATGTTTAAGAAAAGAAACAATGGAACACATGAAAAAACGAATTACCCTAAATTAACTACAAATATGGGAAAAAGAAATTTGAAACAATTGTTTATCCAGTTAGAAAAACTGTTAAGGAAAGAAATAACTGAGAGCTGGGAAGTTATCACATTAGAAAAATATATTGAATGTGGGAGAGTGCCGAGCGGCTTAAGAATATTCACTTTACCTAATCACCCGGACACAAAATCAGAAATGTTGGAGGAATGGGGCAATAATAATATGCAGTGCTCAAGAAACATGATGTTGATTATTGTGAAATATACTGAGAAAGGTATAGAGGAATTACAGCCATAGAGGAACTAGAGGCACTACCCTAGCTGCAAAACAAGAAGACGAAAGTAAGAAATTAAGAAAAGAAGTGGAGCACAATCTGGATAAGCATGAAAATGAAGTGGAAGAGCGAAAAGAAAGGAAATTTAGAAGAGATGAACGTGATTATGAATGTGGGGCTATACTTACGTTCGCAAAATGATTTGATATATTGAAACAGCAACTGCATACGGGTAAACCATTAGCTTATGAATCCCCGAATACAACTCAAAGTGAGTCGGATACAGATTACAGTAAAGGAGAAAGGTCACTAGGAACATCATGTCGGACAACTTTTTTTTAGACGAAATTAAGCTCATGTATCTTGAACAAAAAACACAGAGAGGAAGAGTAAAAGGATGGGGTCATGGACAAGGGAGAGGAAGAGGCCAGCAATCAGGTCAAAGATGCAAAGAAAGATGCGAAGAGGTTCCGGAAAAAACAAAGGGATATCCATTACGCAATCGCCAGAGAAAACAATAACACACTACTGAGGAAAAAGAGAAGAACCTGATTATTAATTTATCAAAATACAGACTAAATGAATATGAAAAGAGCTTGCTTAATAAGGGCTTTACCTTCTGCCCGGTAAAAACATTAAGACCACAAAGAAATGACAATTGTTATATATAAATTTGTGCGAAAATTGAAATTAGCTAATTGTTTTGCTAGATCAAACAACATAAGTGGAACTAAGAATTAAGAACCATCTACTGAACTGACAATTTCAGAGATACCAGATTTAAAAACAACCTATGATCTCATGTAGGAACTCAAGGATGATGACATGACAGAGTCTCAAATATTAGAGGAATTGGGCATCAATACAGACAGTTACATCAATACGAAATTTATAACCAAGTCCACATTTTGCCCATCTCTAAACCCAGGTAATAGGAGAGATATGTTCCATGATCTAGTAATTTTGGAACTAGAGGCAATGGAAAAAGTACAACATGGTCACAGGGAAGAGAATCTCACACAAGAAGAGCTGGAAGCAATGGTTGGTCTAATGAAGAATGACTCTATAGAATTAAACCAGCATATAAAGGAGGAAATGTAGTCATTCTAGATAAACAAGAACACATCTCTGAAGCCATGCGACAATTGAATGAAATTACCAACTTTAAGAATTATCAAGCAACCCTATCAATGATCTTACATTAGAATTGAACAAAAAGCTAACTAAGTGGCACATGGATGGGCTACTGAATGATGAAGAAATTATGTTCTTGAAGAGTAACAGTCCAGTCATACCAACCATATATTTTCTCCCGAAAGTGCATACGACCCTAACGAGACCTCCTGGGAGACCGGTCATTTTAAGCTGTGGGTCTCTGTATGAAAATATAGCGCCTTATGTGGATCATTTCTTAGCATCAATCGTGGTAACATTGAGTTCCTATTTTAAAGACAGTGGAGACTTTTTAAGAATCTTAACAGACACTGGGTGCAAAATGGATATCTTCTTGTAACTATTGATGTAACATGTCTCTATACATCAATAAGTCATGAAAATGGACTGAATGCAGTCATGCATTTTCCTAAAGCAAAGAAACATTGAGGAATTTTAGCATACCTACATGTTAATGGAAATGATTGAACTGTGTCTAAGATAACATCTTCATTTTCAATCACAACTTCTACTCCCAAATTTGTGCAACAGCCATGGGAGTTTCCTTCTCTCCAAGCTATGCAAACCTTACCATGGGTTGGTGGGAAAAGACAATAGCTTGGAGAGAGGAATAGAAATATACAGCCAAGGCAGCCCTTTGGCTGAGATTCATAGACAATATAATATGGAGTGGGACTGAAACAGAATTTGTAGAATATTTTGAAATACTTAATAACAACGAAGTAGGTCTGAAATTCACCTGCAATACTAGCACTAAAGAAATACAATTCTTGGACACAACAGTGTATATAGATAACAATGAGATACAAACCACAGTGTTTTGCAAACCAACAGCAACCAATAGTATTCTTCATGGCTCAAGCTGCCACCCCAATTCGCTTATCAGGAGCATTCCATATGGTGAGTTTATAAGAATGAAAAGAAACTGCTCGAGTAATTATGAAATGGAATCCAAATTCAAGGACACCGAAAGAAGATTCCTACATAGAGGCTACGAATATAGGGACATTAAGCCAGGTCAAGAACAAGCCAGATCATTGACACGAGCTCAAACGCTTGTTAACAAAGGAAAGAAGATCATACACAAAGACAATGAAACTATCAGAATGATGCTGACTTACAGTAAAGAAAATCATAATATTCAGAACATTTTGAATAAGTATTGGAATGTCCTGAAAAGGGATCCAGATATTGGAGGGAAGCTGGGACCTAGACCAAACGTAACATTCAGAAGAGCGCCGTCCTTGAGGGACAAATTGGTGAATAGCCACTTCACCATGAAAAAATCTGGAAATTGGTTACAGAAACAACAAGTAGGATTCTTGAAGTGTGAGAAATGCAAAGCGTGCAGAATTGGCAGAAACATGAAGGAGCTCCAAGATTTAAGAGGGAAAACATTTACCATCCATGAAAGAGTAACCTGTGATTCAATATATGAAGTATACATGATTGAGTGCTTCTGAGGAAAAAGATACATCGGGAGCACAACGTGACCATTGAAAAAACAAATTCTAAAACACATAAAGCTGTACAAAATAAAGATATGAACTATGCAATTGCCAAACACATGGTAACACATGATGGAAAAAATTGTCTAAACATGAACTACTTTGGAATAGCAACGGTCCCGAGAGATGAGAGAGGAGGCAATAGAACTCTAAAACTAAGATGTTTGGAGTCACAACTCATTATCAGATTAAAAATGAAGAGTCCTCCGGGCCTAAATGGGGATGAAGAAATGTATATTCATTTGTAATCACCTTGTTTAGGAAGATTAAGTATCACTAGATGAGCTAGAGTTTATTGCTTAAATGTGGTAAACGTAGGGAGACAGACATACTAAGCCAGTCAGTGGTAAACACATGATTATGAACCAATGCACCTAGTGACAATAACAAGTATGCAATTGTAAGGGAAACTGGTTTGAGAGGCCACATATTATATATTAAGTTCCTAGCATTTAGGACATGGAGTTATAAAATATTATTAATTTAAACAGAATAGGTAGAAGGGGGCACTTAGCCAGAAATATTAAGAGGACACGTTTCTACCACAAAGAACTCAGGGATAGAAATAAAGATTATACTAGAAAGTGATAAAATACCACACAGCAAGGGAATAGCATATATGATATGAATTACAACGAATGTAGGTAAGTGTGGGGGCCCACAATATATGGGCAGCACTTAGCTAGATAAATCAGGGAGACATTGAAGTCAGGAGTCCCCACTGAGGAGTTGTGTAAGAGTCCAGTGATGACCTCATCACATGGGCAAATAAATATAGAACAGAAATATTAACAGAGACAAGAAGATATGGAAGATACTCTAATGCCATTCTTCAGCAGAGTAAACAATAAGTTATGACATTTTGACTGAAAACTGAAAAATAGTGTATGTCATAGAATAACAACTAATAATAAATATGTAGCAACACACGCACTGGTGACAAAACAATCCTAATATGTAAAATCAATAATGAATAGCATAATCAGAGTCCAACCAAGAAATATCACAATATACATAACACTTGACAATGGCTGATATGAGGAACTGTAGAATGTATTTGTTTATTTATTTGTTTGTGTGTAAACTACCATTCCCACAATGCCTCTTAATGGTTACTATGGGAGAGAGGTATTTAAGGTAGAAAGTAATGATGGAGTTACCTATACACCGTGAGCAAGACCAGTTTGGTTGAAACACGTTGGTGAGAGTGCAATAGCATGAGTTGTGATAACTCAATAAACTGAATTGGAATAGCTCCTTGGGAGTGCAGCGTTATTCTCTTTTTTTGGATGATTGATTTCGGGGGAAGTCTACCCCCGACGCCTGCACCAGCTGTGCAAAGTGCGCACTACGTTTGGACTGTTTTGGTGGATCATATGTTTTTTTTTGTGTGTGTGACCCCAGTAAAGCCATAATTCACAAATCAGCCTCAGATAAGCCTCCTCAACCTTATTTTCGACTGTCCCTCCACAAAGTGGTGTCAGAAGTGGGATCGGAGGAAATGGAGGGTTTTGTTGCCAACATTGCTAATGGCCAACAATGATTAGAAAGAGCCTTACAGAAATTTATGGTTGTTTCAAAGGAAGACCATGAGTCCCTCCAAAAAGTCATGCAAACCCAAGCGGAACAGATAGATAAGGTGGCTCAAAACCAAGATACAGCTATTGGGAAACTGGCCAATGTGTTAAGCCAGTAGCAAGGGCATATGGCCTTGCTCTCTGTGGTATTTACAAAAATATACAGAAGTTTAGGATCCAAACACTTTCTTCAACAATTTTAGAAGAATTGCTCAAGCCGCCACACGGTGCTGATGGACCGAAAGGGGCAATACTTGGGACCCTTGCTAACAGGGAAACTACAAACGGTACATCAAGCTTCTAATCCCCAAAGGACAACACCATTTGATGACATTAAGAGGAGATCTATAGGATACCATTGCACAAGTAAAAGAGGGACCAAGCAAAACCCCACAAGCCTTGTTTTATAGAGTTAAAGTCTTGACTGATAGATAGTTAAAGCCAGGGACTACCACACAAAAAGGAAATGTTGGAGAAAATATATGTGCAACAATTCCTAAATTCCCTCGACTCCTATAGAAAAATGGGTAAAGCAACTTCACAAAGTGACTCTGGAAGGAGCTGTGGAGATAACTGGGGCTTACAATCATGCTCAAGAGGGTAGAGGAGGAAGAGAGGAAGGGGGAAACAAGAAAAGAGAATTACACAATGAGCGTGGATCGAAACCCAAAGGGTCAAAGAGAATGAAAGGTTCTCAACTGATTGTGGTCTTCGGGACTACAATGTTATAAGTGTGGAGGGTGCCACATAGCTCAATTTTGCCCCAAAAACCAGGACCTATGGAGATTAGATTATCCAAACTAATATTATATGGGAGTCAGGAGAAATAGACTCCATATCATTGTTCCCTTAAAATTATTGGTAGTCCTCTAAATGCCCTCTTAGACACGGGATGTCGCCACAACCGTTTTGAGAACCCAAGTGTTACAATAGAAGTCCCCACAACAGCAGGGAACTATAAGAATTCAATGTGTCCACGGGGATCAGAAATATTATCCTGTAGTCCAGGTAGATGTACAAAAGAAGGAAGAGACTCCTATAGCGATAAAGGTTGGCTTAATTCCCAAGCTACCAAACCTATTATTGTGGGGACTGATTATCTAAGGTTAGAATCTATGGTTCAGGAAACGTCGGGAAAGGGTGATTCATGGTGGGAAGAGGCACCTTTTCCAGATGTGGATACTGAGGCCTGTCCCTAAAGTAAAGTGAAGAAAAGCAAAAATCAGAACAGATGTGAAAAACACAAGGACGTATCAGGTTTTCTTACATGGAAGGAGGAGATGGTATGGAAATCAGATAGAAGCTTCAGGGCAGCCCAGAGAGAGGACTCCCTTATGCGGAAGGCCTGGGCAAGAGCAGCTGTGGAAGAAGATATTAATGAGGTAGGTCCCTAGTTTTTCAAACAAAATATGTTACTATATAGGAAGGGAGGGAAATCTCAACCCATGCAGCTGATTAAAAATATATACTTAGCCCATAGTCATTTACTGGAGGGTAATTTTGTTAAAGAAAAGACTAAAAAGACCATATTCTATCAGTTCTATTGGCCAGGTATTTTTAGCCACATAAAGAAATATTGTAGGGAATGGGAAGTATGCCAAAAAATAGATAGTAACGGTCCTACGAAAACACCATTGTGTCCTCTACCCATTATAGAGGTGCCCTTTTCGAGTGCTGTGCTGGATATAATTGGACCCTTAATATCTTCCCCAATGCCAGTAGGGGTTATCGTTTTGTTTTTGTCATGGTGGATTACGCCACACGATACCCCAAAGCTGTCCTACTACGCCAACCTAATACTACACAGATAGCCAACATGATGGGGGAAATATTCCCAAGGGTAGATTTCCCTAGAGAAAAATTAACAGATCAAGAAAGCCCCTTTGCTTCTAAGCTGATTGCCCAAGTATGCCAACAATTAGGCATACAACAGATTAAAATGGTGGCATACCACCCTCAGAGAGATGGCTTTGTAAAACGGTATAACACAACATTGAAATTATTGGAACTGGAAACTAGGAACTGGGATCAGATGCTTCCTGTAGCCTTATTTGCCTTTTGATGCAAAAAGCTGAGTAGTACAGGATATTCTCCCTTTCAGTTGTTTGGAAGGAAGCCCAGGACTTTAGCCGGAGAAGCTTAGGAGAAAGACAAATTCAAAAAATGTTTTGGAATATGTAAGCCACTTACAATCTAGGTTGAGGGAGATGATTGAGATTATGAAGCATAACTTAGAGCACCACCAACAAATACAAATGAGGCAATATGATAAAAAAAGTAAATTGAGAAAGTTTTCACCAGGAGATTATGGATTGCTACTACCCACAGTTGAAAACAAGATGTTGATACAATGGCAAGGGCCTTAAAAGATAGTAGACAAGGTCACCACAGTTACGTACCTACTCGAAGTCAGTGAAGTGAGTAAGGAAACCCAAGTATAGCATTTACATTTTCTAAAAAACATGTGAGGGACCACCACCTGTTGTATATGCCGGGGGTTTAAAACCAGACGTAGAAGACCTAAAGTGCATTGATCCAGACCTGAGTGTGTTTAAACAACAGGACCTTTATTCCTGACTAAAGTCATGCCCTGGGATAGTTTCGTCAAGTCCTGGTCGCCCCTATATTATCTGACATTTAACAACAACAGAGCAAAGGAAAATAATATGGTTAAAACCTTATTGAATACCAGAAGCAAGAAGAAATGTAATAGAAAAAGAAGTGCGAAACATGTTAAAGCTAGGTGTGATCGAACCATTGGTACACAAATGGAATTTGCTTGTGTTTCTGGTCCTGAAGCCAGATGGTACCATACTATTCTGTATAGATTTCAGGGAAATAAATAAAATATCCAAATGTAATCCTTGTATTAACGAAATGATAGAGAAATTAGGACAAGCTCATTCTATTAGAAACTTGGGGGCATATTATCAAGGGCTTTATCGCCCTATCAGCAAGCTGTCGCTAACAGGCGTTAGCGACAGCTTTCAGGCGTAGCGGCCGGTTTTACCATTGCCTTGCATGCCAGCGATAATTATCGCTAATGACATGCAAGGTAGGCGTTCCCCACTAAAAGCGACTGAAAACAGTCGCTAACACAACTAACCCCTATTAACAAGGCAGGTGAAGCGATAAAATAAATCGCGCTAAGCGCGTTTATCGCTAGATTTTAACACCTGCTACTGAGGATGACTTACCTGTTTAAAGTATAGGAGGTGGATTGTCAGGCTGAATCCATCCTTGCGTTAATGCGAGAATATCGCTGCTTTTCCAGCGATATTCTCACATTTTGCCGCTATCGCTGGAAATTTTATCGCTATGGAGATAAACCTTGTTAATAGGGTGTTATCTCAGCGATATTTTCCAGCGATAGGCGGCGTTAAAAAAATTCGCGCTAAACGCGGTTAGCGATAAATATCGCTATTCCTTGATAATATGCCCCTTGGATTTATGTAAAAGATATTAACAGATTCCCCTAAACCCAAAGTACAGGGAAAAAACAGTGTTTTCCATACTGGGTGGCCTGTAGCAATTCATTGTATTGTCTTTCAGGTTACATGGGGCCCCTGCCACCTTCCAGAGGGTGATGACTACCTTACCTCGAGCACACTGTAAATATGTGACCGCCTATATCAATGACATAGAAATTCATAGAATGTCATGAGAAAAACATTAAGAATACCTAAATGCAGTTTCACAAACCTTGCATAAAGCATGAATAAAATGAAAGTCAGAAAAAGTAAATTGGCAACTAAACAAGTAAAATACCTTGCGTACCTATTGGGAAAGGAAGTAATACAACCCCAACAAGAGAAAGTGGCCGTCATCATACAAGTCCCTTTTCTAAAAACAAAAAAAGACATGAGAGCATTTTGAGGCCTCATTGGTTCTTATCGCAGATTTATTCTGATATTTGCCCATTGCGCCATCCCCTTGACCAATATGTTGACTAAACATAAAGAGGAAGAGAGAGGGCTACAAAATCCTTCTCCTGCAGTTCTTATGTCCTTTAATAAACTAAAGGCTGTTGTGTAGTTCCTATAGTACCCATGCAGGACCTGCGCGTTTGGATAACATAAACTGTGGGATTGGTGGCAGACTGGTTCCGTGCACCCCCACCGAGAAATGTTAGCATGTTTGCATTAGCTAGTTCACAGTGCCACTAGTGTCTCCTCTTATTGGGGAGAGAATAGTTTCTGGCAACCTTAGAACATGACAACCCTGATCCCTCAAGAGCGTGAAAACAATGTACTACTTTTCGCTCAGTCACTCGTGCTCCCTTAGTTTATCTCAGAGATACACAGAATAAACAGTCTGGGCGTTTCAATAAGGATTTATTGGACAGTTGTTATTCTCGTGGAAAATATATGAGCTGCAACAACCATTAGACAGTACCAGAGATATATGATTAGTAGTACAGTGAATATATAAAAGGATAGTACAGTTCTACCATCTTGCAATAAGCATGAATAAATACATGAATATAAAATGCAGGATAAAAGTGTGCATACTCCTACGATGCCTATCTAGATGTACCTAAGTGTACCTAGCATGTGAGTAGGTGTGAAGCCAAGAATCCCTCTAGGATTTAGTCGAACCCCATTACCTGAATTGTGAGAATGTAGGAGCCCTTCTTGGTCTCGAGTTGGACACCCCGCAAGGGATGTTCAGACCACTGTCAGCTGGACCGTCTGCATGCAGGAGCCTCAGCGTCTCTGGTCAGTGTGTCGGCCTGGAAGTCTCGGTTCCCTCTGTCTAATACTAGCAAGAGGTACTATATTTATACAGAAAGTATCTAGGGCTCCTTTGTCCCTTGTTGCTTGTATTAGCCATTGTTGGATTTGAGGATGACGTATGGGATGAACCGTGTACATAGATATGGGGAGGAAGGTGGTGTAGCCCCAGCCTGGTTTCTAAGAACCCTTATGAATATTCATACATACTGTTTGAGTCTATTGATGGATTTATAGGACTCTATTGTTTAGGAGAAACCCTTCTTCTGCACCCAGGACTAGAACTAGGTAAAGGTTAAATCCTAAAGGCTTGTTACAGTGTAGTGTAGGGGAGGTAATGTAGGTGAAGAGGTATGATGTTACCCGGGCCTATATTAGGGTACCTATATGAAACATAACAAGCTTTGTTATCATCTGACCCAGTACTCTAATCCCCAGATTTTACAAAGAAATGAATCCTGCATACTGATGCATCGTGGATAGGTCTTGAGCTGTTTTGTCTCCGCTGATTCAGAAGGTAGGAAGAAACCTGTTTTCTACATTAGCTGGAAACACTTTCCTAGAGAGTGTATTTTATGCAATAGTGGAAAAAGAATATCTAGCCTTCAAAAGGGCCATTGAGAGCCTCAGGTTTATTTAGAAGGGAGAGAGTTTGATCTCTACACAGATCATGCAGCTCTGGAATGGATGGCAATAATAAGGGAAATAATGCAAGAGCGCTATGAGGATTTGTTACTACACCCTTTTAGAGCCAAAACCCACCATGGTTAGGAAAAAGATCAAACAAACGTAGATCTCTTCTACCAATACCCTCAGGATGAGTTTCTTCCTAGGAAGAAAATAAGGGAGGGGTGATGTGAAGGAACATGTGAAAACAGAAAGAACCTACCTCAATAGGAGAAGGGAGGTCCCATGTCCCAAAGCCTCAACAATGGGGAGAACCTGGAAAGAGAGAAAGGACAACTGCTAGAGAGAGAAGAAGAAACAGGGCGGAGACGGGGGAACAGGTGTAAAGTAAAGAACGACTTCTCCCTTCAAGAAGAGGAATCTAAGACTGTTTGTTTTTATATATATACACATATATATATATATATATATATATATATATATACATATATATATATATATATATGCGCCAAACTCCTCCACTCCTCACTGGCTTGTTTCCCTCGCCGAGATAGAAGCACGGACACCGATTTCTGTGCAAAATTGTGCTTTATTGTTTCCCTTCAGCAGTTGCCGGCCACAACGCGTTTCAGCCCCGGAGGGCCTTGATCACATGACGCGCCCACAGTAATGCTACCATCTTTTTATGTCTTTTTTCCATTGCTTTGTTAAAGTGACAAGTGCATATATTACTATCAGTCATAGTTAACGAGAACAGACTCATTTACACATATGGGAATCAATTGTTAGTTTTTACTATTTAAATATTTTCATGTTGCGTTGTTATTAACGTCAAATGGAATCACTTAATTTGTTATCCACATTTCACTCTATAATGATTGAGTCATAATTAAAATCAAAGTATAAATACTTTTACTAAAATTTAAATAACACAATATAACATTATAAAAGCCCTAAAATATCTAAAACAACAATATGGTTGGGATTCATAGAATATTTTTTCTCATTTAATCCTCCCTTTTCATGAATCTAAGTGTGTTCATACCATATATAATGTGCAAATTCGCTGTTCTATTCTGTAAACATTTACTATGTAAACCTATTGACTGATCAAAAGTGCAAAGTGCTTAAATATTAAAATTGTATATCCCTTTACCTAAAATTGTGAAATGAAAATTATTGAATTAAAATTAGTGACTAATGATACCTTAAAACTATGCTAAAATTTTGTTTCGGAAGGGGTATACGGCATAATTCCTGTCTGATGAAAGTTTACCCTTTTAATCCCGGTTTCAATACCTACTGGCAACTAATGATTCACTTCTCAATTTAAAGTGCTTATAGACAGGTGTATAAATCCTCCGTTACGTTAAGACCCCCGGCTGCTTGGAATCGAGGTCTAGGATATACCTTGTTTCAAGCTTGCGCAACTGTTTTTCCCTGTCCCCACCCCTTTTGGTGGGTGGTATGGAGTCTATTAAAAAGTATTTTAATTTAGATGGGTCAGATTCGTGACGTTCTTCAAAGTGTTGTGCGACTGGGTATGTGACATCTCTATTCTTGATGGCTCTGATGTGCTGGAGTATCCGTTTATGGCCCTGGAGTCTAGTACTCCCTACATATCTTAGGCCACATGGACACTCCAGCACATAGATCACATAATCAGTCTTGCACGTAAGTGATTTTGTGATTGTTTTCTCTTTGTTATTAAAAGGGCTACTGTATGTTGTCTTGTTTATCCCATGTTGGCACGCCTTACATGTTTTACAACGGAAGAATCCCTTTCGTTGTGCGAGCCATGTGGTGCCTGTCTGTGTTTCCACATTGTTCTTAACCAGGCTGTCACGCATGGCCCGTGCCCTACTATATGTAATAGATAGGTTTTTAGGTAATAAATGTCCAATTGTTGGATCATCTAATACTATGGGCCAATTTCTTTTAAGTATTTTCCTTATGGCTTTCTCTTGGCCACTGTACTGTATGATCATTCTAAAATCACTTGGCTTATCTTCTCCCTTTGTTGTGCCAACTACTGTGGTTTGCCCCACTTTTGTCGATTTAGTCAGTAAATTAATTCTGTTTGTTATGTTACTTTTCTCAATTGCTCTATTAATACATTTATCAGAGTAGCCCCTTCGGAGAAAACGCTCTTTGCTTGCCTGTTGCGCTATTTTGAGTTCTTCCTCATTACTGCATATTCTTTTTAGTCGCAGCATCTCACCGTATGGTATGCTTTGTATGAGATGGTGAGGATGAGAACTGGATGCATGAAGCATCGAATTTCCAGCTGTTTCCTTTCTATAGGCCTTGGTCTCCAACATACAGTCTTTCACGTAAACCTGCACATCCAAAAAACTCACCCCTTTGGTACTAATGTTTGCTGTGAAATTTAAATTGATCTCATTGATGTTGATCTTATTTACAAAATCCACTGCACTAGATCGGGACCCTTGCCATACAATAAAGAGATCGTCAATAAAGCGAAGCCATAGTTTTACATTTTCATTGTATTCCTTTGTACATTGTTTTTGAGTACCAGCTCCTCCCACCAGCCCATGTGTAGACACGCGTAACTGGGGGAGAAGCTGGCCCCCATCGCTACTCCTCGCAGTTGCTGATAAAACAAGTTTTGGAACAAAAAGACATTGTTGTAAAGACAGAATTCTACCATATTCATTAACATTCTGCTGTGTGCACTTGCATGGCTCGGTCTGGTATTTAAATAATGATGTAATGACCTTAAGCCGTCTTGATGATTTATGCTAGTATACAATGCACTTACATCTAGTGTAATTAACAGGTAATCCTCTTGCCATACAAATCCCTGTATCTTATTTAGAAAGTCACTAGTGTCTCTGATGTACGATGGTAACTGCTTGACAAATTCTTGTAGATAAAAATCCACATATTGGGACGATGCCTCCAATAGGCTATTTCGTGCTGATATTATAGGTCGCCCGGTGGTTTGGTTGGATTTTTATGGATTTTTGGTATAAAATAAATTATTGGAACAGTTGGATTTTCATTTTTCAGGAATTTGTACTCTTCCATCGATAGTAGCCCCGCACTCTTCCACGCCAGGAGCTTGCTATAGTACTCTTTGTATATGCTTTTAACTACTAGAATGTCAATTTTTTGTAGCATGTTTTATCTAGAAGCTGACTCATCGCTTCCTCCACATAGGATTTCTTGTCCCAAATAACCAAATTGCCACCCTTATCTGAGTTGCGTATTATGATGTCTGGATTATTACTAAGTTTTGATATCAACTGATTGTATTTGAGTTGTTGAGAATTAATTCTTTGTTTCCGTCCTTGTTTGTTTTTCTGAGTGCTGTACATTTTGTAATTCAACTGTTTGATGCCTTTGGTTACATTCTCATGAAATATATCAATCGCATGTCTCGGAGTAATTGGGTTGAAAGTTGATCTGGGTTTGAATGGTGATCGCTCGAGTTGCTCTATCTTTGCCTTCGTTCCCGCTATTGTGTTTGATTCAATTTGTATGCTGTCGCTTGTCTCACCTTCATTGGCTAGATCCTGCAAGTCTTGCAATGTTAACAAATCTGAAGGCGTTAGATTGAGGGTAGGTGATTCTGTGGTGCGTGACAAATCTTCTGGTGATGACTCAATTGGTTTCTTCTGTAGCAAATGGAATTTTTTGAGTTTTAGTTAGCGCACACTTTTAAAAATGTCCATCCGAGTTGTGGCATAGTTAAATGTACTTTCTGGGCAATACGATAAACCTAATTTTAACAATTGTTCCTCCGCTTTATCCAGATTGATATCTGCAAGGTTAATGATTGTATTGTCATTGGAATTGGCCTTCGCTAATTCCTCTTCCATCTGCGGTTGTTTGGTTTCTTGCTCGTATTGCTTGTGCTTTCGTTGCGCATTACGCCTTTCTCTCCGCCTCCTGGATTTGCTTTTTGTTTGTTTACTTGAGTCCTGGGGCGTAAAGTTTGCCTTCGCTCCTCCACTAAAAAATCCAGTTCCTCCACTAATGATATCTTGGCTGGGATTGAATCTGCTCTTGCCTGAACAGATTCTTGTTCAGCCTCGCTTTCCAAGGCTGAACTGAGGTCAGAGTTAGAAGTGTTGACAATTCGTTCCCTGCCAACTGAATAGCCCATTGACGTGGCTTTCTGGCCACCGTATTTTGATACCTTTAATGTGTCATACTTTCGGGCAAATGTGAAAATTCTTCCGCATTCATAATCCATTTTATCCATATGGAATTTAAATACTTTACGCTCCCAAATTTTTCCTCTTCCTTGCTCAGTCTTTTCACCATTTCTTCCCTCATTCTAATCATTTCTGGGTTATGTTCGAATACATTCAGTTCTTCTTCAATTGTTTCAATTTGCTCCTGCAGTTTGATTCTGTCTTTCTCCGCAAATTTAACCAAGATGGTTACTAACTTACTCGAGGACTCCAAATTGGTCTCTGCCCATTCTTTCATCATGGCGGGGTCTGGGTTTTCGTAACTTGGGGCTGTAAGTATTCTCAGACCACGTGGTATCCTCCCCACGTCTAAATATCTATATATATATTCACTGAAAAAAACATAGGTTTCAGGGACGTTATAGTTAGAAATTATCATTTGAAAAACCTTGGAAATTCACTGAAAAAACCACAGGTTTCAGGGACGTTATAGTTAGTTGGACCTTTCACTCATACAAAACCAGAGAAATTCGGCCGTTATAGTTAGTTGAGCTAACTATAACTCACGCCCCCGCAATGCACTGCTGATGACGTCACATATTACATCACTCATCACATGAGTGGTGGAGAAAGGTGAGCGTGGCCTCCGAAGACCTCTTAGCAATTCCAATGTGTGGGACTTACTGGAGGTAACAGGAGGGGTAGTTGGCCCCCAAGGTCAACCTTGGGGGCCAACTACCTCTCCTATTTCCTCCAGTAAGTCCCACACAACAGGATTGCTAAGTTCTCATAGCAGGCCATGCCCCTTTCCCCACCACTCTGCAAACGCACTCCCTGGCGCACTCTTGGATGAGGATTAAAGTCCCCTTCACTGCTGGGGGTCCTTAGGGGCCAACTAGCCTACCTGATACCTCCAGTATGCCCCAGATAGTGGGATTGCGGACAGGTGGACACAGGCCACGCCCCCTTTCTCCACCACTCTGCAAACAGGCCTCCTGGTGCGTTATTAGTTGGGGGATTAAGTCCCCTTGAATCCTGAGGCTCCCTAGGGGCCAACTAGCCCACCAGATACCTCCAGTAAGCCCCACACAGCTGGATTGCTGAGAGTGGTCTCCACTGTGCAAACGCGCCTCCTGGCACACTGCTGCTCAGGGGATGAAGTCCACTTTAGTCCTGATGACCTCAGGACACAAGAGGACCTCTTTGCCCCACCAGCAATGTGCCGTTTGCAGAGTTGTGTAAAAAGGGGCGTGGCCTCGGACCACCTCTCATCAATCCCACTGTGTTGGGTTTACTGGAGGTACCTGGTGGGCTAGTTGGCCCCCAGGGACCCTCAGGATTCAAGGGGACTTAATTCCCCAACCGAGAACACGCCAGTAGGCACGTTTGCAGAGTGGTGCAGGGAGGAGGTGGGGCCTCCGGCGAGATGCCGGCTTTTCTTTTCTTTTTTAATTTTTAGAAAGGGGCTGTGTGGCCCCCCTTCTTTTAGCATTTTTTGGGCCCTGGAGACCCTATTCCTCAGGGCCTCACCCATTCTATTTACTTTTTTTTTTTTTTTAAACCGGAAAGGGGCCCCCTTCCCGAGGCCATTATTGGCCCTGGGGACCCCATCCCCGGGGCATTGCCTCCTTTCCTTTTTTTATTTTCACAGGAGGGGGGCACGTGGCCCCCCTTCCCTGGGCCACTTTTGGCCCCGGGGACCCCACCCTCCGGGGCCTGGCCTTACGTTGGGGACCACGGGGAGCCCCAATGCCCCCGCGGTCCTAGCCAGCTCCCCGCCTCCTGTGGGAGCCGGCATTGCTTTTGGACAAGGGGAGCTGCTAACATGCAGCTCCCCTTGTCCAAAAGCAATTCTGTTTCGCTTCATGGAAGCGAGAGCAGGTTTCCTGCTCTCGCTTCCATGAAGTGACGCAGAGTTTGCAATAACAGGACGGGAGCCGTGTTCCCGTCCTGTCATTGCAATCTGAAATGTCCCGGGGGTGGGCACCCCGGGACATTGCTGGAGCGGCCCTGGGGGGTGGCGGTCCCTAGGGCTATTTAGGGCTCCACGAGGGGGGCAACGCGGCCCTCCTCCCAACTTATTCAAAGCCCCGGGGAGGTGGTGGTCCCCAGGGCCGGGGGTCCGCAACGGACCCCCGTATTTGAATAAAGTGTGCCCTGGGGAGGTGGCAGTCCCCGGGGCAGTGGGGGGGACAGGAGCCCCGCTCACACTTAATTTTAATAATTGAAGCCCCGGGGAGGTGGTGGTCCCCGAGGCTTGGGGGGCCCATGAGGCCTCCCAATAACTAAATGCCCCAGGGAGGTGGCAGTCCCCGGGGCAGCGTGAGGGGGCAGGAGCCCCCCACACATTTTATTAAAAGCCCCGGGGAGGTGGCAGTCCCCGGGGCTGTGGGGGCCCCCGCTACATAAATCAGGATTGCCCCGGGACTGGCCCACCCGGGGACTTTAAAAAAACGAAGGCTGGGAGACCGCCCTTCATTTTTGTTTTTTTTCATTTTCGCCTTCTTTCGCGTACCCGGCGCGACTCCGGCCGACAATGAAAAAAAAAGCTTTTTTTGGCCCTGGGGGTCTCTGTGGGACCCCCTGACCAGGCCTAGGGGTCAGGGTGTTTTTACCCTGCCCCCTTTTCTTCTTTTTTAATGTTTCTCTTACCTTTTTCCATCTCCCTCGGTACCGAGTCACAAGATGGCTGCCAACACTTCCTGGTTTGAAGTGTTGGCAGCCAATCAGAGGCAAGCTCGTGCTCGGGAGGGCTCAGCCAATCAGATCTCACAATTCTCAAATATCGATATCTGTAAATCTTATAATATCGCAAAAACTACTGAACGAATTTACACCATTTAAAGAAAAGCGTACTTTCTGGACTAAGGGCTATCTCTGCCAAATTTGGTGTAATTCCGTTCAGCAGTTCAGGCTGTAGCCGTGTCTAAAGTTTCCTATGGAAATTAACATGGACAAAACACGTTTTGGGACCACCCTTTTTTCTCAGCCCCCGCTTGATGAATCACCCCGAAATGTTCAAGACAGCAACTGACCTAAGTGGGCCAAAAGTTTTGAAAATTTCGTGAAGATTCGTCAAACGGCGCCAAAGTTATTGGCAAATCAAAAAACGCTTTTCCTATGGAAACCATGACCTAACTATAACTACCTACTAGCTACCGCCAGTAGGTAATATATACATGTTCTCCAAAACGCGTTGGGTTGCACTGACTGAATAAACCTGCTTGTAAGCATTACAGGGCTGTGGTATGTTGTTTTGGATAACAGAGGAGACTACATGGCTCTTTGATTTGAGGGGCTCGCTAGCCCACCGTTATCAAGAGGCAGGGGTCAATTGCGATTGAACTGAAGTGGGATATATATATATATGTATATATATATATATCCAATGTATCTGCTTCCCCACTGCACCTCCTTGTAGAAAAACGGGGACACGGACCGCAAAATCTGTGCTTAGCTTTGTTTAATCAATGAGAGCTGTCCGCCATTATGTGTTTCGGCCGACTGGGTCATGTGATCAAGGCCCAAGGCGGCCGAAACGCGTAATGGCGGACAGCTCTCGTTGATTAAACTAAGCTAAGCACAGATTTTGCGGTCCGTGTCCATTTTTGTACAAGAAGGTGCAGTGGGGAAGCGGATACATTGGATATTTGGAATCGGAGACTTCAGCGGTTCAGCACGGACTTCCTCCCTTCATCGTCGGCCCTCGCGGAATGAAGTCACTTTCCGTCACGGCTTCCCGGCAGTGATTCGGAAGAGCGCTATCTTTGGATATATATACAGTGCTCCACGCTACCAGCCACCATCCTGAGCACTTGATTCGCAGCATTCCCTATGGGGAAATGCTGCGAATCAGGCGCATTTGTAGCGTGGATGGCGATTGTGTTAAGGCCCAAAATGAAAGTAAGAGTAGGTTCCTGGCTAGGGGCTACTCGGCAGACATGGTTGATAAAGCCATCAAAAAAACAGAACTAGTATCTAGATCAATGGCCTTGACCACTAAAAAGTCAGGGGAGTTACATACCACTCTTTCCCCAACTGTAGAACCGCCCAGATTAATTGTGACCTATAATCGCCAACACCGTGCCCTGCGCAAAATAATCAATAAAAATTGGGTGGTAGTGCGCAATGACCCGGTGATAGGCGGATCGCTTGCTGATTCTCCCAGTATAGCATTCAGGAAAGCACGTTCCATGAGTGACATGCTGGTTAAGAGCAGTCCAGAGGTCATAACCACCAAAACATGGCAACAAACTGTGAAGGGATTTGTTAGATGCCCTACGTGCAAAGCATGCAAATATGGTAAAAGCAGAACATCTTACAAGATCCCTTTCCATGATGTTCCCATTGCCATATCAAAAAGGCTCACCTGTAAAACTGAATTTGACATATATGTGCTGGAGTGTTCGTGTGGCCTGCAATATGTGGGTAGTACCAAGTTGCAGGTCCACAAGAGGATACTCCAGCACATTAGGGCAATCAGCAACAATGACGCATCATATCCAGTTGCCAGACACTTCAAGGAGGTCCATGGAAACTGCCTGGATCACCTTAGCTACTTTGTTGTGGATATGATCCCACCACTCAGGCGCGGAGGCAACCGTGAAGCTCTCCTTAGAAAATTGGAAACTAGGTACATCCTGGAGTTGGATACCAAGGCGCCCAAGGGGCTCAACTCCAGTGAGGACCTATAACTATACACATGTTTGTAATGCTTCCAACTAGCCATTTGAATTTCATTGATGCCCTTGCAACATTTCACACCCTGCCTCCAACAATCATTTTTACATATACTTTTTAACACTTTTTTTATTCTTGGTACCACTACTATACGCACTTGCACTTTGTTTTATTTAACATAGAGAAACAATCAAGGCCCACTAGGGCAATATCCTTCATTTTTGAACGCAGCAACAGTCAAATGTAGTGACCAATTTAGAACTCACGCTAGTAGGAGTATACAACTAGTGAGGTAATTCTAGCCAATCAGGTTAGCCTCCAACTATCATAGGTTACTGATATCATGTAGTTATTAGAAATCTATTTTTTCTTGCGTGATTTGCCTATTTGCACTATGAACCATTTTAATTATTTCTGAAGTAATAAATATTTGAATATTTTTAAGGCTAGCCGAAATGCTTGCAGGACTTCTACTATAAAGTTGCACCCATTTGGGACATAATGCCTAGCATTTGCACTATTAGATGCTAACCCTATGAAAATTGGTTTTTATTTAGTACATTTGCACTCTAAATTAGTTTTCTAATATTGTTAATTTTTAATGTTCATGCATTAATGAGCATTTCAAAATATCAAGTATGGTTTGATGTAGCTGTTTAATGGTGCATTGCTAATAACAAGTATGCATACCCACTCGGGTTTTATTTTTCAAACTACCCATGAATAATGATCGTACAAATTTGGTCTTTATTCAGTTTGTCCGTGCACGGAATTGGTTTTAGTTACTTTTAAATGTTCATGAATTAATGCACATTTTTTAATAAGTATTACAATGTATTTATTGCCATATTTGCACATAAAACCTGATTGCTGCTGCACTAATGCGACTTCGTGATATGTATACACATCTATATATACCTTCTCTATGTCTATTGCATTGTGCCTTGATTATCACGTGCTGTTGCACTGTCACTTTAAAAATAGGGTCACTCCTCATGGCGTCATGTGATCAAGGCCTCCCGAAGGCCGAAACGCGTCATGGCGGTAGTGCTGGGTGTCTGAATCAATAAATACCTTGCACGAAGATTTGGGTCCGTATTCGTCTTTCCTGAGTACTTGGATTAATTTGGCAAAGTTCGTCTGCATATATATATATATATATTTATATATATATATATATATCCACCAAATCCTCTTTCCAGAAGGAAAACGGTCCGCACTCCTTCTGGAAAGAGGATTTGGTGGATGTATTAAGCGGCGTGGTTCAGCCGCGGGAGCTCGCACCCATACTGAGCGTTACTGGGTCCGGCGAAAGGATGAACCAAATAGGGACACGCGGCCCCCTTCCCGTTTTGTTTAAAAGAAAAAAAAATCATCAGGCCCCGGGGGATGGGGTCCCCGGGGCCAAAAGTGGCCAAGGGAAGGGGGACCACGCAGCCCCCCTCCCATACAAAAAATAAAATAAAAAAGACCGGCATCGTGCCGGAGGCCCCGCCCCCTCTCTGCAGCAGTCTGCAAACGCGCCCCTGGCGCGTTTGCAGATGGGAGCGAATTCCCCTTGAATACTGGGGGTCCCTGAGGGCCAACTAGCCCACCAGGAACCTCCAATATGCGCCAGGGGCTGCGTTACAGAGAGGTGTACAGAGGCCACGCCCTTTTACACCTCTCTGCAACGCAGCTCTGTGGTGCTTTTGGAGGTACATGGTGGGCTAGTTGGACTCCAGGGACCCTCAGGATTCAAGGGGACTTAATCCCAACTTAAAACGCGCCACGGGCGCGTTTGCACAGTGGTGAAGGGAGGGCGGGGCTTCAGGTGACATGTGTGCAAACAGGCCCCCGTGGCGCGTTTTAAGATGGGGAATTAAATCCTCTTCAATCCTGAGGGTCCCTGGGGGCCAACTAGCCCACCAGGTACCTCCAGTAAGCGCCACGGAGCTGCGTTGCAGAGTGTTGTAAAAAGGGGCGTGGCCTCTGTACACCTCTCTGCAACGCAGCCCCCTGGCACATACTGGAGGTTCCTGGTGGGCTAGTTGGCCCCTAGGGACCCTCGGGATTGAGGAGGAATTAATTCTCCAACTTAAAACGCGCCACAGGGCGTGTTTGCAGACATGTCACCTCAGGCCCCACCCCCTTCCTTCACCATTGTGCAAATATTCCTCTAAAATCAGCCGAACTACGAATTCCGATTTACTCACCTGTTATCAGGAGAGACCTCAGTGCTGCATCTTTGAGCCCAGTACTGATCCTGAAAAGTAATTTTAACCGTACTTACCAGTAACTTGAATTTCCTTCCATAGGCTAACATTGACTGGTTTCACTTGGAAATTCTTCTAAGTGTGGAGTTTTGGAACTTTAGAATATTCCTCTTAAATCAGCCGAAGTACGAATTCCGATTTACTCACCTGTTATCAGGAGAGACCTCAGTGCTGCATCTTTGAGCCCAGTACAGATCCTGAAAAGTAATTCTAACCGTACTTACCAGTAACTTGAATTTCCTTCCATAGGCTAACATTGACTGGTTTCACTTGGAAATTCTTCTAAGTGTGGAGTTTTGGAACTTTATAATATTCCTCTAAAATCAGCCGAACTACGAATTCCGATTTACTCACCTGTTATCAGGAGAGAACCCAGTGCTGCATCTTTTAGCCCAGCACTGACCCTGAAAAGTAATTCTAACCGTACTTACCAGTAACTTGTATTTCCCTCCATAGGAATCCATTGTCTGGTTTTCAGCAGAAAAGTTTCAAAGTGTCGATTTTCACAAACTACAAATATTCCTTAAAAATCGCCTGTATGACTTAAACGCATTCTTTCAACTGTTTACAGGAGATGCACCAGTGCTGGATCCAGGATCCACCACTGAGTAAGAAAAAGTAACGATAACACTACTTACCTGCTAAGTGAATTTCCTCCCATAGGATAACATTGGTGATTCTATGTGAAAAAGTTTCTAATTGTCAACTTTTAAAATACAATAATATTCCATAAAAATCACTACTGTAAACAAAACGCTTTTACTCAACTGTTTACAGGAGATGTCCCAGGACTGAATCTAGGATCCAGTCCTGTGGTTAGAAAAGTAATCCATAAAGTAACTAATTGCATTTAACTAGAAATTCACATTGAGCTCAATGTTGCATTGTGTTTGAAATTGTGTTGCCCATTGCAACAACTGTAACTACTGTACTTAAAAGTCTATTGCCTATTTGCAAAGTATTTAAACTAAAGTAATTCATTCTGAGAAAGTATATTTTGTAATGTAATGTATAATGTAATTACAATGTAATTTAAAAAATAAAATATCTAAAAATAAATAGTTTAAAAAAATGTACTAAATCAGTATAAAAAAAAAAAATATAACAATTAATACATTTAAAAATTGTCATTTACAAAACCTTTGAAATTCACTGAAATAAACCATAGGTTTCAGACATGTTATAGTTAGGAATTAGCATTTAAAAAACCTTTGAAATTCACTGAAAAAACCATAGGTTTCAGGCACGTTATAGTTAGAAATTAGCATTTAAAAAACCTTACAAATTCACTGAAAAAACCATAGGTTTTAGGGACAGTTATAGTTAGTTGGACATTGCACTCGTACAAAACCCGTGAAATTCCCCCGTTATAGTTAGTTCAGGTAACTATAACTCGCGCCCTACAATGCACTGCTGATGACGTCACATATTACATCACTCATGACATGGTCAGTGACATCACTGATGACATCACTGATGACATCTCAAATGACATCACTGATGACATCACTGATGACATCATCCATGTGATAATTTGATGCATCTTCTCACACCCTAATATAACTTTTGATACACCCACTGTAAATTACAGACTGCCATTGTCAAAACCATAGACACTCCAACACCAATTACTATATACACACTCACTGATTCTTAG
Source organism: Calotriton arnoldi (assembly GCA_963921515.1). NCBI lineage: Eukaryota > Metazoa > Chordata > Amphibia > Caudata > Salamandridae > Calotriton > Calotriton arnoldi. The sequence goes on along the minus strand of CAWUFW010000080.1, from coordinate 25,145 downwards.
GTCTACACACACACATCTACTCACTTACCCGTACAGTCACTCATACTTATAGTCACTCAGTACAGGACTATTATATGCACTCATACACCTATATAAACACTCACACACCGCCACTCATCCATAGAGGTACTCACACACCTAGTCAGTCATGCAAAAAATTAAGCACACACGCATTTACTCACCTATACAGTTATACACACACCAGCTCACTTACTCATACAAATACTAGCACATTCTTACGCTCTTATACAATCTCTGATACAAGCACACACTCTTCCATACAGTCACTCTCACAATCACACACTCTCGCTTATAGCTATTTATATACTCCAACACACATATATACTGCCTTTCACATATGTAGTTACTCACACATGTACCACTGGGACATACATTCACTCACTAACACACTCTTACACACACTTACCCACCCATACAGTCTATCACAGATGCACTCTTGAAACCATCCACCCAGTGAATCACCCACTCACACATCTATGCACAAAGTCGCACACACCCCACCCACACAAACACTCAGGCACCCATACAGATACTCAGACAACCAATCAATAACTCATATAGACACTCATGTAGCTATTCACAAACCCATGCAGCCACTTACACAGCAACAGACAGATGGATACAGACATTCACCCAGTTTAGTCACTAACCCATGCATTCAGTAAGATACGTTTAATCACTCACTTATAGAGTTAGTCACGCACCTACTAAATCATCCATTCAGACACTTATACACCCACTCATTCTTCAATACGCCTTTCCCTATATATATTAAACATATTTAAACTTTACAGAAACACACAGTCACTGGATGATGTCATCAGTGATGTCATTTGAGATGTCATCAGTGATGTCATCAGTGATGTCACTGACCATGTCATGAGTGATGTAATATGTGACGTCATCAGCAGTGCATTGCGGGGCGCGAGTTATAGTTACCTGAACTAACTATAACGGGGAATTTCACGGGTTTTGTACGAGTGCAATGTCCAACTAACTATAACTGTCCCTAAAACCTATGGTTTTTTCAGTGAATTTGTAAGGTTTTTAAATGCTAATTTCTAACTATAACGTGCCTGAAACCTATGGTTTTTTCAGTGAATTTCAAAGGTTTTTTAAATGCTAATTCCTAACTATAACATGTCTGAAACCTATGGTTTTTCAGTGAATATATATATGTATATATATATATTCACTGAAAAAAACCACAGGTTTCAGGGACGTTATAGTTAGATGGACATTTCACTCATACAACACCAGAGAAATTCGGCCGTTATAGTTTGTAGAGCTAACTATAACTCGCACCCCCGCAATGCACTGTGGATGACGTCACAAATTACATCACTCATGGCATGGTCAGTGTCATCACTCATGACATCTCAAATGACATCACTGATGACATCATCCACAGACTGGGTGATTTTTAAAAGTTTAAGAATGTTAATTATATATACGCAAAGGTGTATTGGAGAATGAGTTGGTGTATGAGTGTCTGAATGGATGATTTAGTGGGTGCGTGACTGACTGTTTAAGTGAGAGATTAAATGTGTGTTAGTGAATGCATGGGTGAATGACTAATCTGTGTAAATGTCTGTATCAGTCTGTCAGTTGGTGTGTAAGTGGCTGCATGGGTTGGTGAGTAGCTACATGAGTATCTATATGGGTTATTGATTGGTTGTCGGATTACCTGTATGGGTGCCTGAGTGTCTGTGTGGGTGGGTGGGGGGTGTGTGACTCCATCCATGGATGCGTGAGTGGGTGATTCAGTGGGTGTATGGGTTCATGAGTGCATCTGCGAGAGGCTGTATGGGTGAGTGAGTGTGTATATGGCTGTGTTGGTGAGTGAATGGATGTCTCAGTGGTAAATGTGTGAGTAACTACATATGTGAAAGGCAGTATATGTGAGTGTTGGACTATATAAATGACTATATGTGAGAGTGAGTGATTGTGAGAGTGGCTGTGTGGATGAGTGTGTGCTTGTGTCAGTGATTGTATAAGAGAGTAAGTATGTGTTAGTATCTGTATGAATAAGTGAGGTGGTGTGTGTAAAACTGTTTTGGTGAGTAAATGGCAGTGTGATTGAGTCTTTGGGTGACTGACTAGGTGTGTGAGTATCTCTGTGGATGAGTGGCAGTATGTGAGTGTCTGTATGGGTATATGAGTGCATATATCAGAGGCTGTATTGATGAGTGACTGCGTGTATGAGTGACTGTATCGGTGAGTGAGTGGATGTGTGTAGACCTATGAATCAGTGAGTGGGTATGTACTAACTAGTATTGCTGTGAGAATGGTAGTCTGTATTTTAGAGTGGGTGTATGAAAGGTTATATATTAGGGTGTGAGGAGGTGCATCAGATATTAAGTGGATGATGTCATGAGTGATGTCGTCAGTGATGTCATTTGAGATGTCATCAGTGATGTCACTGACCATGTCATGAGTGATGTAATATGTGACGTCATCAGCAGTGCATTGCGGGGGCGCGAGTTATAGTTAGCTCAACTAACTATAACGGCCAAATTTATCTGGTTTTGTATGAGTGAAATGTCCAACTAACTATAATGTCCCTGAAACCTGTGGTTTTTTCAGTGAATTTCAAAGGTTTTTTAAATGCTAATTTCTAAATATGCCTACATAGGTAGGACATGTGCAGAAAGAGGAAGAAAGGCACAGAAAGAATCAAGAGATGTGCAGAAAGAACCAACAGAGGTGCAGAAAGAGGCCTGGTTTGACTGTACCTTACAACAGACTCATACAAAGTAGCCTAATCACTAATACTTCTCCCAAGATGTCTTAAACCTCACTTTTCTCTTGAAGGTTCACTATTAATCGACTGCTCAGAATGTTAGGCCTACCTACCAAACATAAAACAGCAATCCTAAACATATCACTGTTGTAAGTCTGACCAAGTTTGTGAAGGTATGCATGTGTGTCTCTGCTTTTCTCGAGTGACATGTTACATAAAAATAAACATAGAAATACTTGAATACCTGTGTTTCAAACAGCCTACTCTGTAAATATGTGTACAAAAAGGTGTATGTATTTCTTTCTGCTCTTAATACTTGGCACATGGGTATTCAATAGTATATTTGAGGGGCTCTATAACACCTATATACATAAGACATGTATGCCTGTGCAACTGAATGACAGAGCAGAACTGAGAACATTTAACGACCTATAGAAAAAGCTACCCACTTTTTAAGCTACCATCTTCAGATGCATAACACATGTGACAATCATATACAAGTAGACATATACCTCAGTCACAAGAGCACACAGACCTTTAAACTTGACAGCTTGCACTTCCCATTTGAGTACAGAAAGAGGCGAGAGAAGTACAGAAAGAAGCAAGAGATGTGAAGAAAGAAACAAAAGAAGTGCAGAAAGACAGAACCGAGGTGCAGAAAGAGGCAACATGGGGGCAGAAAGAGGGAAGAGGGCTGGAGAAAGAGGCAAGGGGCTGCAAAAAGAAGCAAGAGAGCTGCAGAAAGAAACAAAAGAAGTGCAGAAAGAAGGAACAGAGGTGCAGAAAGAGGCAAGAGGGGGACAGAAAGAGAGAAGAGGGATGCAGAAAGAGGTAGATGGGGTGCAGAAAGAAGCAAAAGAGGTGCAGAAAGAAACAAAAGAAGTACAGAAAGAAGGAACAGAGGTGCAGAAAGAGGCAAGAGGGTGCAGAAAGAGGGAAGAGGGGTGCAGAAAGAGGCACGAGGGGTGCAGAAAGAAGCAGGAGAGGTGCAGAAATAAGAAAGAGAAGTGCAGAAAGAAGAAACAGGTGCAGAAAGAGGGATGAGGTGTGGAGAAAGAGGAAAGAGAAGTGCAGAAAGAAGCAACAGAGATGAAAAAAGAGGGAAGAGGGGTGGAGAAAGAGGCAAGAGGGGTGCAGAAAGAAGGAAGACAGGTGCAGAAAGAAACAAAAGAAGTGCAGAAAGAAGCAACAGAGGTGCAGAAAGAGGCAAGAGGAGTGCAGAGAGAGGGAAGAGGGGTGCATAAAGAGGCACGAGGGGTGCAAAAAGAAGCAAGAGAGGTGCAGAAAGAAGCAAGAGAAGTGCAGAAAGAAGCAACAGAGATGCAGAAAGGGGGAAGTTGGGTGGAGAAAGAGGCAAGAGGATACAGAAAGAAGCAAGAGAGTTGCAGAAAGAAACAAAATAAGTACAGAAAGAAGGAACAGAGGTGCAGAAAGAGGCAAGAGGGGAGCAGAAAGAGGGAAGAGGGGTGCAGAAAGAGGCACAAGGGTTGCAGAAAGAAGGTACAGAGGTGCAGAAAGAAGCAAGAGAAGTTCAGAAAAAAGCAAGATAAGTGCAGAAAGAAGCAACAGAGATTCAGAAAGAGGGAAGAGGGGTGCAGAAAGAGGCAAGAGAAGTGCAGAAAGAAGCAACAGACATGCAGAAAGGGGGAAGAGGGGTGGGGAAAGAGGCAAGAGGGGTGCAGAAAGAAGCAAGAGAGGTGCAGAAAGAAGCAAGAGAGGTGCAGAAAGAAACAAAAGAAGTGCAGAAAGAAGGAACAGAGGTGCAGAAAGAGGCAGAAGGGGTACAGAAAGAGGTAAGAGAGGTACAGAAAGAGGCAAGAGGGGTGCACAAAGAAGCAAGAGAGGTGCAGAAATAGGCAACAGAGGTGCAGAAAGAGGCAAGAGAAGTGCAGAAAAAGAAAGAAAGGTGCAGAAAGAAGCAACAGAAATGCAGAATGAGGCAAGAGAGGCGCAGAAAGAAGCAAGAGTGGCTTGCACACCATTCATACCAATTTAACACCCACATTTAGCAATAAGTAACAAATGACCATTCTATGTTTACAAAGGACCTTCCACCATGCTGTAACACTTGTTGCTGCATTTTTGGTAATGTTTGAGCCGTTCGAGCTAGAAACAAGGCTTTTTTTGTTCAAATCTGCAGGTTAGGCAGCAGATAATGGATTATGGGGCTAATGCGGAAAATTTATAATTGTGCGAAAGTCGGTGCAGCCAAACAGTTGCATAATTCCAGTGGCCCTGTTCATACCTCTGACTAGGTCCAGAAGTGCTCCTCTGTGATTCCTTCTTTATTTTGTCTCATTGAGTTCATAGTTTAGCGTCTATGGAAACAAGGAAGACTAAACCTGAGGTTACCACTCCACAACACAGACTACCATACCACATAATTAGTCTCTATAACACATAATCCCACACTACATAATTCCTATACACTAAATACCACATACTTTCTATCCACATAATTTCACTGCACAACATACCACATAATTCCACTACACACAACGTACATCCACTCCACTCCAAAAAACATTAGTAAAAAACTTTTACATTTACAATGCCAATAGCTCTAACTCTCGCAAATGCAAAACCTATTACATTGCAAATGCCTCTTTAACTAGTAGTCACGTTTGCAGAGTGGTAGAGAAAGGGTGCTGGGCCTCCGACCAGCGCTCAGGAATTCCGCTTCGTAGGACTTACAGGAGGTACCAGGAGGGCTTCCCCAAAGTCCCTCAGGAGTAAAGTTGACTTCATTACCCAACCCGTAGTGTGCCAGGAGGCGCGTTTACAGAGTGGTGGAGAAAGGGGGGCGTGGCCTCCGAAGATCTCTTAGCAATCCCACTGTGTGGGACTTACTGGAGGTAACAGGAGGGGTAGTCGGCCCCAAGGACATCTTTGGGGGCCAACTACCCCTCCTATTATCTTCAGTAAGTCCCACACAACAGGATTGCTAAGTTCTCATAGTAGGCCACGCCCCCTTTACCCACCACTCTGCAAACATACCTCCTGGCACACTCTTGATTGGGGGATGAAGTCCCCTTCGCTGGTGGGGGGTTCTTAGGGGCCAACTAGCCTACCTGTTACCACCAGTAAGCCCCACAAAGTGGGATTGCTGAGAGGTGGACACAGGCAATGCCCCCTTGCTCCACCACTCTGCAAACGCGCCTCCTGGCGCACTCTTGGTTGGGAAATGAAGTCCCCTTGCCTCCTGAGGGTCCCTGGGGGCCAGCTAGCCCTCCTGTTATCTTTAGTAAGCCCCACAAAGCTGGATTGCTGAGAGTGGTCCAAGGCCACGCCCCCTTTTTGCACCACTCTGCAAAAGCGCCTCCTGGCACACTGCTGCTCGCGGGATGAAGTCCACTTTAGTCCTGAGGTCTTCGGGACACAAGAGGCCCTCATCGCCCCACCAGCAGTGCACCAAGAGGCGCGTTTGCAGAGTGGTGTAAATAGGGGCGTGGCCTCGGACCACCTCTTAGCAATACCACTGTGTGGGGATTACTGGAGGTACCTGGTGGTCTAGTTGGCCGCTAAGGACCTTTAGGATTGAAGGGGACTTAATCTCCCAATTCAGAATGCGCCAGGAGGCGCGTTTGCACAGTGGTGCAGGGAGGGGGCAGGGCCTCCGGCGAGATGCCGGCTTCTTCTTTATTTAAATTATTGTTAGAAGGGGTGCTGTGCGGCCCCCCCTTCTCTTAAAATTTGGTGGGCCCTGGGGACCCCATCCCCCAGGGCCTAAGCCATTTAAAAAAAAAACGTGTAAGGGACTGCGCGGCCCCCCTCCCAAGGGCGATTTCGGCCCCGGGGACCCCATCCCCCGGGGCATGGCCTTCTGTATTTTTTTTTACATTTATACAGGAGGGGGGCCGTGTGCCCCATTCCCTTGGCCCCTTTTGGCCCCTTTTGGCCCCAGGGACCCCATCCCCCAGAGCCTGGCCTTGTTTAAAAAATATATATATACGGGAGGGGGGCGCTTGGCCCCCCTTCCCCTGGCCTATTTTGGCCCCGGGACCCAATCCCCCGAGGCCTGGTCTCGTTTGGATTTTTTTTTTATTATATATACGGGAGGGGGGCGTGGCCTCCCTTCCCTTGGCCTCTTTTGGCCCCGGGGCCTGGCCTTATGTTGGGGACCGCGGGGGAAGCCCCAGTGCCCCCGCCGTCCCAGCCGGCTCCCCGCCTTCTGCGGGAGCCGGCATTGCAATCTGCTTTGCAGATTTCCTGCTCTCGCTTCCACGAAGCAAAGCAGAGGTGTGCAATGACACCCTTCCATTGGAAACTGCAATGTCCTGGGGATGAGCACCCCAGGACATTGCCCGAGCCAGCCCTGGGGGGTGGTAGTCCCCAGGGCCATAGAGGGCTCCAGGAGGGGGGCCGCGCGGCCCCCCTCCCAACGTGAAAATAGCCCCGGGAGGTGGTGGACTCCGGGGCAGTGTGGGGAGTGGCAGGAGCCCCCCCACACTTCTGGTAATGTTTTGAAGCCCCAGGGAGGTGGCGGTCCCCGGGGCTTGGAGGGGCCTGTGAGCCCTATTCAATTAGAAGCCCCGGGGAGGTGGCGGTCCCCGGGGCTGTGTGGGGGCGGGAGGAGCCCCCGCGGGCTCCCGCACCATAATAAAACTTTGCCCCCGGGACCTGGCCCACCCGGGGGCTTAAAGAAACGAAGCGCGGGAGCCCACTTCTTGGTTTGGAGTTTTGGCAGCCAATCAGAATGAAGCTCTTGCTCGGGAGGGTTCGAGAATCCTCCTCGGCCACCAGATATCAATATTTTTTATTTTTTGAATCTATCAGGAACTACTGAACGGATTCACACCATTTAAAAAAAGAACGCTTTCTGATGCAAGACCTACCTTTTTGCTAAATTTGGTGTAATTCCGTTCAGCAATTTGGGCTGTAGCTTTGTCTAAAGTTTCCTATGGAAATTAACATGGAGAAAACGTGTTTTGGGACCCCCTTTTTTCTCGGCCCCTGCTTGACGAATCGCCCCCAAACTTTCAAGACAGGACAGGAGCTCACCTGAGCGAACCATTAGTTTTGAAAATTTCATGAAGATTCGTCACCAAAGATATTGGCAAATCAAAAAACTCTTTTCCTATGGAAAATAGGTCCTAACTATAACTACCTACTGGCGACCGCCAATATATATATCGCCAGTAGGTAGTTATATGGCAAAAAGGTAGGTCTTGGTCTAGAAAGCGTGCTTATTTTTTAACTGGTGTAAATCTGTTCAGTAGTTGCTGAGACATTCAAAAAATAAAAATTTATATATCTGAGCACCGAGGAGGAGTCGCGACTCCTCCCGAGCACGAGCTTCATTCTAATTGGCTGCTAACACTCCAAGCCAGGAAGTGTTGGCAGCCATCTTGTGACTCGGTAACCGAGTCACAAGAAAAAGGTTAAAAAAAGGTAAATAACAAGAAAAGGGGGCAGGGTAGAAACACTCTGACACCCTAGGCCTGCTCAGGGGGTCCCACAAGGACCCCCAGGCCCAAAAAAAGCATTTTCTTTTAATAATTTCGGCCGAATTCGCGCTGGGTGCGCGAATCCGGCCGAAATTATGAAAAAAAAACGAAGCGCGATCTCCCGCGCTTCGTTTGTTAAAAAGCCCCTGGGTGGGCCAGGTCCCGGGGGCAATTGTAAATTGTGGTGTGGGGGCCCCCACAGCCCCGGGGACCACCACCTCCCCGGGGCTATAACTAATAATTAGTGTGGGAGGCTCGAGCCCCCCACACTGCCCCGGGGACCACCACCTCCCCGGGGCATCAAATATGTAAATACGGGGGTCCGTTGCGGACCCCGCGTGGCCCCCCTCCTCAGGCCAATTATGGCCCCGGGGACCGCCACCCCCCAGGGCCGGCTCCTGCAATGTCCCGGGGTGCCCACCCCCGGGACATTGCTATTTGCTATGGAAGGGCCCTGCCATAGCAAACTCTGCTTTGCTTTTTGGAAGCGAGAGGAGGAAACCTGCTCTCGCTTCCAAAAAGCGAAGCAGAATTGCTTTTGCACAAGGGGAGCTGCATGTCATCAGCTCCCCTTGTGCAAAAGCAATGCCGGCTCCCGCAGGAGGCGGGGAGCCGGCTGGGACCGTGGGGGCATTGGGGCTCCCCCCACGGTCCCCAACGCTAAGGGCCGGCCCCGGGGGATGGGGTCCCCGGGGCCAGAAGTGGCCCGGGAGGGGGGCCACGCGGCCCCCCTCCCCTTTAATTAAATTTTTTTTTAAAAACAAACGGAAAGGCCGGCCCCGGGGGATGGGTCCCCGGGGCCATAATTGGCCTGAGGAGGGGGGATATGCGGCCCCTCCCAAAAAAGATATAAAAAAGAAGGCTGGCCATGCCCCGAGGGATTGGGTCCCCGGGGCCATAATTGGCCTCTGGAGGGGCCACGCGGCCCCCCTCCCAAAATAAAAATAAAAAAACAACAAGGGTGCCAGGCCCTAGGGGATGGGGTCCACGGGGCCAAAAGTGGCCCAGGGAAGGGGGGCCACGCGCCCCCCTCCCATAAAATAACAAATTTTGGAAGAAAAAAAACCGGCAACTCGCCGGAGGCCCCGCCCCCTCCCTGCATGACTCTGCAAACACACCCCCTGGTGCGTTCTAAGTTGGGCAATTAAGTCCCCTTGAATACTGAGGGTCCCTGGGGGCCCACTAGCCCACCAGGTACCTCTAGCCAGCGCCACACAGCTGGATTGCAGAGAGGTGGTCTGAGGCCACGCCCCTTTTTACACCACTCTGCAAACACGCCTCTTGGCGCACTGCTGGTGGGGTGATGAGGTCCACTTGTGTCCTGAGGACCTCAGGACACAAGTGAACTTCATCCCTTGAGCAGCAGTGCGCCAGGAGCCGCGTTTGCAGAGTGGTGTAAAAAGGGGGCGTGGCCTCGGACCACTCTCAGCAATCCAGGTGTGTGGTGCTTACTGGAGGTACCTGGTGGGCTAGTTGGCCCCCAGGGACCCTTAGGAATGAAGGGGACTTAATACCCCAACTTAGAATGCACCAGGAGGCGCGTTTGCAGAGTGGTGGGAAAGGGGGCGTGGCCTTTGTCCACCTCTCAGCAATCCCACTGTGTGGGGCTTACTGGAGGTAAGAGGTAGGCTAGTTGGCCCCTAAAGGACCCCCAGCAGCGAAGGGGACTTCAATCCCCATCCAAGAGCGTGCCAGGGATCGCGTTTGCAGAGTGGTGGGCGAAGGGGGCGTGGCTTGCTATGAGAACTTAGCAATCTTGCTGTGTGGGACTTACTGGAGGTAATAGGAGGGGTAGTTGGCCCCCAAGGATGTCTTTGGGGGCCAACTACCCTTCTTGTTACCTCCAGTAAGTCCCACACAGTGGGATTGCTAAGACGTCTTCGGAGGCCATGCCCCCCTTTCTCCACCACTCTGCAAACGCGCCTCCTGGCAGACTACGGAATGGGGGATGAAGTCCAATTTACTCCTGAGGGACGTTGGGGGCCAAGAAGTCCTCCTGGTACCTCCTGTAAGTCCTACGCAGCGGAATTGCTGAGCGCTGGTCGGAGGCCCAGCACCCTTTCCCCACCACTCTGCAAACGCGACTACTAGTTAAAGAAGTGTTTGCAATGTAATAGGTTTCGCATTTGCGAGAATTAGAGCTATTGGCATTGTAAATCTAAATGTGTTTTATTAATGTTTCTTATATATATATATTTTTTTTCACAGAAAAAACCATAGGTTTCAGGGACGTTATAGTTAGAAATTAGCATTTAAAAAACCTTTGAAATTCACTGAAAAAACCATAGGTTTCAGGGACGTTATATTTAGAAATTATCATTTAAAAATGTTGGGAAATTCACTGAAAAAACCATAGGTTTCAGGGACTATATAGTTAGAAATTACCATTTAAAAAACCTGGGAAATTCACTGAAAAAACCACAGGTTTCAGGGACGTTATAGTTAGTTGGACATTTCACTCGTACAAAACCAGAGAAATTCGGGCGTTATAGTTAGTTGAGCTAACCATAACTCGCGCCCCCGCAATGCACTGCTGATGACATCACATATTACATCATTCATGACATGGTCAGTGACATCACTGATGACATCACTGATGACATCTCAAATGACATCACTGATGACATCACTGATGATATCACCCACGTGATAATCCGATGCACCTCCTCATACCCTAATATAACCTTTGATACACCCACTCTAAAATACAGACTATCATTTTCGAAACCATAGACACACCAATACCTGTTACTACATACCCACTCACTGATTCCTAGGTCTACACACACATCCACTCATTCACCCATACAGTCACTAATACATGCAGTCACTCATCAATACTGCACTATCATATGCACTCATACACCTATACAGACACTCACACACCGCCACTTATCCATAGAGTTACTCACACACCTAGTCAGTCATGCAAAGAATCAATCACACTCCCATTTACTCACCTACACAGTTATACACACACCACCTCACTTATTCATACAGATACTAACACATACTTACTCTCTTATACAATCACTGATACAAGCACACACTCATCCATACAGCTACTCTCACAATCACTCACTCCCACATATAGTCATTTATATACTCCAACACTCACATATACTGCCTTTCACATATGTAGTTACTCACACATGTACCACTGAGACATCTATTCACTCATCAACACACCCATACACACACTCACCCACCCATACAGCCCTTCACACATACAGTCTTGAACCCATACACCCAGTTAATCACCCACTCACACATCTATGCACAGAGTCACACACTCCCCACCCACCCACACAGACACTCAGGCACCCATACAGATACTCAGACAACCAATCAAAAACCCATATAGACACTCATGTAGCTACTCACCAACCCATGCAGCCGCTTACACACCAACTAACAGACTGATACAGACATTCAGACAGTTTAGTCACTAACCCATGCATTCAGTAAGACACGTTTAATCACTCACTTATACAGTCAGTCACGCACCTACTAAATCATCCATTCAGACACTCATACACCCACTCATTCTTCAATACACCTTGGCATTTATATATATAAAACATATTTAAACTTTGAAGAAACACACAGTCACTGGATGATGTCATCAGTGATGTCATTTGAGATATCATCAGTGATGTCATCAGTGTTGTCACTGACCATGTCATGAATGATGTAACATGTGACGTCATCAGCAGTGCATTGAGGGGGCGCGAGTTATAGTTAGCTCAACTAACTATAACAGCCGAATTTCTCTGGTTTTGTACGAGTGAAATGTCCAACTAACTATAACGTCCCTGAAACCTGTGGTTTTTTCAGTGAGTATATATAACCATTTTTTGACTTGCCTATAACTTTGGCACCGTTTTACAAATCTTCGTGAGATTCTTGTTGAGCATGGAAAGTATTGGGGTGATCAGTCAGGAGGGGGCAGACAAAAAGGGGGATAAAAAAGTGCTTTTTTCCATGTTCATTCCCATAGGGGCTTTGAACAAGACAACAGCCTGAACCGGTGGACGGAATTACATCGAATTTGTCAGAAATGTAGATTTGGTTACGTAGATTGGTCACACTTTCAGTTATTTGCTGTAAATCTGATCAGTAATTGTTGAGAAATAAAAGGAAATCCAAATTTTTAGATCTGTGGCCGTAACTACTTCGTGAATAATGACTAGCTCGTGCTGAGTTCTGGAGAGCTCTGATTGGCTGGCAACACTTCAACCAGAAAGTGTTGGCAGCCATCTTGAGACTCGGCTTCAGCCAAGCCCCACAAAAAACACAAAAAAAGATAGTGGGCAGGGTAGGAATACCCTGACCCCCAAGCCTAGGTCTTGAGGTCCCCCTGGAATCCCCGCCTGGCAAAAAAACATTTTTTGTTATTCACTGCTATTTTAGCGAAAATTCACAAATATTGCCATGAATTAAAAAATAAATCAAGCTCAGTCTCCCGCGCTTGTTTTTAATTAAGCACCCGGGTGGGCCAGGTCTCGGGCTCATGCAGAGCTTATTTTATAAAAATGAAGGAGGGCGCACGGGCCCCCCTCCAAGGCCTTCATTTATAATGCCCTGGGGACCACCACTTCCCGGGGCTAATGTCATTGTTAATCAGGGGGGCCGTGCGGAGGCCCCTGGGCCCTGGGGACCACCACCTCCCTGGGGCTATAATGAATAAATAATATAGGGGGCTGCACGGGCCCCCCGTGCCCCGGGGACCACCATCTGCCCGGGCCCAAATACATTTTAATAATGAAGGAGCCATATACCATATTCAGCACCAGGGACCACCACCTCCCTATGGCCGGCCTGAATAGATCAAGGAAGGGGGGCTGCACTCCTGGAGCCAATAATGGCCCTGGCTACCGCCAACCCCCAGGGCCGGCTCCTGCTATGTCCTGGGGTGCCCATAGCTGTCTGCTTTAATTTGGCGGGAGCTGAAAGCTACCACAAAGCAAAAGCAAACACTCCGCTTCCAGCAAGCAGGAGCTGTCAAAGTGCTCCTGCTTGCTGAAAAAAGAGGTTTCATCTCTTTCCCTGCCCACAGACATGCGGGAAGGGGAAACGTTGAAACTATTGCTATTGCACACAGGGAGCTGCTTTTCCAGCAGCTCCCCATGTACAATAGCAATTTCAGCTCCTGCAGGAGGCGGGAAGCCGGCTGGGACTGTGGGGGCCTTAAGGCTCCCCCGCTGTCCTATAGCACTCAGGATGCTCTGGGTGGGACCAGGGCACCCAGGGACACATGGCCAGGCCCCGGGGATGGGGTCCCTAGGGCTGAAATCGGCTCTTGGAGGGAGCTGCGTGGCCCCCTCCCCCATTTTTTGCAGCCGGGCCCTGAGGTATGGGTCCCCGGGTTGGAATCGGCCCGGGGAGTGGGTCCCCTCCCCCAATAAATTATATATAAGGGTATTACCCAAGGATGTAGGACTTACTAATTATTCAGTAGAAAGTACTCCAGTTGGGTAGACATTTTGTGCAAAATGGTGGCCTCTTCTTGGATAAATAGGCAGGTGCGATTCTATTCTGCTCCGATGTTCATTTCACAAAAATAAAACCGCAATGGGAAGCACTTTCAAATATAAACATAGCAGGTGCCCCAGTTGAAGCTCCACTTCTGTAAAGGTCAAATTATCCTACCTTATTGGGCTTGGTGAAGGCAAAGCAAGGGTGTTTTCCTTGCAATTGCACTTTGAAAACCATCTGAAATCCTGGATGGAGGTGCATGCGTCGTTAATGTATCAGAGCGCAATCTCTTCTTTAGTGACTTTGACGAGTGGGTTCTTTCTTGTCGTATCCTGGTGATAGCAGAGTCCATGGTTCTCCTTTTTAATTGCCCTAAGTATGCAAATGCCCAAAATCCATAGCATCACTTACACCCTACTCACAGACACACACAGGCACTCCCACACCAAGTCACAGACCCACACAGCCACTCACACACCTACTCATAAACCCATTCTCAGACCCACACAGGCACTCCCACAACCACTCACAGACCCACACAGGCACGCACAGATCCATACATGCACTCACACACCCATAGCACCACTCACACACCCACTGACAGACCCACAGCACCACTCACAAACCCAATCACAGACCCACACAGACACTAATACACCTACTCACAGACCCACACAGACACTCACATACCCACTCACGTGCTCATAGGTCCACTGACAGGCCCACTGAAACACCCACTCACTGACCCACACAGGCACTCACACACACATTCCCAAAGGTTACAGGTTACAGCTAGGAAATACACAAAAAACCCTTAGAAATTCACTGAAAGAAACAAAGGTTACAGGGATATTATAGTTAGGAAACAGAACATAAAAAATCCTTACAAATTCACTGAAAAAACAAAGACTACAGGGACATTATTGTTGGAAATAGAATTGAAAAAAACTTAGAAATTCATAGCAGAAACCAAAGGTTTCAGGGACGTTATAGCTAGGTTCAGAATTCACTCATACAAACCTTAGAAATTAAGCAGTTATAGTTACCTGAGCTAACTATAACTTACACCCCAGCAATGCACTGCCTATGGCCTCACATATTACATCACTCATGGCATGGTCAGTGAGATCACTGATGACATCTCAAATGATATCACTGTTGACATCTCACTGACATCACCGATGACATCATCCACAGAACCACTCAGACACACACTCACACAATTACTTGCATACCTATTCACAAAGCCATACAGCCACTCACTGATCCATACAGCCACTCACACACCCACTCACACAACCACTCACTCAACCCTACAGCCACTCGTGCACCCACTCACTTACCAATACAGCCACTCTTACATCCAGTTATATAAACATACAGACACTTACACACCCATATAGCCACTAACACAGTTAGACGGTCACCCATACAGCTACTCATGCACCTAGTTACTCACCCATACAGTCACTCGCACAACCACTCACCTATATATACAAATACTATGACATGTAGCCTCTCACCTATACAGTCACTGACACAAGTAGACACTTACTCGTACAGCCTCTTTCACATTCATGCACTCACCCATACTGTCACTCACAAACTCACTCACCCATGCCCCGCTTATGTACCCATTCACTCAGCCATACAACCACTGATTGATCCAGACAGCCACACACACAGTCACTCACCCACCCATACAGCCACTCACACACAAGTTCAGCCACTCACTCACCCATACAACCACTCACACATCCATAGAGTTACTCAAACACCTACTCACACATAGATATACACAGTCACACAGCCACTCACATATTATGTTTTACAAATAGTATCACTCATTAGTAGTAAAGAAAGTATACTCATTTAACTTTTGTAGTATCTAAGTATATATGTTTACCACTCCAGACCTTCTACGAAACCCTGAAAATCACTGGATGTCGTCAGTGATGTCATTTGAGATGTCATCAGTGATGTCACGGACCATGTCATGAGTGACGTAATATGTGAAGTCATAGCAGTGCATTGCGGGGGCATAAGTTATAGGTAGCTCAGGCAATTATAACTGCTGAATTTCTATGAATTTGTACGAGTGAAATCTGAGCCTAACTATAACGTCCCTGTAACCTTTGTTTTTTTCAGTATTAATTACTGGCAGTTGCCCACCAGTAGGTAGTTATAGTTAGGACCAAAGTTTCTACAGGAAAAGTGCTTTTTGTTTTGCCAAGAACTTTGGCAGCGCTTAACAAATCTTCACGAAATTCCCCTTTAAGTTTCAGCTGCTGTGTTGAAAGTTTTGGGGTGACCCGTCAAGCGGGGGACGAGAAAAAAGGGGGCTCCAAAACGCATTTTCCCCATGTTGTGACTATGGGAGTTTTTCATTTTTTGAACAAAACTACAGCCCAAACCGCTGAATGGAATTGCACCAAAATTGGCTGAGAGCTAGATGTTGGTTCAGAAAGCGTGCTTTTTGTGATTTGGTGTAATCTGTTCAGTAGTTTCAGAGAAATTAAAGTAAAAAAAATATAGATATCCGGGAGCCCAACAGCCTACTGAGACCCTACTGAAGTTTGAGTGGCTGCCAACACTTCAACAAGGAAGTGTTGGCAGCCATCTTGGGACTCGGTTGAACTGAGACCCACACAAAATGTAAAACAAAAAGAGAAAAAGGGGCAGGGTAGAAACACCCTGACCCCCTAGGCCTCTTGACCCAAACAAAGCAACAAATGTTTTTGCGGGATCGCTTATCCGGCTGAAAATGTTTTAAAAAACGAAGCACGGTCTCCTGCGCTTTGTTTGTCGGCCCCCAGGTGGGACAGGTCCTGGGGACATGTGTAAATATGTAGGAGGAGGGTGCACGGCCCCCCCTCCTAGAATCCCTAAAGCCCTGGGGACCGCCACCTCCCTGGGGCACGTTAAATCATTTATGCTGAGGTTGCCTTCACGGCAACCCTCGTGCCCTGGCGACCGCCACTTTCCTAGGTCAAGTTTTTTCATAATGTGGGCGGGGCTCATGCAGCTTCCCTGCAGCTAGGAGACCACCACCTCCCCGGGGCTAAACATAACAGGAATGCGGAAGCTCTGCTCCCCCATAGCCCCGGGGACCACCACCTCCCCGTTGCTAAAACAAAGAAGGGAGGGGGCCGCGCAGCCTCACTCCTGGAGCCCCAGAGGACCCTGGGGGCCGCCAACCCCCAAGGCTGGTTCCAGTAATGCCCGGGTTGCCCACCCCCGGGACATTGCTGTTTGCTATGGCTTGGCGGGAGCACCGCTCCCACCAAGCCATAGCAAACACTCTGCTTTCAGAAAGCGAGAGCAGAAAATGCTCTCGCTTGCTGAAAGCGGAGCATGTCTGTTTCCCTGCCTGCTGTCAAGCGAGCAGGGAAAACAGACAAATTGCTTTGAGATCCAGGGAGCTGCATGTTCAGCACCTCCCTGGGTCTCAAAGCAATGCCGGCTCCCACTGGAGGCGGGGAGCTGGCAGGGACCGCAGGGGCCTTCAGGCTCACCCGCAGCCCCACGTTTAAAATGTGGGTGCCCTGTGTGGGACCAGGACACCCACTCTACAGGCCAGGCCCCTGGGGATGGAGTCCCCGTGGCTGAAATAAGCCCGGGAGGGGGGGCCGCACCAACCACATCCCTTTAAAAAAAAATATATATATATATATTAAAAAAAGGGACATTTCCCTTGGGATGGTGTACCCAGGGCAGAAAATGGCCCAGGAGGAGGGCCGCGCAGCCCCCCTACCTTTAAATATATATATATATTTTTTAAAAAGAAAACGCCGGGCCCCGGGGGCCAAAAATTTCAGAGGGAACGGGGGCCACGCAGCCCCCCTTCCTTTATTTAAGAAAAAAAACAAAAAAAAGAAAGGCCGGGCACCAGGGATGTGGTCCCCAGGGCCGAAATCTTGCTGGGGTGGGGGCTATGCAGCCCCACCACTCTGCAAACGCACGTACTGGTGCGCTGCTGGTTGGGGGATGAAGTCCCCTTTGCCTCCTGAGGGTCCTTAGGGGACAACAAGACCTCCTGTTATCTCAAGTAAGCCCCACACAGTGGGATGCTGAGAGGTGGTTGAAGGCCACGCCCCCTTTCTCTACCCCTCTGCAAACATGCCTCGGTGCACTGCTGTTGGGAGAATGAGGTCCCCTTGACTCCTGAGGGCTTCAGGACTAAAGTGGACTTCTACCCCCAAGCAGCAGTGCGCTAGAAGATGCGTTTGCAGAGTGGTGTAGAAAGGGGGCATGGCCTCTGACAACCTCTTAGCACTCCAGCTGTGTGGGTCTTACTAGAGGTAGCAGGAGGGCTAGTTGGCCCCCCAGGACCCTCAAGAGCCAAGGGGACTTCATCCCCTAATTAGTACCGCGCCAGGAGGCGTGTTTGCAGAGTGGTGGAGAAAGGGGGTGTGGCCACCGAAAACACAGCAAACCCACTGTGTGGGACTTGATGGAGGTAACAGGAGGGGTAGTTGGCCCCCAAGGACCCTCAAAGCCAAGGGGACTTCATCCCCCTACTAGTAGTGTGCCAGGAAGCACGTTTCCAGTGTGTTGAACAAAGGGGGCATGGCCTCCTACGAGGTCTCAGCAACTCCGCTGTGTGGTACCTACTGGAGGTAACAGGAGGGGTAGTTGGCCCCAAAGGATGTCCTTGGGGGCCAACTATCCCTCCTGTTACCTCCCGTAAGTCCCATACAGTGGGATTGCTAAGAGGTCTTCGGAGGCCATGCCCCCTTTTTCCATCACTATGCAAACGTGGCGCGTGGTGCACTACTGGTTGGGGGATGAAGTCCACTTTACTCCTGAGGTACTTGGGGGCCAAGAAGCCCTCCTGTAAGTCCTACACAGTGAGATTCCTGAGAGCTGGTCAGAGGCCCAGCCCCCTTTCTCCACCACTCTATAAACGTGACTACTACTCAAAAAAACATGGAAATTCACTGAAAGAACCAAAGGTTACATTGACGCTATAGTTAGGATTTGCATTTAAAAAACCTTAGAAATTCACTGACAAAAAACAAAAATTATAGGTAAGTTATAGTTAGGAAATGGATTTGGAAAAAACAAAGGTTACAGAGACATTATAGTTAGGCTCAGGTTTCACTTGTACAAAACCAGAGAAATGTAGCAGTTAGCTAACTATAACTCCCGCCCTCGCAATGCACTGCTTATAACCTCACATATTACATCACTCATGACATGGTCTGTGATGACATCTCAAATGACATCACTGATGACATCATCCACAGAATCTCTGACGTACCCACTTACACCTCCATATAGCCTTTCATACACCCACTCCAACTTCCACACTACCATTCTCAAACCCATTCACACACCTTAAGTACTTACACAGCCACTGTGATTCTTAGGACTAAACACACATCCACTAACTCACCCATACAGCCTCTCATACACCCACTCATTCACTAATACAGCCACTGACATATCCACTCGTACACTAGTACAGCCACTCACACACTGAGTCAATCACCCATAGAACTACTCACACTCCTACTCACGCACCCATACAGTCAGTCACACAGCCACTTACTCACCCATACACTTACACACACACCCACTGACTTACTCATATAGATACTAACATGTACTCACTCACCTAAACAGTCACTGACACAAGTACACACTCACCCATACAGCCACTCTCACAATCACTCACTTCACATACAGTCACTCATATACTCCAACACTCACCTATACTGCCTTTCACATATGCAGTTGCTCATATACCACTGAGACATCCACTCACTCACTGACACAGCCATACACACACTCACTCACCCATACAACCCTTCACACACATACTCACTAACCTATACAGCCACTGACTCACCCACTCACTCATCCATACAGGTAGTCACACACACCCTCACCCACCCACACATACACTGAGACGCACATACAGGTACTCAGACAACCAATCACTTTTTAAAACTCTATTTCCTAACTATAACTTCCCTGTAACCTTTGATTTTGTCCGTGAATTTTTAAGGTTTTTTAAATATTATTTCTTAACTTTAACATCCCAGTGAACCTTTGTTTTTTTCAGTGAATTTCAATGTTTTTTAAAATTTTATTTTCTAACTGTAACTTGTTGAGGTTTAATTTGTAGGAAATGAGCATCGTGTCAGAATGAATCCTGCCCTGCGTATTTATCCAAGAAGAGGCTACCGTTTTATGCAACACCTCTACCCAACTGGAGTACTTTCTACTGGCTAATTAATAAGTGCTACCTCGTTGGCTAAATGTATTGTGCATCTCTTACACTACAGCTGCGTAAAAGACGCAGAGGAAATGTGTCCAGTGACCTTGTGTGTCTGTAACTTTGCCAATGTAATTGTTCCTTGAGTGTCTTCACCAGATAACTTGACAAGGTGGAACTGCAGAGAAAACACACTTGGATGATTTGTACTTTACAGAAGTAAGTGCTTCTTTGTTTGGTGGACATGCAATCGTATTCCTAGTCATCAAGAACCTGTCTCCAAAATCGTCGAGAAATGCACAGGGAGCCTTTTAGTAAGCTGTACATCAAACTGAGAAAAGGGCGGTAAGACGCTGCATACCGCTAATGTATTTGGGGTAGGGCCAAACGGGTCGGGTTTCGAGGCAAGTTTACATACTTCTCGTTTTTAAAAGTTTAGAACACAATCTCTGGTCTCAGGTAGACAAGAAAGAACCTACTCATCACAGATACTATTTGAGATATTGTGCTCGAGAAAAGCAAGGATGCAAACACCTCCATCACAGATTACAGATAACTTTTCACATTGGAAATGCAGAGAAAACACATCTGGACTTTTATTTTATTTTTAATAGGGGAGGGGGCCACAGCCCTAGGCCGATTTGCGCCCTGGGGACCCCATCCCCTAGGGCTTGGCCTCCATTGTGGTTGTCCTGGTCCCACCCAGGGCATCCAGTGGTGTCCATTGGGGAAAGTAGGGGGAGCCTCAAGTCACCCGCAGCCCCTGCCGGTCCCTGCCTCCTGTGGGAGCTGGCATTGCTCTGCCTGACAGGGAGCTAATGAAGGGCAGTTCCCTGTCTGGCAGAGCAATCCTTTCCTCTGTTTCCCTGCTCGCTTGACAGCGGGCAGAGAAACAGACGAAAGCTCCGCTGAAAGTAAGGTAGAGCATTTCTCTGCTCTCGCTTGCTGGAACTGGAGTGTTTGCTGTGACTTGGCGGGAGCTGTCAAAGCTTCTGCCAAGCCACAGCAAACAGCAATGTTGTGGGGGTGAGCACCCCGGGACATAGCAGGAGCTGGCCCTGGGGGGGGGGCGGTCCCAAGGGGGCCTTCTATCTTCAGAATGGGCTGCCCCAGGGAAGTGGTGGCTCCCAGGGCCGAGAACAGCCCGGAAGGGGGACTGTGTGCCCCCTCATTTTTAAAATACAGAAAGCCCCGGGGAGGTGGTGGGTCCCGAGGGGGTCCGCATGGCCCCCACCTCATTTTTAAAATTGCCCCAAGGAGGTAGTGGTCCCTGGGGCCTGGAGGGTATGAGCAGTCCCCACATGTTATTAAAAATAAGCCCTGGGGAGGTGGTGGTCCCCGGGGCATAATTATGCCCAAGGAGGAGAGCCCCATGTACCTCCCTCCTATTTTAAAAAAAAAGAATCCCTCTGCCCCTGGGCTGTGGCCCACCCAAGGGCTATAATTTAAACAAGCGCAGGAACACACACATGTTTCTTTAAAAAAAAATTACCCCAAACTTCACGAAGTCGCGGCAATTCTTTTTCCCCCCAAAATGCTTTTATGCCGTGCCAGGGTTCCAGGGGAACCCCAAGACCAAGGCTGGGGGGTCAGGGTACTCCTATTGTGCCCCCTTTTCTTTTCTTATGTTTTTCTGTGAGACTCAAGAGAGCTGCCAACACTTTGTGGTTGAAAGTGTTGACAGCCAATCGGAGCTCTGCATTACCCTGCTCGAGCTCGTTATTATTATTTATGATGTCCCTGCAGTCACAGATATCACTAACCTGAGTTTCTTAAATTTCTCAACAACTTCTGAATGGATTTAGACCAAATAACTGAAAGCATGAACTGGGTAACCAAATCTACCTTTGTACCAAATTTGGTGTAATTCCGTGCAGTGCTTCGGGCTGCAGGCTCGACTAAAGGTCCTATGGGAATTAACATGGGAAACACACATTTTTTACCCCCCCTTTTTCTCGGACCCCACTTCACGAATCACCCTGAAATTATCTATGCCGAACAAGATTCACTGGGGCACTTTTTTGGGAAACTTTCACGAAGATTCGTCAAACTGTGCCAAAGAGATTAGGCAGGTCAAAAAACACTTTTCCTATGGAAACTTGGTCCTTTAACCGGCTAGGATATATATATATATATCTATACATATATATATATATATATATATATATATATATATATATATATATATATATATATACATACATATATATGTATATTAATATATATATGCCAAATCCTCGCCTTGAGAATCCTTTGCCAGGAAAAGAACGAGCGCAGACCCAGGTTCAGTGCTAGTTTTTTAGTTTATTTAGCACACCATCACATCGCCATAACGCGTTTCGGCAGATCCCTGCCTTGATCACATGACAACGTTGCTTTACATGAAACCCCTTTTAAAGTGCCAGTGCATATTTTCCAGGTAATAGACATAGTAGAAATCCTTACAATTCCTGCATGACTGCATAAATCCCTAGCTGTTTAAATACAATTATTAGCCAGTTAAACTTGATGAAATAGTAAAACACGAAATAAAGGGCACTTGTTCTCCCTATTTAAATAATTATAAATAATTATTATTATCAAAATATATATATATATATATATACATATATATATATATATATATATATACATACATCTGTGTTGACCATTGAAGAAATGATTTAAGAATAAATTATGCTTTTGGAAGAATACTGCTGGAGTGCGACTTTTACTTCTATATAGAAGTTTGGAAAATATAAATTGCGGTGTGGTTCAACCGCGTTGGTTACGCACCTTTCAGAGCGCCTGAAATCCGGGAGAAGTGAACCGTTGTGGCATTGATATATATATACATACATACATACATATACATACATACATACATACATACTTACATATATACATATATATATATATAATTATTTCCCCCCCCCCCCAAAAGCCATCATTCGCAAGTCAGCCTCAGACAAGCCTCCTAGCCCTTATTTCCATCCATCCCTGCACACCATTAATGGCATATTTGGCTAGTTGAGCATGAATAAGAGAGAATTCAAGTACATACTCATAAGGAAGATGAGAGGAGATGGTTGATTTTATTAACTTCTTGATAGAGAGCAGTCTGTCAAGAGTGATGATTGCTGTCAAGTTAGTGGGTATAGCATTCTATAAAATGTTTTTCTGGGATTATGAGCCATCAGCAGGAGAGCTAGGTAATAGAATGTTGTCAGCTCTGACGAGGGAGAAAGAAGGGGTTTGTGGCAGTGCCCAATTAAGTATGGGTGTTAGGTAAAATATTGGGGTTCTAGAGGACTGCAGCTCTTTAGTTTTTGAAGCTTTGTTATTTTGGTTTTGAAACGGTAAAGCTATTTCTGGGATCTTTCAGAATTTCTCAATTGATAGGTGCAAGAATCTCTGGGGGTCCTGCAACAAGAAGTGAAAGAAAATCAAGATCAAGAGCCTTTGGGTATTTAATTACAACAATCTAAAACTGATCAAGTTGGTAAGGGTCACTGGATTAGATTATAAAAGGTTAAGGGATATTATATGGCCATTTGTGGTTTGGCAGAGGTTTGTGCAGGCTGGAGGTGATTTTCAGGATGAGATATTGTCAGGAGAGTGGAGGAATGCTCTCAACGTTTCAGGTTTTGAGGGTTTTGTAGTAAACATTTTACTGAGGTTTTGACCCCCAGAGCAGTTCGGTATCCATTCTTCCTTAATCAGAGCCATGACAGAAGCAGACAGGGTGGGTGTTCAGGGCAGAGATTAGAAAAATTGGCAGATGGAGGTCAGATTGCTGCAAGGAATAGATTAGACCAGAAGGGCTTATTTAGCATGATTGTTTACATAATTATTGTTTCTTTCTGTTGTTATTGTAGTGTTACTGGAGTTTGTGTTCCAGGGCCATTGGATGGTCACGCTGTGAAAGGCAGATGGATCTCCAGGACAGTGATGGGGTAAAAGTTGGTTTAGATTGGGCGAATTACTACCCACATTTGCTGAGTTTCTTTCTGGCCAAAGTTGCCCTGATCTGCTTGTAATACATTTGGTTGAGAATGATCGGGTCCATTTGTCAGGCATTCTACTTTTAAAAGCAATGAAAGCTGATTTGTTGTCTTTAAAAAGGTTGTGGGCTATCATCCATGTCCTATGGACAAAGTTACTTCAGAAACAAGTTCGGCCTGGATCAAGGAAGTCAGGCGGAATGGAGAATGCATTGAGAAAGGTGAGGATTTTTTGCATGGTACAAGGCATCAGTTTTCGCAAACACAGTGAAATCTGCCAGGAGGACTACAATCTATATAGACCAAATGGCATCCACTTGTCATTCTTGGGTAACGAGTATTATTTGTTGGAGCTTAGGGAGGTGATTACTAAGGGCCTGATTACGATGGCAGTCGGACCACCACCAACAGGCCGTCGGTGGGGGTCTGACCCCTGGATTACAATTCCAGCGGTCGGACCCACAGCTGTCGGAGGGAAGACTGCTGCCTCCGCCAGGATCAGCGATCCCAACGGGGCGGTGATTGGAGTCGTATACCTAAATGGCAGCGGTGCAGAGGCAGGCACTGCCGTCTGGATTACGATATCTCTTTCCGACAGCCTTTTCATGGCGAGAAGACTGCCATGGAAAGGCTGTCGGACAGGGATTTGGGGGCCCCAAACAGGGCCCCCATCCATTGTGGACCACTGCAAAGTGGCCCTGGGGGCACATGGAGTGCCCCCACTCATTTCCATGCACTGTGTGCATTGCACAACATGGTGCATGGCACACGGCCCATGGACGTGCAGGAAGTGCTCTGTACCACGGCGGCTTGTGCTGTGGCCTTCCTTGGCCGCAGCACCAGCCACCGTGATACAGAGCACTTTCCGACCGACAGCACAGTGATCATATTGAAATGGGGTAGTCGGACTGCCGCCTACATGTCGGTCAGTTAGTCACCTGACCGCTGCAATAATAGGCGGCTGTCCGACCGACCGCAATCCTTATCAGGCCCAAAGTGTCTAGAAGAGACTTTGACCGGTTATGTTATGTGGACTCGGGAATTGTAGTCTATGTTATGGTTCTGGAAAAGCTTGGGTGTGTGTTTGCTAAGGACATTAAAATACCTAGATTTGAGAGGACTGGACGCAGTTAGAGGACTTACACTGGTTGTCTTTAGACTGAGATTGAGCTTTGGGGGATTGAGTACTCTAGGGAGGTTTAAAGGTGTAAATAGTAGGAGATATGTTAGACCTGGCATCATTGGCGCGG